>OY728138.1:1144377608-1145627608 GCA_963277665.1 Viscum album
AAGGCCCTATTTATTTTATTTACTGAATTAATATAAATAAAACTAGGAATTGGAGTACGTTAGAGTTATAATTGTGTTTCTATGTGTCTTCATTTATGAGGTTGTGACACAACCCCTTCAACGTGATATTAATATTGGGATAGAGTAATAACTATAAACATCTCTGATTTTGATGGATTCCAAATCATATGAAACCCATAGAACAATAGTAGTTGAGAATCTAAATTAACAATTTTCTATACAAGGGCATCATTTTAATTAGTGTGTATCATTTTAGTGGTCCATTTTTGTTCACCAAAAATTTGTATGGTAGTGTGAGGCAATGTATAGACTACAAGAGGTTTTACCAAGTTATAGTCAAGAACCATTTCCCCCTTTTCAGGATAGATGACCAATTAAACTTGATTAAAGAATATAGTTCTTTTTTAATAATGATTTTTGGTCTAAATATCATTTGACAAGGGTAAAAAATGTTAATATCCCAAATTCCACCTTCTGATGCAGGTATGAACACTTTGAGTTCATAGGCACACCATTCAATGTCAAAGATATGCCAGATGTGTTCACGTGGCTCAAGAGATTCAAATTTCCTATGTTCATAGACCATTTTATAGTGATATTCATTAATGATATCATTATAAATTAAAATTTGGAGTTGGATCATACCAAGAAGCTTAAATATATCTAACATGTTATTTGACACTAACTGCATAGTGGGAATCTATCCAAATGAAATTTTTAAATGAAAGAGGTGTACATACTTGTAATTATGGAACCTTAGTATGGTAGGGCTATGGATCTATCAAATATTAGGGTATTCATTTCTTAATATTCTCCCAATAATGTGGTGTAAGTTTATAACATCCTTGGTATTACAAACTATAATGGGAGATTTGGGACTTAATTCTCTCATATTAATTTCATTTTTAATGGATTTGACCCAGAAGGACTTGGCCACCAACTATACTAATCAGGTTCATGTAGCCATTAACTAATTGAGGTATAGGTATATCAGTTCCAAGTGATTTGGTTACTTTAGGAGGGAGTGATATTTTATTTATCTTGTAATGATTCCTGTTTAGGATTGGGATGTATTTTCTTTTAGTAGAAGGAAGTGATTTCTTCTGGGTCTATGAAGTTAAATCCCCATTATTGTAATTATGACACCCATGCCCTGGAGTGGGTGGTAGTACTATTTTTCATGAATTTGTGGAGATATTACCAAATTGGAGAGCGTATTATGGTATTTACATACAAAAATAATATAAGGTTTTTTTCTCTCAACTG
Source organism: Viscum album (assembly GCA_963277665.1). NCBI lineage: Eukaryota > Viridiplantae > Streptophyta > Magnoliopsida > Santalales > Viscaceae > Viscum > Viscum album. Next base: position 1,144,378,896 of record OY728138.1, read on the forward strand.
GATCTAAATCTATATGAGTAGGTGGTGATGAAGATTCATCAAGGTTATGATTTTAGATCTACTGTACCCCAAGAAAGTGGAATTTTGTGGCATACATTCTATGAAATAGGTCATAAAGAGAATCCATTTGAGATTCAGAGTATTCTTGGAAGGTGATAGAGGAGTTAATGAATTTACATCATTGTAAAATAGATCCTGATGGTAGATAACACACATATTAGATGATAATGGAATCGTACATGTTACTGTAGGAAGAGACATCTTGGTGGAGGTACCCCATGAAAGAGGTGATGTAGGAAAATGTTAGTCATGGTGATTCCCCGTAGGTGTGGTTAATAAATAGTCAGTATCAAATAATATTATTGGTTAGGTTTTATGTTCTCATTACCATGGGAGATGTAGTTCTCTAGGATTTTCAATGACCACCTTTAGTAGTTTATTATGGTGTGTCCAAGCTGTACCATTAATTCAATAGGAATATTTGGTGGCTTAAAATGAAGTGTTTAGTGGTAGAGTCCTGGAATGTTGTTTGGTATTCATGTTGGTAAAATCATAGAACCCTATCCATATATAGTTGTTGAAACCTTTGGATGTTCCAGAGTTAATGTGGGAGGATATATTGATGGACATTATCACTATTTTTTTCCTTGGATTAGAGAGGATATAATTCTATTTGGGTGATCATTAACATACTAAATATGACAGTCCAATTTATGGAAATTCCATATTTGAGTGTTATGAATGTCTTGGAAACGAAGTATGCAGATGAAGTGATGAGAATCCATGAGGGATAAAGAAACTTATACCTCTGGCCGAGAACCTTTATTCACATCATGTTTTTTGAGAGGATTATATCATTATTTTATCTCTTATATTAGAATTAATATTTCTTTTCATCCCTATATAGATGAAAAAATAGAGTGGATCATATATAAGTTAGAGGATATGTTTTGGGAATGCATCTTTGATTTTGGTATTTTTTTCTAAAGAACATATCCTAGTTTGGTTTATCCTATAACAATTTCTATCACTAATACATTAACAAGGATCTATTTGAGAAATTTTATTGTTATATGTATCAGTATAAATAATATTAAATTGAGGTTAGGGATTTAGTATTCATTATTCTAGATGTTATATAGAGTATGATATAGAAACTCTAAATTATTGAGGAGTGAAAGAAGGTAGCAGAAAAACAACCTAAGGCTAATGAAAATCATAGGAGGAGACTCGTAGAATTTAATTTAAGAGACCTTCTTTTCTTGAGGGATTACACTTTCCTAGTGTGGTAGAGTATTGTAATGGGAGTGATATCTCTCCCTAGTTTATCAATAATTTTTTGATGTTAGAGTGCATCAGAAAGGTGGTATATGAGTTTTCACATCCACTATGGATGTATAGGATTCACAATTTCTTCCATGTTTACCATCCACATTGATATATTTATGATGATTCAATGGTCATTTAATTTTTAAATTTGGATATCATGGATAGTGTGACATACATGGGGGATCTGATTGATATCTTGGGGTTTTAAGACAAGGTTCTTTTGGGGCCCATCATTCCTATAGCTCATATACTCTAGATGCATGTTGGTTTGAATGATAGTACTTGAGAGAATTAAATATAGATTCAAAATTAGTACCTCAGGTTTTTTGTAATTTTCATTGTGTTGTTTTTTTTTCCATGGTCATGTAATAATTTTACTGTTTGTGAATAATAATATATGTTTTCTTCGCTTGTTGGTTTTGTTTGATTGGGGGTAATGTTTTGGTTGTAATGAGATTATTGAGAGGTATATCATATTATGGTTGTTTCTATTTTATCCTTTACTACCTAATTTAGTATTTTCTATTTGATTATTGAATATCATAATAATTTAATAGGTATCTAAAATAATTATTCATATCTTCCAACCGGTTACATTTGATTGTATCGGGTGATGGAGGCATCCAGAGGAGTTTTAAGGAAGGAGAAGAGTATTTGTTGTCAGAATTTTATCCAGGAAGAAGATTAAATCATGGAACCTTTATTTATTCCATTATGGATATTTAATAAGGGTAATTAAATATTTTTATAATTTTTAGTTGGCTTATCATTTTTTGTTTAAGGTTAGATTTGTAGTATGGAGCTCTGGATTGTATAGTTGGGGGGGGGGACCATGTGTAAGGTTAATCCGATTCTGATCTATAGAATCTTAAAATATATTGGCGTCTTTACCATATTACATAAGGTTAGATACCCAATTTTACATCATAGTGGTTGTCTTATAGAATGGTGAAGGGGGCGAGATGTTTTGATTGGGGTGTGGAGGTTAGCTGAGGTGTAGAGTCATGCATATGCCGATATTGGTGTCCATTTGTGTGACGCCCAACTCTGGTGAACATGATCTGATGGATACATTATTAAATTAGTAAAAAATAAAAGTTTTATATCATAAAGGTCTATATAGTTTAGAAGTATTGGGAGACTAGATGCACAAATTATTCCTATTATACATCAGAAAATTAAAATATAGTATAAAAACATCTTGAAACATTCGTAATATATTTAGTGCATTCCTAAATTTATTCACATATCCTTTCTTGGTACCCTATAGAAATTGAAACATATGAAGGGAGAGATGAAAATATAAGATAGGTTAAAAATAAAAAAAACTACAATAAAATAAATAAAAATAATGTCATAGAAAACAATCAATAATACTATCATATAATCAATGTATTGAGAATAAAAATTATCTATGGATAACAAAGATATGAATATAATCATATGGATTACAATAACATGATTCATAGTGATTGAAATCATAATACCAGATATCATTATATTTACCATAATGTCCTCAATAAATATATTATTATTTCCATCAAGTTTTAAACAAATACATCATTATTTTAATCAAGTCCATAACCATGTCATTAATCATGCGTTGGGTAGAAACACACCAAATAGGCAATCCATTTGTCTCATGAGAATAATTGTTGCATCTAGGGGATATATAATAATGGTATCCACCCATAACTTCTTTAAGTCTAATGAATTCATTATATAAAAGATATTAATATTATTATAATTCATAATCAACTTTCCTTTGGGCGGAGAAGGCTACAATCGAGTGGAATATGGTTGGGAACCATATTTTCCAGATGCCTGGATCAGATCTTGGTCTCCTATCATTATCCTACCCATTTAAATTGGGGTAGAACCATCATGGGGATGACATAATTTGGCTTTAATTTGATTATTTGTACAATTAAATTTGTTGTTGGTAGTGTTAAGGGATGATTCCCTGAAAAAGGGGGTAGTGATATGCCAGTGTAGGCATGGATTTTATGCAAGAAGATGGGAAGAGACGTACAATAATGACAAGAGGTGGGATTGAGGTGCAGTGATTCCACTAGTTATGGAGTACGTATAGTGAACTAGAATAATTGTGATGTGGGTAACCTTCTATAGGAGATTTGTAGTGGCCACAAGAACATGCAGACAAGTTGTAGCAAACTAGGATAATGGGAGTTGGGTCAAGAGGAAAAGTGACCCCATTGATGATAGAACAGACATAATGACCCATGACCAAAGGTTGTGAGGTCATCTTATGGAGGTGATATCTAGTGTTGATAATTAAAGGTTGAGATATTTATGTGGATGTGATGGTGGGTGGTGGGGTAGAGGGGGTAATTATCCAAGATACTGAAGGGCTAGGTAGAAACTATCCCGATGAAGGAAAAGGGGCCCTACATGTGAGACCAAATGGGATTATAAGCCTCAGGTGAGGATATTTTAGGGCCATAAAAACAATTAAAATTGGTCTTATAGGTTTTATATTATGTTTATTCTTGGCTAATGGAAAATATAAATATATGTATTAATAATCTAGTCTATCTTATGGTGTGTCTATGTTGGGGGGGGTCTATAGTATCGGTTATCAAGGACTTTGGGCAGTGTGTGTGTGTGTTTCTTGTAATAGAACCCTGAGGGAGTAATATATATATATATATATATATATGTATACATATATATGTAATTTCTATAGGAATAAATGTGCATCAATAGAGGGATACAGACATAGAGAGCTTTAATAAATTTCCAATCAATAAGTGTGATTATATTGACACAATCCATTCAAAGAATGAAGGTGGATAACTAAACAATAAATAATAAATGTATATAAGAAGAGGTATTAACAATGTAAAAGGAAGTAGCCTTATCAAATAATAAAATATAATGTAGTGGAAAAGGGTACTTTAAATTTGTTGGGTTATCAATGGAATATAGAAATTGAGTTCAATAGTTTATATTTGTAAGAGACCATAACAATGTTAGGAAAATTATTCATTATGGTTTGCAAAGATCATGTGAATTATCCAAATCATATCCACTATAAGTGTCTAATTATATATGCATTATTAGCTCCACATTAATACACCCTAGTGACAATTGAGATGAAGTTCAAATAATATTTTCTGGTTGTTTACCCCTAGGTGAGTCTATGCCACAACCACATCCACTTTCTAGTATCCAGGATGAGATGTAGTTGCTAATAAAGCATCATAGTCATTACATTCCCAATGTTTTGATTTTTGGTTATTAAGAGACTTCAGATATAGTATTAATGATATTAAATATAATTTTCAATATATCAAATCGGTGATAATTCCATATAATTACAAGCATTATGATATTACAATAAATTTTTGTAAATAAGTATGTAAGGGGTGTAATGATTACCCACATGTCGACATAATATAAACAATATATAAATAATAAAATGAGATAATATTAGTAGACTATTATTTAAAAATATCTAATAGGTAATAATACCATGAAGTTAAATATTTTAAAATATGTAGAAATTGTATTATAAGAAATTAATTTCAATTAAAAAGAAAGAGAAGGATTGGAAACTCTTACCTTCCTAAGTATGTTTTTAATATTTTAGAGGACTCCTTATAAGCTCTGGAAATACATGCGAGTGATTTAGAGAGGGATAATGAATGTAAATTTATGATAAATTCTTTTGGGGAGCATATGTACGATAGAAGGGTGGGAGTTAGCTCCTTTTATAGGTTAAATGAGGGGATTTTCAATGGAAAATAAAGTTAGTTAAGGGGTAAGAATGATAATACATGGGGTTAAGTAGGATTAAGGAGTTATGTGGGGAAATATTAGTATGACATACATATATTACATTGCAACATAAAAATGGTATTCTAGATTGTTTTAGTGTCCAATTTATTTATTAAATTTCAAGTCATATTATATTACCTATTTTAATACTTGTTGATATTGAATATATTTTAGTCATGGTTATCATTTCATCCCCAAAATATTAGATGACCCTTATTACAAAATTTTTATATGATAAATATGTATTTTGGATCCATTTAACATATTAAAATTTTTAAATATGAAAAAATTTACATTTAAATTTAAAAATATAATGCGTAGAAAAACTAGTTTTTATATAAAATGAAAATTTAATTTTTATTTGTTCATAATGATAATTAACATTAATTATAAATTAAATGAGCTTTAATTTATTTTTTCATATGTATAAAATTTATATTAGAGTCTTATATTTAAAATATACAAATTTAAAAATACAAAATATTTAGAAGAGTATTATTATTTGAAATATAACCTTTTACTGTGGTTACCAATATTATTTTTGGTAACTTAATTTTATGAAAAAAATTGAAATTTACCTTATCATCTAATTTTATAGTTTTGATTAATAATTTGAAAACAATTTTATTTTATTCAATATGTTAAATTGATAAATAAATTATTTTTAATATTAAGTCATGCAGTGCATAAACCATCCATTTTTAGAAAAGGTGTATTTTTATGATCAATGTTTATCTGTATGTTAAAATTATCAATGATTTTTGTTTTAAATAAATAAACTAGTTTATAATATAAAAATAAAATGTTATGTGTCATCTAAAGTAATTTGATACCAAATTTTATCTAAAATATATTTGATTAAAATAAAACACCAAAATAGTATTTATTGGATATTATTACTTATATCCTTAAAATGATAATTATATTCATTATAAATTCAATAATGTATTTTTTAAATATTTATTTTATATTCTAAAAAATTGATTAATTAATAATTTTTATAAACTTATTGGACTTTATTATATTAATATATATTTTGGGGAAAACCATATTTTTCATTATTCACCTAAAAATAAACCATTCCGGAAAAATACCAAAAACCACCATTTGATAATTCTAAACTAATTAATCCAAATATCACATTCTTTTTTATAAATATAAGTTCTATAATATAGGAATTTTAATTTTAAATATAATAATAAATAATCTCTCTTTAGACTTCTCATTGGTTAGTAGTTTTCATGATTTAGTGTTTACTTTCTAAATTAACGTATTAAGTATTACAGTCTACACCCATAAATAATTTCATCCTCAAAATTGGGATACATTACAACTATTTAAAAATGTGGGTATTCATTACTCATATATTCTTCATGAACCCAATGTTTCATCCTATAGTTTTTTATTTCTCCAAACAATTCTTAACATGCAATTTTTTTGATTCCACAACACTTCCTCTTTATTGTAGTGGATTTTGAAATGTTCATAATTATTGGGAAATTAAAGTTCCACATATATTCCCTAATAAGTGAGTACTTTATTTGAATTTCATATATACTTACTCAATAATTAATCATGGAAGACTTTGTATTCTTTAGGAAGGTTGTGTGACATATCCAACCAGTAACCAATAACAAAAATCATCTATATAATTTCAAAATGACTAATACACCTAGCTCCTAAATTCAACTATTAACCAAATCAATTAATTCCCTTATATAGGGTCACCATTAAGAATAAATTACCCCCATATAAAATTATAGGTCTTTATATCAATTTTTGGAATATATATTTTATATGATTTGTGATACATTGATATAATACTAAATAATTAGTACTCTCCCAATTATATTTTCTACAAGTTATAGGCCTAATAGATTCATATATTTTACCTATTACTAGTAAGTATAATTATCCCATCACTTCCCATAAAATTCCTCACATGGTGCCATATAAATTCTTGAAGGAAAACTATTATTGTATTATAATTCCAATAAACGTATATATTCATTCCATCCACCTTGGAAGTTAAGAAAACATTATTTTAGTATGCATTATTATGTATAAATATTTCTTTCAAACTTCCCATCAGTTTAAGGATGATTGGTATCACTTAAATTTATCACGATGTTGTGAAACTCATTAATTATACTATAAAATTTTGATGTGAATCAAGGATCATTATCATATAAAATTGATAGGAGACCACTATAAAGACCCAATACATCATTTATATAAATTGATACAAAATTTTTGAGAGGTATGTCCTACCTTATTAATATAAAGTGTGTATACTTGGTATGGTGATCCACAACAAACCATATAACATTATTTATTTAATGGATATTCTGAAGTCAATTGAAAAAATCCATTATATTATTATCACACATCCAAAATGGAATAGATAGAGGGTTCATAAATCCTCTCTGAGGATGTAATACATCCAATACATAATGGAATAAGAATATTTTATACAATTAATATAAAATTTACTTTTTCATACCTAACCAATAGAAATGTTACCATAAATACTTGTACATATTTATTTATCAGGGTGTGTAGTTAAGTTTGATAAATGTTCTTTATCTAGTAATTCCCCTTTTTAGATCAGGCATAAATAGAACACATAACCTCTTTCTAAACATTAATACACCATCTTCATAAGAAAATTATATTAATCTCCAATCATTCTTGGATGTAATTATATTATTAAAACCCTTATCTTAATGTTGAATTTTTTGATTTTCCTTAGTAAGGATAGTTTAGAATTAATTTTGATAAAGAGTGATGTTTTAACTTCCTTAATGATTTCCATATCCAACCTTATCTACATCATAAATATATGATTATTGTATATCCTTATCTTGGTAATAAGTCCATAATATTTCTTAATTAAGTCATCCTATACCTTTATTGCTTTCCCACGGTGGAATTAGATCGATATATCATATCCTTGAGTCATTTTATCCATCTTCATTGTCTCATGTTGAGTTCCTTTTATGAGAATCTTCATTTCAAAATCTTATGATCTGAATATAGGTTACATCCTTCAGTATAGAGAAATTTCCGCTATATCTTCAAGGATAATTATAAAATTACAAATTGAAGATCATGAGTGGGATAATTATGTTCATGGATCTTTAGATTCATTAAAGAATAAGAAGAAAGTCTATCTATTTGTATAAGGATTCAACCTAATACTTTCTTCAATGTATTACTATATATATTAAAAATCCTTCCTTTCCTGATGGTATGTCAAAATAAATTCATTAGACAGTCTCATGTTTAGCTCATAAATACTGTTCTAATATTCCATTGAGTATGAAAATTTTAACACTTTACTTGTTAACTTATCCCATGTGTTGGATAACAGAGCTAAATTTTTAACAAATCATTGATACTGACCCACTAATCTAAGGAAAATAAATATCTATGTTATATTACATGATGTGGGACATTACATGACTATATTTTTCTTTGAATGATAAAAGAATACTCTATCCCTTGAGACAATAAATTTAATAAATAAAATTTCCCAAACCAAAAATTCACACATTATGAATTTCCCAAAAAATCCCTTATCACTGAGAGTCTTAGGAACGATTCAAAAATTATTCACATGAATTTCCATATATTTTAGAGAATATCAATTTATAAGTAATGAATACCACAATAAAATCATTAATACAATACTTGAATACTCTTTTAATCATATTCATAATCATAAAGGTTGAATTATTCAATGCAAATTGAATCACTATAACACCATATTTTCTATACCTTATATTAAATGTATATTTGGTATATCATTATTAATTCCCCATATTTAGTGATAACCAAAGAGAAGATCTATCTTTGCAAAATATTGAGCTCCATAAAGATAATAAAATTATCCATCAATTAATGGGAGAGGATACTTATTATTTATATAAATGGCATCGATTTCCATATATTTGAGTTATATCCTCATATACCCACCATTCTTCTGGAAAAGAGAATAGGATATCCCCAAGGTATAATACTAGGGGAAAATAATCCATTATCACACAACACTTATAGTTTTTTCTTCATCTACACTAATTCCAATGCAGAAATTTAGTAGGTAATATTAGATATTGGTTTTTCTTCATGACTGAGTTCAATTGAAAAGTCTAATTCACACTAATATAGATATCCTAGTTATTCATCAGAAGAGACATCATTGTATTCCTTACCATTAGGTACATAGTCCAATATTAAATTGAACATTCTAATATTAGGTTGCATAATATTTTCCTCCTCATGTATTTAATTAATTTGGTATAATTTATGAGGATCTAGGTATGAATCAAATAATAAGGACTCACCTCTAAATATAATGAACTCCACTGACCCTCCATGAATAATAATATCATTCTATTAGAAATGAATTTTGTCATTATACTTTGAAGGAAAATCCAAATCTAGGATTATGTCAAAGTAATACCAATATAAGGTAATAATGTTTTCATGCAATTTCTGTCTATATAGTATAATAGGGACTGATTGGAACACCCTAATTATAATAATATTTCTTTAATTAAAAACCCATTTCTTAGTGTGCTAGGAGGTGTTTTATTTTTCTTAGAAAATATATAGGATATAAAATAGTGTAATGTTAATGAATCAAATAGGAAATTATATATCTTTGATTTTATAATCAATGTACCTATTATCACATATGTAGGAACGTTAACATTAGCTTTGGTAATCACCTAATCTTGAGTATTCCCCATGTATTATTTTGAGGAGGGATCCCTTGAAACATAGGGAATACATTTAAATATAGAACCATATATTTTATGTTAAATAATTGTATATTAGTGGATTTAATCTTTCTCTTACATTCATGAGCCAAATGAATCTTCTCTAAAAACTTGTAAAAAACTCATACTCACGTTAAGAGAGTACTAGTTTGTTTCTTTTCACAATTATCACATATTGGAAGTCTTGTTTTTTTCCTTTCTTAGTCATCCTCATGTTTCATTTCAAGTGGTTCTCATCCATCCTCTTACATTGATGAATTCCATAAAAAAGTAAGACCTTTATAATTATTTCTCTTTATTGATGTAACTCAATACTATTTCACTATATAACAAAAAATTATGAGTTAATAGTGCCCTTCAGAGGCATGACTTATTCTCTTAAAATAAATAGCTGATCCTAATTTCTGATTTATGTATATAGTCTGAAGCATACCTTGAAAATATTAGTAAATTAGCCTCACTCTAAAAAAAACCCCTCATGTCCATTATACATTGAATTATTTAACTTCCTTTAAATATCAAATAATTTCACTCTAGAGAATTATTAATCAAATAATATTATATTAGATGTTTTTTCCCTAATTTTTATCTTGTCATCCTCTTACTTTGTATTTTTAATAAATGAACATAATTTATCAACATATACCCTTAGATGATAAATTTATATGATTAATATATCTGTTTCATTACTTCACAATAAAAGAAATATTTATTCTATAGAATTGATCCATTTCTCAGCTACAATTGGATAGATTATCTCATTTAATGATTGGGGATGTTGTTTCATGAAGTGGTGCACAATTATTGAACCATTTTATATATTATTATATTGCTCAATATATGTAAGGATATTAGTAATATCATGATTCAACTACCCTAATATGTCCATAATACATTTAGTTACGACATTGGTTGTGTTTAATTTATTAGGAAGGAAATAACAACATTCATTATGGATGCTGATATGATTTCCCCTCCACCTCTTAGGTAACATATATAATAAATGTAATATAATTAATTATTTTATAAATTTATGAATATTAAGCCATAAAATACTCATTTAAGTAAAATTTATTGGGTATCCTAAGGGTTTATAAAAATTCTTTTGATATCCATGTTCAACTGAAATATTGTTCCCATGGTTCATACTAAACATTAATTAATACCAAATGTGACAACCTGAATCTAGTAACTCAAAGTCAGTGGATAATTTATAACATTGGTATAAAATTAAAGGATCAAATTATAAAATAACAAAATATTTTATCAGTATTGATAGACTAGATATATAAATGATTTCCATATTACATGGGATCCTCAAAATATAGCATAAAAACATCTTGAAACATTATTATATTTTTTAGTGCATTGTTTAATTTATTTAAATATCACATCATTTTAACCAATGAAAATAGAAACACAATTAGGGTGAGCTAAAATGACCAGTAAGGGTTCATGTATAATGAAATATTTCATAAAAGGCTCACACATTATAGAAGATTGAATAATCAATAAGAATGCCATATAATCAATGTCATGAGACAAAATAATATCCATGGATTATATATTGATTAAAATAATATCAATTATATCGTTAATTAAATTCATAGTGATGTAATAAATAATTAGAAATATCCTAACCTGCAATGTCAAGGGCTCAACCAAGACATTATTCTTTCCATCAAGGTCATAACTAAGAAATAATTCTTACCATCAGGGCCCCAATTGAGAAGTCATGATTGGATTGGGTAAGCATAAACAAAATAACCAAACCTTTTTCCCATTAGATAATATGATGCATCGAAGTTCTTTATAATATCTTTCCCCGTACGTCACATATTTAAGTCCAATTAATTAACCATAATAAATATATTTATATCAATAAAATTTATATTAAAATATCATGAGGAATAAATAATTTTTATTATGGATATAAAACATATGGATAATTGATAATTTACTAGTTAATAAGTGGGTTAACTTGGACATAATCCACTTATAGAATAATGTCAGATGGATAAACAATACCTAATCCATATAAAATCTATAGATTACCATTAATTTAGTATTATGTACCCTTATCAAAGAAAAAAAAGGAATGGTACTGGGTAATGGTGGTTTTAGAGATTTAAGTTATCAAAAAAGATAATAATTGTATTTAATAGTTTTCAATGGTATAATACCATAGTAATGTTAGGAAAATCCTTCATTATGGTTTGTAAATACTATATAAATTGTCCATAACATATACCCTAGGATTTCATTATCAATAATTGTAGTCTTAAGGACCCTCATAGTGATCCATAATGAATGTCGACTTAAAGCCTAACCATCAATTTTACGGTGATTACCCATAGGTTCATTGGTTTCACTGCCACATAAACTTTCTAGTATCAAGATAGGGATATCCTTTATAGTAATATCACACTAATTTCTTTCCAAAGATTTGGATTTTTCTGAATTATAACTTCATAGGAAATGGATTTCATTTGAGTAAATATCATTCACCACAAATCTAATTGGTATAATTCCATATAATTACAAGCATTATGATATTATAGTTTGTATTTATAATTGAAAATGGAAAGGGTGGAATGAGAATACTTATGTTAGTATAGTAACGACATTGGAAAAATAATATAATAAGAGAGGATAATTTGTTTTTAAATAAAAAAATATGAAATGGGTGACTATACAATGAAATTAATTTAAAGACAATATGTAGAAATTATTTTATAATAAAACAACTTCAATTAAAATTGAAAGAGATGGATTTAAATCCTTTACCGTAATAAGTATCTTATTAAAGAATAGAGAGAATCCTTATAGCCTTAAGAATTCATTGGGAAGGATTTAGAGAGGGACATGGGAGATAAATTAATAATAACTTCATTTTGGGTGGAAAGGGATGATATAATGAGTGGGAGTAAGCTCATTCTTTCATTGAAAAAGAGAAATATTTCTATGGAAAATAATGTTAGGTAATGTATGATAATTATAAAACATGGATGTTAGGTGGGTTTGGTGAGTTTTTTGAGTTAGGTTGGAAACCTCTGGTGATACATGTTGGTATGATTTTAAAACAAATAAATGTTAATATAAAGGATTTTGTGTCAAATTGATTTATTAAAATTCCAGTCACATCAAAATATCCAAAATAACACATATTGATCATGATTAGATATTTATCATGGTTTTTAATTTTTACAGAAAAATTTTATATGAACCTTATTTCCAAACAGTGAGTCAATGAATTCTAATTTGGGTTCTATTTATCCTAATTAATTTTCTATATATGAGAATGTTAACATTGAATTTAAAAAGTATAATGTGTAGAAAAGCTATTCTTATAGAAAAATTTCATATTAATAGTTATGTGTTTTTAAAATTATTTATAATTATTTATCAATAAAGTGAGTTATAATTTATTTATATATATTTATAAACAATATATAAGATTCATAAGCTAATAATAGATTCATTTAAAAATAAACAACATTTAAGAAATTATTATTCTTAAAAAAATAATTGTTTTACCACTGTAAGTATATTTACCTTCGAAACATAATTTTATATGAACCAATGGAACTAAAATTATTAAATAAATATAAATCATAATTATTAATAAAAAACTAATTTACTTGATTCAATTTCTAAAATATAAAAATAAATTTATTCAAATATTAGATTATATATCTTGTAAAAAACCCTTTTTTACAACATGTTTATTTCTATGATTACAATTTATATATAGTCAAAAATTACCAATGATTTTTGTTTTCATGAATGAAAGTGGTTTATAAAAAATTAATTTTTATCCAAATAATTCTAAAACTGAATTTTACCACAAGTATTTTTAATTAATAGAAAGACCAAATCATTTTTCATTGGAAATTATTACTTATGTACATAATATTTAAACCATAGGATTTGTAAATTCAACAAAGTATTTTTAAAATATGGTGTTTTACTTCTTAAAAAATTGATGAATTAAAATTTATTATAATATTCTTGGCCTTGCTTATATAAATTTACAGTCTTCCTAAAAACAATATTTTTCTCACTCCCACCTCAAAATCAACTATTTCAGAAAAAATGAAAAAATTAACCCTAAGCTAATTATTATATAATTATGAAAAATATAATATCCTTATTATTAAATATAAATTATATAATTTAGGAATATAACTTTTAAATCTAATCATGAATAAAGTATTTTTAGAACTGATCGCTCGAAATACATCTTTAAATTCTCTCTCGTGAAATAAACATTCATATTTTTTACTTCGAATGGAAATAAATAATTTTAAACATAGTAGTGTGGATATCTAGGTTTATCCAATAACAATGGGTAGAAGTTAAATATAATTTTTTATGAAAATTTATTGAAAACCAAAATATTTAAAATTGTTTGGTTTTAAGAAAAGTGAGATAAAAGCCCTTAAAATTTTAAAATTCCAGTTTGCACACATATTAGGGCAAAAGTCATGTGATTTTCTAATTTAAATAGTTACAGAACAAAACTCTATGGATTTTAGTGTGTGAATGTATGGGGTTGACATTCACTTATATGTTAGGTAAAAGGAGCCCCCCTTCTTCTTTTCACATTCCATTTAGGCGAAAGGCGATAGACCCCCAACAACCTTTTCCATGTCACCGATCTGGGGTAAATGTGGTGGGGAATTGAAAGGAAGCAGGCCCCCTCCGTATTTCATGAATAATAATAATTTTTAACGTATACATATTTATAAATATTCTAAATACATATAATAAACTTATTTGAGGAAGAAGACGTGTGACCCCAACATGAAACATGACATTTTGGATAAAATGATTTGTGATCAGGGGAAGACATCCAACATAAGATTAATGGTAGGTTGTGCTCCGCTTCATAAGAGATTCCATGGCTCAACCATCCAGTAAGTCATATTGGGGTTGGAGGATCCCCAATACTACCGGTGCTTCCCCACACCGATAAGTAATCCCTAGAGCCTCCACATGAACTTTAACCACATGTATGAGGGTAGTCTGCTCCCATAAGTGTGATTTTCATACTATTCCTATTTTCTACATATAGTTGGAAACCCATTTTGGTGGCTTTTTTAGTGGACAATCATGAGGTTTCCATGTGGCTTTCTCCCATGGGTTGATGGATTTATCTTGTTGGATCCATTCATTGTCCTAAATAGATGAGAAAATAACTTATAAAAATACATCATGACAAAAAAAATACTTTAAAAAAATTTAATTATTTTAAAAAAGGTTCATTATAAAATATTAACTACAAATAAATGATAATTAATAATTAAAAAATCGGTAAAAATAGATAGAAAATTAAAATTATTAATTAAAATTTAAAAAATGTATATATAAAATGGACTCATCAGGATTTCACATTTCGTAATAGCTTTTGAGATATAGTGTTTACCTACTAGTGTAGGGACTAAGATATTACTTTGGGAATCCAATGGGAGTTTTGGAATTCTATAGTGTTGTAGTGTAGTAGATATGGAGGTGGGATTCTTGTTTCGTGGCAGAAGTCCTTATGGCGTAGAGACCCAGTGAGATGGACTTTTAATTCTCTATCAATTAGGGGGTAGATACAATGTGGTTCATTGGATGTTCTGCAACCATTCTTGGTCATATGGGATGTATCCACTAAATATGACATGAATTTTTGAGGGGAGTTATATCAAGTTCCATTACGATGTATCTCCTAATACCGCATCATGCTTTGGGTAAAACTCAATTAGCTACAGCATGGTTAGGGGTGCTATATCATGGTCAATTTAAAAATGTACTGGGTATAAATTATAGAACCCATTTTAAAATCATCACTCTCCAAAACTTCCTCTCAACTATTGCGTTATAAGTTCACCCTTGGATGTTCTTTCAACCCCTCTTAGGGGCTTTGATTCTTGTCATTAAGAGATTAATAATTGGAAGGCTAAGGTGAGTTACTATCCCATATCTTATATTTTCATTGTCATTATTATTTCAATTAAGGTTGTGGTTGTGGGAATTTTTATTTTGGGAGGTTTTATAGAAATAGATTGATGGGGATTATGAGTTTTTGTTTTATGGTGGTTTCCTTTTGCGATCTATGTATTTTTATCAAATTATTATTTCCTGGATCTTGAATAGAGATTATAGAAGTCTTTATTGAGGTAGGGGATCAAATCACTCTACTTATTAATGTGCATCAATGAAATTATAATGATTTCTTCCTTCTAAATGGATGGTAAGGACCATCCCAAAGAAGATAATGAAATGATTTCAATTAAATATATGGAGAAGGGTGTGCTCACTTGTGTTTCAAAGATTTCATGTAATTAATTATAATTTATTCAACCTCTAAATACTTGATGCTATTATGATTACTTATTTTTTATTCCATTCCATGTGATATTTTTTTAAACAATCACTCCTAAAATGTTATGAACATAAACATGATATTAAACTAGATGTGTGGAAATATAAAAAACTCTATGAAATCACCCATACAAGAGAAGATGAATTATTATGAAATCTATATTTAATGAATATTTTGGTGATTATGGGATCTAAAGTCTAATACTATTAATTTTCATGTAATTTATTTTATCCTTATGTTTGTGTGAAAATTATAGGGATTTTTTTGGTGATGGTGGTGAACAATTTGAATTTCTAATTTATTTAAACAAAGTGATGTAGTAGGTTTGGAATGGGATATGTTGAGCATTAGGTTGTAGTGGATGGTTTATGGCTGTTATTGTAAGGTGGATGGATTACTATGTGGTTCTATCATTTTAGTTTCTCATAATCTTCTAAATAAGATTATTATTAATGAAGTGGGTTGGAATTTAATAAGTTTTAAATGGAGGTCATTATGTGGAAATTGATTAATTAATTGAATGTTGATGAATGAGTTGAGATTAAATGGTAAGTGGATAAAATTAAATATTACATGTTCTTGGGGATGGATTACAATTAAATGTGGAACCAAATTTTTTATTAATAAATATTTTTTGATAATTAGGAGTTATGGATTTGGTTGATTTTGTGAATAAAATGGGGAATTATGGGTTATGTGTGGATACTCTGTGTAGTGAGTTGCGTTATTGGTGGAACCAGTTAGTGGTAAATGTCGTAAAATAATGTGATTGTATTCTAGGTGATGATAGTAGAGTTTATGTTCTCCTAGGATTTGTATTGTATGATATTATATATTCTAGTATTTTCATGTGATATATAAATACATCCTAACCAAGTTGGATAGCCTCACAAACACTAAAATGATTTGGGTTTTGGGTATTTTTTCCAACATCCTAGTTGGTTGGGTAGAATGGATGACTACCTCCCCTCCCCACTCTGCCTTTAGAAGTAGTGATGATTTCTTAGTCAGTGGTGATTTCAGGTAACGATACCTCATTTGGTGGTGACTCCAAGTGAGAATTTATCGATTGATTGAGATTCTTAGTGGTGATAGATTAGTTGGAGGCAATTCCTAGTGGTGATATAATAATCAATATCAATTCAAATTTATGATAGCATAGTGGGTGGAAATTACTAGTGTTGATGCATTTGTTGATAAGTGGTAGTAATTAATTTTATTTATGGTGGGGTTATGTATGGTTGGTTGAGGGAATGAGGTTGATGTCGATTAAATTCTGGATACCCTACAATCATGGATATGAGAGTATTAATCCATAGGAGTACTCGTTATGGGGCATGTTGAATTATGTTTTTTTAATAATATCATATCACTTTGGATTCATTACTTGGTTAGTGAATCTTGGTGAGTTTGGGAATGTAATTAGTTACCCTTTTAGGTGCATATTAGTTGTACTATTCTTTCTTTGGGGAATTATTATGGAATTCTAACAAATTCATTACATACATTGGCTATTATCCGACTGATTATTTTATTATCACCCTATTATATAAAATGAGTTTTAGGTTTCTTGGAGAGATTTAGAGACTGATATGGACACTACTCTATTAAAGGTCATAGTTTATTCGGAGTTCATGTCATATGATTCTTCTCTAAACTTCTATTTTAGAGATTTTATTTGTACTAATTCACATGTATATTCAGATGATGGTTATTTTTATATTTATGACGCGATTATTGATTAGTGGGTTCTTTATTATGTTTAACGTATTGTTAAGGATAATGCCTTCGATTCGTTGTTATATAACCTTAGTGGTAGTTTCCATCCTAGGTCTTATTGGTGGAATAATTGCCTCTGTTCGTTATTTGACTAATAGGGGAGCCATTAGAGTGGGGGGCATGATAGAGTAATATCAAATAAATTTTATAAGAGTTAGGATTGATATCAGAGTTATAAACGCTTATGGATTACATGTATTGGTAGGGAAACAATGTGAAACGATCTTATATCTTGATGAAATAATGTTGAATGGATAAGATACAAGATTATAAGCCCCATGTGATTCAATACAAGGACCATAAGATTTATTAATGTACTAAATGAAGTGGAATTACTTGTGGAGTGGTGACCATGTAGAGGTATATGCATCAATTTTTTTATTTGTGAATGAAAATAATGATTATGGGAAATTAAATCAAAAAATAAATCAAATTAATCTTAATAAGTTCCATGATACTGAGAATATGATTTCCTCTATGTTTCTAGGTATGGATCCTTGATTTCATCAACATGTGGTTAAATGAGGAAAGGTTCAATAGCCTGCTCCATTCGATCATTAGAGGATCAATCCAATTAGGGAGGAAAAGATATATCAAAATATATTTTGTGATTTATAGAATTTGATTTTAGAGAAGTATGATGGAATCCTTTCCGATTTAGAGGTTGGGAACTAGCTATGGGTTGTTGTGATCTCTTTTTGATTGATTTGATCCTGAGATGAGTATTGGGTTCAATTTTTGATTTGTCAGATGTGAGGGGTGACACCTAAATTTTTTATATTGTATCTTGGAGAGTGGAAACAGGAATATGATTAATGTGATAATTTTCAAAAGGAGTTCCTCTTGGACATATTTTTAATAAATATTACAGAGGCATAAGGATAGAGATTTTATCCCTTTAAAAAGGGATGCTGAGTGTGTAAGAGGTTGAGGATTACTTCCTCATTTTGATCTTGACAAATTTTTTGGATGTGGTGACTTTAGCATGACATCTTGAAGAGGAATTTTGTCCAGAAATTAGATATACAATAACCTAATTTATGCTTCCTATGTACTTAGAGGTGCCAAAGAGGAAGGAAGTTATTGAGAGAATCTATTATCATGGTGGACTAGCTATAGAGGGAGATTAATAGAGTTTATAGATTATTAGAGGTCTAAGAAGGTGATTATGGGGCTTAGGTCAGTCGAGGATTCAACAAGGGGGCATCTGACCTAAATAGTATATTTTCAGTTATTCTTAGACTAATAGTTTCTAAGAATCTACATGGGGATTCAAGTTTTTGTGAAATTATTGTGAGATCCATGATCACTGTTAGTCTTAGTGATCAAAGGATTAAGGATGTATGTATGGTATGATTGGTTAGGAACCAATTCAATTACTACATTAACAACTTCCCTTGAGGTCATAACAGCACTATATACCACAATAGCATGTTCAATAGATGGATATAAAGTTTTATTCCTATATTTTTTTGGGTTAGAGGTGGTATAGGATAGATCCATTACTATCATCCTCCTATGGGTCCCATATTAGTGAGTATTAATGAAGGAAATTGGCAATGAGGCAAACAAGATGACGGCATAAAAATGCATGTTATGGATGCACCAACACATATGAGGCCATATCTTTTTATGGTTTGATCAGTTTATCATGTACCTTTGTTTATGCATTTTTAATTATGAATATTTTAAATCCCGTTTTGTACCCAATATGGTCAATGCATTTGGACTGGATGATAAAATAATTCTAGTGCCCTTGGTGTTATCCAATCAAGCAATAATTCAATATAGGATATTTGATATGTGCTGGTGTTATAGAATGATTATGTGGAAGCATCTGCTTATTGGGAATTTCTTCTTTTTATATATTTAAATTTATAATTTCCTTATTTGTATGGATTTTTTAAATTTCATGTACACAGTTTTATATTTCATATACTAGAGAGTTTCATTCTATAATGTGGAGGCCCATCAATTATTGTGTTTTGGGGTTTGAAATTAGAAAATGGTTAGAAGGAATTCATTGCCCCTTTAACCCAATTGGAATATTTTTCAATGGAAGTATGGGTAGTAGAGACACCCAATGTTTCCAACTAGTTTCCAGACATCTTCCTTGATGAGGTTTTGAATGTACCTCCACCTCATGATTTTGATTTTGATAGAAAGCTAAAATTGGGTGCATATTTGATTTCCATGGATCCCTATGATATGTAACCCATGGAGCTATGTGTGTTAAGAAACTAGATTGAGGATTTATAGTAGAGGGGATTAATTCTACATAGTGTGTCACCGTTGAGTTATCTAGTTGTTGTCCTACAAGGATATTTAGTGAGATACTCCCTAAGAGAGAGAGAGAGATATATAGTATGGGGGATGGATGGATTAGAGTTTGAAACTCATTTGTGTTACCCCATGTAACCAGAAAAAATCACTTGCCTAATCGATATTTACATCACATTCTATTAGGGTACCTTTTTTAAGGCCAATGGGGGTGATATACTCTTATTCCTTAGGGGGTGATGATAAGAAAGACTCGAGGGGGGACAACGTAATTATAGCCTAAGAGAGTTTCCTATAACTATATCCACACATCTAGGGGGAAGTGAACCAATATTAGAAAATGAAGAGAGGGGGACCCCTTAATTGGATATAAATGTAAAAAAGTTAGTGACTCTATTCCCTTCGACCCATATATGAATAATATATATCTCATTAGTTATGAAAGACATGCATATACAGATCATTTGATATTACATGTGGTGGAAATGAGTCCCTTGAGAGAATCACAAATGATAGTAGAGTAGTCTCTACTACAACTATCTCAATGTTGTTATAATGGAATAATCCCAGCCTACTGTAGATGGCATTGGCATCATCACAAAGGGAGTCGCGAAGATCAGAAAATGAATAGAAAGAAAATAACACTCCCCCATTAGTGTAACAGACAATACCTCATCCTCACATATTACCAAAGCAGGATGAGCTGTCAATACTGATTTTTAGGCCTTTTATGGGGGGAATCCAAAATATCCATTGAACCTAGAGAGGAATTTTAGTCATAGAATGGTGGTTACTTCCATCTATAATTTTTTATCATTAAGGGAACTTCCCCCACCATTTAAAAAGCATGAAAATATTGTCCATAGTAATTTTGGACTTCATGGTCACACATCTCCTTGATAATAGGGGGGACATCATGCCTATCCATATTCTGAGCCTGCCAGATACACTATCACACAAAAGCACATAGAAGTGTATGAGAATTATTCTCCTATTTGTTATGACCTTCCCCATTTAACCAAATGAGTATGGTGTTTTTTCATTAAAGAGACCAGTTACTAGGTACCTATGAACTCTCCAAATTCATTACAAACTAATAGCATCCATTCACATTGGAAACATAGATATACAGAGGCATATTTTATATGGATCTGATAATAGTTGTGTTTTGAAGATAATTTAACCCCCTTTACTTTTATTATTTCATAATTGGGGAATACATGATAGTGGATATGACATAAGAGTAAGTCAAATTTCCATGGAACATCCTTACTCCATAGGAGGCTACCCCAACTATCATAGTCGTTAGGAGTTTGGAGCACTAGATTATATGATTTGGTAAATAAAGAGCTCATGGATAAGCTCATTAAAACATATGTATAATGATCATAATTTAAAGTGATTACATAAATTAAAACATGTTGTTAGGGGTTCAAGACTACCTGGATGAATTTGGGAATGGACATAACTTGTCTGAATGAGATGTCTAGAGTCAAGTATCCTAGAAATTCTGTCACTATACCAACCAAATTGTGATCATAGAAAAATATTTCTCCACATCCAATGATGAATCTGGCATGTATTTGTAGAACAAGAATATTTTTCAGAATATTCACCATAAATTAGAGACTTTTACCCTTGGAGTATTTTGTTTCAGAATATATTTCCTAATGATTAACCTCCTCAAAAGGGATAGGCCTTCCTTACACTACCATTCCATTTTTTCTAATAAATATTTTATCATTTTTGAGATATTCTTCACATTTAAACCTCTATTATGTAAAACGTTAGAAAACCCATCTTATAAGGCCCAGTAGAACCTATCTTTAGAATGAGAGTCCTAAATAAAGCAAGGCATTATTTTCTTAATTCCTCTATGAATAATTTTAGTTACCTTGAGAATAGAATTAATGCGAATGGTAATGTAGGTTAACACATATTTAATAATGGTGATTATCCCTCTAAAAATAGAAACTAGTTCTTCCAATTAGTAGTGTGATTGTAAATTATTTTAATAACTCCATAAATGTGGTGGATGATTTATTTACCTTGAGAACATGGAGAACCCAGGTAGTCCATGTGGATGGTCCTTATTTAAATTCCCATAATATTTTTGATGCTTTCAGCACATATTTCGAATCATGCATTCAAGATGATAACACTACCTATATCAAGATTTATACTGTGACCACTCCACATGAAGTAATCCTCTGTTATCATGTCAAATATTCTAATAAAAGGGATGCAAATATTGAGAAATAAGATCCTATTGTTGGAAAAGAGGAGATGAGACACCCCATGAGAGTGATAATTATAATGATAAGTTCGGATAATGCCTTGATGCATAAAATGGTTACGGTTCCTGATAAGAAAATCATGGAAAATAATAATGGGGATGTTGGATAGAGGGTCTCTTTGCCTCAAACCTATCATATATTTAAGGAATGCACAATTCCTTCCCATTAAGTAGATAAAAAACCATGGTAAGCTATAAGAATGGAAAAATAGGCCAACCACCCATGTTGAGAAACCTATATGCTCTATAACCATAAAAACAAAATTCCACTAATGATTATTGTAAATGTTTTTCATGTTTTCTTTAATAGAAATATTGGGACCCGATATATAATTATTGATATAACCAATAATGTATTTAAGAATAATGATGGATCCTTGGATGAATATTAACTTGATGTAACCATGTTTCTCTTCCTTAAAGCAGTTGGGGAGGTGAATAGAAATCCTTCTATTGATTATATAATCCATAATTATATATATAAAATTACACTTTTTAAGTGTATTGAATTGCGTAATAGAGGAGGGTTATTTCAATTTGGGAATAAGAATCATAGACGTGGTTAATGCCACCTGTTGGAGCGATCCCCCTCGGAAGAAATCTTAGATAGCCACAACAAGATCTCTGTTGATTATATCCAACGAGGAACCATTAAATGGCCCTTGGAATTCATAGGGTCTAGAGAACTATCATGATGAAGGGAGATGATGGTGTCCCAAATATCTTCCTCATCAGGATAGATTTCAAGGAACGAGTTTGTATGTAAGTAAACCATTTGAGAAAATGAGTTGAAAATATCATCTTATTTTATGGGATAACCATTCGTCATACTAGTTTTAATGTCACCAAGAAAGGATTTAGATAAATATTCAAACATACCTCCGAAAAATTCTATTTCATTGGTGAATGAACTGTCATCCATTTAGATGTTCAAGATGCATCCCATACATTTCTCTTTTAAACAGGCTTGACAACAAGAATTATTTTTGTCTCCCTATTTGAGATAGAAGGCTTCAGATTTTTCATGTGAAACCCTTTCATATTAGAGGATAATATCAATAAGTAGTTTTTTCTTTAAGATAATATGTTAATGGTGTTTGCGTCAAACATAGATTTAGGTATGACTTCCATATAACTAATGTCTTCCTTGATATCATACAGATTTTGAGAACTAGATATGAATTTTCTTACCCAAGAGAGGAGGTCCTTTTTGAGATGAAGAATCTTGTTGTGGAAGCTATTACACAACCTTTGGGGAATGGTTTTGTTCCATGACTCTCGTAAAACATGGTGGTAGTTGGGGTAGAGAGGGAACTTCCATGAATAAATGAATTTTCCACTACAGTCCAATCTCAGTGCAAGGTCAATGAGAACTACAAAATGGATAAAATGAGCATGAACCATGTGAGAAACCATAACAAATATGAAATAATAAATGAATTAAATTTTTCTATAAAATGATCGAATTTTCACAAAGTACATCGATTACCTCTTTGATCAATACACCATGTATAATTATCACATAAAAAGCCCATGTCCATAAGACACTTATATGTCGAAAAGGAGGAAAAGTCATCCCTATCTTTCTGAGGATAAATTCATCCACATTTATTCTCTGATGATCTCATAATAGTTTTAAATTCATCGTATACTATCCAATCTAGTTCTCTAGGATTTAAGGATTCCTGGTTACATCAAAATTACACTCTTTAATGGGAATAAAACTTGAAATAAATAGAGGACAAGAAAAATTTAGACATCTATGAACAAGATTTAATAGGCATGTGGTACCTATAAACTTCACGCTACTTCATTAAAATAGGGAATTTAAAAAAAGATTCCCTATTTTATGGGATTATCATGCATGTATCCATTGATCCCCATTTTGTTAGAAAAACCTTTAATATTGGAGAGGTTATTATTCAGCTTGATAATAGAAATGTGAAAAGATTTATTGTTGGAGATATCATTAGATAGAATTATTTATTCACTTGGGCTCCTAGTCTATGGGAATTCCACAAAATAGGAGAAATATTTGGGAACCCAGTCACCTGGTTTTGGACCCTAGCACTACTTAGAACTTAGAAACAGAAGGAGGGAACATCATAATATGCTTGAAAAAATACCTAGTGCATGAATCATTTGATTGAATGGAGGAATCACATCCTAATTGAGGATAACCATAATGAACTAGATGAGGAAAACTTCTCAGAATGGGAGAAAGTGAAGAAGGATAAGGGATAATGTGTTCTTGAACATGGAATAATACACTATAGTAATTAAAGGTAACCACCTATGAATCTTGGATAACTAGCTCTTTCCTATAAACATGGGTTTCTCTATTAGATAATTTATTAGGTAGACTATAGTCTTTAGAGGATGCTTCAAAAATATTTGTATGAACTAGAATTAAATCCATGATAGGACCAGCCATAGGGAGGCCAGGGAGGGAAGATGACCATAGGACAAGAGAGGGAATAGAGGGAGAAGAAGGGACAAAGAGGGAAACTATGACCACATCTATGACAAGAGATTCTAGGATTTCGGAACATGAAAAAATGATGGTATTCAATTTCAAAGGTGTGCCGATACATGAGGGGTCCACTTGAAAAGTACCTAATTTATTGTAGAATTTATTTCTTTACAATGACATGCAATGACTATTGAGTTAATAGGGTGATAAAATACTAGATGATGAATGATAAATGAGATTGTACCACCATATGAATGACGCCACGATGTGGAGGAAAATTTAGGATGGAGGAGGTTGGAAGCGATCCCTGGAAACATAGATTTATCCTATCTGTATGAACCGGGTTCTTATCCTTGAGGTACGAGTTTTTATTTTACTTTTTTCCTTAAGTGTTTTTGAAAAAATAAGTAAAAATTATGAAAATCCCAATTTTATGGGTACATGATGTGTGATTTGGTCGTGTGGGGTGAGAATACAAGGTGTGTTGGCTTGTCGGAGATTCAGGGTGTAAAAAATAACTACACGCCTTGTATATAGTAATACACACCATGTCATCAGTCGACAAGTGAACAGTAAGTTGGTGGAGAGAAGCCACTAGAGGAATAGTATAACCGATATTACACGCTGTGTACTTATTATTAAACACAGTGTAATCAGTCGGTAGATAAACAGTAAGGCGGTGGAGGGTTTCTACAAGTGAATAGTTAAAAAGAAAGTAAACACCATGTACATGAGAGTACACACCATATAGTTATGTTTTTTTGCTTAAAATAGGCAGTAGCCTCCCCTTTTGACAGAGGAAGCCTAGAATGCCCGAGAGCCATGGCAGAGAAAGCCGGATCGTGGATGAGCTCCCGGCCAAACACCGGGACTCTGATTTCATCTCTGATGATCTTGTTCGAACAACATGGGTGAGTTCTTCTCTATTCTTGAACCTCTCCTTCCAATTATTACCCAAGTGGAAGATATTTGAGTTTTAACGGGTGAGCATATGTCCAAGATATACATCATTCTCGGTTTATTCAGGAGGCATCGTTCACATATATTGATCAGAGGATATCAAGGTGGGTGGTCTCGTGTTTCTTTAAAACATCCGAGTTGATTTTGTGTGTTGTTGTGCCACGATACCATGTTTAGGGTGTCGTGTGGTTGAGACCATGACTGTTGAGATACCACTAATTATATATGTAACCTAATGTATAAATTTAAAACTGCTGTTTTAGATCATTTCTTTGATCCAGGATCACCCCGAGGGTGCATTCTCCATGTTTAGCTGTTTGGCCAGGATAACCAAGGGTATTCCATATTTATAGCATGTTTTGAGATTTCCTCAGAGGACACATATATGAATTTTTTGTTTGTGCTTTGGGATCGGCTCGGTTACTTGTTTAGCCTGAGGGAAGTGTATTGTATATCCTGAGGGCATTGTAGCCTGATGGAAATGTTTATTATGTCTGAGGACCATAGCTTCCATGCTTGAGGGAAATATTCATAACTCCTGAGTATAATATTCATTAAGACTGAGGTAAATCACCTGAGGGTTTTGATTCTTCTTTCCTGAGGGTAAGGATTTTCATGTATGAGGATAGTGTTTACTTTGAATATTCACAATAGTTAATTTTTATATTGTACCTGTCAAGCTAAAGCATAGGTTTGGAACTATGAAATAATTAATAAAATGGAAATAAAACTGGTAGGGATAGTTACTTTTGAGTACTTTATAGTTTATTGCATTTTATTATTTCACACTGCTGTTGTACATTTTAACTGACAGTTGGGCACGGGCCTTTGGTGGTTGCCTACTGGGATTTATTTCTCAAACCATGTTCAGGTTATAGCTTCGGCCCAAACAGATTATATTACTTCTGGTGATGATAAGGGAAAGGGTCCCTACACAGGTACATGATTGTTGTAGTGGAGTAGGAGATCATGGGACCAAGCTCAGGCTTGCGATGCTGCTGAGTTCCTGTTTCACTATTTATGTTTGTTTTGTTGTACTTAGTACTGTATAGTATTTGGTTCCAGTATATCCTGTTTTGACAGTTTTCATAGAAATAAGACATATTGCATCATCATATATATGATTATTGGTTATCCTTTACATCAGTAATGTTATCCTTGAAACTTTATATTGTTTACTGATTCCGCTTTTAGGTATGTCTATTTTTTTCCGTTTCGCTACCCTTTAACAAATGAGGGCATAGTTTCCCCACTATCAGACCTAGGCCCTCGCTGCTAGTCAGCAGCTTCTAGAATTTGGGGAAGTGCACTTGAGGTCATGTGACAACCTGGGTTCAGGGCACCGGTTGTGTGGAACCATGATCTCAGATGTTACAATGTGGAATCAGAGGATTTATTTTCTTTGACTTACTTTTGGGAGCCAATATTCAGGGATAATATGGAATTGGTATTTGGTAATATGTTACGCCAAGGATTAGCTAACCCGTGTACAGGGAAAATAAAATTTACCTCGTTTTTCAATTTTACTGATTTTTCACTTTATGATTGATCTAATTTTCACCATTGAGTGGCGCACTTGTGGTGTATTGTTTATATTTTTATACTAGGGTCTATTTAGTCTCGACCCATTGAGATGAGGGTATGCCATCTCATGTATCATTTTGGCACATGTTAGAATCACATGCCATGCATAGTTTTTAGGCCATGTAGCTGCATTAGAAATTGCATGTTGTTGTGATAGATGATGTTCTCGATTGTGCATGTTGTTGTGATAGGTACCTTGTTATATAGACCAACTATTGATAGGGTATTGGTACATGTAATAGTTGTGTTTATGGATGCTGAACATTGGTTCTTGAGAAGTATGGGCTCTCTTGGAACAGAATTTAGCTGATCATGATCCAGCTTTTTGTTGTGTTTTTTACTATAAAGTGAATGCTCGAGTGTTAAACTTTGATTCTTTGGGAGTAGGGGCCCCCATGGATAGGAATTTGGCATACTGACACTTGAAATATAAGAAAAAATTTTCTCTGGAGTAGTTTCTATGGTCTACTATCTAGAAACCCAGAAAACACTGCATGTGGTTCTATGAACACATTCCATATACTCTTCTGTTCAGGAAGAAATGAAAAAAAAAATTAGTGCACTCTATGTACCCTATGTACACACTATGTAGTATCTAACTATGCCATAGTCCGTGTAGGCTGAAACACGGGATGGTAAAACTCTATAGGGAACACGCCATGTACCCGTTGTACACTCCATGTCGTGTTGACCCTATGTCCACCCATGTGACTAACAACACAGATGGAGAAATCTTTTCATAAACATGCCATGTCACTTCTAAACATTCTGTGTAGTGTAATTTTGAAATCCAGACGAGTAACTAACAAAATGGGTTGGTGTTATACTTTTTAGTACACGCCGTGTCCATCTGGAACATGCTGTGTAGTGCAACCTGGGTATACAAGCCATGTCACTAATAACACGAGTTGACAAAGCTCAACTAGTACACACCGTGTACCTATTAGACACACCGTGTAGTCTGGACCAGTAAGGGAACTTGTGGATTTAGCCATGTGGCTGGGGAAACAAGGTGTTATACACGCCTTGTGAGGGTGTAACACACCGTGTATCTAGTATTGAGACACGCCCAATCCGACATTAGAACATGACCATGTGAGGACTAATGTGTACATGCTGTGTGGAATTTATACACACTATGTAGTCTTTTTTTCCAGTTCTTGTATTTTTCATACACTTTTTAGTTGTGACACTTAAATGGATAGAAGAAACCTCTACATTAAATTAAACTGAGGTGTGTGTTTGACCTTGTGGAGTCATGCCGTCGAGATGACCACGAGTTGTTCACCAGGAGAGTAGCGACGATTATACTCCAGAGATGGTAGGACATGGGGTACCAGTGGATCCTTCAGCAATGCCAGATGTGGTGCCGAACATTATACAGGATACAGGCGTAGATGCGCAGTTCCATTAAGGCTTTATGTGGTTCATGCAGACCATTCAGGGAGCACTGCAGGTTTCCAAATCTATGGCAGAGTTGACATGTATATTATAGCAGCAGCATCCACCTACATTTTTAGGGTATGGTAGACCATAGGTTGTGGAGTATTGGATGGTTTCTATGCAGAAGATCTTTGAGCTTCTGAAGAATCCTCCTGGGATGAGGGTCAAGCTCGATATTTATACACTGCATGATTCCACCAAGAGATGATGTGATGTTACCACCCAGACTAAGAATCACTTAGACGTGGCATGGGAAGATTTTCAGGCTGTATTCTATGAATTTTTATTTCCAGAGACGTTGATGGAAGATCGAGCTCGAGAGTTCATGAATCTACAACAGGGCACCATGTTAGTGACGAACTATTCAGCACGCTTCACCGAGATACATCATTTTTCACCTATTCTGGTGGGTAATGAGACGTTGAGGGCAAGACGCTTTGAGGATGGACTTCAATATGACATCCGAGAACTGGTGACTGTTTTCAGGTTACCTACATTGCATGAAATTGTTAACCTGGCACAGATTACTGAGTGGAACATGTGGGAAGCTAGTGGTGCATACTAGGGTGGTTCGACACCAGTCTCTAGTACTATTTCTACGGGTAAGAGGAAGAGGAAGATGTATTTCTCTCATGATGGAAGTACTAGCCAGAAATATTCTTCAGGTCACGAGATAATATGCTACCAGTGTAGTAAAGAAGGGCACAAGAGACCTCAGTGTCCAGGTGACCTAGTGGAGTGCCGAGCTTGTGGTAAGGTGGGTAATATCCAGCATTTTTGCATGGTGTTTCAACCGGTGACTAGTGAGAGGAGTTCTGTGCAGACTCTCTGTGTGGGAGTAGGTCTGGAAACATCCTACCAGTTAGGTAATTTAAATACGTCAGGATGTACAAGCCATGGTGGTGGTTGTTCCCATGGTAGGCAGACACCAGGATCTCAGAGACATCATGTGAGGTCAGCTCAGTGTATCTAGGCTATGTCATAGGGCCGTGGAACTTGGCAGACATATGTAGTGCAACAGACCCAACATGACCATGATTTTGGTCCTTCCACTGTCAGAGATACAATTATAGTTTCTTCTATTTTTTCATATGCACTTTTTGATACCGGTGATACGTATTGTTTTATATATGTGCCTGTTGGGGAGAGCCTTGGTATTTGTGTTTTTTCTTCTTCTAATATCATGACACTAGACACTTTATTGGGAATTAGAATGGTAGGTGTGCGTCAGTGAAAGGATTTCCCCCAAGAGGTTGGTGGGTGTCACTTTCTATGGGACTTCTATGTCTTGGAGATGAAAACATGTGATTTCATTCTCAGGATGGACTGGTTGGTACCCTTTTGAGCCGTTGTGGATAGATATCATCATAGGGTGAGTTTCACATCATCAGAGGGTAGAGAGTTTCTATACAAGGGTGAATGAGATGTCTAGGAGAGCCGATCTGGACCTGAGCATCATGGTCGAGGTGGAGTGACAACCCATATTGTGCGTTTATATCTGGATGATCAAGTAACTTGTCAGAAGGATTTTCCTCTAGTGGTTCATCATTTCTGGAATGTTCTTCCAGATTAATTTTCAGGTCTACCTCCTGAGCGAGAGGTGGATTTTTCTATTGAACTTGTGCCAAGAGCTACATCAGTGTCCCTTCTTTCTTATAGGATGGCTACACCAGAGTTGTCGGAGCTTAAGAGATAGTTATAGGAGTTTCAAGAAAAGGGTTTCATCTGACCACATACTTCTCCTTGGGGTTCACTTGCCTAGTTTGTGAAGAAGGCGGACAATGCCCTCAGACTCTGCGTGGATTATCAGAAGCTGAACTAGTTGATGGTTACGAACCGATATACCTTACCAAGTATTGATTCTATTTTTGATCAACTTCGAGGAGGAAAAGTGTTATCAAAGATTGAATTGAGATCTAGATATCATCAGTTGCTCATTAGACCATTGGACATACCACATATAGACTTTCAGAGCAGATATGGTCTATATGAGTACTTGGTCATGCCATTCAGACTCACAAAGGTGCCAACAATTTTCATGTCTCCGATGAATCGTGTGTTCCATCCATATCAGGATTCTTTTGTGGTAGTCTTCGGGGATGATATCCTGGTGTATTCTCACACTCTACATGACCATGCCAGCCATCAAAAGATCATACTGAGTACACTGATATAGAATCGTCTATATGGTAAAATCTCAAAGTGCCACTTTTGGATGAACCAAATTCACTTATTGGGTCATATTATCTCAGAGGTAGGAGTTGTAGTAGACCCAGAGAAAGTGAGAGTGGTAGTTTCCTAGGAGTATCCTAAGAATGTGTTTTAGATATGGAGTTTCATACGGGTAGCTGGTTACTACAGGTGCTTTATAGGGTAATTATTCTACTTAGCAGTGTCATTGACGAGTTTTACTAAGAAGGGTGAGATGTTTATTTGGTCAGATGCTTGCGAGACAGCCTTTTAGGAGCTGATGGGAAGGTTGACATCAGCACCAGTCCTAATACTTCCAGAGCATGGGAAGATCTATACAATTTACTGTGAGGAATCAGGTATTGGGTTGGGAGTAGTATTGATGCAGGGAAATCAAGTATTTGTGTATGGGTCTCGAAAGTTGAGGCCACATGAGAGAAATTACCCGATGCATGATCTCGATTTGGCTGCAGTTGTTCATGTGTTACTTTGTTTGAGACATTATCTCTTGGGAGAACATTTTGTGGTGTTTACATACCACAAACGACTTAAATAAATATTTACCTAGAGTGACTTGAATTTGAGACAGTGAAGGTGGGTTGAATACCTTCAGTCCTTCGATATTGAGCTTTCCTATACAGCTGGTAAGGGTAATGTAGTAGCTGATTCACTTAGTAGGAGGACTCAGATATAGGTAGTGCAGGAGGCCAGTGGTGAGTGGAAGCTCATGGATTTGATCTCTTAGATGCATTTGGAGGTTCATGATAGTCAGGGGTGATCCTATATTTCATCCATATCTATGACTTCTATCCTCCTAGATAGAGTGAGGATGAGACAACTATCAGATTTAGAAGGCCTAGTTCTATGGGATTCAGTGGCAAGTAAGGACCCTCCTCATGGTTGGACAATAGGTGATGATGAGGTACTACGTATCCATGGAAGAGTGTGGGTTATAGGGGATATACACGAGGAGTTGATATGATAATTTCAAACTTTAGCTTTGGCAGTACATCGTAGAGATACCAAAATGTACTGGGACATGAGACATCAGTATTGGTGGATCGATATGAAAAGAGAGGTAGCTAGTTTTGTTACGAGATGTTCTACATGTCAGTAGGTGAAGGCGGAGCATCAGAGGCCAGCCAGACTATTACAACAGTTACCCATTCTGAAGTGGAAATGGGATGATATCGTGAAGGACTTTGTGACTGGGTTTCCGAGGACACCATGAGGCAATGATTCCATTTGGGTTGTTGTGGATAGTCTCATGATGGTAGATCAATTTTTGGCAATCAAGGAGACCTTCAGTGTTGAAAAGCTCAGAAGAATTTATATTAGAGAGGTAGTATGTCTTCATGGGGTCCCTCATTCTATAGCTTTAGATAGGGACACCCATTTTACGTCTCATTTCATGAAGAGTTTTTAGAGGGCCCTAGGTACGTAGGTGCTTTTGAGCAGAGCTTACCACCCTTAGACCGATGGCCAGTCAGAGCATACGATAACGATGCTAGATGAAATTCTTCATTCATGCATCCAATACTTTGGGGGATATTGGGAGAAGCACATACCCCTGGTCGAGTTTTCCTATTATAATAGTTTTCAGGAAACTATTGAGATGACACATTATGAGGCTTTATATGGTACGCCATGCAGATCACACTTTTGCTGGTTGGAGGTAGGTGAGGAAGATTTACTAGGACCATGTCTTGTGGTGGAGACATCAGAGCAGGTCCAGTTGATATAGAAGAAGATGGTTACTGCAAAGTCCCGTCAGAAATCTTATGATGATCGCTCCAGATGACCATTGGAGTTAGTGGTCAGGGATCAAGTTTTCATACGTGTTTCACTATGGTTGGGACACAGGGGGATTAAGAGATAGGTTAAACTTCCACCGAGGTATGTGGGTGCTTTTGAGATTCGGGAGAGGGTCGGGCTGGTTTCCTATCAGTTGAAGTTATCACAGAGGTTCCAGGCCATGCACGACGTCTTCCACGTATCTCAGTTGGGCCATTATCACGTAGACCCATCTCACATTTTTAGCCCAAGGAGGTTGAACTTCAGGTCGATGCATCCTTTGAGGAGAATCTGATTCGTATTGTTGATAGGATCTTGATAGTTCTCCGAGGTTGGTCAGTTCCTCTCATACATGTGCTATGGAAGCATGGCCGGGTGCATGACGAAACATGGGAGCGGGAGACCCACATACGTGCTCAGTGGCTAGAGTTGTTCTCGGTTTTATCTTTACCACCCTTGGAAGGGAAATTCGGGGAAGAATTGCTTTAATGGGGTAAGTATGTAAGAACCCTGTTCTTATCCCTGAGGTACAAATTTCTTCTTTTCCTTTTTTCATTATGTGATTTTGAGAAAATAAGAAAAAATGATGAAAAATCCCAATTTTATGGGTACACGCTGTGTAATTTTCCACACGTTGTTTACTTTGGTCGTGTGGGGTGAGAATATAGGGCGTGTAGGATTGTCGGTTATTCAGGGTGTAAAAACAAACTACACGCCTTGTACTTAGTAATACACACCATGTAATCATTCAGCAAATGAATAGTAAGTTTGTGGAGAGAATCCACCAGAGGAAAAATAAAAAGGATAGTACACATTGTGTAATTAGTATTACAGACCGTGTAATTAGTTAGCAGATGAATAGTAAGGCGGTGGAGGGTTGCCGCCTGTGAACAATTAAAAAAAAGTACACACTGTGTACTTGAGATTACACGCCGTGTAGTGATGTTTCTTCACTTAAAACAGGTAGTATCCACCTCTTTCAACAAAGGAATCTTAAAACGCCCGAGAGTCGTGAGAGAGAAGGCCAGATCTTAGAGGAGCTCATGACTAAACACTGAGACTCTGATTCCCTTGCTGACGATCTCGTTTGAACTCCACAGGTGTGTTCTTCTCTCTTCATGAACATCTCCTTCCAAATCATTCCCAAGGGGAAGTTATTTGAGTTTGAACGGGTGAGTAATTATCCCGTACATACATCATTCTCAATTTATTCGGGAGGCTTCGTTCACGTATATCAATCATAGGATATCACAGTAGGTGGTCTTGTGAATATTTACAACTGTTGAGTTGATTTTCTGTGTTTTTGTGTCACGAGACCATGTTCGGGGTGTCATGTGGTTGACACCATGACTGTTGAGATGCCTAAAATTGTATAGGTAACCTAATGTATATATTTAAAACTATAGTTTGGAATCATTTCTTTGATACAAGACCACCTTGAGGGTACGTTCCCCCTATTTAGCCATTTGTCTAGGATACCCAATGGTATTCCATATTTATATCATGTTCTGAGTTTTATTGAGAGGAAACATATATGAATTGTTTGTTAGTACATTGGGCTCATCTTGATTACTTGTTTAGCCTGAGGATAGTGTTTTCTTTAGCCTTAGGGTATTGTTATATTTTGCCTGAGGGAAACATTTCTTTTGTCTATGGACAATGGATTTTGTGCCTGAGGGACATATTTGTAACACCTTAGAGAAATATTTGTAATGCCTGAGGGAAATCACCTGAGGGTCAAGACTCTGCTTGCCTGAGGGTAAGGATTTTCATGTCTGAGGACAATGTTTACTTTGAATATTCACCATGGTGATTTTATATGTTGTACCTTCCAAGATAAAGCATTGGATTAGAACTTTTATATAATTATAAAAATGGGTATAAAACTGGTATGAATATTTAATTTTGAGTACTGCCTAGTTTACTACATTTTATTATTTATCACTACTGTTGTACATTTTCTCTGACAGTTTGGCCCGGGCCTTTGGTGGTTGCATACTGGGATTTATTTCTCACACCCTGTTTGGGTTATGTCTTCAGCACATTCAGATTATATTGATATAGGTGATGATAAAGGGAAAAGGTCCCTACATAGGTACATGATTGTTGAAGAGGAGTAGGAGAGCATGAGACCGAGATTAGGCTTGCGATGCTGCTGAGTTCTTGTTGCAATGTTTTAGTTTTTTTGTAATCAATACTTATTATTGTATTTTATTTGATTTCAATGTATCCTATTTTTACTAATTTCATAGAAATATGACATATTGCATCATCATATATATGAATGTTGGTTATCCTATTCTTCAGTACGATTGTCCTTTCAACAGTGTATTGTTTACTGCTTCCGCTTTTAGGTAAGTCTATATTTCTCCGCGGCGTTACACTTTAAAAAATTAGGGCATAGATTCCCCACTATCAGACCTAGGCTCTCATTTCTAGTCGGCAACCTCTGGTATTTAGGTAAATGAGCATGAGGTAATGTGACCAACCGGGATTGGGGCACCCGTTGTGTGGCACCTAGATCCAGGACGTTACACTCCCAAGTCTTCCCAGAGATAGAGAGTCTAATTGTCTTTACAAATAAACACACTGAGGGATTTTCTGATCCATATGAGGAAAGAGGGATTGTGGAAGGGAGAGGAAGACTTTGAAGGCTCACCCAAACGATCATGTGATGGGATTCCTGACAAAGATACACCTCCATAGATATGTCAAAGAGTGGAAATTTACATTTTCTAATAGATATTGAGAACTATAACCAATTTGAGATTAAATATTCTTTATTAATGAGTAATATGTAAATGTATTTGAGATTCAGCACCGAGACATTGGCTAGAGCAGCTCACCCTAGGAGCTGAATAAGGACCCAAAGTGGGATAAGTGTGGGTTTTCTACACCAAATATGTCCACCAATGTCATTTTTTATAGTACCACTACTCCCACAAATGAAAAAGATGAAAAAATAGCACTGGAGAGACATCCTTCGAGTCATGCCACAACAATTACAAAGGAACATCTAGGAATGATGGTGACAATAAATAAGTGGAAGGTAAGAGAAGGATGTATTAAAGGGATATAATAGGAAGAAAATGAGAACCCTTTAGAAGTGGATCATAGCCCTATGAGTAGAGGGAGTCAATGAACATTATGATGGAATAGAACCTCCACTAGAGATAGATCCAAACCTACCACCACATGATCCCCTTCCGATGACTTAATTGTTAGAAACTTTTTAAAATTCTGAGGTGACATTGGCACATTCATTTAGTTCAATTCCCAAACTGTCCACCTTGGTTTCTCTCAACCAGGGTCACTCTTTTTCCACCAAATTATGATGATCTGATTGATGATGTGGTTATCATATTCATAATCACATAAGATTTATGGTCAGAAAGCCCATATGAAATAATTTTTTTCCTATAGAACATAAGTAAAGAATACACAAAATACACATAAATTCTTCATAGTTTATCTACACTAAGGCTACTCCTAGGATCATAAAATGAAAATGTGATGAAGTACTGGAACCCACTTCAACTTTTTCTATGGTGTACTTTAGATAGTCTATTCTTATGTCCAGGGCCACTCCACCAATAAGATTCAAGTCGAGGTCAATTCAACCAAAGGTTTAGTCCCTTTGACTTCTCCCATTGATCACTAATCTATTCCGGAAATATTCTTAGCACGTAGGAAAATCCATGAAGTAACTTTGTAGTGGTTTCTCTAAATATGGAAGGTGACAATTGATCATCACACTACTCTTTTACTAATTAACATTGAACTAATCAACAATATAAGCTGCCCTTTCCCGGAGGGAAGTATTCATGTAATTAATTCTTCTTCTAGAGAGTTCTATAACGAGTAACAAAAAAATTCATTACTATTCACTTCCAACAAATTATCAATACATTCTTTTGAAGAACTCTTCCATTTTTCATACAAATTTTCACTTTTCACACAACTCATTACTATTCCTAAAACTATTTTATTTCAAGAAACATTCAAATATTTCATGAAACATCAACCTTTTTGAAACATTGATCCTTAAATGAAATAAAATTGTAATATAGTCACAAATTTCTTCCTATATGCAACTAATTTTCTACAAAATAAATTTTAATAATAAAATATTCATGCATCTATTTAATGAATTCGGAGCCTTTGAATCTTTATTATGTATTGATTCATAAAATAAGGAGGTAATGTCCTATTTAGGGGCATTTCTAACCCTTAAAAATTAATATATCTTCCAACTACCTCTCATATTGCTTAACATTTTTGGTTCATGCAACACCACCTTCATGTAATTTTTTTAATAGCCTATATTTATTGAAGCGTTAAAAACATGTCACCTTTTCCATCATTCACATGAAACTCAACACCTTTACACAACTCCATATACATTTTGAAACTCCATATTTTTATAATTCTACAGTATTTCATGAATTATGAACCTTTTGCAATTATTAATGATCCATCCTTAGAAAAATATTTTCTTGTAACTTTCCAGACATTCAGATGACAATTTCACATACATGAAAATCCTTCATATTCTCATTTTTCTTTTGTAAACTCCTTGAACTCATTTAAACACTTCTAGACCCATTAATTCTTGAATATATCAAGGTATTAACAATTATGTAACCTCTATATGAAATTTTTATCACATATTCATATCGTGGAGATTCTATTTCATAGATATATTCAACATGTCTCTCAATATAGGCTAGGTAGAATTTCCAGGTTTTCACATTTCCCCATGAAATCTCATTATCTTGTTGATCACTTTCCCTTATTAAATAACTCTAATATCTCATGCACTTGTTAACACGGAGAACAAAAAATCCAACATGAACCTTCAAGACAATGTCAACACTAAGTAAAAAGAATTGTGGTTGAAAAAAAACCTAACATAGATTAACAAAATTTATCATTGGTGTCCAAAAATATCCCTTTATATATTT
This sequence comes from Viscum album, assembly GCA_963277665.1. Lineage (NCBI taxonomy): Eukaryota > Viridiplantae > Streptophyta > Magnoliopsida > Santalales > Viscaceae > Viscum > Viscum album. Next base: position 1,144,416,946 of record OY728138.1, read on the forward strand.
TGGAATCACATTTATGAATCCTTTATCTCTTATGAATTCCACCTGATGAAACTTTCTCAATATCAAATAAAGATTGATATGAATTGATCATGCATGCTAATGCCTAATTCCACTAGAGATTACTAATTTATTTAATAACAATGGTTTTAAATATTTCCATTGTATATTAATGATTTCTTCAATACCAATGGATTGAACATTGTTTCATAAAGATTAGCTCTTAAGAAGAAAACTTCTTCAACCCCATGGAGTAATTTCATTCATCACAAATATATCGGTCAATATTTCCTGATTTATATTCATTGAAAAAATATCTTCCTCAATATAATATTTATATCCTTCACTTACTAAACCCCTTTTGGAGAGCCAGATAAGAACACACCCACAGACCCACAAAGATTTATGATCCTTTCATCACTAGTTAGAAAACGAACATAGACTCAAGATCCATTCCACTTAAGGCTAAAACTACACATGCATTCAAGATTCTTTATTTTCCCACATTTTATTAAAACCCATGTTATACGTGACACCATATTTACAAGATATAGAATATAGATAGAACTTGTTCCATGGGAATCATGGGTAACACATTAAACACCATATCATTTTCACCCTATTTTCCTGAATCTAGATAAATTAATCTTCCACACACAGATAACATTTAGACTATGAATTACATCATTGAACTATATATCTTTTTTCAATGATGTGTATAGGGGTATTTCTATTCTCTCCATTTTCCATCATTGTCCTTATATCCATAATAAATAGAATTGTTTACCCTTATGATAATAAACTCATACACACCTACAATTGTTAGGACCACTAATTAGAACCACGACTTCTCTTTCCTACTGAATCATTTCTTTAGGTGTGAATATAGTTTTGAAGAATATCTCTTACTCAAAAACATCATTCACCTATAGATTCATTCAAAAATATTTTCAATGGTTGGACTTAACACTTAGAAAAGATCCATAATGAAACCTCTAATAAAAATGAGCCAAGATTCAGTGTAAGAAATTATAAATAGTTTTAGTAATATCATTACTATCCATTTCACCAACTAACATCCATACATCTATAGAATTCCTAAAAGTATATCTTCTATCAAGGAGCTTCTATATACTTTTTATTTTTTAATCTGATCTCGAAACCAATGAGATACCAATTTTCAAAAATGATACAAATTATAACATTTACCAACTTGATTAATGATACCATATGTTGAATCCTTCTCGATACCAAATAATATGATTAATCAATCATATTTTCAAAAAAAATTCTTGATACCAACTATTGAAATTATGACCTATTTATTCAACTTTTGAGACAACATCTTGAATTATACGTGGTAACTAAATTCTTATCTCATCCACATTGGGTCTTTCCTTGGACACTAGGGATTCCATCTTTCATATCTCTAATATAAAACTCACCTACCTTTATCATCTTCATCACTAAATATTGAATTGGTATTTCACATGAAAGTTATCTATCTATACTAGATTATAATATCTATAGTATTTTTAGATGATATCATATTTTATATTAGTTTAAATAAATCATTAGAACTCATTATATTATTTATTGTCCATCCTTGCATCTTTACGATCCAACAATAGAAAATTCAAATGATATTGACACCTCAAGGGATCAATTATAATTTATACATTTATATCACACTGCCAATAATATCAACTACCTATTATTGCTATGGTTATTGAATTATCAATAAAAACTCTATATAATGTTATAATAACACTTGAAACTTCCCCGTGAATCATATATCCCCCAATAACTGAAAACTTTTATCAATAGTTAATGGAATTTAAACACATGGGGAAAGGGAATCTTTTAATTCTTCATGTTGAGGAATGAGGATAATATTGGTGGGATAACCATTCAAAATTACACTTTCTTTTACCCCTTTTTATATATGAGTAAAGGAAATCCAACACCTTATCAACCTCCTCTTTTCCATGACCATTCTTTATGGTTAGCATCCTTAGTGCCTTGGAAGTGACACTCGTTTTATTGATTCTATTTAACTATCATTATTTCAAATGTTTGGTCTATAATTCAACATTAATGTAGTAAAAAACATTTGAATTTTTTGGATGGTATCCGTTCACAAATATTTAGTTATGATTGGGTCCTGTCAAAAATATCCCATTGTAGAAAACATCATAAAAAATAATCTGATCCATTTTTAAATAAAATTTATTTTCTATGAGAGGGATAACTCATCAAAAATAACATAAAAATAAATAATGGCATTAAAAGAAAATTAATTTTTTTAAAATAAATATGAAAAATAATAATTTTTTTTAAAATATATATTTTTATAAATATAAAATTCCAACTATATAGAACTGTAAAAATATGAATAAATAAAAATATTAGAAAATATATGTACATTAAAATGTTTATAAAAAAACATAAATCCCTAAGGGGAGAGGAGGGGTCATATGGACGAGTTAGTAGAGGGAACTCCATCATAAATCCCTAAGTCAGATGTCACATGTACTACATAGTCTCCTTGTACTACTCCTGCTACCATCGATGAATCTACTCCTAAAAATACTATTGTTGTTGATAGAGCTCCTCTTGCTCCCAATGAATGGTCTCTATAAGCTCACCAAGATCTCACAACTAATCCCCATATTGTGCATTAGATGATGATGAATATCCATGAGCTCCTATCAAGATAGAAACTAAAATTGTAGTAGTACCATAATTACTACCCAAAATCAATCAGTAGCTGATACCAACAACTAGGCCTTTATCAAAGGTATACTGAGCCACATGCATCCATGAAGTGTAATCAAGTGTTGTATTACTGGTGGTATGATCCTAAGTTTCATCCAAAATCTCATTCTATATCTTAGATGTTAGAGTATCATATGCATCCTTTAATAGTAATTGAAATTTCAAATAGTTAAAAAAGTATTTGCATTTAATTTTAAAACTCAATAAAATTACACTAACTATAAAATTCAATTGGAGACCACTGGTAATATCTCTGGTGACAACATCGCTATACATCATCTTATAAATGTAGAACTCCATAATATCAAGAGGTTCGACTACCTATATGATTATAAAATAAACAGTTCGCATTTAACATTATTTAAATTATAAAAAAGTACTAACCATATATCATCTATGCATACTACATGTATGACTACCAGCTCGATACATCACCTCTTTCATCCCCTAATTATATCGACCTAGTGATTCTATCCTATGGAATGTAGCTTCCATCTAGTATGAACGTAATCTATCCCAAATCTATGATTATATGTAATCCGGTTAGTGGGTGCATCAAAACTGATCAAAAATTTTTACTCCCACCTTCCGCATGGCTGTAATCCTCATATTATGCAACAAACAGTGGCAATGATCACACATACATACATATCATGCCTCCCAAATAGAGTTCCATAGGATATCATCGATGATATACCATACACCCTAAAATAATTAATAATATCAATTTAATAATAAAATAAATTTCAAAATAACTATTATTTATTTATATATATACCATCCAAGGATCAAACATGCAACGTCGAACATCAATGAGAATCTGATCCCATTTCACCCATAATCTAGAAAAATATCCCCACAATATTTCACTCCCTTATCCAATATCTATATATGAAAATCTATGAAAAAATATAAAAATATTCAAAAATTTAATATATAAATAAATAAATAAAAATTAATGAAAACTAACTAAAATACACAACTAAAAATACCTCCACATCCATGGAGAGAACACAAGACATGGTCGTTTCTCGAGGATAGGGTCAAGAATTATCAGTCTCACAGCACCACAACCTCTTCTAGTCATCTCTAAACCACTAACAGTGCATGGGTTAGATGATGTAACATTATCCATAGAACCAAGTAGTAAAACATCCTCTAACTCATGAATAAGATCAGATAAATGCACTTCATCCATCTGAAACATGAAATAGACGTTGTTATAATTTTTTTGAAAGAAAGTACTCTATATAGATATATATTATATATGATTATAACTAGAATTTAAATGTCAATAATAATATCCATCCTCATCTGAATATATTATGGTATCAATATCTTCATATTCCTCATCATTATCATCAATTTCTATATGAGTTTCAGCTTCACCATCTCTTGCTATTTCAAATTCTTTTTTTATATCAATGAAACCATCATCACCATCGAACCATAAATTTGGTGTGTCATCATCGATATCTGTGTTTGTTCATGGAAAATATGGATGTGGAGTATTATCTTAAAAAATTTTGATTCCTTGCACTTCAGCTGGACCACAATCACTTTGGATAAATTGATTTTCTTGAGATTTAATTTTCATTATGTTACACTAGTCACATAACTCTCTTGAACATGCACAATAATTTTCCTAATAAATTTTATGTTCAAGATGATCCAATAAAAATGGATTATTTGAGACAAGAATAAATTTATATCTAAAATCAATGATTTCATGACACAAATGAACCTGAAAGCCTATATCAGTATCATACCAATGAAATTTATACATCATTACATAATTCTATCCCAGATAACAAATATCAATTATTTCTCCCATCATGCCGTAAATTTCAAAATCACTTTCACTATAAAAAGATCTTCTCATGAAAACATCACTCTCCATTGTTTTTTATTCCCCATATGAATGTGTATGAAATAGGAAACAATTTACTATATATGCAATATAATATTTAACCATTTTGGATAGTGGGGTACCCAATACACACAATAAATTATCAATTTTATCATAATGATGAGAAAGATGAAAATTTTAAAAACAATTATCAATCTAACATGTAATAAATTGATTTTTTTATGTTAAAACATATAATATTTAATTTACTAGTTTTTGGAAATAGTAGAAAATATTATTTTAATGATGTTTTTCAAGAGCAGTTGTTGAAATTTTTGGAAAGTTGTTTTTAATAATATTAACATATAATATGAAAATAAAATAATATTAATTTATATAAAAAATTATATAACAATTGGTAGTAGAACACATATTACCAATTATGTCATTTCTTCATAGCTGATCAGAACATATGTATGTGCCCCTTGATATTCATCATCTGAAAGCCATCGTTCATGAACTCCACCAAAGAGAAGTTCAAGGTGATTAAAATGTTACAATAGATTATTCATTTCTTCATAACAATTTCCATTATTATGGACCAAAAAGTTATGTTTTGAGGTATATTTAGATTTGAAATAATGAGAGTACATGAAATAAATTTCCTTTGACAAATAATCTTCTGTAATTGATCCTTCAACTTACACTTTTCTACTTACCTTTTTGTTCAATTTTTTCAAGAATCTCTTGAATGGGTATATCCCTCAGAACTGTACTAAACCTTAATATTTTTCTTCATGCAACAAATGTAATATAAAATGTTTCATTGAATCAAAGAAATGCGTCAGTAATATTTTTTTCCAGTTTACATAAAATTGAAACAACATATTCTGGTAGTTTACTTAGTGCATCATTGTTTGTTTCCAATATAGAAATATATCATAAAAAATGTGATATTTATGTTATAGAATCCTAAATAATATAGTTAAACAAACCTCTAACTCAAATTAGTACTTGTATTTACATTATAATGTGACATTCATGACTTTTTAATTCGGTAATGTGACTATTTTTTATACATCTATCAAATTTTAAAAAATAAAAATCTAGAAGACTCAAATATTTCATCCACTTACAAAATAATAAATGATTTTATTTAGAAACTGTGTAATCTGATTTTGGATTCATTAAATTATATGATCTATAATTTTCAAATAGTTATGGTTTTGGTCACCTACAATTTTGGGCAAGATCTAATCATGCATTTACATTACCTTTGGTCTTACCCGGTATGCCCAAAATTTTATAAAATATATTATCAAATCATTCTTCTTAATATGAAAGACATTAAACTTGTATCGAACCATCAAATCTGACCAATATGGATGATCCCAATCAAATGATCCATTCTATACAATTTTGTTCTTTCCCAAAGCCATCATTTTTTTATAGTCTGTCCAAATGTAATAAGAGGTGATGAAGAGAAAATGGATTTTAAATCAACACCTAAGTTTATTATTGTAGGTTCATCTCTTTAAATTGTAACTTTTTTTGAAATGATAGATGTTCTTCCAAAAAGGATGATCGGTAGGAATAAATCTTTGATGACAGTAAAAAAAATGATTTTATTCGATTGAAGAGAATAAGTTATTTTCTATCTATCATACAATACATAATTGATTTTAGACCATGTGTACTCCATCCAGATAATATTCAATATGTTGGGTAATCAATATTTGTCCGCATCAATGCCGACTTCATTAGAAAATTTTATCTCGCAGTAACATCATATGTACTCACACCATTACTCCATAATAAATTTAACTCATAAATAAATGGATTCAAATAAACATCGATTTTTTTATGTCATTGAATTAATAAGGACAAAAATATATATGACTAATTTATCAACATCCATTGTGGTAAATTATAAGTGTTTTATAAAGACTATCCACCGCGAATATTGACTACTGTGAGATCAAAATGGACAGAAACTATCAGTTGAATGACCCAATCACATGTTTCAAGATTCTGAAGAAAATTATAGATGTACTTTGTCAAATTTTTTCCATGAATAGTGATCATTAAGATGGTTTAAGATTTTACAAGTGTAAATATTAATTTTGTGCCATGAAATCGATGACGCTATATTTTGAGAAATAAATAAACCCTACAATCTAGGTGTAAGTGGAGAATTAATCAATTGTTTTATAGGAATCTACATAGACTACCCCATTTGAGCCTCTTTGTACCTTGATTTTCTACATGTAGGAAAACAAGCTAAAGATTCATTTTCACCATAATATAATTTAAAATCATTTGAACATGCTTGAATCATATGATAACCAAGCCCCAAATTACAAACCATCCTCTTTCTCCCATAGAAATTTTGAGGCAACACATTTCCTTCTGGTAATAGTTCTTTATGAAAAGAGAATATCTAATCATAATAGTTATTTGATATTCCATTATTTGATTTCTTTGAAATAAAATTTTAAACCGCTTCAGTTATCTTGAAATAAGGATATAAGGAATACTCAGTGGAATTAAACGAATCATAAAATTAAGATAGTTATAACTTAATATTTAAATCAACATCATTTTGAGTTTCAGTATGTAAAAAAGATGGACTAGCCACATAATGAACTAAGTTTTGAAATAATTTTGGATATGAAACAAAAATAATAGTATCTTATATGGAACCATGTTCACCATATTGATAAAAAAAATAATCTTTTTGAAAACCCAAATACAATAGATGATCCACAATATTGTAATATGTGTCAAAACTTCTCTGATCACATTTCATATAAAGACAATTAGTTGTCCCTTCGGAAACAACTTATGCTTTGGATGATGCACATGATAAGAAAGATTCAACACCCTCATTATATACAATAATTACAAAGGTTCAATTTAGATTCCTATGATGATGTATCAAATTGCAATTATATAATAAATACTTTTTTCAAAATCCTTGCTCTATATTTTTATAAAAAATAAAAAATAAAATTTTTTATTACTATCATCATATAAGTAAAATGCAATCCATAAAAAGAGTACAAATTTAAAAAAATTAAAAATATACTTGAAAATATTTTCAATATTTTCTATTTATTGCCTATTTTTACTAATTATAGTTAATTTTATCTAATTATAGTGATTATATTATCATTTTTAGTAATAGTTACAGATTACTGCTAATTTTTATTATTTTTTTCTAATTACCAAAAAATTGTTATAAATATTGTGATTTGTCATTAAAATATACTAATTACAACTAATTATTAACAATTTTTATTAATTTTAGTATTTTTTTTAATAATTTATACTAATTAATACCAATTACTACTAATTAATTCTAATTAATACTAATTAATCCTAATTCATATTAATTCATACTAATTAATACAATCAATATAAATTAATAACAATTATTACTATTTATCACTAATTATCACTAATTGTAACTAATTTTTACTAATTAATCCAAATTAATAATAATTAGTAACAATTAAGGCTAATTAATACAAATTAATACAAATTAATACTAATTATTACTAATTATTACTAATTATTACCAATTAATACTAATTAATACTAATTAATACTAATTAATACCAATTAATACTAATTAATAGCAATTAATACTAATTAATAGTAATTAATACTAATTAACATTAATTAGTACTAATTATTTTTAATTATTACAAATTAATACTAATTAATAATAATTGATAGTAATAAATCCTAATTAATAAAAATTAATAATAATTAATACGAATTATTACTGATTAATATTAATTAATTTTAATTAATACTAATTAATACTAATTAATTATAATTAATACTAATTAATACTAATTAATACAAATTATTATTAATAATTACTAATCATCACCAAACAATACTAATTAATATGAATTAAAACTAATTAATTCTAATTAACACCAATTATTAACAATTAATACAAATTAATAAAAATTATTAATAATTATTACTAATTATATCTAATTATAACTAATTATAAATAACAGTAACTAAGTAATATTAATTATTACTAATTAGTACTAATTATTACAAATTAGTACAAATTATTAAAAATTATTACAAATTATAACTAATTAATACCAATTAATACCAATTAATACTAATTAATACTAATTAATACTAATTAATACTAATTAATACTAATTAATAGTAATTAATACCAATTAATACTGATTAATACTAATTAATATTAATTAATACTAATTATTGTTGATTATAAATAATTAATTCTAATTAATACTTATTATTGTGTATTATAACTAATTAATACTAATTAATAATAATTATTTGTAATTAACACTAATTACTACTAATTATTTCTAATTACCACTAGTTATTACTAATTACTTACAATTGAAAAAAAATATTTCAAATTAATAAAAATTAATACTAATTAGTACTAATTATTACTAATTGGTATTTATTTTTACTAATTATTACTATTTTTTATTAATTATGACAAATTATAAATGTTTATAACTAATTATTACTAATTATTACTAATTATAATGAATAATACTAATTATTATTAATTATTAAAAATTATTACTAATTATTAGTAATTACCACTAATTATTACTAATTACCACTAATTCTTAATAATTATAAGTAATTATTTGTAATTTTAGATAATTGATACAATCTAATACAAATTAAATCTACATACATAGAATTAAAAACATTATTGCTAATAAAACATATTTCTAAAACTAATTAATGAAAAAATCACCTTTTCAAATTAAATCTAATTATGACTAATTAATAATAATTATTACGAATATAAAATAATATAGATAAAAAATAAAAAATTAATAGATGCTTTAAAACTAATTTTTTAGGGGTTGCAAATCCTGAATTTTGATCCACTATGAAATTTAAAACTTTTAAAAAAGTAATGTGAAGAAAATGAGTGGAGAGAAGTAGAGAGAAGATAAAAAATAAATGAAATGGAAAAAAATGGGTGGGTTTATAAATAGGTTAGATCATTTGTGATGAGACTCATTCCAAAAAGTTCCATGAGTACTAATTACTACGACAATTAAATAAAGTATTTGAGATGGGTCCCGTAAAAAATAAGCTCTACCGACAGTTTATTTTTGATGAGAAAAAATTCTATCAGATATAACAAAAAATGACAGAAAATATTTGTGTTGAGTCCCGTCGCAAATAATTTCCCACCGACACAACATTTGTATCATGGGTAAACTCTCATCGCAAATAAAAAATATAATGGGATAGTATTTGCGACGTGGGAGTATTCGTGTAACAAATAGTCATTCCATGGTTTGGCATGCACTGCACGACAATGGTATTTTCAATGACAATATCTTCCTATTGTAATATGAGATATGATTCTCGTCCCAAATAGTCTATCTCGACAAAGTATTTATGATGAGTGGCTGACCTATCATAAATAACTCGTCATAACAAGCTATTTTTCCATAGCTCTAACATTAGAATTTTATTTTTTTCATGGACCAACTAACAAAAATTTTCCAATGGGTAATTTTACCATCAAGGATGTCTTGAGATGTCCCTAATTGGATCATTCTCTACATCTTTTTACTGATATGTTTACCCATATTTTATTCATTAGATTTCACAAAACGTGCCTTATTTCGAGTTATTTATTTAAAATAAATGTCATTTAGAGTTCTTTTAACATTCCAATTCATCTCATTATATTTATAAGAATCATTATATTCAATGCTTTGTTTGGAACTACTCTTTATGCCAGTATTTTCTTATTTCTTGTAATTTCTATAAATTTCTTCACGAGTTTCCTTAGGTTACATTTTTCAAGACAACTTATGAATTCCTCATTCTGTTTCTAGGTGGCATCCAATATTTCATCTTAGCTGTTTTGATTCTTATAGGATCTTTCCATGTATACTCATCTACTATTCTCACAACTTGAACAACTTCATTATTTTCCATCAAGATTTTTTTTCATTTATTCGAGGAGTGCTGCTGTGAGTAAACTGTTTTTGGTGATTTATTTACCTATTGTTGAGCTCCAATATTATTGAACAGTGTAGGAAATCTATTTTCCTACATAATAAAATTTAATTTAGTGAAAATAATATTATCTTTAGTCATAGGAATGTTGTAATTAATGCTTATATCTTAAGTTCATTTGGTGTTGCAATTTTTAGCCATATGACAATGGATAGTATAAATTATGCAACTCTAGTTAAAACTAAACATAGCATAAAAAGGAATTGATTTAGATTTTATTATAATATATTTCTTCTTTCCAATGAGACCTTGGAATTTTATGAAAAAAACCAGGGTATTCCCTCAAATTCAAGCACAGTATCACATTATAGTTACCTTCCTCTAGGATATATCTCATCTAGATTTCACAAGACTCTTTTGCTTTCTCATTGAAATAGGATTTCCATAATTTTGGAATTTAACATTTCATGATTCCATTGAAGGGATCATATTCTTCTCAATTTAGGTTTTCATCCTCCCTTAAATATCTTTATCTATCTATAATTCTCCATTAATTGGGTAGCCATCACCCTTAAACTTGAAATCACTAATTTTCTGGATTTATCCACACTCCCATTTGTGTTTTTGGAGTGATAATGTTATATTTTTTCTCCTTCTTTGTAGACATCTTATTTTCGACTTCATATGAAATTTATTCTAGTAAGTCACTTTTAATCATAATTTTTTCACCTTTCTTCAGAAAGTCATCATTTCATGACACCTTTATTTACCATAGTCTTTGGTTCTCCAAAACTGTCAATGCCATGTGTGCAACCAATTCATCCATCTGGGTTATAATTTTTTACCTATTTTGAGTCAAGGACCTTTTACTTGGAGCCAACATGACACTTTTACTATTCTAATAAAATCTCATATATTTAAATGTAATAATTTTCATTCTTATCCCTTAGATTTTTATTCATGTGAATTAGTCTCTGATTGAGGTTCTTCAATTTTATGACCTCAATTTTCTGTGCATTAAAATGGATCTGTTGATACTCATTCTAGTTTTTAGCTCTTTGTTTTTTCATTTACCTCTTGACAAAGATCCATTGAGAAATTTAAATACTATAACTTTTTATTTCTTTATATATGATTTTATATAGTAGATATATTATCTCTTGGAATGTCTAGATCATCATAAATTCTTGTAACATCATTGTACAAACATGTAGACACAAAATTTGATTCATTCATACATTCCATTTGATTGCTATTGGGATAATTTACATCAATCACACACTTCTAAAAACTTATTCCATTATATGGATCCATTAGATCCCCATTATTCTAAATTTTATTCTATTTATGATATATTATAGGTAGAATAGAACATAACTCCAAAAACTTATCTGACCAATTTAGAACAAAAATAATCTAGTAAGATAATCCTATGATTTGACACCAATTATTGTCCCTAAAAGAGTCTTTATTAAGAGATACCATACAGTGTGTGGGGGGGATGTGGTGAATTAAGCTATAAAACTCATTCATGAAACATTGCATAACTAGAAACACTCATGTTTCTAAAAAATTGGATATCAAATGTATTTTTTCTCAAGTGATTAGTCCTAGCTTGGTCACTCTTTTGATTACCTGTTAATGATTATATGATTGGTGATGTTCTTATCATAGCCTTAATCAGATAAGATCAATGATACCTTAACCCACAAACACTAATTTTCATCCTACATATTATAAGTAATTCGTAAATAAAAGGCACAATAATTTTACTAATTTCACCTAAATATGGATAGTCCAAGGATTATAAATTGATAATGTTTCGAAGTACCAGAATCCACTATGGTTATTATAGTGGTATTTAGGCCTGGTCAGTCAAATTTCTATGGTCACACATTAAATCATTTAGGATTATATCATAGCCACCCATTTTTCACTCTCTTTTTCCTCTCCCTTTTTACTACTTCAAGAGGGCAAGCTCTTTGGCACACGTGACAATCCATGACTTCACTATCAAGTTGTTTCACCATGTGTTAAAGGTTCTCGTTAATCTTCAAACTTTTCTTTCATAGATTGACTATGAAATCTTCTATAATATCAAATTCACATTCCAAGATGAACTTGGGTTTAAGGGAAAAATTATTCCTTTGGAAAGGCCAGTAATGAGTGTTACTCACTTTTTTCACTGTTCACTTACTAAAAAAATAATAAATAATACTTTCACAAAACTATTCGATTTCAGTAATACATATCAATTTTAATCAAACTCTTTATTATATTCATTAATTCTAAAGTTTCATGAAACCAAAGTCTACAAAAAACCAAATACCTAATAAAACTCACAAGTTTATATAGATAAAATATTCATTCTATTTGTAAATATTTTTCATTTAAATGAATTTTAATATGAAAAATATTGCACAACTCTTTGAAAAATTCATATCCTTGGAACTTTTATTGAGTCTGGATACTTCAAATGAGGATGTTAGAGTCATATTTCTAGCTATTATTGACCCTTAATGTATCTTCCAAATCATCCCCCACACTTTTAAACTACTTGTAATTTTGGGTACATAGAACTATACCTTTACATAATGTTCAAAAAAATCATCCATTCACTTAAGACTTAAAAAAATGTTTTCTCCATCATAAATTTTTAGATGGATCTCATGAGCATCACATAATTCTACTTTCTTCACACAAATCACTTTTCATCATATATAAAAACATTCATGAAATTCATGCATTTGAAAAATTTGTTATAGAACATTCCATACAATGTCCCAACTTTTCCAATTAAACCAAAACCCTTTGCTCTGTTCTTTTATCTCAAGCTCCTTATATGCAGTCAAACAATTTTAGATCCATTCCATTGTGAATATATCAAAGTATTTATAGTTTTGGAACAGATCTGTAAACATTATATGATGAAACCCTATCTCAATGCTTCTTTTTGTAGGATAGATTCGACATATCTCTTAGTATAGGCACAACAGACATTCAGAACTTGGATTAGTCTTCATGAAATCGCAATATTTAGTCTTTAACATTATATTTATTAGGTGATCCATAAAATCATGCACATATTGAAATGGTGAACATAAAATCCAATATGTGCTATCATAATATGTCAATGTCAACGCCAAATCAAACTGACCATGGGGGATAATGAATCAAACACATAGAAACCTCAATTTGTGTTGATGTGCAACAATAATGTCATTAACTAAGAAGGTAGATTGTTGCTTGAGGTAGTGTGTGGACTACCAGTGGTTGATCTATGCGATGATAAAGATCAATTACCACATTCAGAGGATAAATGATCTATTAGACCAGTTGAAGGGATAAAATTAGTTATTGAAGATCAATTTTTAGTCTAGATGTCAAAGGATACGGTTTCATGGGGAGGATATCATAAATAATACCATAATATATTGACCATATATTTTCATACATAAATATTACATATATTATGTTGAATATTCAATACATAACATTATGATCCACAATGAAATTGTAATGTTTTAGTGTCTTTGAAGACTAGATACATAAAAATATTATTTAGATACATTATTCATCATTTCTCAATATTTTATTCTTGCATTATCCCCTTTTTAAAAAACCCCACTTAAAACATTTATTCATAACCTTGGAATAGGAGACATAATAAAGGATGAGATCTGATGCCCATTAATTGTAAAAATGAAATATATCAATCGGCGATCATATAAAATAAGAATAATAGAATATGGGTATGAGATCATGAAAATGATATAAAAATTACATATAAAATCTTCCCTAGATCATAAATAGGATCCATTGGATAAAACATTATCATTTCAAAAGACATGAATCATAAGAGTGGGGAATCATCAAAAATCAATCATGAACCATAAGTTCAGATCATAAGTAAAAGATTACATCACAAGAGTGTGGGACCATAATATGCATATAAACCATTTAATATGTTAATTTTAACTATAAAAACTATCAAATAATAGTGTATTATTCATTAATACCTATTTTTCATATCATAACAGATCAACCATAATCACCAGTTTCCCATAGTGCATTAGAATTCCCTACCTATTTTCCCATAGTGAATCAAAGGGTTTGACTAGTTTCCCATTATTATCTCAAGAGATATAAATAGTTATAAAATTCTTTATAGGGATATATAATTATAAACACACCCATTACATAATGAAAACCATACATATTTGATCCACATGATCACATAACATTCACCATATCATCATAACACAAACTTTGGAAGGGAAATGATTTTTCATAAAAAAATAATCATTTTATCACATCATAAACTATGGAAAATAAATAGGTTTATTATAAAACTAATCATAAAGTGAATAAAACATATTAGTAAAAATAATTATGGTATCATTGGATCGTATCCCAAGTAAAGAATAATGAATTTAAAATGATTTTTTAATGTGCCAGATATTTTTTTTTTTAAATATTATATGGAATTATTTTGAGACTAGACGTTTCAGCGACATGCGATTATGATGCCCGGAGTGCTTGGAATAAATGTATGAATTTATTTACACATTAAACATCATGTGAGAGTGGTTTTCCTGAAAAAGTGGAATGACTTTTAAATGGGTGCCCCAATAAAAAATCGGAGGGCATCATTGCAATCAGAGCATCGACTTTACCTTAGGTGAGGCTTAACATCAACCTGTGCAGGTTGGATAAAAAAGTTAGTTTTTGGTAGTTTTAGAGGAAGCATTTTAGAATAAATAAAACAAATTAATAATTTATTTTGTTTTAAAATGTTTCCATAACACAACATCACTTATTTTATTTAAATGAGCAGGAGACCTGGGTTAGACTCATAACCTAGAGTTTTCCCATAGAATACTCTGGAGCAATGGAGAGGATCCAAATTTGGAGGATTTTTGATGTATGACGATGAACGACAGTGTCTGGATCATTTCTCAATGATATTGAATCACAACCATTGACTGATCTCCCTCCTCATCGATGATTGAGGTAAGGATTTGTTATTTCAATTCATTCTTTCCCTATTTTTGAAATAAAATTATGAACAGAAATCATCCCACAAGCATGTTGACCTAGGGATAATGCATTCTTGTGGGAGGGTTTTTATTAGGTTTTTTTGGGGATTAATCCACGATGTTGAAATCCATGTTTTGATTTTCTCTATCTAATCATTCTAACAGGAGTAGATCAATGTCATGACCAACGAAGGCCGAGGTTCATTCCTATTTTCTTTTGTGATTTGGATTTTTACCCCTCTTTTTATCCTGCGTTCTTTGCATTCTTCATGGTGTAAAAAAAAAAGAATCATTTAACATCTTTTCTGCAATGAAACTATCCCAATTTAGAGATCCGACATCGTGATGACCTAGAAGAGTTGCGACAACAATGGCGGACGATCAATCGGCTCAGATTGGGAGAAATTGTTCTTCAAGCATTCTTCACATGTGAGGATTGATATGCATTTTTGGGGCTGATAAGAGGCCCTAAAACAACAGAGTCATCATCGAGACATCGGGATGACCTTAGTTTTCATGTTTCATGGAAAATGGATGGCTGAATCAAAGAGAAAAGATCCACCCTAGGCGCGATAATGGAGGTTTCCGTTTCTAGAAATTTTCAGAACACATCGCATGTATCCCAAAAAACACAGCGTGTAGGTCCGACTAAGTGGTGGTTATGGTTCCATGGTGGGTGAAGTGATGACATAGCATGTTCTCCAAAGAACATGATGTGTGGGTCCTTACACGAGACTCACCATATATCCATGGGATACACAAACATGGGGTGGAGAACATAGTCGCCTACTCTACCACACAGTTAGACCAGGCTAACTGCATGGGTTACCCCATGTACCAGTCACACAGGTTGTAACACATGAGATGAATACATGTATGGGAACTTTTCCAATGTACACGGAGTCCACACCTAATAGAGGAACATGTTGTGTCACTCTCTTACATGCCTAGACCTTCTTCTACACGACCAGCCTTACGACAAGGGTAGTTGTGCATGGGCAGTACCTGGGGTTACAAGACATGACATGTGACACTTATACACACCATGTAATTCTCAGAACATGGATCTATATTCTTTTCCACCATATCTTGGACATTTTTCATTTGAGTTAGTTCCCTTTTTTTCGTTCCCCTAAATTTCAAATATCATTTCCTTTTTAAGGAGTATGATCCCTTCAGCGGGACTTTCCGGGACAGAGTCAGGTATCCCTCCGAGAGGCCCGAAGAGAGATCCTCTATCCATTCTTGACCCTAGGTAGAGTCAGGTATCAATGTGACTATCCCCACAGGGTGCCGATCCTTTACTTAGGAAGAGAATCTAAATGAGTCGTGGTATCTGCCAAGGCCCTAGCAGTGATCCTCATTTGTGTATCATGATCTTTCCCTACATAGGAGTATGGTAACCTGGAATGAGTGTATCTATTTATCATGAATTTTCTTGATGTATAGTACTCCTTATATGAATGTCATCAGAGCAATCAAACTCATGGGGTGAATTCTACCGAACGAGTGCTTCGTGGAATCTTCCAACTGAATCTCTAGTGGGGGAATGCAGTTGTGTGACTTGTCTCTTGACTATGGGTGTGGGGTTTGAGTATATCTAGTTTGTGTTCACCAATTATATGTTTAGAAGAAATATACTGTGTAGATCTGACTATAACATTCCTTTGTGTATTTATTTGTGGTTTTTGGGGTCCTCTACAGATTATTGTTATTCTCACTCCTCCATGGGCTCTTCCCGTATGTGTCATGTCTTTTGTAGACGAGTAGCCTTTTGATAGAGTCCAGGGTGAACTAAGAAACGATCAAGAATTCTGAGTTCCCTATAGGCCGAGGGGTTCCAAGGGCTACAAGTAGCATTCCAAGTACCTTTTTGTGTTTATAGGTGTTACTTTGTAGTTTTCAGAAACATTTTTTATGGGCTTGTATTTTGGCCCAGTTTACATTTTGTACTTTACTTCATGTCATACTATGTTGGTTGGGTTTAGTTGTATACATGCATTTTGTTCTATAATGGTTTTGTTATATTTTAGAATTTGTAGGCTTGGAGATATATGTGTGTGTACAAGTACTTAGATAATGCCTCCCATGTTAATAATATGCCTACTCAGTGCTAGTCACCAACCCCTGGCCTATTGGAGGTGGGCTTGGGGAGTCACAGTGTGGGCCCCACTAGGACATGTCATGATATAGTGGTATGAGAGGTGGTCGGTTCTACCTTAGAACCAAGATTCTATTAGATTGGTTTGGGAAAATAGTGTTAAGTGTTTTGAGTTGGACTTTCAGGCTAGATAATCCAGTGTTGGTGCAGGCATCCGGAATATCTATACACCAGGACTCTGATAACCTGCATTTCGACTCAGTGACTGAAAACTCTAGCTGCGGGGGAATAAGATACTGTTACATGCATCATATAGAAATGGGTTGTGTTTTCCATGTCCCTTGGGCCAATTATCTAGATATACTCTTTGACAATAATATATCTTGTTCCTTACAGGATGCCTCTGTGATGAATACCCGCTAGGATTCAGTAACACGATCACAAGGATGACCCCCCTCAGTGATGAGGCTTCTATATAAGGACAAGTTCCCAAGTGTTTCTTCCATGTGGTGCACCTACTATACATCCACCAGTGGAGAAACCCATGGTACCTATAGTTTTAATAGACAAGTGGCGCAGGCTGAGCGCACTCCCTGAGTTCCAGAGATAGATACCCCTCAGGTTCCAATGTGAGCCCGACCCATCCAGCGGTTGAGGACTGGCTTGAGGTGGTGACTAGAGGTTTTCGTCTAATAAGGACACTGGAAGACTAGATGGTGATCCTAAAAGAGATCATTCTTAAGGGTTTAGTAAGATGATGGTGGTGTCTAATCCCAAAGACTCACGATGAGGAGACTATTTCATGGAAGTCGTTTGAGTGACACTTTATGGAGGATTTTTCATCGGTACACTAAGAGAAGTGCATATCCAGAATCTTCTTCCGCTCTATTAGGGATATTTGACGGTGGATGACTATCCATCGAGCTTCACCACCCTTTCCATGTACTCAATGGATATGGTCATTGATTAGTACTTCAGATATTGGACCTTCGAGTGATGCATACAATAGGACATCCGAGCTAGTGTTGTGCCTATATTCAGTCTAACCTATCCTGGAGTGCTTGAGTGAGACTTGGTGATCGAGAGATTCTTGGCGGAGAAGAGACAACCAACAATAGGCTACAGTTGGCAGGCAGGTGTGAAGACACCTGCATGCGGTCAAGGTATATGCCCAAGGATTCCAAGATTGATTCGAGGTACGATCTATGTCTTCTCTACATTATTTTTCGTACTTATAAACCTAGGTGACAATCATTCATTCCTCGCCACATGTCTTGTGAAAACCTTGATATTACGTTAGAGCCTTTGACTCGATCCATATGCTTGGGGACACGTATGGGAAGAGACTCGATGATCACACACCTTTGTAGACATTGTGATCTTACCCTTGGAGGAGATAGTTTCAGTTGGAACCTCTTAGTCATAGCGTTGAGGCCTTATGACATCATTCTAATTATGGATTGGATATCTTCGGTCCCTGACCATATTGAATGCTTTAGGCTAAGAGTTTGTTGTGTTCGTAGTGATGGAACATAGTTTTCTTTTTTCAGAGAAAAGGAGTCCGAGGAAGCATATAATGGGCTCATGCATAGGAGGGTGTAGCCGATCACTCATGAGTCGGATAACCTTACCCTCAGAGTAGTAGATGTTGTGATTTTCCACATCCCAGTAGTAGTGGTGGAGTATGAGGATGTATTTCATGAAGATGTTTTAACACTACATCCTCATTAGGAAATCAACTTTAGCATCTACTTAATCCCCGAGACATCACCAATTTCCCCACCAACATATCAGATGGCTCCCACAGAGCATCTCAAGTTGAGGGTATAGTTGGAGGATTTTTAGAGATAGGGATTCATAAGACCCAACGTTTCACCATGGGAGGCCCTAATTTTTTTTTCCAGAAAGGAAAACGAGAGTTTGAGGTTGTACGTGGATTACCAGCACCTGAACCAGGTGATAGTGATGAAGAATTATCCAATGCCTAGGAGAAATGACCACTATGATTGGCTGAGTGGGGAACAGTGGATCTAAAAGGTTGACCTTCGATCAGGTAATCACCAGTTACGAGTACCTAACAAGGATATACCGAAGACAACTTTCATATGTCATTATGGTCAATATGAGTACTTAGTGATGCCATTCGGCATGAAAAACGCCACCACAATGTTCATTGTCCTTATGAACAGGATCTTCCAAGAATAACTGGATCGGTTCATAGTGGTCTTCATCGACGACATCAGTGTGTACTCAACATCAGAGGAGGTGCACATGAGACACATGCAGATGGTTCTGGATGTACTCCAAGAGCACCAACATTATGGTAACCTCTCGATGTTCCAGTTCTGGATTCAGGAGGTCCACTTTCTATGACATGTCATTTTAGTAGATGGAGTAGTAGTGGACCCAACCAAGGTGGAGGCAGAGTTACCCTAGGATCCACCTCGGAGTGTGATGGAGGTGCAGAGCTTCCTTGGGATGACAGGATATTACTGGAGATTCATTTATGATTTCTCCCAAATATCAGAAACAATGGTAGTCTTGACCAAAAAGGGGAAACCATTCTTGTGGACAGAGAAGTCACAACATGATTTTGAGCAGTTGAGGTAGATTTTGATGAGCACCCCTATCTTGAGACTACCGGAGGAGGGTGTTGAGTATGTAGTAATCTGTGACACATCAGTGACCGGGCATGGGTGTGTCTTGATGTAGAGATAGGCAGTTATTGCTTATGTTTCTCACTAGCTTATGCCACTTGAGTAGAACTATGTGACCCATGATCTCGAGTTGGTAGTGGTAGTCTTCGCGTTGAAGATGTGGAGACACTACCTTATGGGAGAGAGGTTAATCACCTACTCTAACCATAAGAACCTCAAGTACATCTTCTCGTAGAAGAATCTGAATCTGAGAAAGAGTTTTTACCTAGAGATTGTCTAGGAATATGATTTTGGGATCATCTATACAACTGAGAAGGGGTACATGGTGGTAGATTCTCATAGTAGGAGATCGAGCTCACAACTTCTAAGTGAGGCGACCGAACTGTTTCCCTTATTATAGTTATCATTTGTGGATAGAGAGCATGAAACTATCCTATAGTCGATGCTTGTCACCCCTATACTCATACAATGAGTTAGGGAGGAACATCTTGGGGATGTTGACTATGAGGCTTTATGTGCTCAGTTATCCATAGGACTTGATTTTGATGGATATTCACAAGGTGGGGAGGATATACTTCTTTTCAAAGGGAAGAATATAGTAACAATGACATTGAGGGAGAAGGTCATCAGGGAGATTCATAAATTACACTTTTTGGTACATCAGGGAGTGGTAAAGATGTACCAAGATCTCTGATGACAGTTCCGGTGGTCAGGCATGTAGAAGGCAGTAGCATAGTTCATTTCTCAATGCCTTATGTGCTAGTAGGTGAAGTATGACCACTAGGTTCTAAAGGGATTACCTCACCCCTAAAAGTTCTAGAGTGGAAGTGGGATGGAATATTGATAGAAATCATTAAGGGATTACCAAAAACATCAAAGGGGAACGATTCCATCTGTGTGATCATTGACCGACTCACCATGTTGTCCCACTTCCTAGCTATCTGAGAGAAGAGTTCCATAGAGATCATGGGATGCCTCTACGTGAAAGAGATAGTTCGGCTTCATGGAGTCCCTTCGACAATAGTCTCAGATCGAGAAGCCTTCTTCACATCATGGTTGTGGAAGGGATTTTATGAGGATTTTGGGACTCAGCTATGCTTAAGCACTTCATTCCACACTCAGACCGATGGTATGTTTGAGAGGACTATTCTGGTTTTGGAGGATATGTTGTGGGCCTGCATCTTGGACTTTTGTCACAGTTGGGAGGACCACCTAATACTGGTTGGGTTTTCATACAATAATAGAACCAATCAAATATTGGTATGGCACTGTTTTAGGCCTTGTATGGGAGGCCCTACCAGTCACCACTTAGCTGGGCCGACCCCAGAGAGTTAGCACTCATGAGTCCAGAGGTGGTGTGAGCTACCACTGATATGGTGCAAATCATCTGGGAGCATATAATGACTGCAAAGAGCTGGTATATTTCTTATGCTGATAGATGACAGAGACCTCTGGAGTACATATAGGGATACCACGTCTTTCTTCAGGTCTCACCCTGATGATGGTTGCAGAGATTTGGCTGAGAAGGCACGCTATCTATGAGGTTCATCAAACATTTTTAGATACAACATAGTGTTTTCGTGGTGGTGTACTTCCTAGATCTACTGCCGCCGTTGCACTGGGTGAATGATGTCTTCCACAAATCATAGCTGATGAGGTACACACATGACCCATTACACATCATCGACTGGGGTGAGCTAGATATAAAGGAAGGAGTGACCTTTGCTGAGTACCTGGTAGAGATCGAGGATCGGTGGGAGAGGATCCTTTATGGGTGATTGATTCCATTAGTGTGGATTTTGTGGATGCATGAAAATATTTAGGAGAGCATGTGGGAGCAGGAGGCTCAGATCTATGCATAGTACCCACATTTTTTTAGTAGCATTGTTTTAGATTTTTAGTGATGTAAAGCTCTAAGGTGGTAAGAATGTAATGTCTCAGATTTTCTATGTATTATTTTTAATTATTATATGAAATTATTTCGAGACTCTACCTTTCAATAGTGTGTGATTACGAGGCCCGAAGTGCATGGAATAAACTTTTGAATTAATTTAATCTTTAAAAAGCGCGAACAAGTAGTTTTCCTGAAAAATTGAAATAACTTTTAAACAGTTCACTGGATTAGAAATATGAGGGTGTCGTTTTATTCATAGTAGTAAAATTACTTTAGGTGGGGTATAACATCAACCAACACGGGTCTACTGCACAAGTTATTTTTTCGGTGCTTTAGATAAAACATTTTACAAGAAATAATATAAATTAATAATTTATTTTATTTTAAAATGTACCCATAATGCAGTGATTCTTATTTTCTTTAAATGAGAAGGAGCCCCGGGTTAGGAACATAACCCTTGAGTTTCCCCTATAATCCTCTCAAGCATTGGAGAGTATCCAACCTTGTAGGATTTTTGATGAATGCCGACAAAAGATGACCAGTGGATCATTGAGCAGTGATATTGAATCCCAACCGATAACTGATATCTCACATGTTCAATGACTTTGGTAGGGGTTTGTTATTTCGATTCTTCCTTTACCCATTTTTGAAATAAAACGATGAACACATATAAACCCACAAACTGGTTGACACGCGGATAATGCATTCTTGTGTGAGGGTTTTTATTTGGTTGTTTTGGTGATTAATCCATGATGTTGAAATCCATGTTTCGATTCTCCCTATTTAATCCTTATAACATTATAGGATCATCTCCATGAAGAATTAAGATAGATGTTAGTTCTTATTTTCTTTTGTGATTTGAATTTCCCCTGTCTTTTTACACTCCGTTCTCCACGTTCTTTGTGGGGTGACAAACAATGGATCGTTTCACATCCTTTCTACAATGAAATGATCCAAATTTGGAGATCCGACATCCTGATGACCTATAATATGAGTGATGAAAATGGAGGGTGACGAATCAGCTCAGATTGGGAGTGACCATTCTTCAAGAGTTCTTCACACGAGTGGATCGATACACGTTTTCATGGACGATTGGAGGCCCAAAAAGAACAAAGACGACATCGGGATTCCATGGTGACCTTAATATTCTAGTTCTATGTAAAATAGATCACCAGATGGAAGATCATAGCTCCACCCAAGGCCTGAGCGTTCATGATTCTGGAAATTTCCAGAACACACAACGTGTATCCCGATGAACATGGCGTGTAGGTCCGACTATGTGGCAGCTATGGTACTGCGATGCATGAAGTGATAACACAATGTGTTATCCAAAGTATAGGGCATGAGGGTCCTTACATTGGACTTGGCATGTATCCAGGGGATACATGGACACGGGGTGGAGTATATGGCCTTGTACTCCACCACAAGACTAGACGAGACCGACTGCATGGGTTACCCCGTTTACCGGTCTCATGGGATTTGACACACTAGTTGGAGCCATGTACAGGCACATGGATAGCGTACACGGAGTCCTCCCCACATAGAGGAACATGACGTGGTAGTCTCTTAAATTCCATGTATACCTTCTTTTACATGACCATCCATACGACATAGGCCGTTGTACACGGGCAGTACCCAGGGTTAGAAGACACGACGTGTGACACTTCTACATGACTTTTACTTCTAAGTACATGGATTAATCGTTCTTTCCACCATATCGTGGACATGTTTCATTTAGGTTAGTGCCCTTTTTTCACTCATTCTCCTAAAGTTCAGGTATCATATCATTTTTCACGAGTATGATTCCTTCAGTAGGACATTCCAGGAAAGAGTCAGGTATCCCTCCGAGAGGCCCGGAGCGAGATCTTATATTCAATATTGACCCTATTAAGAGTTAGGTATTGACATGACTATCCCCATAGGGTGCTGATCCTATAATTAGAAGGTTAATCAAGATGAGTCGCGGTATCCACCGAGGCCCTGGAAGTGATCCTCATTTGTGTATCGTGATCCTTCCCCACTCAGGAGTGTGTTCTCCCAGAATTACTGTATCTATCCCTCATGACATTTCATGATGGACAGTACTCCTCAGACGGACTTCATCAGATCTATCAGACTCATAGAGTGAGTTCTATTGAATGAGTGCATCATGGAATCCTCAAACCGAATCCCCAATAGGGGAATATGGTTGTGTGACTTGTCTCTAGACTAAAGGTCTGAGTTCTGACAATATTCGGTTTGTGTTCTCCTATTATATGTTCAGTAGACAAATACTATGTTGAGATGACTGTACCTTTCCTTTGTGTATTTATTTGTGGGTTTTGAGGACCTTTAATGAATATTGTTATAGTCACCCCTATAGGGGCTTTTCCTGAACATGTCATGTCTAGTGAAGATGAGAAACCATTTAACAGATTCCATGCCAGACAAGGATAGGACAGAGCTTTCAGAGTTCCCTATAGGCTGAATTTTTCCTACGACAATGACCATCTTTCCCAATACCTCTTTGTGTTTACAGGTTGGACATTGTAGTTTTCAGACCCTAGTTTTTGGTGGTCTTGTATTCCAGCCCAGTTTACTTGCAGTACTTCACTTCTTGTCATACATTGTTAGTTGGGCTTAGTTTCATGCATGCATTTTATTCCTCAGTTGTCTTTTTACATTTCATCATTTGTGGGCTTAGAGACGTGTACGTGTGTGAATGTACTTTGGAAATGCCTCCCACATTAGTAATATTCCTACTCGGTGTTTATCACCAACCCCTAGCCTATTAAAGGTTGGATTGGGGAGTCATGGCACAAGCCTCAATGAGTCGGGTTGTGATAGATTTTATCAGAGATGAAAATCCTTTTAAATATTAGCAGACTATTTTTTTTGCAGAAAATACACTTTTCATTAGGGTTTAACTTGTTTAAAATAAAACATTTTATAAAAACATTTGGAAAAATATATTTTTTGAAAAAAATTTGGAAGCATGTAAATGAATATTAGAATATGTGAGTGTTCATGATATTATAATATTTTATTCATGTGGGGTATACAAGAAAAAAGATTCCTTTCACATGAAAGAAAAAATACCTCACTCAAAAAATGTCAAGAATATTCAATTAAAAATTTTATATACAAATTAAAACATGGTTGAGAATTAATTTTATTATTCATTGGATAATAATAAATATCATTCTAGAATACATATTAATGAAAACCTATACATGGATGAATAATATTCCCAAACTAATAGTAAAACATTGTTTGTTTTCCATAAAAATATTCTTTTAGTATCGTGAGAAGTTAAAGTGAAGAAAATGAAAGGAAAATATATATTCTTCCAAAATAAAAAGTGGTTAAGAATAATCATGAGATAATTTAGAGTGTTATCATTAAATATCATCATTAAAAACATAATCATAAATAATCTTGGTAAACAATGAGATTATAAGATAAATCCATGATCTAGATTTTGAATTGCATAAAATGTGGTCTAAACTATTATATAATAAAAATATATTTATTATTAATGAATTAAATAACAATAATCAAACATATCATATCATATATGATATACTTATAACATTTTATCAACCGTTTATTAACAATTTGTAATTAAAATCACTTTTTCGGGTGATAATGACTTCATTGTTCATGCATGTTTTGGTTCGAGAGTATTAATACTTATAATTTGATCATGGTTCCATCATATATACAATTTCAATAATGATATAAATAATATATAAATAATATATTTTTATATATTTTTATTCATCCATAATAGGAAGTGATAGAAAAATTAATTACATCCTTATTGGAGACAATAGACTCTCTGTACGCAAAAACATTGTTTTCAATTTTAAAGTATTTTATAACTGGTAAATAATAAAAAAACATTAAAAAATCATTATTATATCATTTATATCATATAAATTACTCAATTCAACCATTATTACTATCCATGTAAAGTGGAATGAAAAAATAAATCACATCGCTTCATGGAGGTGGTAGTCCACACATGTGCACATGCAATGCAATCATATTATAATGGATGGGATGAAGGCGGATAATGGTGGTTACATTATCATAATAAAAATTAATTATATGTATGTCACTGAATAAATTATTTAATAATTTTTACCGAATATTTTCATATGGTATAATAATAAATAAATTTGAAAAACAATATTAAGAGTTATACCTTTTCAATTAGAAAATTTTCATTGGATTACACATTAACCTTTAAAGGGTGATATTTGGGTAAAAATGGAATAAGTAGAATGTTTTAAGGAAGTTAAGTTGAAATTATTATAGGCATTGACTGAGATAGAAGGGTCATAGATAGTGAATAACGAAGGATATGAGGTTCCCTTTTATAGCTGAGGGGAGAGGCACTCTTAGTATTTCAAAAATTATTAAATTAATATCAATAATTTTCATTGAAAAATGGATAAAAATTGACATAATTTTAATATATTATCATTATAATTTAAAATAAATTCATAGTATAAAAATTTAACGTCTTTTTTCATTGTTTTTACCCTTATCTATTAGTTTTAACCTCTATGTAAAACATTTTGTCGATTACCACAATATCAAATTTTTATATACTTTTAGGCTCAATAATGGTACCATAAATGGAAAAGTGACTCCTAAATAAACCATGGTTGATATCTTAAGATATATAAAATTAAATTTTACATATACAATATTTTATTAACTCTTAA
This sequence comes from Viscum album, assembly GCA_963277665.1. Classification (NCBI taxonomy): domain Eukaryota; kingdom Viridiplantae; phylum Streptophyta; class Magnoliopsida; order Santalales; family Viscaceae; genus Viscum; species Viscum album. The sequence goes on from OY728138.1 coordinate 1,144,443,985, forward strand.
TAATTTAATAAACTATTATTTATTTTAAAATATCATTAGTTTCAATTTTGGAACTATTTATTTAATTTGACATTGAAAACAAAATAAAAGCCAAGTAATTCAAATAAAAACATTTAAAGAATCCATAATATGTTATATTTAACTTAAAAACTGGTGAGATACTTTAATTCCCCAAAATGATTTTAATTTTATAGGTTTTTAAAATCATTTACTTGTATTTTTTACCAGTTATACAAGCACTGTTTCAGCATTATAAAAGCATTATACGTAATTATTTAATCACTAAAAATTAAAAATAAATTAAAAAAATATTTTTTTATTAATACATGAAAAAAATTTAAAAAATTACATATATTGTTTTTTTCTCTGTCACAAAATATTATTTATATTAAAATAAAGGAACCGACATTATTTTGTTATCTTCTTCTTAAATATTATACAGGTAAAATCAACATTAAATGAAACAAATTTCTTTTTTTTAAGTTTTTATTGTTATGGATGATAATGAAACATAAAATATAATAAAATAATGTTTTTCGATGAATTTTAAGCCTTATCACGTCAATTTAAACCATAATTAACCCATTTTTCCTTTACTATGGTAATAAAAATTTAATATGGTTACTATTCATATTAAAAAATAATAAAATGGACCTATTTAGAAAATATGGACAACATAATTGCAAATACTGAATCCATTTTTCAAGATATAGTTTCTAGAAGTTAATGAAATTAATTTAATATTAAAACACAAAACATAATGATTATTAAAATGTATTTTTTTGTATAAAAATACTTTTTACCAAATTAAACTATAAAATTGATTCCAATGAACTCAATTTAATTATTAATAATATAATAGAATATTCTATGCTTTTAATCAAAATTTTTAAAATATTGTTTTTAAATGATTAAAAAAAATAATGTTTTTAATAAAAATTAGTATTTTTCACTATTCATCATGAAATAAATATTTTCAGAAAAAAATCCAAATAATTCCCCCTAAGATAATTTTGATATGTTGACTTTAAAATTTTATCCCTTTTATCAAATATTATTTTTAGATGTTTTATAAATTATTTATAATATTTACTCAAAAAAATCAATGAAAACAATTTATGAGGGATATTTTTTTTGGATGACAATAACGACTTCACTAAAAAATGAGTGATTATTTTTTATGAATTAGTTAATAGATTTTTAGTGAGTATGAAATATATATATTATTAGAAATGTGATCAATACTATTCATATAGACCAATTCAAATGTTAGGTGATAACTATCACATTATATAATAACATTTCAATAGTATATCATTATTTTTCAAAACATTGCATTGCATGAAAATAATAATATCAACGAAATAAAATTTAATAATATATAAATATATCATAAAATATAAAATATTTACATTATACCACCCTTAAAATGAATTTCATCCAGGAAATTCCATTACTCTTATATAAACAGTTAATGGTATTTCTATTTCATCTCATCCACAGGATCCCAAGTAGCTTATTCCAATTTATAGTTTCTCCAAAAAACATTAAACCATTGTGAGGTATTTTTTAATAAAAAATTCTATCTATGATCTAAAATTTCTACTATTTGTTCCACATAAGAGAGATCTTACTCTAGTTGTATGGCCTATGAGTTCAGTACATGTATAGGATTAGGTATATACTTAGGAGTGATACATGGAATAAATCGTGAACTTCAATGTGATTAAATTTTATTTTCTAAGGATAAGATGCCATATTAATATGATCAATAATATAAAAAGAACTGATATATTTAAGGAAAGAATATCCATTCTTTCCAAATCTCATAACTTTATTCAATGTCAATATTTATAGGATTACCTTTCCACCAATTTTAAACTCTATATCTCCCCAAAAATGGTCATTATAAATTTTCTATTGACTCTGATATATCCGTATATGCTATTGAATGATAATTTTTTTTATTATATCAACTCAAAAAACATAGATCCAAAATATATTTCTTTATCAAACTTCACACTATCACGTTTGATTTATGCACTTCCAAACATAGAGTACTTTATAATTGGTTTTCTGAATGCTTGAGTAAAATAAAAAATTTTAAGAAAACCAAAACTGCGGAAGGTTTTAATCCCAACCACCATAGAAATTTAGATAACTAGATCTCAATATATTCTATAGTGATTGAATGGTTATCTTAGACTGGCTAATAATCCATGGATGATAAGTTGTTCATAATTAGAAATTTTAATCAATATCTTTCTAACTAATTCAATAGAACTTTTAGTTAAAACATAGATATATATAAAATAAATTTTAATTTCCTACTCCATAAAACCTTACAACTTCATTAATGAATATTATGGAAATGTTATGAAGAGACAAGTCTTCTGTAATAGCAAAAAAGTGTGCTAACTTTGTCAGGTGATCGACTACAACTCAAATATAATTATAAAATTTATATGATTTGGGGATTCTGATGAAAAAACTACAAGAAAATATATCTATATATACAGTAAAAAACCAAGTAAATAGATTTAAAAACCATGTCTATATGTAATATTCATGGTCTAGCTGGTCGTGGATCTTATTTTTATGGAAATAAGGATATAGCTATTTCAAAGGATTATAATCCTGGAAAAAAGAATTATAGACATGGTTTTGACCATGGGAATATAACTACATCCATGAATGTGCACATAGAAATATTGTAATTTCTATAGACCTCACCTATAGATACTTAATATGTCAACAAAATTTGGTTGTACTCACAATGAAGTGGTGGAAACCATGGAAATAAGGGTATTTCCATGGTTACACACTATAGATATATGTTTATTTAGGTGGGTGGAAGCATTGATATATATCTATTATGATGGTTACAAACTTTTTAAATAGGTTTGTATTCTAGGATGAATAAAAACTAATATCTGATCAACTCCTGGAGAAACAAAACAGACACCAGAATAAAAACCAGACAGTTCAAAAAATCACCAGACGCACATCGATGAACATTTAAATAATAAAAAATACAAATCACATCACTATAATAAAAAATATTACTAATAAAATATAACTTATAAACCAATAATATAGTTTACATAAAAAATGAGATACATTATATGTATCACCAAAACCATTACAACCAATATCAACATATCTTATAGAAACACCAATATCACTACCTCATCTCACACCACCACCACAACCATCATCATAATGAGAATTGATTTTAGTATCTATATCTACACATAATTTATTGGAAGGAGTATATGAATCATCATTAATATAACACATCTTAATCAATAAATAACTAACCACTAAAGCACCCTCTAGTAGAAGTGAAGAGGAAAGAGAAGATACAGATTTCCTTATCTGTTCATTCATCATTTTTTTACAATAAGAATCTTTTTATTTTTGAGTTTATATTTTTTTTAATTTTTGTATTGCATCATTATTTTATTTCTCTATGACTATAAAAAATTGGTTCTTAAATAGACTTTATTAGAAGACTAGTATTTAGAAGGTTTAATGTTTTTCAATGGTTGAAAATTCACCCTCCCATGATGTTAATCTCTTAATACGTCATATATATGATAATTTTAGAACAAATTTTATCATTGTTTTTATGTCAATGAATCAAAATCAATCTGTTAAGTAAAATATAACTATGATTAAACTGATAAAAAAATGTGAGGAACTAATTTCAATAAAAATAAATGAAATTGAAAAATATTTACAATCATTTATTTGCTGTCATTATTTACCACAACAACATCTATTTTTTTCTTTCTTATAGGTAGATCAAGGCACACTGCGCCAGATATTCAAAACCATTTTTTTGGGAAATAAATAGATAAAGAAGTTTTACAATCTCTATATCATATTTTAAAATAATTATTTTCTGTGTTCATTTTGTGATATTTCATGTATTTATTTATTTATTATTCCTTATTCATATTGTAATCTGTTATCTTCAAATTAGGATAATTATTTCTATTTTAAAGTATGATAGATTGAAATTGAAGTAGTGCTTCATTGAAAATATGCTTAATATTACCCTCAATTCTTCATTTTTGATAATCATTCAATAAGGTTCATGATAATTTATCGTGTTCAAATCATTAATTTAATTCTAAATATATTATATATATTTAAGAAAATAAGGAAGAAAAAGTAAAAAAAGATAAATATTTCAAGAAATATTTTGTAGGTTATACAAAGTGATATTTTATATAAATTAATATATATATTACGTATCCTTGAAGAAGTACATGGAATGAAAAATTTATATAAACATGAAAAACATGAAGTAAAGTATATACCGTGTATCAAATGACCACCACAATAGGTGTATTATAATAACACTTACAGAGGATTTATTTTCCTTATAGGTGATATATATATTTTTCTCCATGAAATAAATTACCAAATCCTATAAAATCCAAGGACCACAAATCTATCACAAGGAATAAAATTAAATAGGTTCCATTAATCAAGTATACATCATTTAAATTTGTACACATCGTGTAGATTTAGAAGAAAAAATATAATATGTATTGGTGATATAGAAATTAATAAAATGAGTTTTAAATTGATGTTTAATTCTTGTAACATCATTCTAATCATAATTAGGTTTAATTTAATTTTATCATTCATTCATTTTCTATATTTTCTCTCATATATCTTCCATCCACTTCAACCCATAAAAAGATCTGACCATCACCTTAACTTTTTTGTTAATATCATACCTATGAGAGGTTAATGAAGTAGAGTGAGGAGATATTATTATAGTATTATATTCAACATAAATTATTTTATTGGGTTTTTTAATTTAATATTACTTAATTATGTTTATTTTAATTTTTCCTTCTTCATCCACATTATACCACCAGAAATATTTGTTCGTTCAAAAATATGAGATAAAATCAAAATAGTAGCTACATATTTTTAATGAAAATTAGTATGTTTTTGGAAAATTATTAATGTGGTTAATATGAACTCATGTTTCCAATATACAATTATAAGTTAGTGTGACTAATGGGTTTTTGAAGGATTAGTATGAATTAGTAACTTTAATTATAATAATTTTTTTTCAGAATAATGAACCTATAATATAAAATTCTCTTGGAATTTAATGTTTCAATGAAGAAAGGATGAGGAAAATAAATATATTTGGATGATCATTGAATTTTTATTGAAATTGAGTTTTAAAGTAAATGTGATATTTGATAAAATACACTCTTATTATGGAATTCTTGATGGAATGATAAGGTATTTATTTCGTATAAAAAATATAATGAAACAAAAAGGGAGAGATAATTCTATGTTATATCATAATATATGGATAATTTTTTTATTTTTTAACAAAGTAAGAGAAGGAAGATGAACTATAAAATATATTCAAGTATTTTATTAGTTATTTCATGAAATAACCATGGGGAGAATTATTCCTTTATAAGGATTTATATTTTATTTTTTTACAATATATCTTTTACAGGTTGTTAAATTGCAGTATTAGTTACATACATAGGTTCAATGGACATGTTATGTTCACAATATATATATAATTTCTCAATAAAAAATAGCACGGGTACCACAGACATGTTGGATACTATATAAATAATTTAATGTTAATAATATATAAGGAATTATTATTCAACATTTTTTAAGAATTCATTATTGGAATAAAATGATGAAGAATATATTAAGTTATTCTCTTGTTTCCTAAATATTTGTAGTTTGGGAGCTCCAATTTTTGGAAAAAGTTAATTTGGAAGTCTGTAAATGTATTTTGGGTTTCGAAGTAGTTTATTTTGTTAATTAAAATATTTTAAGGGTTATATTCATCCAATTTTTAATGATCAATTCATAGACCTACATAATTCTACTGTGAAATGTTTCACTCTTGATAAACCAAAATATAAATGAAATAAATGACACATTCATTTTTGAAAGTTAATACTTTGGAGGGATAACCAGAGATATTATGAGAAATATAGAGGTATTTTTGAATGCCCTAAAATTTTGGGGGTACCTTGAATGATCCTTGATCACTGAAGAACAATGTCTGATGTACTATATTAATGAATATTCATGGTGTCATACATATTTAAAAAGATTTTTTATAGATGTTTTGGTGTAGATGTTATATAATTGAAATATCATATTTTTAATAATATTATAATGGATAGGAGGTGAATGATATTAAAATATATAGGATTTGGTGAATCAGAAATAGAATTTGAGAGAGAATAACTTATTGACATGTCATTTTCAATGCATGTGTAGGATTCTGATCAAATGGGGATTGAGCATAATCAATTCAAATTAATGTAGGAGTGAACAACAAGATATTTCTAGTTTTTTAATTATAATATTCAAGATATGAATTTTTGATGTGATTTAATGGATATAATGTTGAAAATGTTTCCCCATCATGGTCAATTACTTGTGTGAATAACATTTTAAAGGAAACGAAGTAATACTATAGGGATAAATAATAATTTTTTATGTGGAAATGAACATAATAATGAATTATTATGATAAGAACAATGTTTGTTTCCAAAAACAAAAAACTACAAATTACTAATTTGATACACCTGCAGAACATTAATGTTAATATATCTACATTTCAATAAAATGAACTGGAATATTTTCAATGTTAAATTTTTTATTCTTGCTTAGGATATGGGTGATAAGTGTGTATATGAGGTTGAATTTGTTTCATTTCACTATTATTTTGGTCCTATTTATCTTATAAACATAAAATTATATAATTTCATTTATATTAATAAAATACATAATTTATATTTAAAAAACCATTTTAATAAATAAATGATTATCTATATATATATAGATTTATTTAATACCTTAAAATATGTTCTCTTACACTACCCATTCATCTCTCTATACTATGATATTGGGAAATCATGAAGGATCTATATTTTTCTATGATTGATATTTACTCTATATTTCCAACGAGTATAAAATTCATACTTGTATTATCTATAAATTTCACCCAACTCTATTAAACCTATGTCCTGAAAATTATTTCCACTAAGAAAATTATATCAGATTTGAGTTAGAAAAAATATTTGCTAACTTAATATTATAAATTAATATATTTGAAAGTTTATTAACATCACATTCCAAAATATTTACCTAGGAATTGTCCATTATTTTGTATCCAACTTCCCTCCAATTTATTGTTTCAAATGGAATTATATTTCAAAAATTATAAAGTGTACTAAGAAAAATTTGGAATTACATACCATTTTTAAAAATAATTACACTAGCATCATTATGTAAAACCATCATATATGAGTGTTGATTTCAAACCTATCACATTTTTTGTGTGACCTCATCGTATGGTAGAGGAAGTAGCTAATCATAAAAAATCGTTAGTTAAAGAAATTAATATATATGAATTTATCATTAATCACTATCAATAATATTTAAACACATACCAGTGGATGGGGGATCATCTATACCCTAGGGTGATATGGTTAGAGGAAGAGGGAGAATATAAGGCCCCCAGCCTTAAACCTTACTTAATCTTGAGATATTTCAAGAATACACCTTGAGGATCTTTTCAGGTTTAGAGTTTTATAGAATTAGATCATAAAACATTTATTACATTCCACATTTAAGAAAAGTGGTTTCATAAAAGATAGTATTCATTTTTCCCATCAATAGAAACATATTTAAAATAAAACATGGATTCTTTCTTGACACTTCCTTGACAGTATCATCATATCATGTACCTTTCCCTTGTCCTGTGAAAAACATTTCAAAAAAACTTGGTATGAGCATAAAAAGCTCAGTAAGGGTTATAAAAATATGGAAAGGAAACATGAGTTCATATATACATAAGAATGAAATCATACTTTACCCATAAAACATAGTCACTTTAACATACCTCATCAAATCATGAATAAATCATAGAAATCATAAGACATAAAGGTAACTTGAGGCATTCATAAAATTCTTACGTAGGGAGTAACGCTCTTGGTTATGTTGGGAATACCCATCACAGTATATTCCCTAAATCTCTTCGGAGAAACAGTAAAGTTTCACTCCTTCGCGTTACCAAATGAATTGGAGAGCTATATCGGTCTCACCCGCCCTTAGTTTATCACGGAACCACTCGTCTTCATAATAATTCCCAAGAACCACATCATAATCGTATCACATAAAACATGCATAAAAGAAACATAAAATTTACACCTTTCAATAACAAGATATCAATACAACACATTGATATAAAAACATTATGAAAACCATTTTCAATACCAAAATGAAAGAAAAGAAAAACATGGTATTTATTTTTATTTTAAAAAGAAGGTATGGCTTGTAGAGGAAGCCGAAACTCAAATAATGGTCACGGCGGTGGAGAAGTCGTTGTCGCCGCATACGTACGAAAAAAAAACATTCCCTTTTTTCGTTTAGTAAACACATCGTATAAAAAAGATTCCTTTTTAATAAATGTAAAAGTCAAAGGGGTTTATACACCGTATAAAATAAGGTTGTGTATAAAACAAAATATTCCTCAATGAAAGGAGATTGAGACGAAGTCCCATACGTCGGGTCTGACTTGACTCGGTCATTCTTTAATCTCCTGAATAATAAACTTGAGTTAATTTCTACTTGTTTAAGAACCCTTTTCAAGTTCATTATTCCTTTTATATCACTTATTTCCATGACATGAACACTATGTAATTATTTAAGTTAATAACGGTCGTTTTAATGATCATTGGTACTTGATTCAAAAATAAACCCTTTATAATTACAAGTTGTTCATGTATCCATTATATCCAGAATTGTATTCATGATGTAGATATCATATATATCATATATATCCAGTACATTCATGAATTTATAATATTACATAACATTTAGAGGTAAGAAATTAAATGCACCGTTCATGGAGACGGTAAGCCGTACGTACACATGAACGTTGCATCCATTTCTATTTCGTATTTTATGAAATGGAATCATAATGATATAAAGGTATATTATAATTCCAGTTTGATATCATATATAATATCATAACTCCATCCTTTATATGTCCCACATATGGTATTAACGAATCAAATCACTTTGAGGGGGAGGTAGTCCGCACTTCCTTAAATGAAGATATCACGTTTACCCATAATGGAAACCATAAAGGTATTCCAACAATGAAAAATAAAGAAGCTTAAGGAAAACATAAACATATTATATATCATATATAAATATAGTTCCATCATAATGGACACCTTTTAAGGTGTTAAAATAATGTTGAAGAATCATCGTTTCGGGAGGCAGAAATTCGTCATCCACGGAAACAGTATGTTCTTTAACCATTAGATGTAGGTGTGTGTAAGTGTAGCTCGAATAATTATTATAACAAAATCCTAGTATATTGAAGATAATGGAGTTTTTACAAATGAATTGAATAAAAATAGTTTAGTCGGTTGGAGAAGCAAAATAAAACAAATGGACTCAAGTGAAGACATTACCTTAAAATCGGGTAACTCCCTTTCGTGTGAGATCAAAGGCTTCCATGGAAAGACTTCTTCCCAATGTGAGGCTTTAAGGAGTAATATAGGTAATTGGAGAGACAAAATGGGTAGGGGTTGGCCGAGCCAATGGCTTTGGAAGTGTGGGTAAGGAGGTAGAGGTGGGGGCCTTTTATAAGAGGAGAGGAGGGGCACTCATGGAATGTAAAGAAATGTTACTTTATTTTAAAATGGGTTTTGGATTAAAAAGGTCCCACATTGATATAATTCAAGGGTAAGGTGATAAGGGTTCGAAATCCACCCATCCAATAGGTTTTGGAAATGTGTAGGTCATAGATTTTACATTATCTTTTCATTTTATTTAAATCCTTTATTAATGAGGTAATCGCTGCATCATCATGATGTCATAAATAATTTAATTTATTTAATGTCTAAAAAATTATAAAAAAAATATCATGATGTATGAAATCTTTTTATATTTCTAATTAATATTTATAGTCAAAAATATGACTTGTATAACCCCATTTAAAAATTGGTTTAGTAAAACGACTCATGTTTGTGTCATTTTAATTTTAACATTAAATAAAAAGATATTAATGTCATTTTACTAACAAAGTGGCTCCATGGGGTCCCCAAGTTGACCCATGGCTTGTCATGGTCGTCCATGACACATCCAATAAGGGTAGGACATGTGTCTAGGTATTTTCATTTTATTATAATATCATTTTTGCCTTAAATTGCACTAATTACCTCTAATCGCGATTAAAAACTTAAAAGTTACTATTCACCAAAAAATTATTTTAATCTCATTGAACCACATTTTACTTCTTAATGACAACCATGTATGTTGGATTTTTGAAAATCAAATCATAGAAGTGTAAAAGTTTCATTTAAACGAAAAATCAGTTTCTTTAACTATCACTTAGTGGTTTCACTATTCATCAAAAATTGAAGTTTTTCAGAAAAATACCAAAACTTCACCCTAAGCTATATTTTATATTTTGATTTCAAAAATGATGTCTATTTTATAAAATTAAAATCATACAAGTTACATTAATTAATTTAATAATTAATTTCCACAGTCATGACAAATAGCGTGTTTTTATGAAACAATAAGTAACAAAAGATTGACACCAGTTTAAGTCGAATTTCAAAGTGAAATTGATTCCAATGACCACCATTGGATTAAATGGTAAAAATATATTCTAATTTCACTTCAAAACCAATTCAAATGATAATCTAATCATATAAATTAATTATATTAAAAAGAGGTTTTGAATTAAAATACAACATTTTTCACTATTCATTAAAAAATGAAGTTTATCGAAAAAATACCAAAAATTCACACAAAGTAAATTTTGATGTCCCAATAATAAATAATAAGTTTATTTTGACAAATATAGCTTATAAAATTGTTAAAAGATAGATTTAAAAATGGTTTTCCATCAAAAGGTATTAAAACAATCTTTTAAAAATATTAGTGTATTCCATGCTTAAGATTGGATTTATTCTCATTTTAAGCCTCTAAAACACTATCTATTCACTAATAGTCATAGATAAAAATATATATTATTTATTAATTACTTCGGATGTTACATCCTTCCACCCTTTAGAAAATTGCGTCCCCGCAATTTATTTACTTATCGAATAAATGGAGGTACTTATCCCTCATTGCATTTTCAGATTCCCATGTTGCCTCTTCCATCATGTGGGTTTTCCACAAAAACTTTACCTGATTAATCACCTTATTCCATAAAACTTGCTCCCTGTGGTCAAGAATCTGTACTGGTTGTTCCTCATAAGATAGGTTCTCTTCCAGCTGAACTACCTCTGGACTCAAAACATGAGATGGATCTGGCATGTACTTCCTTAACATTGAAACATGAAAAACATTGTGTACCTAAATAAACTCCGAGGTAAAGCAACTCGGTAAGCAACTTATCCAAGTCTCTCCAGAATTTCATATGGTCCAATGAACCTTGGACTCAGCTTTCCTTTCTTACCAAATCGCATCAAACTTTTCCATGGTGAGACTTTGAGAAAAACATGATCACCTACCTCAAAAGATAGATCCTTCCTCCTACTGTCCGCATAACTCGTTTGCCTGCTCTGAGCTGTTCTCATGTGTTTTTGTATCAGCTGAACTTTTTCTGCCAACTCATCTACCAATTATGGTCCTATCAGCTTTCTTTCACCCACGTCATCCCAAAAAGCTGGTGTTCGACACCGCTTCCCATATAATGCCTCAAATGGTGCCATCTGTATACTGGAATGAAAACTGTTATTATATGAAAACTCAACCAAAGAAAGATGTTGGTCCCAACTTCCCTGATAATCCATCGAACAAGCATGTAGCATATCTTCCAAAGTCTGAATTATTCGTTCTGACTACCCATCTGATTGAGAATGAAAAGCTGTACTAAAATTTAATTTAGTACCCAACGACATCTGAAGGCCTTTCCAAAAGTTAGAAGTAAACCTGGGATCACGATCAGATACAATGGAGAGGGGAACTCCATGTAACCTGTCTATCTATTTAAGATACAAATGGGAAAGTAGATCTAGGGAAAAGTATCTCGTATAGCAAGGAAATGAGCAGATTTTGTCAACCGATCAACAATAACCCAGATTTCATTATTACCTCTAGGGGTCTTCGACAATCCCATAACGAAGTCCATGGAAATATTCTCCCATTTCAACTCTGGAACTGGTAAAGGCTGAAGCATCCCTTTCGGTAACTTCCACCCTGCTTTAACCTGATGACATGTCAAACACTTCATAGTAAAATCAGCAATATCACTTTTCATTCCATCCCACCAGTAATATTCCCACAGATCTCTGTACATCTTAGTACTGCCAGGATGAACTAAAAATGGAGAACTATGAGCTTCACATAACAACTCTCCCTTCAACTGTGAATCACAAGGCACACACAATATCTTACCAAATCTCAAAATGCAATCATTATCAATTTTGAATTTAGGAAACTTACCTTTCTGAACCAGCTCTACCTTTTTCTACAACTCACTGTCTTGTTTCTGTGATTTCTTGATTCTGTCTGATAGAGAAGATTTCACTGATACCTGAAACAAAACAGAAGAACATCCTGCACCAAGAACTTCTATGCCAATTTTCATCAAATCCTTAACCAAAGGATCATATTCGAAACGCAACATTGCTAATAAAGCATTACTTTTTCAACTCAAAGAAACAACCACTTTATTTGCTTTTCCCGGATGGTAATGAATTGTACAATCATAATCCTTGATTAATTCTAGCCATCTCCTATGTCTCATGTTCAATTCTTTCTGCGTGAATATATACATTAATCCTTTGTGATCGGTATATATTTCAAACTTTACTCCATACAAATGATGCCTCCAAATTTTTAAAACGAAAACAACAGCAGCTAATTCCAAATCATGTGAAGGATAATTTACCTCATGTGTTTTCAACTGTTTTCAAGCATAAGCAATTACCTGATCATTCTGCATTAGGACACAACGAAGTCCTTTCAATGAAGCATCACTATAGATAACAAACTCCCCATTCTTGGAAGGTAGTTCCAAAAGTGTAGAATTCACCAATATTCTTTTCAATTCCTGAAAACAATCATCACATTCTTTTATCCAGATAAACTTAACACCCTTCCGAGTTAGCTTAGTCATTGGACTAGATAACCATGAAAAAATTCTAACAAACCTTCGGTAATAGCCTGCCAAACCAAGGAAACTATGAATCTCTGTTACATTTCTGGGTCTTGGCCATTCTTCAACAACCTTTGTTTTTGCAGGATCAACAGTTATCCCTCCTTTAGAAACAATGTGACCAAGGAAAGAAATTTGTTGCAACCAAAACTCACACTCGATAAATTTACCATACAATTTCTTTTATTTTAAGGTTTTCAAAATAACCCTTAAATGTCTTTCATGCTCCTCTTTACTTTTAGAAAACACCAAAATATCATCAATGAAAAACACTACAAACTTATCCAAGAACTCATGGAAAATTATATTCATTAAGTCCATAAATACAGCAGGTGCATTGGTTACCCCAAAAGGCATTACTAAAAATTCATAATGGCCATATCTTGTACGAAATGCAGTCTTCGGAACATCTGCTTCCTTTACCTTCAGCTGATGGTACCCTGATCTTAGGTCAATCTTTGAAAAAAACTTAGCTCCCTGGATCTGATCAAACAAATCATCGATATGAGGCAAAGGATATTTGTTCTTAACAGTGATGTTATTCAAGGCTCTATAATCAATGAAAAGTCTCATAGAACCATCTTTCTTTTTAACAAATAAAACAGGAGCACCCCATGGTGATGTGCTAGGTTGAATGAAACCTTTCTCTAATAAATCTTGCAATTTCTTCTTCAACTCTAAAAGCTCAATTTGAGCCATTCGATAAGGGGGTTTTGAAATTGGCTTAGCATCAGGAACTAATTCAACAGTAAATTCAACTTACTGATCTGGTATTAATCCAGGAAACTCATTAGAAAAAACATCAGGATACTCATTTACCACTGGCACATCATTAATCTGAACAGTTCCCGTGTTTTCAACAATATGTGCAAGGTAACAGTCATTTCCATCTTTTACAAGTTTCTCAGCCTCTTGATAAGTTATCAACAGTAAGGGTTCATTCTTGTACACAAACTGAAAATATTTCTGAAAAGAAACTTCTTTAGCTCTATAGTCAATATTAGCATGGTAAATAGAGATCCAATTTATACCCAGGATAACATCAAACTCTATTAGAGGTAGAACAATACGTTTTGAAAGTAGTTTCTTTCCACAGATAAGGATAGGAATATTCTTATAAATTCTTTTTGCCTCAACATTTCCCCCAGGTGTTTTTACCACAAGTTCAAGAGTCATTTCTTGAGATGGTATTCCCATTTTACTAAAAAAGGTTTCTGAGATGAAATAATGTATAGACCCCAAATCAAACAACACACTGGCATAATCTGAAAAAACAAACAAAGTACCTGATACAACTTAATTTGATGGCCCGACATCTGCTGAAGTAGTTGCAAAGAATTTCACCACCCCTTTCTGCTTGTAGTCTAACTGCTTACCATCACTCAAGATCTTTGTCGGACACTCATTTGAATAGTGACCCATCTCATTGCACTTAAAATATTTCACTAACTGTAAATCAAATTTGGACTTACCATCACCTTGATCTTTTTATGTGAAATCACGAGCCTTATGTCCCATCTTACCACATCAGTAGCACTTTCCAGAATTTAGAAGACATTCCCCATCATGCCCTTTACCACATTTATCACAAACTGGAAACTTATTTTTCTTACCATCATACTTTTTTGAAGAATTATTCCCTTTCTCCTGCCACCTCGGTCACTTCTTCTGCTGGTTGTTATAGAACACTTGATCATAGAAAAACTCCATTTCCACCTTCTCAGCACATCGAAAAAGCTTTTCATAAATTTTAAACTCCCGAAAATCTAATGCCCTTCGATATTTTGGTTTTAATCCTGGGTAAAAACGATTTATTTTACTATCAAGGTCTTGGATAAAATTTGGAGCATACCTTGCCAATCGAGTGAACCTCTCTTCATAGGCAGCCACTGAGTCTTCCTCTTTCCTCAATTCCAGGAATTGTTTTTCTATCCTAAGTCGAATAGCCTTAGGAAAATACTTCTCAAGAAACATCCCTTTAAATTCATCCTAGTCGAGAGTATCAATATCATCAGCATACCTGATATTTCTAACCATCGACCACCACTGATCTGCTTCACCCTCCAAACGGTAAATAGCAAGACTAACCTTTTGATTTCCTGAACACCCCATGACATCGAAAATCTTCTCTAGTGCTTTAATCCACACCTCAGCTAACACAGGGTCAGATGATCCTCTGAATGATGGGGGATGTGGCCTCATGAAATGTTCCACCATTAACATGTTCCTCTGTGGTTGATCTGGCTGATCTTGCTGATCTCGCACATGGATACCACCACCATTTATCGATTGATTCAACTGCTCCATTACTGCAACAAACTGTTCAGTTCCAATTCTGACCATCTCAGGATGCTGATTCGGAAGGTTATTTCCTTCTGTATGCCTTCCTAGCACTGCTTCCCGGTTTCCTCTGCGGAAAACCATTCTGAACAAACATTTCTTAGATGAAGCAACATGGTAATCTTCAAATGCTATATCATTTCAAAAAAAAAATATTTTTGGATAATCATTTAATAGAATTCTAACTCTAAAAGTTATCTAAACCGACCTTTAATACCAAATATAAGGCCCCCAACCTTAAACCTTACTTAATCTTGAGATATTTCAAGAATACACATTGAGGATCTTTTCAGGTTTAGAGTTTTATAGAATTAGATCATAAAACATGTATTACATTCCACATTTAAGAAAAGTGGTTACATAAAAGATAGTATTAATTTTCCCCATCAACGAAAACATATTTAAAATAAAACATGGATTCTTTCTTGACACTTCCTTGAAACTATCATCATATCATATACCTTTCCCTTGTCCTGTGAAAAACATTTCAAAAAAACATGGGATGAGCATAAAAAGCTTAGTAAGGGTTATAAAAATATGGAAAGGAAACATGAGTTCATATATACACAAGAATGAAATCATACTTTACCCATAAAACATAGGCACTTTAACATACCTCATCAAATCATGAATAAATCATAGAAATCATAAGACATAAAGGTAACTTGAGGCATTCATAACATTCTTACATAGGGAGTAACCCTCTTGGTTACGTTTAGAATACCCATCACAGTATATTCCCTAAATCTATTTGGAGAAACCTTAACGTTTTACTCCTTTGGGTTACCCAATGCATTGGAGAGCTATATCGGGATCACCCGCCCTTAGTTTATCATGGAACCACCCATCTTCATAATAATGCCCAAGAACCACAACATAATCATATCACATAAAACATGGAGAAAGGAAACATAACATTTCCACCTTTCAATCACAAGATATAAATACAACACATTGATATAAAAAAATTATGAAAACCATTTTCAATACCAAAATAAAAGAAAAGAAAGACATGGTATTTATTTTTCTTTTAAAAATAAGGTATGGCTTATAGAGGAAGCCAAAACTCAAATAATGGTCACGACGGCGGAGAAGTCGTTGTCGCCGCATACGTACGACAAAAACATTCCCTTTTTGCATTTATTAAACGCTTTGTATAAAAAATATTCCTTTTGAATAAACGTAAAAGTCAAAGGGGTTTATACACCGTATAAAATAAGGATGTGTATAAAACAAAATATGCCTCAATGAAAGGAGATTGAGACGAAGTCCCATACCTCATGTCTGACTTGACTCGGTCGTTATTTAATCTCCCGAATAATAAACATGAGTTAATTTATACTTATTTAAGAACATTTTTCACGTTAATTATTCCTTTTATATCACTTATTGTCATTTCATGAACACTATGTAATTATTTATGTTAATAACGGTCGTTTTAACGATCATTGGTACTAGAGTAAAAAATAAACCCTTTATAATTACAAGTTGTTCATGAATCAATTATATCCAGAATTTTATTCATGATGTAGATATCATATATATCATATATATCTAGTACATGCATGCATTTATAACATTACATAACATTTAGAGGTAAGAAATGAAATGCACTGTTCATGGAGACGGTAAGCCGTACGTACGCATAAACGCTGCTTCCATTTCTATTTCGTATTTTATGAAATGGAATCATAATGATATAAAGGTATATTATAATTCCAGTGTGATATCATATATAATATCATAACTCCATAATTTATACATCCCACATATGTTATTAACGAATCAAATCACTTTGAGGGGGCGGTAGTCCGCACTTACTTAAATGAAGATATCACGTTTACCCATAATGGAAACCATAAAGGTATGCCCAAAATAAAAAATACAGAAGCTGAAGGAAAACATAAACATATTATATATCATATATAAGTATATTGTCATCATAATGGCCACCTTTGAAGGTGTTAAAAGAATGTTGAACTATCATCGTTTCGGGAGGCAGAAATTCGCCATCCACGGAAACAGTATGTTCTTTAACCATTAGATGTAGGTGTGTGTAAGTGTAGCTCGAATACTTCTTATAACAAAATAATAGTATATTTAATATAATGGAGTTGTTACAAAAGAAATGAATAAAAAGAGTTTAGGGGGTTGGAGAAGCCAAATAAAACAAAAAGACTCAAGTGAAGACACTACCTTAAAATCGGGTAACTCCCTTTGGTTTGAGCTCAAAGGCTTCCTTGGGAAGACTTCTGCCCAAAGTGAGGCTTCAAGGAGTAAGAGAGGTAAGTGGAGAGACAAAATGGGCAGGGGTTGGCCGATCCAAAGGCTTTGGAAGTGTGGGTAAGGAGGTAGAGGTGGAGGCCTTTTATAAGAGGAGAGGAGGGACACTCTTGGAAAGTAAAGAAATGTTACTTTATTTTAAAATGGGTTTCAGATTAAAAAGGTCCCACATTGAAATAATTCGAGGGTAAGGTGATAAGGGTTCTAAATCCACCCATCCAATAGGTTTTTGACATGTGTAGGTCATAGATTTTACATTATATTTTCATTTTATTGAAATCCTTTATTAATGAGGTAATCGCTGCATCATCATGATGTCATAAATAATTTAATTTATTTAATGTCTAAAAAATTATAAAAAAAATATCATGATGTAGAAAATCTTTTTAGATTTATAATGAATATTTATAGTAAAAAATATGACTTGTATGACCACATTTAAAAATTGATTTTTTAAAACAACCAATGTTTGTGTCATTTTAATTTTAACATTAAATAAAAAGATATTAATGTCATTTTTCTACCAAAGTGGCTCCATGGGGTCCCCAAGTTGACCCATGGCTTGTCTTTTGGTCGGCCATGACACATCCAATAATGTTAGGACATGTGTCTAGGTATTTTAATTTTATTATAATATCATTTTTTCCTTAAATTTCACTAATTACCTCTAATCGCGATTAAAAACTAAAAAGTTACTATTCACCAAAAAATTATTTTAATCTCATTGAACAACATTTTACTTCATAATGACAACCATGTATGTCGAATTTTTGAAAATAAAATCACAGAAGTGGCAAAGTTTCATTTAAACGAATAATCAGTTTCTTTAACTACAACTTAGTGGTTTCACTATTCATCAAAAATTAAAGTTTTTCAGAAAAATACCAAAACTTCACCCTCAGATATATTTGATATTCTGAATTCAAAAATGATGTCTATTTTAAAAAATTCAAATCATATAATTTACATTAATTAATTTAATAATTAATTCCCACAGTCATGACAAATATCGTGTTTTTATGAAACAATAAGTACCAAAAGATTGACACCAGTTTAAGTCCAATTTCAAAGTGAAATTGATTCCATTGACCACCATTTGATTAAATGGTAAAAATATATTCTAATTTCACTTCAAAAACAATTCAAAAGATAATCTAATCATATAAATAAATTATATTAAAAAGAGGTTTTGAATTAAAATACAACATTTTTCACTATTCATTAAAAAATGAACTTTATCGGAAAAATACCAAAAATTCACACAAAGTAAATTTTGATGTCCCAATCATAAAGAATAAGTTTATTTTGACAAAAATAGATTATAAAATTGTCAAAAGCTAGATTTAAAAATGGTTTTCCATCAAAAGGCATTAAATCAATCTTTTAAAAATATAAGTGTATTCCATGCTTAAGATTGGAATTTTCTCATTTTAAGCCTCTAAAACACTATCTAATTCACTAATAGGCATAGATAAAAATATCTATTATTCATTACTTACATGGGATGTTACATCCTTCCCCCTTTAGAAAATTGCGTCCACGCAATTTATTTACTTATCGAATAAATGGGGGTACTTATCCCTCATTGCATTTTCAGATTCCCATGTTGCCTCTTCCATCATGTGGTTTTTCCAAAAAACCTTTACCTGATTAGTCACCTTATTCCATAACACTTGCTCCCTGTGGTCAAGAATCTGGACCGGTTATTCCTTCTAAGATAGGTTCTCTTCCAGCTGAACTACCTCTGGAATCAAAACATGAGATGGATCTGGCATGTACTTCCTTAACATTGAAAAATGAAAAACATTGTGTACCTGAGATAAACTCGGAGGTAAAGCCACTCGGTAAGAAACTGATCCAACTCTCTCCAGAATTTCATATGGTCCAATGAACATTGGACTCATCTTTCCTTTCTTACCAAATCGCATCACACTTTTCCATGGTGAGACTTTGAGAAAAACATGATCACCTACCTCAAAAGATAAATCCTTCCTCCTGTTGTCCACATAACACTTTTGCATGCTCTAAGCTGTTCTCATGTGTTTCTGTATCAGATGAACTTTTTCTACCAACTCTTCTACCAATTCTGGTCTTATCAGCTTTCTTTCACCCACTTCATCCCAAAAAGAAGGTGTTTGACACCGCTTCCCATATAACACCTCAAATGGTGCAATCTGTATACTGGAATGAAAACTGTTATTATATGAAAACTCAACCAACGAAAGATGTTGATCCCAACTTCCTTGATAATCCATCGAACAAGCACGTAGCATATCTTCCAAAGTCTGAATTGTTCGTTCTGACTGCCCATCTGATTGAGGATGAAAAGCTGTACTAAAATTTAATTCAGCACCCAACGACTTCTGAAGGCCTTTCGAAAAGTTAGAAGTAAACCTAAGATCATGATCAGATACAATAGAGAGGGGAAATCCATGTAACCTAACTATATCTTTAAGACACAAAAGGGAAAGTTGATCTAGGGAAAAAGTATCTCGTATAGAAAGGAAATGAGCAGATTTAGTCAAGCGATCAACAATAACCCAGATTGCATTATTACCTCGAGGGGTCTTCGACAATCCCACAACAAAGTCAATGGATATATTCTCCCATTTCAACTCTGGCACTGGTAAAGGCTGAAGTATCCCTTTCGGTAATTACCGCTCTGCATTAACCTGTTGATATGTCAAACACATCATAGTAAAATCAACAATATCTCTTTTCATTCCATCCCACCAGTAATACTCCTGTAGGTCTCTGTATATCTTAGTACTGCCAGGATGAACTGAAAACAAAGAACTATGAGCTGCACATTACAACTCTCCCTTCAACTGTGAATCAGAAGGCACACACAATCTCTTCCCAACTCTCAAAACTCAATCATTATCAATGTTGAATTCAGGAAACTTACCTTTTTGAACCACCTCTACCTTTTTCTGCAACTCACTTTCTTGCTTCTGTGCTTTCTTGATTATGTCTAATAGAGAAGATTTCACTGATACCTGAAACAAAATAGAATAAAATCTTGTACCTACAACTTCTATGCCAAAGTTCATCAAATCATTAACCAAAGGATCACGTTCCAAACGCAACATTTCTAATGAAGTATTAATTTTTCTACTCAAAGCATCAGCCACATTATTTGATTTTCCCGGATGATAATGAATTGTATAATCATAATACTTGATTAATTCTAGCCATCTCCACTGTCTCGTGTTCAATTATTTCTGAGTGAATATATAATTTAAACTTTTGTGATCAGTATATATTTCACACTTTACTCCATACAAATGATGCCTCCATATTTTTAAAGCGAAAACAACAGTAGCTAATTCCAAATCATGTGTAGGATAATTTACCTCATGAGTTTTCAACTGTCGTGAAGTATAAGCAATTACCTGATCATTCTGCATTAGGACACAAACAAGTCCTTTCAATGAAGCATCACTATAGATAACAAACTCCCCATTCCTGGAAGGTAGTGCCAAAACTGGATCATTCACCAATCTTCTTTTCAATTCCTGAAAACAATCATCACATTCTTTTTTCTAGATAAACTTAACACCCTTCCGAGTTAGCTTAGTCATTGGACTAGATAACCGTGAAAAATTTCTAACAAATCTTCTGTAATAGCCTGCCAAACCAAGGAAACTACGAATCTCTGTTACATTTGTGGGTCTTGGCCATTTTTCAACAACATTTGTTTTTGCAGGATCAACGGTTATCCATTCATTAGAAAAAATGTGACCATGGAAGGAAATTTGTTGCAACCAAAACTCACACTTTCTGAATTTACCATTCAATTTCTTTTCTCTTAAGGTTTGAAAAATAACCCTTAAATGTCTTTCATGCACATCTTTACTTTTATAAAATACCAAAATATCATCAATGAAAACCAACACAAACTTATCCACGAACTCATGGAAAATTCTATTCATTATGTCCATGAATACAGAAGGTGCATTGGTTAGCCCAAAAGGCATTACTACAAATTCATAATGGTCATATCTTGTACGAAACGCAGTCTTTGGAACATCTTCTTCCTTTACCTTCAGCTGATGGTACCCTAATATCAGGTCAATCTTTGAAAAAAACTGAGCTCCCTGGAGCTGATCAAACAAATCATCGATATGAGGCAAATGATATTTGTTCTTAACAGTGATGTTATTAAAGGCTCTATAATCAATGAAAAGTCTCATAGAACCATCATTATTTTTAACAAATAAAACAGGAGCACCCCATGGTGATGTTCTAGGTCGAATGAAACCTTTCTCTAATAAATCTTGCAATTGCTCCTTCAACTTTAAAAGTTCAATTTGAGACATTCGATAAGGGGGTTTTGAAATTGGCTTAGAATTAGGAACTAAGTCAATAGTAAATTCAACTTCCTGATCTGGTATTATTCCAGGCAACTCATCAGGAAAAACATCAGGATACTCATTTACCACCGGAACATCATTAATCTGAACAGTTCCCTTGTTTTCAACAATATGTGCAAGGTAACATTCATTTCCATCTTTTACAAGTTTCTCAGCCTCTTGATAAGTTATCAACAGTAAGGGTTCATTCTTGTACAAAAAATGAAAGTATTTCTGAAAAGAAACTTCTTTAGCTCTACAGTCAATCTTAGAATGGTAAATAGAGAGCCAATCCATACCCAGGATAACATCAAACTCTACTAGAGGTAGAACAATAAGGTTTGCAAGAAGGTTCATTCCACAGATAAGGATAGGATGATTCTTATAAATTATTTTTTCCTTAACATTTCCCCCATGTGTTTTTACCACAAGTTCAGGAGCCAATTCTTGAGATGGTATTCCCATTTTACTAGAAAAGTTTCAGAGATGAAAGAATGTGTAGACCCCGAATCAAACAACACACTAGCATAATCTGAAAAAACAAAGTACCTAATACAACTTCATTAGATGGCCCGACATCTGCTGAAGTAGTTGCAAAGGATTTCACCACCCCTTTCTGCTTGTAGTCTAACTGCTTCCCATCACTCAATCTCTTTGTCGGACACTCTTTTGAATAGTGACCCATCTCATTGCACTTAAAACATTTCACTAACTGTAAATCGAATTTGGACTTACCATCACCTTGATCTTTTTTCAGTGCAATCACGAGCCTTATGTCCTATATTACGACATCAGTAGCACTTTCCAGAATTCAGAAGACATTCCCCAGCATACCTTTTACCACATTTATCACAAACTGAAATCTTAGTTTTCATACCATCAGAATTTTTTGAAGAATTCTTCCCTTTCTCTTGCCACCTCGGTCTCTTCTTCTGCTGGTTGTTATAGAACACTTGATCATCAGCAAACTCCATTTCCACCTTCTCAGCACATCGAACAATCTTTTCTTAACTTTTAAACTCACGAGAAGCTAGTGCCCTTCGATATTTTTGTTTTAATCCTGAGTAAAAACGATTGATTTTACTATCAAGGTCTCAGATAAAATTTGGAGCATACCTTTCCAATCGAGTGAACCTCTCTTCATAGGCAGCCACTGAGTCTTCCTCTTGCCTCAATTTAAAGAATTGTTTTTCCATCCTAAGTCAAACATCCTTAGTAAAATACTTCTCAAGAAACATACCTTTAAATTCATCCCAGTCGAGAGTATCAATCTCCTTAGCATCCCTGATATTTCTAACCATCAACCACCACTAATCTGCTTCACCCTCCAAACGGTAAATAGAAAGACTAACCTTTTGATTTTCTGAACACCCCATGACATCGAAAATATTCTCCATTGCTTTAATCCACCCTTCAGCTAACATAGGGTCAGATGATCCTCTGAATGATGGGGGATGTTGCCTCCTGAAATGTTCCACCGCTGACATGTTCCTCTACGGTTGATCTGGCTGATCTCGCGCATGGATACCACCACCATTTATCGCTTGAGTCAAATGGTCCATTACTACTACAAACTATTTAGTTCCAGTTCCGACCATCTCAGGATGCTTATTCGAAAGGTTATTTCCTTCTGTATGCCTTCCTATCACTGCTTCCCTGTTTCCTCTGCGGAAAACCATTCTGAACAAACATGTCTTAGATGAAGCAACATGGTAATCTTCAAATGCTATATCATTTCAAAAAAAAATATTTTTGGATAATCATTTAATAGAATTCTAACTCCTAAAGTTATCTAAATCGACCTTTGATACCAACTATAAGGCCCCCATCCTTAACCCTTACTTAATCTTTAGATATTTCAAGAATACACCTTCAGGATCTTTTCAGGTTTAGAGTTTTAGAGAATTAGATCATAAAACATGTATTACATTCCACATTAAAGAAAAGTGGTTACATAAAAGATAGTATTCATTTTTCCCATCAACGGAAACATATTTATAATAAAACATGGATTCCTTCTTGACACTTCCTTGACACTATCATCATATCATGTACCTTTCCCTTGTCCTATGAAAAGCATTTCAAAAAAACTTGGGATGAGCATAAAAAGCTCAGTAAGGGTTATAAAAATATGGAAAAGAAACATGAGTTCATATATACATAAGAATGAAATCATACTTTACCCATAAAACATAGGCACTTTAATATACCTCATCAAATCATGAATAAATCATAGAAATCATAAGACATAAAGGTAACTTGAGGCATTCATAACATTTTTACGTAGGGAGTAACCCTATTGGTTACGTTTGGAAAACCCATCACAGTATATTCCCTAAATAACTTTGGAGAAACCTTAATGAATCACTCCTTCACATTACCCAATGCATTGGAGAGATATATCGGGCTCACCCGCCCTTAGTTTATCACGGAACCACCCGTCTTCATAATAATGCCCAAGAACCACAACATAATTGTATCACATAAAACATGCATAAAGGAAACATAACATTTCCAAATTTCAATCACAATATATCAATAAAACACATTGATATAAAAACATTATGAAAACCATTTTCAATACCAAAAGAAAAGAAAATAAAAACATAGTATTTATTTTTCTTTTAAAAAGAAGGTATGGCTTGTAGAGGAAGCTGAAACTCAAATAATGGTCACGACGGCGGAGAAGTCGTTGTCGCCGCATACGTACGACAAAAACTTCCCCTTTTGTCGTTTAGTAAACGCGTCATATAAAAAATATTCCTTTTGAATAAACGTAAAAGTCAAAGGGGTTTATACACTATATAAAATAAGGTTGTGTATAAAACAAAATATGCCTCAATGAAAGGAGATTGAGACGAAGTCCCATACCTCAGGTCCGACTTGACTCAGTCGTTCTTTAATCTCTTGAATAATAAACTTGAGTTAATTTATACTTCTTTAAGAACCTTTTTCATGTTCATTATTCCTTTTATATCACTTATTTCCATGTAATGAACAATATGTAATTATTTAAGTTTATAACGGTCGTTTTAACGATCATTGGTACTTGAGTCAAAAATAAACCCTTTATAATTACAAGTTGTTCATGTATCCATTATATCAAGAATTTTATTAATGATTTATATATCATATATATTCATTACATGCATGCGTTTATAATATTGCATTACATTTAGAGGTAAGAAATGAAATGTACCGTTCATGGAGACGGTAAGCCGTACGTACGCATGAACGCTGCTTCCATTTCTATTTCGTATTTTATGAAATGGAATCATAATGATATAAAGGTATATTACAATTCTAGTGTGATATCATATATAATATCACAAATCCATTCTTTATACGTCTCACATATGGTATTAATGAATCAAATCACTTTGAGGGGGCGGTAGTCCGCACTTCCTTAAATGAAGATATCACGTTTACCCATAATGGAAACCATAAAGGTATGCCAAAAATGAAAAATACAGAAGCATAAGGAAAACATAAACATATTATATATCATATATAAATATAGTTTCATTATAATGGCCACCTTTGAAGGTGTTAAAAGAATGTTGAACAATCATCGTTTCGGGAGGCATAAAGTTTCCATCCACGGAAACATTATGTTCTTTAACCATTAGATGTAGGTGTGTGTAAGTGTAGCTTGAATACTTATTATAACAACATCCTAGTATATTGAAGATACTGGAGTTGTTATAAATTAAATGAATAAAAACATTTTAGGGGGTTGGAGAAGCAAAATAAAACAAAAGGACTCAAGTGATGACATTACCTTAAAATCGGGTAACTCCCTTTGGTTTGAGCTCAAAGGTTTCCTTGGGAAGACTTCTGCCCAAAGTGAGGCTTCAAGGAGTAAGAGAGGGAAGTGGAGAGTCAAAATGGGCAGGGTTTGGCCGAGTAAAAGGCTTTTGAAGTGTGGGTAAAGAGGTAGAGGTGGGGGCCTTTTATAAGAGTAGAGGAGGGGCACTCTTGGAAAATAAAGAAATGTTACTTTATTTTAAAATGGGTTTCAGATTAAAAAGGTCCCACATTGATATAATTCGAGGTTAAGGTTATAAAGGTTCTAAATCCACCCATCCAATAGGTTTTGGACATGTGTAGGTCATAGATTTTACATTATCTTTTCATTTTATTTAAATCCTTTATTAATGAGGTAATCGCTGCATCATCATGATGTCATAAATAATTTAATTTATTTAATGTCTAAAAAATTATAAAAAAAATATAATGATGTAGGAAATATTTTTAGATTTATAATTAATATTTATAGTAAAAAATCTGACTTGTATAACCCCATTTAAAAATTGTTTTAGTAAAACAACTCATGTTTGTGTCATTTTAATTTTAACATTAAATAAAAAGATATTAATGTCATTTTCCTACGAAAGTGGCTCCATGGGGTGCCCAAGTTGACCCATGGCTTGTCTTGGTCAGCCATGACACATCCAATAAGGGTAGGACATGTGTCTAGGTATTTTCATTTTATTATAATATCATTTTTTCCTTAAATTGCACTAATTACCTCTAATCGCGATTAAAAACTTAAAAGTTACTATTCACCAAAAAATTATTTTAATCTCATTGAACCACATTTTACTTTTTAATGACAACCATGTATGTCGAATTTTTGATAATCAAATCACAGAAGTGGCAAAGTTTCATTTAAACGAAAAATCAGTTTCTTTAACTACCACTTAGTGGTTTCACTATTCATCAAAAATTGAAGTTTTTCAGAAAAATATCAAAACTTCACCCTAAGCTATATTTGATATTCTGAATTCAAAAATGATTTCTATTTTAAAAAATTTAAATCATATAAGTTAAATTATTTAATTTAATAATTAATTCTCGTTGTCATGACAAATAGCGTGTTTTTATGAAACAATAAGTATCAAAAGATTGACACCAGTTTAAGTCCAATAACAAAGTGAAATTGATTCCAATGACCACCATTGGATTAAATGGTAAAAATATATTCTAATTTAACTTCAAAACCAATTCAAAAGATAATCTAATCATATAAATAAATTATATTAAAAAGAGGTTTTGAATTAAAATACAACATTTTTCACTATTCATTAAAAAATGAACTTTATCAGAAAAATACCAAAAATTCACACAAAGTAAATTTTGATGTCCCAATCATAAATAATAAGTTTATTTTGACAAACATACCTTATAAAATTTTCAAAATATAGATTTAAAAATTATTTGTCATCAAAAGGCATTAAAACAATCTTTTAAAAATATTAGTGTATTCCATGCATAAGATTGGATTTATTCTCATTTTAAACCTCTAAAACACTATCTAATTCACTAATAGACATAGATAAAAATATCTATTATTCATTACTTACTTGGGATGTTACAGATAATATCTTCTATGGGAGGTGTGATATGTACAACAAGAGAACTATGTATAATTGGTTAAGATAAATGTATATATGTACGGTAAAAACATTGCACATATCCTTTTATAGATGAATGTGGATATGGATATGGTGGTGGGATATATGGAAGAGTAGTTCCTTGTATAGTTGGTGGTGGGAATGGGTAGTGATGGGGGATGAGATTTGGGAACAACCATACTATGTAGGAGCAAGAAAAAAGGGATATACCAATGGTGGGTATGGAAAATAAGGAGATGGTATAATTAGATGATGGACTACTAGTGACTGAAGTGGCATGAAGGGAGACTAAAAAATGACCTCCTAGTGAATAAAGCAACATGGTGATTTTCTGAACCATAGAATCGGTTATACCAGTACCTAACACTACACTATTTAGATCCATAATATAATATAATAATATATAAGCTGAATTATTCCAAAATAACAAGGATTATAAAATAATATGAATTATAAAAATGTAAATAATATAAATAAACATAATATCCAAACATAAAATCTACCCACAATGGTGATCATTTGAGACATGCCTAAATCCATGATTTATAGTTTATTTTGCTACATCTATCTTAGTGTAACTTTATCATAATTTGGTATTATGACATGAAAATCAGAAATTACAATCTATGATAAATATAAATAATGTATATGTTGAAGAATACCACTGGTTAACTTAAAAAAATTAAAATTTAAAAAATTCTATTTTATAAAAGGTTTTATTAACATACAATTAATAATTTCATTACATTTTCCTATCCACTAATGAAAATGAGAATTCATTTGAAATTTTTGTAATATAATTAAAAAATTAATTTTATATCATTAGTAAATGTTTTAAAAAATATGTACAATATTGGAATAATATCTAGTAAATACTTAAAAAATTGTCAATGCTATATGTGGTTTGTTACAATTTTTGGTCTAAAATATATTGAAATAAATGAATCATCTATTTCAGTAAATGAATAAATTCAGATAAATACTGAAAAAACATCCCAATCATCCATGCCTTTATAAGAATTATTTATTTGGATGAAACAAAAAATAAAAATAAATTTTTATGGGTCAGTAACATAATTTTTTTTTTCTAGATTTTGATATAGGAATATATGGTTCATTGGTATGAAGTTTACAATTTATATTAATCACTCTAAATACATAATTTCCTATATTCATGCCTTGCTATTTCTGTGAATTGAAACACTTGATTTTGATCATTGCTACATTACCAGGTTTGTTGTAATATAATAAAATGATTCTTTCAACAACTCCATAATATGTTATAATTTTTTATCATGTTTTATTGTCTGGTTCACTTACATAATAATCTGTTGTGGAAATTATCACAACCCCATCATGTCACATTTATATATTTGTTACAAATCTATTTTTAATTAATTTAAAAATATTGCAAACTGTTTAATTATAATTAACTATCACATTGTTTAAACAAAATGATAATGGTATTATTTCATTTGATAGACCATTAATTTGTAAAATTAGAACCTAAAAGATACTAATAGTGAATATAAAACACATACAAATGAAACATACAAAAATAAATACATTCCCTTTGAATTTAACTGAGTAGTAAATTTCATGATGTGCAGTTATTTATTCCTCTTAACAAACAAAAATTGATTTCTCCTTCTATAATTTGTATATTTTATCTACAAATATAAAATATTTAAAAGTATCCAATCTAATGAAAAATCACACATATAAAAAAATGAATATATATTAGTTTAACTGATTTTAACAACTAGACACAATAGATCAATAATACTATATATTGATCCATATCCCACTTTTCCCAACTTAAATTAAACAATGAGTATGATATAGAGATTCCTTGTATTTTTGGCAGTGAAGTAAATACTGGATGAATGGGATTATATTTCTCATCTTTAGTTCTTATTTTTCATATTAGTCCTCATTGTTATGCAATCCAGGTATAATGGATTGATATCCATGAATTACTATGTTAAATAACATTTCACAACTAGGCCTTCATGTAGATATTTATTTAACACATAATATTTCAATGTGAACATAATTATTTATATCATATATTCCTAGTGACTTGAAATACTAAAACTTACAATAAATGTTATAGGATGATTCACAATCAGATATATCATACATGTGAAAATTGATGGTAGGAAAATTTTCACTATGTCATAAAAAATAATCAGTCCATATCTCTAGAATTATTGAACAACAACTCTTCTTTGTCTTTTGGCCTAATGGTCTTGATAAAAAAGACACAACCTAATAAAAATTGTAACGCCCCGAACCTAGTTACCCAGAGTCGGGGTATTATTTCATAACATTGGCATGATCACAAAAGATCATGTCTCGAAAGACCGATTAGTTTAGTAGTCTTGGAAACACTAGATATATTCATAAAGTTTACATTACATCATAAAGTGAAAACTACAACAAAATCTGGTCTCCACACTCATATCCCCTTATACTATCCCTATATGTCATTCATAAAAAACTTTTTCACATCCAAGGAAAAATAAAACATAGAAAGGGGTGAGCTCAAATTCCCAGTAAGGATAAAAATATAGAGGAAACTTTCATAAATAAGCATAAACATTTAAGGAAATGTATAACTAAGAAAAGCCATTTAAACTTGAACATCGGCATAATATTGAAAAAATAAAATTAAATAATTCCATTTACTTATTCACATGGATATTCTACTAGTCGAATAATCATATGCAATATCAACAACCACTTTCAAAATGATGGAATGCATAATGCCAGACTATCATAACCACATAGCCAGTGCCTCGTGCCAAGACTACAAATAATATTTTGTCAAGGACTTGTTCCAAGACACTAGTTTGTCTCATGAGACCAACATATGCATCGAGGATCTATAGAGGGCTCCACCTGTCACTTATTAAGTCCAATGCATTCCTCATATCAAAAGGTTTAAACATAACATAAATATTCGTATAAAAACTAGCATACAAAATGTCAATAATTTCTCCATAAACAATGAATGTTATAAGAATAACCCATCCACAGTCAAACATATCACAAAACCTTCAATACAATATGGATGTTTTTTATCACAATAAATCAACTTAAAATAAGCTCAAAATCCATCAAAGGATGTTGACATAGATGAAATCAAAACTATTTGAGAGAAATATCTCTTTTTTTGAAATCATTTAAAATTCACATAATTATAAAATAATAAAATTACTTTGAAAATTTCATTATAAGCTTTTATGGGAATCTTAGATGATTTTATAATGGCGTAAAATAGCCTCACCCGCTGTATAAGTTAAAAAAAGACATTCTTACCTTAATTTTGCCGAAAAGATTAAAATGGACCTTGTTTGGAAAACGATAGAAAGATTCCTTTATAAACTTCTTATAAAAATTAAACTAGGGTATAAATGACTTTATCCCATAGTATTTAAAATATTAAGAATTATTTGAAACAAAATTTTAAGAAACATGGATGTGGATGATAAAGATGTCTTAGTAGATTTATTACGTATAAACCACCTCAGATAATGAAGAGATTGTGAAATAAACCATTACCTTGTACTTTTCCTTAGTCGATGGTATGTTAACCTCCTGTATAATAGTTAAAAAAATGATATTAAATTATACAAGAACCATATACATAATTATGATATCATATATGATCTTCTAATAATGCTTTGTTAATAATATTTTAGAATTATCATTCTTTTGGGTGTTAACTTACTCATTTTCTTTTATATGTTTTGTTACATAAGTTGTGTTTGTTATGGATAGGTTTTATCTTATTAATATCCAAAATTATATAAAGTTCTTAAACATTACTTTTAATCATCAAATGAGAATTATTATTGAATGGATGCGATGGGGATTGAATCTCATCGCGTTCGTGGAGACGGTAGTCCGTACGTATGCACAAGCGACCATATTATTCTTTTGATATTAAAATAATATATAATTGGATGGTATATCATATATACAGAAAAATTATCATGTTATATTTATTATTTAATCTAATTCCACATCATTATTATACCCATAAAAATAATAATATATTTAATAACAATTACACCATGACGTGGAGACGGTAAGTCGTACGTACGCACGTATTGTGACATGTCATTCAAAGGATGGAAAAAATAATGGATATGGTTGTATGATATTTATAATAACTTCAAAATATATATAATATACTATAGTTAATATTTTACAATGGTAATAACAATTAAATTAGAAGTGGAAGAAGAAATGAACTTGAAAAGGGTGGTGAAAACATTGCCTCTTCTTCGGGTTCTTCCTTTTGATTTTACAAAAAGGGCTCCATAGGTTGTCTTTATGATCAAAATAAGGCCTCTAGGATGAATTGAGGGAAGTTGAGAGAGTATTTGGATTGGGTTTTTCCTATCCAAAAGGCTTTTAATGTGTGAATTAGTGAGATGGGGGAGTTCCCTTTTATAAGAGGGGTGAGGGGAACCTTTGGAAAAGGTAGAAATATTATTTTATAATAAATTCATATTCAGTTTATAATGGCTCCAAAGTGAATTATTCAAAGACTAACGTGGGGATGGGTCGAAATAATTTCATCCAATAGAATTTAGACATGTTTGGGTCATTATATTAACCTTATCTTTTGGTTTTAACTCTTAGTAAATTAGTTTGACATTTACCATGTAACTTTGTATTTTTATATTATATAGTTAATAAACATACTATATACATCCAAGAGACCCCCAAGGGGTCCATTAATGATACACATATCATGAAATACGTCCTTTGGCCGAAACTTATATTTTTAGGAATATAATATCAATTAATAAAATAATATTGGTTTTAAAAACTCTTTTATGTCAATTTTGACACTATTTAATAATTGATTTTTTTAAAGTCTTAACACCATTATTAATTCGAAAAAATTAATTTAATCAATACAATAATGTAATAATAACCAATAAAATTCATGGATGTCATCAAAAATTTCAAATTATATTTATTTTAACAGTTATAATACCAATTATTTGATTATTTCATTAATAAGAAAAATACTGCATCATTATTGTGTCATAAATAATATTAATTATTAAATGTCTAAATTTTTTAAATAAAATAAAATTATGTAGGAAATACTTTTAGATTTATAATGAATACTTATAGTCTAATATCGAACATATATAACCCTATTTAAAAATTGTTTGTCTAAAAGATATAAGCCTATGTCATTTTTGTATTTATTTTAACTTAATTAATATAAAGTGTCCTTATCACTTACATGTGGATCCATGGGGTCCCAAAATCGACCCAAAGATGACCATGGTCGGATATGTATCAAACCATATGGTTAGGACATGTTTTAGGGTAATTTATTGTTATTATAATATTATTTGTTTACCCTTACTTATCTGATTTACCCTTTAACCATGGTAAATAAAATATTTACCGAAGTAATTATTCAAAATGTCTAAAAATAAAAGTTTCCTATTTACAAAATTTGGTCATCCTGATAAAAAATATGGAATCCATTTTTCCAAATTCAATACACAGAAGTGGCAGAAATTAATTTAAAATTAATTCATGTTGTTAAAACAAAAAGTGTGTTTTTAAGAGATAATAACTATCAAAAGATTGACACTTGTTTATATCCGGTTTAATTGTGAAATTATATCTAATGAACAACATTGTATTAAATGATAAAAATATATTCTAAATATACTTTAAAACCACTCAAATTCATAATTTATCACTATTAATTATTTCAATTAAAAATGTTATTTTTTATTAAAATATAGTAATTTTCACTATTCATCAAAATATAAAAGTTAGCTGAAAAGTACCAAAATTTCACCCTAGGATAATTTCTATAATCCGAATCCAAAAATGAAGTCCATTTTGAGAGATATAATTTATAAAATTTTAAAAAGTGGGTTTTACTATTCATAACTGGTACTTTGATTGGTCGTAGTGTGTTAGAATCTCGAAGTTTCATACAACACACACTACTATATTATTCAAAGAGAAGTGTACCGTGGAAGATTGGGGTGTTACATTCTCCCCTCCATCAAATAATTTTTTCCTAAAAATTTCTATAATACATCCGCGTGAAAAGACTTGGGTGGTTTTTCATTATGAGTTCCTCGAGTTCCCACGTTGCCTCTTCCATCTTATAGTTTCTCCATAGTACTTTTACCAGATGAGTTGCCCAGTTTCTCAACACTTGTTCTCTCGTATCAAGAATATTGATAGGCTCTTCACAATAAGACAGATTGGGTTGTAGTTTTCATTCCTCATAGGTGAGTACATGTGTTGGGTTAGGCATTTATTTTCTCAACAGTGATACGTGGTACACATCGTGAACTTTGGAGAGACTTGGCAGCATTACCAAACGGTAAGCTACAACCCCAATTTGTTCTAGAATTTTGAAAGGTCCGATGTACATGGGACTCAATTTACCCTTTTTACCAAATCATATAACTCCCTTCCATGGAGATACCTTCAAGAAAACATGATCTCCTACTTGAAATTCCAAATCTTTCCTTTGGTTATCTGTATAGATCGTCTGCCTACTTTGAGCAACTTTGATGTGGTTTTTGATTACCTTTACCTTTTCTATTGTTTCCTCCACCAGTTCTGGGCCTACAAGTTTTCTTTCACCAACATCATCCCAAAAGGTTGGTGTGCGACATCTCTTTCTGTATAACACTTCATATGGTGCCATTTCAATACTCGAATGCAAGCTATTGTTATAGGAAAATTCTACCAGAGGTAAATATTGATCCCACATACCCAAAAAGTAAAGTGAGTAGGATCTCAACATGCCTTCTAAAGTTTGAATAGTCCATTCAGATTTTCCATCTGTTTAAGGGTGGTTGGTAGTGCTCAAATGAAGTTCAGTATCTAGGGCTTTCTGAAGACTTTTCTAGAATCTTGAAGTAAAATAGGGATCACGGTTAGAAACAATCGATAGGGGTACTCCATGAAGTCTCAAACATCATTAATATATAGTCTTGCTAAACGTTCGAGTGGTACATCTTTTATTATAGAAATAAAATGTGATGAATTGGTAAGACGATCAACAATGACCCATATTTCATCGTTCCTTCTAAGAGTCTTTGTTAGCCCCATGAAGAAGTCCATCATAATATTATCCCATTTCCACTTTGGTATGGGAAGAGGTTGCATGACGGATCTAGGTTGTTGCCTTCCAGCTTTCACTTATTGACAAACCATACATCTTGACACAAAATCATCAATCTCCCTCTTCATGTTGTCCCACCAAAAATGTTCCATAAAATCTCTATACATTTTGGTGATCCCAAGGTGTGTAGAGAAATTGGAACTATGAGCATCATCCAAAAATTCCCTTTTTAGATCAGGTATATTGGAACAACAAAGTCTCTTCTAAAATTTCAATATTACATCTTCATATCCAAAGTCATTCAATCTCCCATCATTCAGAGCTTTAATCTTCTTTTGAAACTCTTCATCACCAGTCTGAGAACTCTATCCTTTCTAGTAAAGATGGTTTGGAAACCATTTAAAAAAGTATCGATGTTTCACCTTCTATCATAATTCCC
Source organism: Viscum album (assembly GCA_963277665.1). NCBI lineage: Eukaryota > Viridiplantae > Streptophyta > Magnoliopsida > Santalales > Viscaceae > Viscum > Viscum album. The sequence goes on from OY728138.1 coordinate 1,144,479,170, forward strand.
ATATCCATCTTCACTAGATCCATAAAAATAGGATCCCTTTCAATTATCATCATGTTCAAAACTCCATGATCTTTTCTTCTCAAAGAATCTACCACCTTACTTGCCTTCCCTGGGTGTACCATGAGTTGTTTAAGCCATCACCTTTGCCTCATGTTGAGTTCTCTCTATGAGAAAATATACATCAAACTCTTGTGATCAGTATAAATCTCACATTTTCCACCATAGAGATAATGTCTCCATATCTTCAAAGAAATGATTACTGCAGCTAACTCAAGATCATGAGTAGGGTTGTTTTACTCGTGAATTTTTAGTTATCGTGATGCATAGGAAATAACCCTATCATTCTGCATAAGGACCCAACCATGTCCTTTCATTGATGCATCAATATAAATAAGAACCCATCATTCCCCGATGGTAGAGTCAATATAGGATCATTGACTAATCTTCTCTTCAGTTCTTTAAAACATTTTTCAAAATATTTTTTCCACACAAATTTAACTCCATTACGTGTGATATTTGTTAATGGGTTAGCCAACAGGGCAAAATTCAGGACGAAACATAGATAATAACCAGCTAAACCAATAAAACTACGTACCCCAGTTATACTCGTCGGTGCAAGCCATTCTTCGATTTCCTTGGTCTTAGATGGATCAACAGAGATTCTATATTTAGAGACAATATGGCCATGAAAAGAAATCTCTTGAATCTAGAATTCAAACTTACGAAACTTCCCATATAATTCATGTCTTCTCAGAGTCTATATGATAATGTGCAAATGATTTTCATGATCTTCATAGATTTTGGAGTATACCAAGATATCATCAATAAATACCACTAAAACATCATCTATATATTTCTTGAAAACTCTATTCATTAGATCCATGAATACTGAGGGTGCATTAGTCAATCCAAAAGGCATTACTGTAATCTCGTAATGCCCGTACCTGGTTCAAAATGATGTCCTCGGAATGTATTCCTTCTTCACACACAACTGATGGTATCCAGATCGAAGGTCAATCTTTGAAAAGTATTGAGCTCATGCAGTTGGTCAAATAAATCATCAATGCGAGGTAGGGGATACTTGTTCTTTATGGTTATAACATTGATTTTCCTATATTCGATATATAACCTCATAGATCCATCATTATTTCTAACAAAATGAATAGGGCCTCCCCATGGAGAAACACTAGGGAGAATAAATCCCTTATTACTAAATTCCTCTAGTTGTTTCTTTAGTTAAAATAATTCCACAGTGGCCATTCTATAAGGGGTTTTCAATATAGGCCTTGATCCTGGAATTAAATCATTGGAAAACTCAACTTATCGTTCTATAGGATGTCCATGTAAATCTTCTAGAAATACATCAACATATTCTTTCACAATAGGTACATCCTCTATTTGAATATTCTTTTCCTCACCCACAGTCATTTCATTCTCTTACACCCCAATAATTGAATTTAGTTGAGCTATAGGGGGTGGGTCTAGGTAAGAAATAGGTGGTGATGATTCTGCTCTAAAGATAAGGTGTTCCTTATCATCATTATAAAAAATCATAACCTCCTTCTTCTTACAATAAATCTTCATATCATGGTCCGAAATCCAATCCATACTGAGGATTATATCAAAATCAATCATAGGTACGATGATGAGATCAGCAAATGATGAAAATTTATGTGCTCTAATGGGGACTGATTCACAAAACATTGTTTCAATGATACATCCCTTAGAAGTTTTAACTAACAACTCCCTTGTTAAATCAAATCGGAAATATCTAATTTTTATAGCAAACTAGGAAGATATTAAATAATGCGATAATCCAGAATCAAATAATTCATTTTCTAAACATGAGGAAACCATTAAATTATCAGCCACCACATCTTTCGGAGCTTCTACCTCATCAATAGTGATAACATAATAATGGCCTTGATCCCTTGACCTTTTATGAGGCAAGTTCCCCTAACGCTTATGAAATTCATTTGCATAATGTACCATCTCCCTGCAGTTGTAGCATTGAACCTCAATAGCTTCTTTCTTCCCCTTGCAATCACGAGCTTGGTGGCCTTTTTCACCAAACTTGTAATAGACTCCCATTCCTTTCAAGCATGTACCAGGGTGTTTCTTCCCACATTTACTTCAGGATGGATATTCAAAATTTCCCTTATTCCCTTTTTTTACATTCCCAGTGTGATCAATAGATCTCTTCTTCTCTTTCTTTTCTTTAAAGTCGTAATACTTGGATAATTCTTTTTCGGTCTTGATAGCACATGAGACAATATCTTCATACGACGAGAAGGATTGTGACACTAATGCTTGACGAAGAAATGGTTTTAACCCATAAAATAAACGATCAATATTACTTATTGGGTTACGTATATAATATCCAACATACATTGATAACCTTGTAATGTTAGCCTCATACTTTGTGAAATTCTCATCCTCCTTTTGTCTCAGACTCAGAAATTGCCTTTCCATATTTGCTCGATGGTCACAAGGAAAGTATTTGTCTAATAAAAGATCTTTGAACTATCTCCATTACATATTTGATACTTCATCATCTTTTTTTTTGTGTTTTGTATCAATGAACACCATTGATCAACATCTCCAGTGAGGTGATAAAGATCCATGATAACTTTCTCCCTTTCACTACTCCCTAAAGCCTAAAATAGTTTTTCTAGGGAACTTATCCATTGCTCAGCTACCAATGGATTTATGCTCCCATTGAATGTTGGTGGTTGTTGTCTCATAAAGCGATCTAACATTGATCATCCATGATGTGGATCAGGGTGCTCCATAGGGGTAAGGTTATTATTCATAACCTGAGTGAGTTGTCCCAGTATAGTGATAAGCTAATCAGCACTAGTTGCATCACCAGCTCCACTATAATTATCTTGAGCAGAAGGGAAATCCCTAAATGGAGTGCATGCATTGATACAGTTTCCATTTCTTCCACTAGGCGCCATTTCTAAACAGTGGAATAAACTAGATCAGTTTATGAATCAAAATACACAATTCCATATTTGTAAAACACTGAACATAAATTGAACTATTTATGGATATAATTCATAATAAAAAAATTGTTTTCTTTGAGGAAGTATATACTCATAAAACCTTTATAATGGTTTGTAAATAAATTGTGAATTATCCTAAGCATATCCCTCGGGAGTGTCAAAACCAAGAGTGCATTAATGCCCGTTGTCGTGCACCAATTCCCGTTTGAGTCTAGCTCAAAGTGGTGTTTTCGGGTTTTACCCCGAGTTACATTTGTACCAGAGCCGCCTCTACCTTCTCGTATCTAGATAGGGATGTATTTCTCGGAAAACTCACAAAATCTCTACAATACCAAAATTCTATGAAGTTATTCTATACTAATCCTCAAATTCTATCTTAGGTCTATGTGCTCTAATCAGAGTTTTCCTAAATCTAACTTTTAAGGTTTGTACTAAACTTACTCTAATACCAACTGTAACACCCCGACCCTAGTTACCCAGAGTCGGTGCATTATTAAATTACATTATCATGATCAGAAAAGATCATGTCTCGAAAGAAGGATTAGTATATTAGTCTTGGAAACACTAGATACATTCATAAATTTTACATCACATCATAAAGTGAAAACTACAAAAACATATTCTCTCCACACTCATATTCCCTTATTTTATCCCTGCAGGCCATTCATAAAATACTTCTTCACATCCTGGAAAAATTAAAACATAGAAAGGGGTGAGATGAAATGCCAAGTAAGGAGAACAATATAGTAGAAACTTTTATAAATAAGCACAAACATTTAGGGCAATGTATAACTAAAACAAAATCCTTTTAAACATGAACATAATCATAATATGGAAAAAATATAATGAAATAATGCAATTTAATTATTCACATGGATATTCTACTAGTCGAATAATCACATGAAATATCAATAAGCACTTTCATAATAATGGAATGCACAATGCCAGACTATTGTCAAGGCCTTCTTCCAAGACACTAGTTTGTCTCTTGAGACCTACCGATGCATCGAGGAACTATAACAAGCTCCACCCATCACTTATTAAGTCCAATGCATTCCTCATATAAATAGGTTTAAACATAACATAAATATTCTTATTAAAACTTGTATACGAAATGCCAATACTTTCTCCATAAACCATGAATGGTATAAAAATAACACATCCACAGTCAAACATATCACAAAACATTAAATACAATATAGAAGTTTTGTATCACAATGAATCAACTTCAAATAAGCTTAAAATCCATCCAAGGATGTTTACATAGAAGAAATCAAAACTATTTGAGAGAAATATCTCTTTTTTTAAATCATTTAATAGTAACATAATTATAAAATAAAATATTTACTTTTAAAATTTTCTAATAAGCTTGTAAGGGAATCTTCGATGATTTTATAACAGCGGAAAATAGATTCACCCACAATATATGTTAAAAAAGTCATTCATACCTTAATTCTATCGAAAAGGTTAAAATGGACCTTGTTTGGAAAATGAAAAAAAGATTCCTTTATAAACTTCCTATAAAAAGTCAAAAGGGTATAAATGACTTTATCCCATAGTCTTTAGAATATTAAGAATTATTTGAAATACATTTTCAAGAAACATGGATGTGGATGATAAATAGGTCCCAGTAGATAATTACGTATAAACAACATCGGATAATGAAGAGATTGTGAAATAAACCATTACCTTGTACTTTTCCTTAGTATATGGTATGTTAAACCCCTGTATAATTGTTAAAAAATTGTTATTATATTATACAATAACCATATACATAATTATGATATCATATATGATCTTCTAATAATGATTTGTTAATAATATTTTAGTATTATCGTCATTTCGGGTGTTAACTTACTCGTTTTCATTTATATGTTTTGTTATATAAGTTGTGTTTGTTATGGATAGGTTGTATCTTATTTATATCAAGAATGATATAAAGTTGTTAAACATTAATTTTAATCATCTAATGAGAATTAGTCTTGAATGGATACGATGAGTAATGAATCTCATCACGTTTGTGGACACGGTAGTCCATACGTACGCACGAGCGACAATATCATTATTTTGATATTAAAATAATATATAATTGGATGGTATATCATATATTCAGAATCATTATCATGTTATATTTATTATTTACACCAATTACACATCATTATTATACCCATCCAAATAATAATATATATAATAACAATTACACCACAATGTGGAGACGGTAAGCCGTATGTACGCACGTATGGTGACATGTCATTCAAAGGATGGATAGAATACTGAATATAGTTTTACCATATTTATAATAATATCACATTATATATAATATAATTGGTGTTATTATTTTATAATGTCAATAATAAAGAAAGAAGATGTGGAAGAAGAAAGAAACTTGACAGAGGGTGGTGAAAACATTACCTTTTCTTCAGGTTCTTCCTTTTGATTTGGTCAAAATTGCTCCTTAGTTTGGCTTTCTGATCAAACTAAGGCCATTAGGTTGAAGTGAGGGAAGTTGAGAGAGTATTTTCACAGGGGTTGACCGATCCAAAAGGCTTTGAATGTGTGAATTAGTGAAAAGGGGGAGTGCCCTTTTATAAGAGAGGGTGAGGGGCACCTTTGGAAAAGCTAGAAATATTATTTTATAATAAATTCATATTCCATTGATTTTGGCTCCGAACTGTATTATTAAAATTATAAGATGGGTATGGGTCGAAATAATTTCAACCAATAGAATTTAGACAATTTTGGGTAATTATATTAACCTTATCTTTTAGTTTTAACTCTTTGTTAATTAGGTTGACATTTACCATGTCACTTTTTATTATTATATTATATAGTTCATAAACATACTATATACATACAAGAGACCCCCAGTGGTCCAATAATGATACAACGATCATGATATAAATACTTTGGCCAAACCTTAGATTTTTAGGAATAGAATATCAATTAATAATATAATATTTGTTTTAAAAACTCTTTTATGTCAATTTTGAAACTATTTAATAATTGATTTTATTAAAGTCTTAACAACATTATTACTTTGAAACAAATTCATTTTACAAATAAAATCATGTAATATTAACCAATAAAATTCATGTATGTCATCAAAACTTTAAAATTATATTTATTTTAATAGTTATAATACCAATTTTTTGATTCTTTTATTAATATGAAAAATACTGCATCATTATTGTGCCATAAATAATATTAATTATTAAATGTATAAACATTATAAATAAAATAAAATTATGTAGGAATTATTATTACCTTTATAATGAATATTTATAGTCTAAAATCCAACATATATCACCCTATGTAAAAATTGTTTTTCTAAAAGATATATGTTTACGTCTTTTTTGTATTTATTTTAACATAATTAATATAAAGTGTCCTTTTCACTTACAAGTGGATCCATGTGGTCCCAAAATCGACCCACTGATGCCCATGGTCGGACATGTATGAACCAATAAGGTTAGGACACTTTTTAGGGTAATTTATTATTATTATAATATTATTTTTTACCCTTATTTATCGGATTTACCCTTTAACCATGGTATATAAAATATTTACAGAAGTAATTATTCAAAATTTATAAAAATAAAAGATAACTATTTACACAATTTGGACATATTGATTCCAAATATGGAATCCATTTATCCAAATTCAAAACACATAAGTGACAGAAATTAATTTGAAATTAATTCGTGTTGTTAAAACATAAAGCGTGTTTTTAAGATATAATAACTATCAAAAGATTGACATTTGTTTAGGTCCGGTTTAATTGTGAAATTATGTCCAATGAAAAAAATTATATTAAATGGTAAAAATCTATTCTAAATAATCTTTTAAACAAATCAAATTCATAATTTATCACTATTAATTATTTCGATTAAAAAAGTTGTTTTTAATTAAAATTTAGTAATTTTCACTATTCATCAAAATATAAATGTTATCAGAAAAGTACCAAAATTTCACCCTAGGATAATTTCGATAATCTCAATCCAAAAATGAAGTCAATTTTGAGAGATAAAATTTAAAAAAATTCAAAAAGTGTGTATTACTATTCATAACGGCTAGTTTGATTGGTCGCAGTGTGTTAGAATCTTGAAGTTGCGTACAACACACGCTACTGTATTATTCAAAGAGAAGAGTATCGTGGAAGCTTGGGGTGTTACAAAAACAACTCTAACATTATATTAAAGGAAATTTCAAATGGAAATTGGAATCAATTTATGTAACAGGACATGGTATTCATAGGGTTTAAGGAATTTTAGTTTCACATATTATGTATTCACCTGTTTTGAAATATTATTTAAATAAGCATCCAGAACCTTAAGTATTTCAATGGATAGAAGGAATATTTTTTCACTCTACATTTTCCATTGAATAAAATGAAATATGTAATTTAATGTTATTTTGTACAGTTAATTGAGGATGATGTCTTAGTTTTATAATATAGTCCATCAAATTTTGATGTGACCACCTATCATTTTTCCATTGACATTTAAAGGAGTAGCAGGTAACATTTGAAAAACATTTTCCCCAATATGAATTATGTTAAAGAAATGACATAAGAATTTCAATGACCAATATGAAAACATAAAGAATACACTTTTCAGTCTCCAATTTCAATTGGAATTTGAATTAACATTCCTTTACTTTATGAAATTTGGTTGACTCTTACCATGAATATAATTCAATGCAAAAAGTTTGTTAACAATATAATTATCTGAAATTAATTGAGGTGTATCATATTTCATTATGACATTATAAAACTATATCTGATTTTAACGGTATGAATGATCAACTGGTAGAAAACATTGATTCCTTACAAAACTTTTTTTTAATAAAATATATTCTATGGGAGAGAGAATTTTTTATTCAAATAGTGATGAATAAGATACATTCTTTAATATAATAGACATCATTCAGTAAGAAGGTAAATCATTTATCCTCTATCATGAATACACACAAAACATAAAGTACCCAATAATAAATGAATTATATGGTTGCACACCAATGATCCAAATCTCCTTTAACTCAAATAGTAATAATTGTAAGTATATTTCGATATCATTTCTAGGATCACTAGTTAATGATATTAATATACTAATTAAAGTAAATAGATTCTGTGTACATATCCATGATGGAAAGATATAAATTTATTGGAAAAGAGTTCAAGTACTATTTGAATTATGCATATGGTGAAATGGATTGAAACTATCTAATAATAATCACAATATAAAATTTCATGGGCCATCCATAAAAAGAGGATGTAACCTAAACAATTTCTTCCATGATAAACCATCTATAGGATACACTGTTTCACCATTATTCACAATTACTTCATATTCACACAAGCTCATATTTATTTCCAATTATATGGAAATAATTGTATTGAAGAATAATAATTAAAGGAAGACACCACATCACTTTCTCTAGTATGTGGGATTAATTTATATATGTATTAGTCTTCCACCTGGATGTACCACAATATTTTCTATGACCCGACTATGTATTTTTCTTCTAGAACAAATAATGATATTTAGGTTTAACATGAGTCTTAGTAGATGAAAATACAAATATATTAGTCAACTATGATTCCATGAAATCATTTTTTAGAAAGAATTAATTATCAAGTGTAAATCATTAATAAATGTAATGAGATAGCCAACTGTAATATTACTAAATCCATACATTTTCCCTTGATATAATCACATTAAAATGTCATGTTTTTTTATATATCCATATAATTTATATACTAGGGTATTAACATGTTCCAGAATATTTCAAACCCCCACAACATCATCATTCTAATCAATAGTTAAAAACATTGTTCCCGTATTCATTTCAACTTGTACAAGTATATATGAGTAGTTATCTTAAGAAACAAATAGAAGAAGATAATAAAATTTCATACTAATTCTATAAACTAAATCAATTGATTCTCTACTTGATCCTTTTCTTCATTATTATAAACATAGTGATTTTTTTAGAATCCATTTTTATTGACATGGTAACACACTTCTTCATGAGTTAACTATAATCTTCTAGCACAATCAAAACTTTTATATTAAATCAATCCACCATCTGAATCATTATTAAATGAAATGTACAAAATTCATAAATAATTTGTGATCCTGTCAATATTGTATATACATCTTCTCTCCATTCTCATGAAAATAAATATACATTAAATAAATATCCTATATAATGAATTAACATGATATTTATTTCTTTCTGAGATAAAAACTAATAATTAGTAACATGTATATAAAATATAAAAACAAATATATTGAATGGAATGTAAAATAATATATTATATATTGTTAAATTTCTATTTGCAATTAATTTTCTATTCATACTATGTAGTATGTATTAATTCACTTTTAACAAATATGTTATTGTATATCTTCATCAAAAATAATTTTACGATACTATTTAAAAAAAACAAATTATTGTGTTATTGAAATCACTATAATTACACATTTTTGGAATATCGAATTGGGTTATTATACTCAACCCTATATGTACCCACTCATGGTAGAAATCATATACTATTTTGTTTAATCTATTTTTCATCCTTATTAAATAATTTATATGCTTCTCTAATGAAATAGTAATTGTTCTTGAATTATGGGATCCCTATTGGGGTGATTTTTATTTTCATCGTAATATTTTTTTGGCTATTCTATATGTGTATTACATAGAAAAATTTATATTTTGAATTTATCGTTTAGGTAAATTTTATGTTTGGGGATTTATTTTTCCAATATGGTGTATAAATCTATGGTTTTAGTCACCAGTCTTTTAAATTCCATGGAACATGCACGAGGTTAGTGGTAGTCCTGTATAAGGATTGATCATTATATTATATCTTTTATTAAATAATAATTATCAAAATTTTATTATTTGGCTATTAATGAATTTAAACCCCCCATAAAATTATTTTAGTTACTCAATATATCAATTACACAATTCATTATAGTATTAATGATTGATTAGTATGGATTGGAAAATTCATAATTATTACCAATTTTAGTATCCTAAATTTAAAAGGCGATAAAAAGATTCTAATAATATTTTATTATGAACTATGGGACCCATTATATGTGAAAATCATAGTAATTTATGGTAGTATTTTTTCATGTATATGTTATACTATGGAAAATATTAAAGTATTTAGGTAACTAAATTCACAAATTTGATTGTTGATGGTTTAAATGTTCATTTTATTTATGGATTCAATATTACTTCAAATGAATCAATATAAAATAGAATAGTTTCTCTATTTGTATTCCTTTATTTATCCCAATGTATATTAATTGATGTAGACTTCTAGTGTAAATATAAAAAATATGATTACATAGTGAATGATTTAAATTTGAATCATAAATCATCAAAATAAAATTATTTGATTTAAAAAAAATGAATTAGAATAAATATATCTGAAGGAGTGTGATAATAATATGATACAGTAGGTGGGAAATAAAATGTATTATGAGAAATAATTTATCCACTAATATGATTTTCTATTTTGAATCATGACACAAGTCATTTCATGTGATATATTTTATTGTTGATACTAATCAAGATTATTAACACATCTAAATCATCCAAAATATAGAAAATAAATACACTAACATAATAAATTTATATAGTTTAATATAAAGGGTTACATTGAAAGCGAATTGATATAGTGAAATACTAGTATACCAAAAATTAGTTCTTATTATAAAAAATTAAAATATTTTAGTGAGGATTACTATCTTACCAAGGCCTACTACCCTTATCTTCTTATTTATGCATTACATAGAATAATACATTCAAGAATTGATGATGCAAAATTTATTCAAATTGAATTTAATATTAATTAGTAAACCATTTATATTTTTAAATTTGCATATTTTTTGACATTTTAGAATAATTTTGAATATTAAATTATGATTAAAATCTATTTATATAATTAATAAAAGTAATTTAGATACGAAAAAAGTCTCTAATATTATAAACATCCTGTATTTCTCATTAATATCTATTATCATAATATTCTTAGCATATAGAATTTCATATTTAAAAAATGTCCTTCTATTAATAAATCATAAGAGGTGTGGATTGACCTTGAAATTAGTTTATTTGGTTTGAATTAATTTGAAAAAAAGAAATCCAATATATCCAGATTAGAAAAGTATTACCATATTCCAAATATTTTTGAATTCATATATTTATAATAATGTACTTGAAATTTTTGTATAGTATCCTTCAATCATATATCCAAACAAATAATAGTGTACTTTGAATATGATATCTTTAAAACCATGGGGTCGATAAATATATATATTTATAATCATAAGAAATTATTGTGAAACATGTAATTTACTAGATATCATGGTTTCAAACCACTATATAATATTTTATCCAAAATATAAATCCCAAAATTTTTTTGTAGCCTCATATTTTGAAATTATTATCAGATAATGATGTAAAAAATTCCAAGGAACATATAAAAATAGGAATAAATTTTGAAAATATCAAATGAAATAAAATATACAATTAATCAGGGGATCATTCAACACAAATTGGACCACTAAAAAAATTGTACATAGATGAAAGATGAAAAATAACTAAGAGGAGCATGAAGAGTTGGTTTCAATGAAAGAGTCAGAATCAGCTCATGTGGGTCCCAAATATGGATGGTTTCTGCGGAAAAACTCATGTGTGGTCCATTCACTAATGGAAAAGGGTTTTACCAATGCATTGAAATAAGGATAAAGACACGAACAAGGGGATATAAGAGGTGAGGAAGATATGAAGAATGGAATGAGAGGGATCATATGAGGTATGGAGTAAATGAATGGATAAGTTGGAGATGATCGATTGAGGGAGAAGGGTTCCTAGGTGAGGATTGGCCAAGGGAGAAGGGATAAGGTGTGTGTGAGTAGGAGTGGAAATCAATAAAGGGTTGGGGGTTAAAATATATTGAGAAACCTATTATAAGGGGACTATTTTAACATGTATTTATAATACATATAGTATAAAATTTTAAATACATATGAATATATTTTAATCTATATCCATTAAACTATTAAACAGAGAATATTTGTAATTTTTATTGTAATGAAAAATAAAAGGTGATATTTCCCCATTTCCATTCTAGTATGGTTAATGGCTGTAACATCCCCTTATAATTTTGACTCTCAGCATAAACTTTTTGACTCTATAGGAATCAAAATACATATTCTACAATGTCCATTTTCTAGTTGTCTCACCCAAAATATTACTTTTGATCTCTATACATATTTCTACATCTTGGATTTATAGAGAATAATGAATAATGAGATTCATCTAAAAGTTCCTTCAACAATTTTAGTTTTTACCAGACCCATACTCTATTTCTAAAAATTATCACTCAATAACTATTATGGTTGAAGTCAAGAACATTTTTACCTTGTTTTTCATTTTTATATCATCTTTATGAACCTCTTTATTTTTCAATTGAATAGATTATTGAACACAAATTTCAAAAAGAAAATATTTCTCCCCTTCCAAAATTATTTACAAATCCAATCTTTTCAATACAGTAATATTGAATCCTTTTTTATCCAAATAATTGATAAGCATTCAAAATCTTTTAATCTCAGAGCATCTTCTACTTTGTTTTCTTTCCCTAGGTGGTAATGTATTGAGAACTCATAATATCGAATAAATTCAAAACATTTTCTCCAAAACATATTAAACTATGTCTATGTGAATATATACATTACATTTTTTATGATCTATTTAAATGTAACACCATTCACAATAAAGATAATTCTTCCATGAAAAAATTACCATTGTTCATGTATTTTCAATTGGTTTAAGGTATAATATATCACAATATCGTTATGCACGTATAAAAATACCATCCCCTTCATGGATGGGTCAATATTGATCATAGAACCTTCTACACTATCAGGTAGTATGATTAAAAGTTCATAGATCAACACTCTTTTTAGATCCTTGAAATTATCTTTACAATAATTTATCTCCAAGAGCTTAACCCCCTTCAAATTAATCTTTGTGTGTTTATTTTATATCCATGATAAATCTCTCACCAAAAATTGGTAATATTTATCTAACATAAGAAAACTACAAATATTAGTAACTGTGATTGGTCTAATACAATTATAAATAATTTATGTCTTTGAAGGATCCAATGAAATACCCCCACATGTGATTATATGACCCATGAATTAACTGTTATATAGAACAAATCTATGAATGGTAAAATTTTCTGACAACTTCTACTACCTTAGGATCTTCTTAAAATTATCAAGTTATCTTAATGGTCTTCCTTAATTTTGGAATAATTTAGAATATCATCTATAAATACTATCCAAAACTGATTAATATAATCTCTAAATACCATATTCATTAAATTCATGAAGATATAGGGGCCATTAGAAAGAAAAAATGGAATCACTCTAAATTCACCGTGTTTATACCCAATATAGATGGATATCATGGGTACATCTTCTATTTTGACCCTCAATCGATAATATCAGGGTCAAAGATCATTATTGAAAAAATATTTATCTCCTTAAAATTTATCTAAAAAATCATAAATACAGGGAAGATGGTACTTATTATTTATTATGATAGTGTTATGTTCTAGATAATCCATGTCAAGTCACATTAATGCTTCTTTCTTATTAAATGAAAGAACATGTGATACCAAAGGTGAAAGACATGGCTAAATGAATCCCTTATAAATATTATATTGGAAATTCATATTAAATTCTTACAAATAAATTAGTGCCATTCTATATTGAGTCATCAAAATAGGTTTGCACCGATATGAGTTCTATTAAAAAATAAACATCACGATTCAGAGGATGTTTAAGAAAATTTACTAAAGAAACATTAAAAAACTCCTATAAAATAGACGTATCCTCAATATTTAGGTTTACCTCATCTATATGAGAAATTAAACACTTTATTTATTGGAATTAATACTCACAATATAGAATTTATTTCCATTATAATGTAAAATTCATCCTCTCACAAATAAATGACCATAGGTTCATTCAGAATATGAAATGTGGCTTCCCATCATCCAAAATTTATATTGGGTAAATATAAAAAAAATATAATCCATGAATAAAACCATATAAAATCCAACTACAAAAAAATAACAATATTTTCATAAAGAAGATTCCCACTAACATCAATTGGAGAAAAATTATAAACATGAGATGAAACCATTGTAACTTTTGGGGGTTTCATTGAAAAATAAAAATCAAATCATTGAGGATAGTAATTAATATTACAAGATAATTTTCATGACATAATGGAATTTATATTATTAATCTCAAATAATAATCATCTTTATTTCATTATACATATGACCACCACAAATTCATCATCCAATCATCAATCCCGAACATAAATCAAAATGGTTTGCGTGACCAATAAGAATCATTAATCAGAATATAAATCTGAAAAAACGTCCATAGGATTTAAAAATCATGGAACTTTTCTCTCAATATATTTAACACTAGGTTTACCCAAGGATGTACTTGTTCATTTCCATAACTTATGAATTTTATCCCCTATTTATACTTATTCCAAGGGTTTTTAAAATAGTTTTCTATCCCCAGTATCTATAGATTAACTAAACCCAATTCTATTAACAACTATAGCGACATGAATTAGAAAACCTAACCCTAGTAGCCTAAAGGTAGTGGTTATGTTTTTATATTGACCCTAGATATAATCAATAACATCTCAAAAGAACAAATATTTTAGTAGTCTTGGTAAACTAGATAGATACTTGCAATTCACATTACATTTTAAAACATACAACACACAAATAATATACTATGATATTTATATTATATTCATTAGTGTATCGATACATTTCAATCAAAAAACACTTCCTCGTATCCTGTGGAAGATAAAACATAATAAAGGGGTGAGCTCATATGCTTAGTAAGTGCATGTGTACATTGGATGTTATGAATAAATATGGAATAATTAATATGGAAAGGTAAATGACTAAAAAAATTAAATATATTCAAAATCTTTAGAATAATACGGTTATAATAAATTATGATCAAATAATTACATATATATAATCACATGAGATTGAAACTTTGCCACACATATTTACCAAATATATTCTAACTAATTAAATAATCACATGAAATACCAATATATAAATTAATAATGATATAATGAATAATACAATAAATCTTAATTATTCCATAAATAATTCATTCTGATAATTTTTATCATTAAGGCCCCGTGTAAAAAAATATTACATAAATGTGTAATGCCTCAACCAAATACCCAAGCTAATTTGTTTCATTAGACCTACCAATGCATTGTGGGGCTATGTAATTATAATCCTTACCCCTCACATAATAATTCCAATTTATTCCTCATATGAAATGGTTTGAAACATAATCAAAATAAAAACTCTTAATGAAAAACTGACATATTATATGTTAATACATATCTCAATAAATAAACATTTTAATAAACTCTCTATAGTAATATGGTGAATGATAATAAAATTTTACATCCTCATCCAAACTGATCACAAAACATATGGATATATAATTAATATTGTATCAATATAACACATTACTTGTGTATCATTTTTAAAATTAATGGTTAATGTCATTGATGAATATAAATTCCATAAAAATTCAAATAAAAAATATTTTAGGAAAATAAAATTTTCAATTTTAATGTCTTTTCAAAACTAAAAGTTCAAAAAATTTATTGAAATTAATTTTCTTTAAAAATAAACATCTAAAATTTTGAAAACATCATTTAAAACATTTATTGTTCATGAAATTATAAAATTTCATTCAGGTCTTACATGTCAAAATAAAGATTCCATTTTCATTTTAGTAAAATCCAGAAGACTGTTTTTTTGAAGATAAAATGAATATTCCTTTAAAAAATTATTTAAATAGTAAAAATAGGAAACAATTTCCTTAATAAATAATTTTAATAGGGTAAAAAATTTTCTATAAACTTTTTTAGAATACTTGAATTTAGATAAAAAATGTTTTTCGACCGAAGAGAGAAATAAAATAATATTATCTTAAAAAAATTCGCATTCATTTTATGTTCTCAATTGTGTGAAACATATACTATTACCTGAAAATGATCATGAATCACCTGGTTAGAATAAATTATGCTGATTTTAATATAGATATATCAAATCATTCTAGAATGTGATACTTAAATAAAAACAATCTTCAACAATGATGATAATGTAAAATATAGCCTTACCACATTGAAAATATTTGAATATTAAACTTAATAAAATAAATAAGATAAATAAAACATTAAATACCACTAATAAAAATATATTATTTATTTAACATATGAAAAATATAATAATATACTCCATTAAAAGGGATAAGGGAAGAATATGTCTTATGTCTTAGAGAAATAATACTGAAATGAGAATCCCTAACCACTTGTTTGACTTCATTCGTATGTGTATGAACCTTTTATATAATTAATATAGGGTTTTTAAACATAAATATAATAACAATATTAATATATATCACACATTATATAATTAACTTATAGTCTTTTATCACTTGTTTATTAGAAATACTCTATTAAAACCAATGTTTCTGGTGATAATTTATTTGTTTCTCATGTACGTTTTGGTTATAAATTTTGGGTCCTTTTAATTTTATAATGGTTAAATCATATAAATAATGTTAAAAATAATATAAATACCAAATATATTTGTTATATATTTATTTATATTAATCTATAAAATTTAGATATATAAAATGGATTACACAATTCATGGAGATGATAATACATACGTACACAAAAACGCTATTAACATTTTTCATTGTGGATGGAATTAAAAGAAAAAAAATATTATTTAAAATTTATATATTCATTATCGTTTTATATATATCATTTTTATTAATATAATTTAGCCTTTTTACAAACCATATAAAAAAATTAAATACATTTCATAGCATTATGTGGGGGTGGTAGTCCACCCGTACACATGAGTAACATTATTATTTTCCAATGGATTGGAAGTAAAGAAGTTATTTGTGGTATTTAATTTCCAAAAGTATTTTTATATTAGATATATCAGATATATTAATTAAAATTTATCCTTACTTCCTTCTATGTAAAGAATAAGAAAAAAATGAATCACATCACTTCACGAGGTGGTATTCCTCCACACACACAAGAAACCTTATCATATCCATTATGGAATTTAAATTAAGAAGGTATATGTGATATTATAATTAAAAAATTATAAAAATATCTTATATATTTTATAAATTTTTTAAATCCATCATTAAATATATCCTTGGAAGGTGGTGATGAAAATATAACTATATCAGTTCATGAGGCTGTAGTTTTCTATACACACAATTGATGATATTGATTTCAATTTTATGAAAGTGGATATGTAATGAGGTTATTAAATTAATTTAAAAACTAATATATATATATATATATATAATATACTAGTGTTATTATTTGGTCTTATATTGAAAATATTATAAGGATTTATAAGAATAAGTGAAATAAAAATGCAGAGTTAAACACTTTCAGCTTCTTCTAGAAACCTCATTAGGTTTAACCTAAAACCTTGCATGATTAGATTTATGATCTAAAAAAGGTATATAGGATATGGGGAGGTAATTAAGTATTACATAGTTTCAAGAAATGGATGAAGTAAATATATTTTGGAGTGAGAATATGGGGAGAAGAGTCTTTGATCTTTTATAAGTTAGGGAGAAGAAACACAATTTATTTCTTAAAAAGAATCAATTAGAAACACATTTATTATTTGGTTAAAAGTGTCAAAAATGGGTCTTTATCAAAAATATTGATATAATAGGGTCATAAAATGAACATAAAATTGGATTATGACAATTCATTATTTAATTTAAAACATTTTAATTTTAGTTTAACCCCATAGTAAATCCATTTGAACCTTAATTAGAGTAATTAATCTATACTATTTTTACTATTACTAATGGTAAAAAATTAATTTAAACTAATTAGATAATATAAATTATTCTATTTACAAATATGGAAACCATTTTTTATAAATCATATATTAAAATTTGCATGATCTTATTCAAAATTGTTTCCCAGAGATCTGATGAAAAACTGAGTTTCCAAAAAAATCACATAAGTATATAATGTTTTAATAACAAAATTAAATATTAAATTGAATCAAATGACCTAAATTAATTAAATTTTTATATAATTTAAATATTTTTAAATTAAAACTAATTTAAAATATAATTTAACTTTCAAAATAATTTAATTGAGATGAAATTTCCCAATTAAAACTCATTATTTTTCACTATTGAAGAAACAACAATGGTTTTAGAAAATATTTAAAACTTAACCCAAACAGAAATTTGAAATATAGAATTAAAAAATATTTATTTCTAAAATAATTTTTTTAAAATTATTAATTTTTTTTAAAAAGCACGACTAATCCGTCATTCAATAAAATTCTTATTTTTTAGAGAACATTTATTTCTATTTAAAATAGATCACACTTTATTTATAATAAATAGATTCCCATTGAATTTATTTAGTACATATGTTATCCATAAAATTTCTATAATTATTTTAGTCTATTTTATACCCCATAAACTTAATGTCAAGGTTATAATGGTCTTATTTAAAAAATATTATTTTAACAGAGTGTCACATTTCGTTTAATCTAGATATTGGGTGCATTCTAAGCTGTCGAAGTGATTGAATTTATTTGAAAATTATTATTTTGAAAATTATAGGGGTTGTAAGAACCCAGATCTTATTTTCATGTATGTTGTGCTTTTGAGGAAAAAGAAGAGTTTCTGTAAATTTCATATATTTACAATGTGTACATTATGAGTACACGTCGTGTACTCAGTTACTGCGAGTAACCATGTGCTAGCCATGTAGCGGCCATGCCCAAGGCCATTTGTGGTGACTTGGAGACTGCCTAAAGCAGATTACGGAAAAGGAAAGTACATTCCGTGTACTTCTAAAGTACACACCATGTATTTCCTTTTTTTCATTAAACATATCGGGGTCTTGTCTGATGGACAGAATGAGATTCTTCTTGAACTAGTTCATCCAAGAGCTCCGTAGGACCTTGTTCTTTCCCCGAGCCCCTGATCGAGAACCGGCTCTCCGGTTCGACCAACGTCGATTACATTGGAAACGCCTCAGTAAGCTCTTACTTCCTCTTTAGCCTTCTTTCCTGATTCCTCCTCTTTCTCAAGTTATCCTTAGTTAATTGTGTTAGGTGTTTTTATAGATCTACGTTGTTCTTGGGTGATTCAAGGCTAGAGGTTCATGTATAATGAACCTACAACACTGAGTTAGGTGGTTTGTGCCTTTTGGTTGAAATCCTTTGAGTTATATATGAGAAATCATCAATACCCATGAACAAGGTATTGTGTGTTTATTGTTTTAGCCCTATTGTTTTCCTGCTACGCTTGTATGCTAGAATAGAGTTTAATTGAATGTGAATAGTGTAAATTTCTATGCTTTGGAATTGTTTTCCCATGGATGTTTTTTATGATAGTTTGGTCCTACTTAGTTTGTTAGGCTGCCTTGTTTTTCACCATGCCTAGTACTGTAGGTTGGAGTGATGTTTATCTGACATGATGTTATGTTGTAGACTGCTAGCCAAGTAGTTCATGAGGTTTACATTGTCTGATGCACGTCGCTATACTTTCTTGACTTGCACAGGGCCATGGGAACCTAGTATAGTTGACCATAGGGAGAATGGATGGAAGGGCTTCTCTAGAGTGTCTATTTTACTTATGAAGTGATACCATAGGGGGAATTGATGTAAGTGCTTCTGAAGAGTGTCTGTAGTTCTATGATGCCGGACACATAGGGAATATGACATACATGCTTCCCTAGAGATCCATTAGTTAACGATATGAGACTATATGAGGAATTTAAGGTGAGTCCTTCCTTAGAAAGACTATTCTTAAGCTGAACCAGAGGGGTTGGACTGAGTGTACTGCTTAGACGGTTACTTGTGTTACTAGGTTGGACCAGAGGCGATGGGCTCTGAGTATATCCCAGAGGGTTACCACTTGTGTTTAGTTGCTAGCTAGTGCTGCTAGGTAGGACCAGAAGGGATAGGATGTGAGTACATCCCAGAGGGTTACCTGTTTGTGACCACCTACTTTCTTTAGCTATTGCTTGATATATAGAACTCAATGCATTAGAACAATGGATTGTTTACTGCTGAGTACGTCTTTGTTTACAAATTTATTTTACTTATTACCTACCATGTATTCACTGACTGTTAGTCATAGAGCTTGTGGTGGTTTCCTACCGGGATGTTGTCTCACACCCAATTTGGGTCATGCTTCTGGGCCCAAATAGATTATATTGTTGTAGGTATAGATAAAAGCAATATCCCTTCTACTTTATCTACTTGATTTCCATGGAGCTGGAGAGCATGGGACCAAGTTGAGTGTAACACCCCATGATTCCACGGTACGCTTCCCTTTGAATAATACAGTAGCGTGTGTTGTATGCAACTTCGAGTTCTAACACACACACCACAACTAATCAAACTAGCTGCTATGAACAGTAATACCCACTTGTTGAAATTTTATAAATTCTATCTTTCAAAATGGACTTCATTTTTGGATTTGGAATATCGAAATTATCCTAGGGTGAAATTTTGGTATTTTTCTGAAAACTTTCAATTTTTGATGAATAGTGAAAAAACACTAAGTTAGATTTTAAAACCGATTTTTTTTAAATAATTATTTATTTTATTTAAATTTAATTATGGTCAAAATAGATACATAAAACCTATATAATTTCAATTCAATTCGTTGGTGAATAGTAACTTTTTACTTTTATTTACCACAGTTAAAATTAAATAGGGTATTTAAGGGTAAAAATGATATTAATATTACCCTAAAAAATGTCCTAATT
This sequence comes from Viscum album, assembly GCA_963277665.1. NCBI lineage: Eukaryota > Viridiplantae > Streptophyta > Magnoliopsida > Santalales > Viscaceae > Viscum > Viscum album. The sequence goes on from OY728138.1 coordinate 1,144,500,139, forward strand.
CTATTGGACAAGAGTATCTCGACCAAAAAAACCTTATGAATAAAATATTATCATTTAGGTGTACTTGGATTAGATTAGGACATTTATTATTATTTAATTCAAAGAAGAGTTAAAAGAGTTAAAATCAATGTTTATTTACTAAAACATTTTTAATATAAGGTTATACATAAGATAAATTTGATTGTAAATATTCATTAGAAATAAAAAAATATTTCCTACATAATGGAATTTTATTTATAATTTTTAGACATTAAATAATGTAATTTATTTATGACACAATGGTGATGTAGTAATTACCTAATTAATGAAATATTAAAATAATTGATATTATAAATATCAAAAAAAAAAACAATTTGAGACTTTTTATGAATTACAATAATTTTATAGGTCAATATGAAATATTAGTATTGGTTATATAAATTTTCTTTGAAGTAATAATGCTGTTATAAACTTATCAAAACAAAATACCCAATTGTGTCAAAATTAGCATAAAAGAGTTTTTAAAATAAATATTATATTATTAATTGATATTCTATTCCTAAAAATCTAAGGTTAGGCCAAAGGACTTTTATCATGATAGGTGTATCATTAATGGACCACTTGGGGGTTTCTTGGATGTATATAGAAATTTTATTAACTATATTATATAAAAATACAAAGTGACATGGTAAATGTTAAACTAATTAACTAAGAGTTAAAACTAAAATATAAGGTTAATATAGTGAAACAAACCTGCCTAAATTCTATTGGTTGAGTGGTTTTAGACCCATATCCACCTTAAACTTTAAATAATCCACTTTTTATCCATTAGAAACCGAATATGAATTTATTATAAAATAATATTTCTAGCTTTTCCAAAGGTGCCCTCACCCCTCTTATAAAAGAGAACTAACCCTTCTCATTAATTCACACATTCAAAACCTTTTTCCGCAGACAAAACCTGACCAAATACTCTCTCAACGTTCCTCACTTCAACCTAGAGTCATTAGTATGATTAGAAAGTTTACCTAAGGAGCCCTTTTGATCAAATCAAAAGGAAGAACCCGAAGAAGAGATAATGTTTTCACCACCCTCTTTCAAGTTTCTTTCTTCTTCAACTTATTCTTTCTTTGTTATTCCCATTATAAAATAATAACTCAAGTATATTATATATACTGTTATGTTATTATAAATATGGTACAACCATATTCAGTATTCTATCCATCCTTTGAATGACATGTCACCATATGTGCGTACGTACGAGTTACTGTCTCCACGTCGTGGTGTAATTGTTATTAAATAAATTATTATTTGGATGGGTATAATAATGATGTGTAATTCATGTAAATAATAAATATATAATGATAATGATTCTTTATATATGATATACCATCCAATTATATATTATTTTAATATCAAAATAATGATATTGTCGCTCGTGCGTACGTATGGACTACCATCTCCACGAACGTGATGAGATTCATTCACCATCATATCAATTCAAGAATAAATTTTATTTGATGATTAAAAATAATAATTAAGGACATAATATCATTCTGTATATGAGTATGATACAACCTATCCAAAACAAACATGGATTAATAAAAGAAAACGAGTAAGTAAACACCCAAAACGACGATAATACTAAGATTTTATTAACAAAGTGATGTTAAAAGATCATAAATGATATCATATTAATATATATGGTTATTGTATAATTCTATAACAATTATTTCACCATTATAAAGGAGGTTAACCTACCATTAACCAAGTAAAAGTACCAGGTAAGGGTTTTTTTCACAATCTCTTCATTATCCGAGGTTGTTTATACGTAATAATCTACTGGGACTTCTTTATCATGTAAAAACAATTTATGTAATATAAGGGTTGTTATAGCTTGTATCAAAGGAAATGTGTTGTCAACCTTTGGAAACTAGGATGTGAAAGCCTTAGTAAGAACCCTAAGGATAAGTCTAATCATAGAACACAATCATAGTGTTTTAGAAATGGCCATGAACAACCTATGATAAGACCTTAAGTGTGAAATTTTATTCATGATTATGTGGTTTTCCTATTATAATTACTGTTTCCCACACTATTGTTCTTGGTTTTATTCAATAGCTGGAACCTGAAGGAACTGTGTTAATTCGGAATGTGACGGGAAATGCAATGACTGTTCCCCTGTGCAACCAAACGTTATGGGAGATAGAATGAAAAATCTTATAGCCATGCTCACACAACTTTCTCAAGATATGAATCATGCAGGACTTCCCAACGAGTAAAGGAAGGAGCAACATTCTGTTGAATCCTTCATGAGGCAGAATCCCCCCTCATTCAGCGGGTCTACTGATCCATTAGTGGCTGAACAATGGATCAATACCACTGAAAAGATATTTTCAGTTCTTCAATTCATATGGGAATGCATTGGACATAATAAGTGACAGGTGGAGCCCGCTATAACTCCTCAATGCATCAATAGGTCTCATGAGACAAAATTTTGTCTTGGCACATGGCCATGACAAAATCTTTTTTGTAGTCTTGTCATGAGGCCTTGACAATGTGGTTATCATAGTCTGGAATTATGTATTCAATCATTATGAAAGTGGTTATTGATATTTCATGTGATTATTCGACTAGTAGAATATCCATGTGAATAAGTATATGGAAGTATTTCATTTTATTTCTGCCATATTATGCTGAAGTTCATGTTTTAACAGGATTTTGTTTTAGTTATACATTTCCTTAAATGTTTATTCTTATTTATGAAAGTTTCCGCTATATTGTTATCCTTACTGGGCATTTGATCTCACCCCTTTCTATGTTGTGTTTTTCCCAGGATGTGAAGAATTATTTTATGAATGACCTGTAGGGATAGTATGAGGGGATAAGAGTGTGGACTATGGATACTATATTGTTGTACTTTTAATTTTATGATGTAATGTAAACTTTGTGAATGTATCTAGATATTCCAAGGCTACTAAACTAACCAGTCTTTCTAGACATGATATTTCTTGTGTTCATGCCAATGTTATGTAATAATGCACCGACTTTGGGTAACTAGGGTCGGGGCATTACAGTTGGTATCAGAGGAAGTTTAGTACAAACCGTGGAAGCTAGATTTAGATAAACTCTGATTAGAGAACATAAACCTAAGATGGACATTGAGGATTAGTATAGAAGAACTTTATATAATTTTGGTATTGTAGAGATTTTGTGAGTTTTATGAGCAATACATCCATGTCTGGATACGAGAAGGTAGAGGCGGCTCTGGCACAGATGTACCTAGGGGTAAAACCCGAAAACACCGCTTTGAGCTAGACTAAAATGGGAACTCGTGAACAACAACGGGACGTGTTGTACTATTAGTTAAGAAACTCCCAAGGGATATTCTTAGGATAACCCTCATTTTCTTTAAAAATAATTATGAAGGGTTTATGAGTATATACTTTCTCAAAGAAAACATTTTTATGATTATGGATTATATCCATAAATAGTGTAATTTATGTTAAGTGTTTTATAAGTATGGAATTATGTATTTTGATTCATAAACTGATCTAGTTTATGCCATTATTTAGAAATGGAACCTAGTGGAAGAAATGGAAACCATATCAATACATGAACTCCATATAGGGATTTCCCTCCTACTCAAGATAATTATAGTGGAGATGGTGATGCAACTGGTGCTGATCATCTAATCACCATACTGGGACAACTCACTTAGGTTATGAATAATAACATAACCTCTATGGAGAACCCTGATCCGCAGCGTGGAGGATCAATGTTAGATCACTTCATGAGGCAACAAACACCAATTTTAAATGGGAGTACAAATCCCTTAGTAGATGAGAAATGGATAAATTCCCTAGAGAAAATATTTTAGGCTTTGGGGAGTAGTGAAAGGGAAATAGTTATCATGGCCATTTTCCACCTCACTGGAGATGCTGATCAATGGTGGTCATTGATTCAAAACACGACGGAAGATGATGAAGTATCAAATATGGAATGGAGGGAATTCAAAGATCTATTTTTAGAAAAATACATTCCTCGTGACCATCGAGCAGATATGGAAAGAAAATTTCCGAGTCTGAGGAAAAAGGAGGATGAGAATGTCGAAAATTATGAGGCTAACATTAAATGGTTATCATGGTATACTAGAGGTTATATACATAACCCAAGAAGTAAGATTGATTGTTTCTTTGATGGGTTAAAACCATTTCTCCTTCAAGCATTAGTCTCATAATCCGTCTTGTCATACGAAGACATTGTCTCATGTGCTATCAAGACAGGGAAAGAATTCTATAAATCTTATGACTTTAAAGCAAAGCAAGAGAATAAGAGATCTGCTGATCAATCTGGGAATTGAAATAAGGGGAATAATGGAAAACTTGAATATCTATCCTACAGTAAATGTGGGAAGAAACACCCCGATACTTGATTAAAAGGAATGAGAGTCTGTTACAAGTGTGGTGAAAAAGGCCACCAAGCTTGTGATTGTAGGGGGAAGAAGGAAGCTATCGATGTCCAATGCTACAATTGCAGGGAGATGGGACATTATGAAAATGAATTTCCTATGAGTTAGGGGAACTTACCTTAGAAAAGGCCATGGGATCAAGACCATGCTTATGCAATCACTACTGCTGAGGTAGAAGCTCCGAAATACGTGGCATGTAATTTAATGGTTTCCTGAAGTTTAGAACATGCATTATTTGATTCTGGAACATCGCATTGTTTCATATCTTCCCAGTGTTTTTTAAGAAAATTCGATATTTCCAATTTTATTTAATAGGGGAGTTTTCAGTTAAAACTCTGAAGGGAAGTATCATTGCAACAAAGTTTTGTGAACTAGTCCCCATTAGAGCACATAAATGTTCTTTATCCGCTGATCTCATCGTCATACCTATGATTGAATTTGATATAATCCTTGTTATGGATTGGCTTTTGGACCATGATGAAAACATTTATTGTAAGAAGAATGAGGTTACTATTTTTGATGATGTTGATAAGGAACACCTTATCTTTAGAGAAGAATCACCACCACCTAATTCTTACCTAAAACCACCCCAAATAGCTTAACTGAATTCAATTATTGTGGAGGAAGAGAATGAAATTACCGTGGGTGGGAAAGGAATGTTCAAATAGAGGATGTACATATTGTGATAGAATATTTAGATGTGTTTCTGGAAGATTTACCTGGACATCCTCCAGAACCAGAAGTTGAGTTTTCCATTGATTTTATTCCTAGATCAAGGCCTATATCGATGACCCCCTATAGAATGGCCACTGTAGAATTAGTTGAACTAAAGAAACAACTAGAGGAATTGAGTAATAAGGGATTTATTAACCTTTGTGTTTCTCCTTGGGGAGTTGATGTTTTTTTGTTAAAAATAATGATAGATCTATGAGGTTATGTATCGACTACAGGGAAATCAATGCTATAAAAATAAAGAACAAGTATCCTTTACCTCACATTGATGATTTGTTTTACCAACTTCATGGAGATCAATACTTTTAAAAGATTTACCTTCGATCTAGATACCATCAGTTGTGTGTGAAGAAGGAATACATTCCGAAGATAGCATTTCGAACAAGGTACATGAATTATGAGTTCACAGTAATGCCTTTTGGATTAACTAATGCACCCTCAATATTCATGGATCTAATGAATAGAGTTTTCAAAGAATATCTCGATGATTTTGTGGTGGTATTTATTGATGATATCTTGGTATACTTCAAAATCTACGAAGATCATGAAAATCACTTGCGCATTATCCTAAAGACTCTTAGAAGACATGAATTATATGGGAAGTTTAGTAGGTGTGAATTCTGGCTTCAGGATATCTCTTTTCTTGGCCATATTTTCTCCATGGATAGAATCTATGTTGATCCTTCAAAGAAAAGAGCAATCCAATAATGGACAACACCAACGAGTATAACAGAGGTACACAGTTTTATTGGTTTAGCAGGTTATTATCAACCATTCGTCCAGAACTTTGCCTGATTGGCTAACCCATTAACAAATCTCACATGTAAAGGGGTTAAATTTGTTTGGAAAAAAGAGTGTGAAGAATGTTTTGAATAACTGAAGAGATGATTAGTCAATTATACTATATTGAATATACCATCGGGGAATGATGGGTTCATTATTTACAGTGATGCATCAATGAAAGGTCTTGGTTGTGTCCTTATGCAGAATGCTAGTGTTATTTTCTATGAATCACGACGTCTAAAAATTAATGAGCAAAACTACCCTGCTCATGATCTTGAGTTAGCTGCTGTAATCTTTGCTTTGAAGATACAGATACATTATCTTCATGGTGAAAAATGTGAGATTTATACTGATCAAAAGAGTTTGAAATATATTTTCTCACAGAAAGAACTCAACACGAGGCAAAGGAGATGGATTGAACTACTCAAGGATTATGATTGCACGGTGCACTCCCACCCAGGGAAGGCAAATAAGGTGGTAGATGCATTGAGCAGAAAAGATCATGGAGTCTTGAACATGATGTGAATTGAAAGGGATTCTATTTTCGTGGATCTAGTGAATATGGATATGGGAATTACCATGGAAGGTGAGACATCGATAATTTTTCAAATCGTTTCCAAACCATCTTTACTAGAAAGGATAAAGAGTTCTCAGACCAGTGACGAAGAGTTTCAAAAGAAGATTAAAGCTATAAATGATGGGAGATTGAATGACTTTGGGTATGAAGATGGAATTTTGAAATTTGGGAAGAGACATTGTGTTCCCAATATACCTGATCTAAAAAGGGAATTGTTGGATGATGCTCATAGTTCCAATTTCTCTATACACCATGGGAGCACCAAAATGTATAGGGACTTGATGGAACATTTTTGGTGGGACAACTTGAAGAGGGAGATTTCTATTTTTTGTTAATATGTAAAGTTTGTCAACAAGTGAAAGCTGGAAGGCAATAGTCTGGAGGAGCCATGCCACCTCTTCCCATACCGGAGTGGAAATGGGAAAATATTATGATGGACTTTGTCATGGGTCTACCAAAGACTCCTAGAAGGAACGATGCAATATGGGTCATTGTTGATCATCTTACCAAGTCAGCACATTTTCTTGCTATAAGGGACGATTTACCACTTGAACGTCTTGCAAGGATACATATTAATGAAGTGGTGAGACATCATGGAGTACCTCTATCGATTATTTCTGATCGTGATCCCTCTTTTACTTCAAGATTATTGAAGAGTCTTCAGAAGGCCTTGGATACTGAACTTAATTTGATCACTCCCTACCACCCACAAACAAATGTACAATTAGAATAGACTATTCAAACAATAAAAGACTTGTTGAGATCCTTCTCACTTGACATTCAGGGTATGTGGGATCAATATTTACCTCTGGTAGAATTTTCCTATAATAATTTCATCCATTCGAGAATTCAAATGGCGCCGTATGAAGCGTTATATAGAAATATATGTCGCACACCAACCTGTTGGGATGAATTTGGTGAAAGAAAACTTGTTGTCCCAGAACTGGTGGAGAAAATGATGGAGAAGGTAAAGGTAATCCAAAACCAAATCAAAGCTACCCAAAGTAGGAAGAAGAGCTATGCTGACAACCAAAAGAAGAATTTGGAATTTCAGGTAGGAGATAATGTTTTCTTGAAGGTATATCCATGGAAGGGAGTTATATATTTCGGCAATAAAGGTAAATTGAGTCCCAGGTACATCGGACCATTCAAAATTCTAGAGAAAATTGGGGCAGTAGCTTACTGTTTGGCAATGCCACCTAGTCTCTCCAAAGTTCACGATGTGTTCCATGTATCACTGTTGAGGAAATACATACCTAACCTAATGCATGTACTCACCTATAAGGAATTAGAACTGGATCCTGATCTGTCATATTGCGAAGATCCCGTCAGGATTCTTGATACGGGAGAACAAGAACTGAGAATCCGGATGACTCTTCTGGTAAAAGTTTTGTGGAGAAACAATAAGATGGAAGAGGCAACGTGGGAACCTGAGGATCTTATGATGAAGAACCACCCGAGTCCTTTCATGTGATAGTATTATAGAAATTTAGAGGACGAAATTATTTGATGTAGGGGAGAATGTAACACCCCATTCTTCCACGGTACACTTCCCTTTGAATAATACAGTAGCATGTGTTGTACGCAACTTCGAGTTCTAACACACACACCACAACCGATCAAATTAGCCATTATGAAGAGTAATAATCACTTTTTGAAATTTTATAAATTTTATCTTTCAAAATGGACTTCGTTTTTGGATTCAGAATATCGAAATTAGTCTAGGGCAAAATTTTGGAATTTTTCTGAAAAAAAACAATTTTTGATGAATAGTGAAAAAACACTATGTTATAGTTTAAAACCGGCTTTTTATTTAAATAATTATTTATTTTATTTAAATTTTATTATGGTCAAAATAGATACATAATACCTATATAATTCCAATGTAATTCGTTGGATTTAGTTTAGAATAATTTTAGATATATAAAAATTTTATTGAACTTTTCACCGTATTTTACACACCTCCTAGGAGAATTTGAAAATTCACATAAAACATAATTTTACCGCTTCTATGAGTGGAATATAGAAAATTCAAGAGACATGGTTAATATCAAGGAGTAAAACGTCTTTCAATTAGATGAAAATAATTTTTGGTGTATAGTAACTTTTTACTTTTATTTACCACGGTTAAAAGTAAATAGGTTAATTAAGGGTAAAAATGATATTAATATTACCCTAACACATGTCCTAATTCTATTGGAAAAGTGTATCTAGACCCAAAACAACCTTAGTAATAAAATATTATCATTTATGTCCACTTGGATTAGATTAGGACATTTATTATTATTTAATTCAAAGAAGAGTTAAAAGAGTTAAAATCAATGTTTATTTACTACAACATTTTTAATATAGGGTTATACATAAGATAAATTTGATTTTAAATATTCATTAGAAATATAAAAATATTTCCCACATAATATAATTTTATTTATAATTTTTAGACATTAAATTATTTAATTTATTTATGACACAATGGTGATGGAGTAATTACCTAATTAAAGAAATATTAAAATAATTGATATTATAAATATCAAAATAAATGTAATATGAGACTTTTTATGAATTAATATAATTTTATAGATTAATATTCCATATTAGTATTGGTTATATAAATTTTTTTCTAAGTAATAATGCTGTTATGAAATTATCAAAAACCAGATACCCAATACTGTCAAAATTGACTTAAAAGAGTTTTTAAAAAAAATATTATATTATTAATTTATATTCTATTCCTGAAAATCTACGGTTCAGCCAAAGGACCGGTATCATGATAGGTGTATCATTAATGGACCACTTGGGGTCTCTTGGATGTATATAGTGTGTTTATTAACTATATAATATAAAAATGAAAAGTGACATGGAAAATGTTAAACTAATTAACTAAGAGTTAAACTAAAAGATAAGGTTAATATAATAACCCAAACCTGTTTAAATTCTATTGTTTGGGTGGTTTTCAGTCCATCACCACCTTAACCTTTAAATAATCCACTTTTTAGCCATTAGAAACCGAATATGAATTTATTATAAAATAATATTTCTTGCTTTTCCAAAGGTTCCCCTCACCCCTCTTATAAAATAGAACTCTCCCTTCTCACTAATTCATACATTCAAAACTATTTGGGTCAGCCAACCCCTGCCCAAAAACTCTATAAACTTCACTCACTTCAACCTAGAGCCCTTATATTGATCAGAAAGCCATCTTAATGAGCCCTTTTGATCAAATCAAAAGGAAGAACCCGAAGAAGAGGTAATGTTTTCACCACCCTCTTTCATGTTCCTTTCTTCGTCAAATTATTCTTTATTTGTTATTACCATTATAAAATAATAACTCAAGTATCATATATATACTGTGATGTTATTATAAATATGGTAAAACCATATTCCGTATTCTATCTATCCTTTGAATGACATGTCACCATACGTTCGTACGTAAGGCTTATCGTCTCCACGTAGTGGTGTAATTGTTATTCAAAAAATTATTATTTGTATGTGTATAATAATGATGTGTAATTCATGTAAATAATAAATATAACATGATAATTATTCTGTATATATGATATACCAACCAATTATATATTATTTTAATATCAAAAGAATGATATTGTCACTCGTGCGTACGTACTGACTACCGTCTCCACAAACACGACGAGATTCATTCCCCATCGCATCCATTCAAAACTAAATTTTATTGGATGATTAAAAATAATATTTAAGGACTTAATATCATTCTGGATATGAGTATGATACAACCTATCTATAACAACCACAACTTATATAAAATAAAACGAGTAAGTTAACACTCAAAACGACGATAATACAAAGATTTTATTAACAAAGCGATGTTAAAAGATCATATATGATATCATATTAATATAAATGATTATTTTATAATTAAATAACAATTATTTGACCATTATACAGGAGGTCAACCTATCATCAACCAAGTAAAAGTACAAGGTACAAGTTTATTTCACAATCTCTTCATTATCCGAGGTTGTTTATACGTAATAATCTACTAGGACTTTTTTATCATCCACATCCATGTTTCTTAAAAATGTATTTCAAAACATTTTTACTATTTACTAGAATATGGGTTAGAGTCATTTATTCCATTGTTTGACTTTTTATAAGAGGTTTATAAAGGTATCATTCTGTCATTTTCCAAACAAGGTCCCTTTTAACCTTTACGACAGAATTAAGGTAAGAATGTCTTTTTTAACATATGCGGCGGGTGCATCTATTTTCCACCATTATAAAATCATAGAAGCTTCCCTTACAAGATTATAAGAAAATTTTCAATGAAAATGTTTTAGTTTATAATTATTTGAATTTTAAATGAATTCAACAAAAAGAGATATTTCTCTCAAATAGTTTTGATTTCATCTATGTCAACATCCTTTGATAGATTTTAAGATTATTTGAAGTTGATTTATTATGATACAAAAAATCTATATTTTTTTGAAGGTTTTGTGATTTGTTTGACTATGGATGTGTTATTTTTATACCATTCATGGTTTATGGATGAAGTATTTACATTTCATATGATAGTTTTAACACGAATGTTTATGTTATGTTTAAACCATTTCATATGGGAATGCATTGGACTTAATAAGTGATGGGTGGAGCCCGCTATAGCTCATCGAGGCATCAGTAGGTCTCATGAGACAAACTAGTGTCTTGGAACAAGGCCTTGAAAAAAATCTTATTTGTATTCTTGGAATGAATCCTTGACTATGTGGTTATGATAGTCTGGCATTTTGCATTCCATCATTATGAAAGTGGTTATTGATATTTCATGTGATTATTCGACTAATAGAATGTCCATGTGAATAAGTATATGTAATTATTTCAATTTGTTTCTTCCATATTATGCTGATGTTCATGTTTTAAAAGGCTTTTTTTTAGTTATACATTGCCTTAAATGTTTATGCTTATTTATGAAAGTTTCTGCTATATTGTTATCCTTACTGGGCATTTGAGCTCACCCATTTCTATGTTTTACTTTTCCCAGTATGTGAAGAAGTATTTTATGAATGACCTAAAGGGATAGTGTTATGGGATAAGAGTGTGGAATATGGAGACTATATTGATGTAGTTTTCATTTTATGATGTAATGTAAACTATATAAATTTATCATGTTATTCCAAGGCTACTAAACTAATCGGTCTTTAGAGACTCGATATTTCTTGTGATCATGCCAATGTTATGTAATAATGCCCCGACTCTGGGTAACTGGGGTCAGGGCATTACACTGAGGCTTGAGATGATGAGGTGCTATCATAAGTTTTATTTTCTACATTGATATAGTAAAGTTTATATTCCAACATTGTGATTTTTTGGATGCTTTCCTAGATATATGTATCATGCATCATTCATATATCTATGTGTGCTCCATTTTATTATATCTAGTCTTCCACTGTTTACTTTTGTATGGATTATTACTGCTTCCACTATTGCAATTTTTTTCTTCCATTGTGTTACTCTGCCAATGAGGGAATAGTTTCCCCATTATCAAACCCAAGATCCTCACTGCTAGTCTAAAGCCTTTGGCGTTTAGGGTAATGCACTTGAGACCATGTGACAAACTGGGTACGGGGCGCCTCTAGGTGGCTTCGGGAGATAAGACGTTACAGTGTGGTATCAGAGGAGGTTCATTTCTTCTTGACTTACTATTTGGAGTCTATAGTTATGGATAGGATGGAATATTCACATGGTAATAAGCTGTTCCCAGGAGTAGCAAACACGTGTACATGGAAAACCCAATTTACCTCGTTAATTTTTTTTTTCTGGTTTTGATATTTTACAATTGATTTTATTTTCACCATTGGGTGACTCACATGTATTGTACTATTATTGTTGATGTTATTAATTTTCTATTTCCATCACAACTTGATGAGATGTGGGTATTCCATCTCAGGAATCATATAGTCACTTACCAAAAATAACAAGTCATGCATTCTTTCCATGCCATTTAGGGTGCATTAGCGATTGCATGTTGTTGTGATAGATGTTGTGTAGAATATGAATATTGTTGTGATAGATTCCTTGATAAAATACATATTGTTTTATAGTTTATTGTTTGTGTATGGTTTTATTTGAATGAACGCCATAATTTTTTTATTGAGGTGTTATGGGCCCTCATGGACCGGAATTTGGTGGATCATTGCACGGTTATCTTTGTATATGACATTTATAAGATTTCATGCATTGGTTTACGGGGAGTATGGGCCCTCACAGATCATAATTTGGCACCTTAATGTTTTTTTCAGTGTATTTATGGGTTCCAGAGTACATTCTGAGGATTACTATCCATAAAAACTCAGAATACACGACGTGCAATGTTTGTACAAACACCGTGTGTCCTTATATTTAGGTAGGAACTGTTTATCTTAAGTACATGCCGTGTACCGTCTGTGCACACTGTGTAGTCTCTAACCATGTCAGTTTTTGTGTGGACAGAGTCATGGGGTTGTGGAATCTTTGGTTGGACATACTGTATAGAGGATGTACACGTCGTGATGTAGAACCAAGTAACATGCCATTTCACTAACAACAGGGGTTAGTTGAGTCTTTTCTAATACACTTCATTTTTGTTTGGAACATGCCACATACTGTAACCTGAGTACCCAACCGTGTAACAAAAAACCCAGTTTGGAAAAATCTTCTCAATACACACCGTGTCCATACGGAACATGCCATGTAGTGTGAGCCGTGTACCCAACTGTGTCACTAACAACATGGTTCGATGAAGATCGTCTAGTACAACCATGTCTGGGACTAGCACGCCATGTAATATTGTACTAAGGGAACCATGTAGCTTAGTAGTGTAGAAAAAATTAGGCAGGGAAAGAGGATTCATGTACATGTCATGTTGTAGGACAACACACCATTTGTTTGGGGTGTTACACAACATGGGTTTTCATAAGTACACGCCCATATGAAAAGCTTAATGGAAAATGCCATGTAGAGATTATACACGCTGTATAGTCATGTTTTGGAAAACATGAATACTTTCTTTCACATGTTCCCTTATCAGCCTTCCAGTTTTCAGTACTTCATAATGTTGATATAAGGTGTGTGTTTGAACTTGCAGAGTCATGCCAAAGATACGTCCTTCGATTGTACACCAGTTTCAAGGCAGGGATCCGACACCGGACATGGCTGATCAGGGACTAACAGCAGATCCTCCAGTTGTGCCAGTCTTGGCACCAGCTTTCATTCCAGACATAGGTTCTGACCCACAGTACTAAGAAGTATGAAAGAGGTTCAGGAGGACCTTCCGTGGAGTACCACATCCTGCCCCATCTATTTCAGAGTTGATGCGGATTTTCCAACAGAAACAACCACCCATGTTCACAGGGGAAGGAGGACCCCAGGCTATAGAGTCATGGATAGAATCCATGCTCCCTATCTTTGAGCCTCTGGAGATGCCTACATAGATTAGGGTCAAACTATCTACCTATATACTTAGAGATTCTTCAAAGAGATTGTGGGATGATATCTGACATCCAAGACCCCAACAGGTTATGGTTTGGGATGAGTTTCAGCGTGCCTTCTATGACTACATATACCCGTACACTTTGAGGGAAAATCGATCCCGAGTGTTCAAGAGTCTGGAGTAGGGTACTCTCTCCATTATGGAGTACTCCTCTCGCTTCACAGATCTGCCCCGCTTCATGACTATTCCTGGAGGTGATGAGTTATTCATGGAAAGGATGTTTTAGGATGGTGTGAGGCACAACATCCGATCAAAAGTGAACATATTCAGGTTGACTTCTATCACTTATATTGACATCCAGGCATAGATCACGAAGCTGAATCTGAGCGATTCTGGAGTTGTGATCAAGGGAGGATTGACATATGGAGTAATTATTCCCCATACTGATAGAAGTAAGTGCCATAGGGGGTCTATGCATGGAGATCTGCGGAGGCGAGAGTTATCATCTGGTAGCTAGGTGGTGTGCTACCAGTGCGGGATGTGCAGGCATACATGGTCACATTGCCTAAGGGTTCCAATGGAGTGCCGATCATGTGGTAAGATGGGTCATGTTCAGTGCTTTTGTCAGATCTTCTCTGCAGTAGCTGGTGGTAGAGTTTCTTCTATGACTCCTCCCTTAGGACCAGCACAACCAGTTTCTCATCAGTCAGGGAACTAGAGTTTTTCTGGCCATTCAGGCGGAGGTGGAGGTCGTGGCCAAGGTAGCTAGTCGCCAGTCATTCAACAGTAGATGGGTGGATTAGCTCAGAGTGGTCAGGCTGGGTCATAGGCCCACAGAACATGTCATACTTTTGCAGTGGAGCAGACCGAGCATGAGAAGGATCCCGGACCCACTACAATTCGAGGTACGATCACAGTAGCCTCAGTTTTATCATCTTCTCTTTTCGATACATGGGATTCCCATACCTTTATACCAGTTGTTGTTGTGGATAGCCTTGGGCTCTTTATCTTTTCTTTTGTTGATTTCATGATGTTAGACACTCAGTTAGGGACTATAACGGTTAGTGTACATCAGTGCATGGAGTTCCCTCTAAAGGTCGGTGCGTGTCACTTTTTATGGCACCTCTATTTCGTAGAGATGATAGGATATGATGTCATTCTCAGAATGGACTGGTTAGTTCTTTTCTAGGCAGTCGTCGACTGTTATCTCTATAGGGTGAGTTTTTCATCACTAGAGGGCAGATCATTTCTTCATAAGGGAGAATGGGATGTCCAGGAAAGTAGAGCAGGACCCGAGCATCATGGGTTTGGAGGAGTTATATCCTAGATTGCTAGTCCATGTCTGGATGACTAGGGGACTTCATAGTTAGACTTTTCTATAATGGTGGATCATTTTACGGATGTATTTCTATAGAACTTTTCAGGTTTCCCTCTGAAGCAAAAGGTGTAATTTTTGATTGAGCTTCTCCGAGGAACGACACCAGTGTCGATTCCTCCTTATAGGATGGCCAAAATAGAGTCACTGGTGCTCAAGAAACAGTTGGAAGAGTTTTAGGAAAAGGGTTTCATCTGACCCAGTACTTCAACTTGGGGTTCTCTTGTCTTATTTGGAAATAAGGAAGACGGACCCCTTCAGACTCTATGTGGATTATCAAAAGTTAGACCAGTTAACAATCTAGAACTGATATACTTTATTGGGGATTGATGATCTCTTTGATCAGCTTCGAGGAGACCGAGTGTTCTTGAAGATTTATGTGATGGTCGGTTATCATAATTTTCATGTTAGACCATATTATATACCTCTTACATCCATCTAGAGTAGGTATGGCCTATACGAGTATGTGTTTATGCCATTCGGTCATGTAGTTTTCATGGAACTGAAGAACCAAGTGTTCCATCCATACATGGATTATTTTGTGTTGGTTTTCATGGACGATATCATGGTGTAATCTCACACTCTACACAACCATTCTATAAATCTTGATATAATTCTGATTACACTAAGATAGATTCTGTTATATGCTATGATATCAAAATGCCACTTTTGGATGGTCCGGATTCACTTTGTGCGTCATTTCATCTCAGAGACAGAAGTATTAGTGGACCCAGAGAAAGTGAGAGAAGTAGTTTTTTGGGAGAATCCGAAGAATGTCTTTGAGGTACATTATTTTCTAGGGATGGATGGTTACTATAGAGCTTCATACATGACTTTTCATACTTAGAAGGAGCACTAACAGGTCTGACTAAGATGGGTGAAAAGTTCTTGTGGTCAGATTCTTGTGATTCATCCATTCTAGAGCTGAAAGGGAAGTTGAATACAGAACTGATACTAGTATTTCCAGAGTCAGGAAAGAGCTATTCCATTTACTGTGATGCTTCAGGTATCGGTCTAGGATCTGTGCTTATACTGGGTGAAGGAGTCATTTCGTACGGGTCTCAGCAGTTGAGTCCATATGAGAGGAATTACCCAATGCATGATCTCGAGTTGGTGGCAGTTGTTCATGCTTTATGTTGTTGGAGACATTATCTTATAGGAGAGCATTTTGATTTTTTCACCGAAAAAACAATTCTCAAGTACATATTCACTTAGTGTGACCTTAATTTGAGACAACGAAGGTGGGTTTAGTACCTTTAGTATTTTGACATTGAGCATGCCTATGCTCCTAGGAAGGGAAACATAGTGACTGATGGATTGATGAGGAGGACTCTGATGTAGGCAGTTTAAGAGGCCAACATTGAGTGGAAGCTTATGGATCTATTCTTTGAGATGCATTTGGAGGTGCATGACAGACAGTGGTAGACGTTTATCTGTTCTGTATCTGTTACATATTCTTCTTGATTGAGTGCAGATGAGGTGGCTATTATATACAGAAGGCCTAGTCCTATAGAAAAGTGTCTCAAGAGAGAACCATATTCATGGATGGATAGTAAGAGAGGATGAGACCTTCCATTTTTAGGGGCGTGTATGGGTGTCAGTAGACATACAAGAGGAGCTGATGTGGGGCTTTCATTCCTCAATTTGGGCAGTTCATCCTGGTGCCTCCAAGATGTAACATGATCAACACCATCAGTATTGGTGTCCATGTATGAAGAGGGATGTTGCTAGTTTTCTCATGCGGGGTTCCACTTGTCAGTACTTGAAGGTGGAGCATCAACAACCAGAAGGTATTTTGCAGCAGATATGCATTCCTGAGTGGAAGTGGAATGATGTCGTGATGGATTTCGTGATAAGTTGTCCGAGGTCGCATCAAGGAAATGATTCATTATGGGTTTTCATTGATTGACTCACGAAGGTTGGTCACTTCTTGATTATCAAAGAGAACTTCAGTTTTGATAAGCTGGAAAGGTTGTTCATCAAAGAGACTGTATGTTTACATGGGGTTCCACACTCCATTGTCTCAGAAAGGGACACCTAGTTTACTTCTCGGGTCTGGCACGGGCTTTAGAAGGCTTTGGGTACACAGGTGAATTTGAGTACTACTTACCTTCCCCAGATAGATGGCCAGTCCAAGCATATGATTCTAGTGCTTGAGGGTATACTTCCAACATATATCCTAGATTATGAAGGATTTTGTTAGAAGCACATACTTCTTGTGGTGTTTTCCTACAATAATAGTTTTCAAGAAACTATTCACATGACACCTTATGCAGATTTGTACCTTAGGCCATACCGATCACCCATATGTTGGACGGAGGTAGGAGAGAATGCTATGCTGGGACCACATCATGTCCAGGATACAATGGAGCAGATCGAGTTGATTTAGAAGAGGATGGCTGCTACACAGTCATAGAAGAAGTCTTATGATGATCAACCATGAAGACATCTGGAGTTCGAGGTCGGAGATCAGATGTTTCTGCATGTCACACCGAGGTTGGGAAACAGGAGGATTTGGAGGCAGGGTAAGCTTTTACAGAGGTACACTGGGCTGTTTGATGTGCTAGAGAGGGTTGGGCCAGTTTCCTATCGGTTACAGTTACATCAGAGTTTTCAGGCTATAAATGAAGTCTCCCACATTTCGTAGCTTCGATGAGACTTCTCAGACCTGTCTCATGTTTTCCAACCAAAGGAGGTTGAGTTGGAAGTTGATGCCTCGTTCGAGGAGAATCCTATCTAGATTATTAATCGATGTAAAAAGGTTCTGCATGGCCGGTCTGTTCCTCGGGTACGAGTGCTATGGCAGCATGGGCTAGTACAAAACAAGACATGGGAGAGGGAGGAAAATTTAAGATCGAAGTGGCCGGAGCTATTCGGGGTTTATTCTTCTACTCCGTCATGTTAGAGAAATTAGGGGACAAATTTATTTAATGGGATATGATTTTATGAACCTGGATATTCTTTTTAGGTATGTTTTTCCTTTTTTGATGATTTTGAGGAAAAAGAGGAGTTTCTGGAATATTCCTAAGTACATGCCATGTAGTTTATGAGTACACGCTGTGTGTGCTGGACTGGAGACCACCTAAAGCAGAGTACAGAGAAGTAAATCAGACGCCATTTAATTCTAAAGTACATGCCATATATTTTCTTTATTTTCATTTAACGTATCGGGGTCACGTCTGATGGATAGAAAGGGATTCTTCTCAACCTTGTTTGTTCGAGAGCTCCAGTATGACCGCGATATTTCCCCATGCCCCTGACCAAGCACCAGTTCTCTAATTCGAACACCGTCGATTGGTTTGGGATCGCCTCGGTGAGTTCTTCCTTATACTTGAGCCTTGTTTCATGATTCCTCTGCTTTCTCAGTTTATCCTCAGTTGATTTTTTAGGTCTTTTTGTAGATATACAGTGTTCTCAGGTGATTAAAGGCTGGAGGTTCACGTATAATGATCCTTCAACACTGAGGTATGTGGTTTGTGCCATTCTGTTGAAGGTCTTTGAGTTATATGTGAAAAATCACCAATACCCAAGAATGAGGTATTGCATGTTTTTTATTTTAGCCCTATTGTTTTCTTGCTATGATTTTATGCTTGAATAGATGTTAATTGAATGTGAATTGGGTAAATTTCTATAATTTGGAAGTGTTTTCCCATGCCAGTTTTTATGATCATTTGGTCCTGCTTAGCCTATTAAGATATCCAATTTTTCACCATGATTAGTACTGTAGGATGGAGTGATGTTTATCTGACATGCTGTTATGGTATAGACTACTAGCCAAAAATTTCATGAGTTTTACTTTGGCTGATGCGTGTTCCTATACTTGATTTACTTACACAGGGCCGTGAGAACCTGGTATAGTAGACAACATGGAGAATGGACGGAAGGGCTTCTACAGAGTGTCTGTTTTACTTACGATATGAGACTATAGGGGGAATTGAAATAAGTTCTTCCTCAGTGTGTCGGTAGTTCCTCGATGAGGGACACATAGGGAATGTGATGTAAGTGCTTCCCTAGAGCACCTTTAGTTACTGATACGAGACTATAGGAGGAATTGACTGTGAGGGATTCCTTAAAGAGTCTATTCGTAAGATGAACAAGAGGGGTTAGACTAAGTGTACTTCCTAGAGGGTTGGTTGTGTTACTAGGTACGACCAGAGGGGATGGGCTGTGATTACTTCCTAGAGGGTTACCTTTTGTGTTTAGCTACTTACTTGTGCTGCTAGGTATGACTAGAGGGGATAATCTAGGAGTACATCCCAAAGGGTTTCTTGTTTGTAATTACCTACTTTGTTTATATATTTCTTGATATATGGAACTAAAAGTATTAGAACTATGGATTGTTTACTTGTGAGTACATCCTTTTTGACTGATTTCTTTTACTTATTTCCTACCCTGTATTCACTGACTGTTAGGCACAGATCTTTTGGTGGTTGCATATTGAGAGTTATTCTCACACCCTATTTGTGCCATGTTTTTGGGCCCAAATAGAATATATTGCTACATGTATATATAAGGGAAAGTTCCCTTCTACATTCGGTTTTTGATTTATATGGAGCTGAAGGGCATGGGACCAAGATGAGGCTTGTGATACCGAGGAGCTTTCATCTATTTTCTTTTGTACTTTGGTTTTGTGATTATTGTACTCCAGCATTGTGATTTGTTTGGATGAATTCCTAGACATATTTATCATGCATCATTCATTTATATATATGTTCTCTAGTTTATTATTTCTCATCTTCTGCTATTTACATTTTAATGGATTATTACTGCTTCCACTATTTCTATTGTTTTCTTCCACTGTGTTACTCTAAATATGAGGGCATAGTTTCCCCACTATCACACCCAAGGACCTCACTACTAGTTCACATCCTCTATCATTCGGGAAAATGCGCTTGAGTCCATGTGACCAACCGGGTATGGGGAACCTCTGGGCGACTTCCAAAACAGGGACATTACAGGGGTGTTATATATTATTATAATATTATTTTTTCATGACATATATTCTATAATATATGAGGAACTTATTTTAAATTATTGTGGTGAAAAATTCTACCACTTAAATAAATTAGAACCAATAAATTTAATCTTGATCTTAATATTCAATGTTTTGGAATTTTATAATTACCTTCGTTAAATACCTCATTGTAAGAAGTGTTAATAGAACATACTCTTGATAAGATATAATGGTATGTATGAAGGTCATATGAAAAAATCACATAACTAAGTTTCCAAGTAGGATAACATAGGCGGGAAGTGAAGATATGGACAAGGATGAAAGGGGTAATGACTAGATAATGATGGAGGGTAATAAAGGTCATTTATAACAAAAATTAATTTGATCAAGATAAATTCAAAAAATAAATAAATATATCTCTGATGAGTTAATGGGCTATTTTATTATTTAGAAATGAAGGTACTAGGATGAAGTTATTAATTCTAGACCATTTTTCAGAAATCAGTAATTATATTACTACCTAGAATAATAAAATATGAAAATTTACTAAATTGATATCTTTATATTTCATAGGAAAAATTTCATCCATTTGTTTTTTTGATTAATTCTCACATCATTTATTAATCTATTAAATAAATATCTAAAATAAATTTTTATTCCCAAAGTACATTTAATATATCATTATAATTCCAAGTCATTACTACTCCCTCAACATATATTCCAAAATAAAAATGGATCGAACAAATTATCCAATAAAAAACAATGTTAAAATTACTCCATTCAATATATAATCATCCTTAAGAATCATCAAAATTATATCTCTCCAAATTCAAAGACTAAATTTGTTGAAGGAAGGTCACTAAATCAACATTATATTCCCAATACAATATAATGTGTCTCTAAATGTTACATTCCAAATATGTGAATACTTTGATAATCATAAATTTTTAATAAAAAAATGAATGATTCTAAAATTTTAATCTCTAATTGTTGAATATATTTCCTATATTCAAACATTATTTCATAAGAGATGATAAATTACTATGATTACTTTCTCCCTTTTACTATTTCCCAAAGCTATACATATTTTCTCTAAGGAACTTATCCACTACTCATCTAAAAATGGATTTTTATTCCCATTGGATGATGGAGGTTGATGATGAATTAAGTGTTCTGTCATTATTACACTATATGGTAGATCCGAACGATACACCAAAATGGGATAGGTTATTACTCAAAACCTAAGTTAACTACCCCAATATGGTTATAACTTGATCTGTTCTAGCTACAACTTCCTCTCTATCATAATTAAATTTCCCAGGTGGTAGATCCCTACATGGAGTACATGCACTGATATAGTTCCCATTCCCTACATTTGGTTCCATTTATAAATAATTGAATACACTATATTAGATCATAGAATTTTGAAACATAATGCAAAATCTTAAAACTAGTGAAACACTTAACATAAATTGAAATATTTATACATAAATAATATAATAATCATAAAAATGGTTTGTTTGGGGATATATTTATTTTTAAATCCTTCAAAATGGTCTAAAATGAAATCTTAAATTATCCTAAGCATTTCCCATGGGAGTGTCGATAAAGTTTCACATTAAATCATGTTTTCATGCATGCGATGATGATCTGTTTAAACCCAATTTTCACTTTTTAGAGTTATCAATCATAAATAAAGTTGTTATAGATCCACATCCACATTTAGTATATAGATAAGGAAGTATATTTTGGATAAAACACATAATATTTTCCTTAAAAAAACATTAGAATGTTCTTATATACATATCATAAAAGTCTATGATAGAGTTATGTTCCTTAATATATGTATTCCTAAATCTAGTTACCAAGGTTTCTACTAAACATCCTCTGATACTAACTATAAAGACCCCAACCTTTGTATCAAGTAGCTAGTGGTTACATTATTAAATTGGTACCAGATACAAGCAATCACATCCCAAATTAATGAATTGTTTAGTAGTATTGGTAAATAAAATACATACTTAAAATTTACATTACATTTTAAAAATAAAATATACAAATAATTTTCTTTTATATGACCATAATTCCCCTTAGTATATTCATACATATAAATATTAAAACACTTCCTCATACCAGATCGAAAATAAAACATATGTTAGGTGTAAGATCAGATTTTTAGTAAGAATTACTAAAAAGAAAAAGCTATGAATAATTAATGAATAATAAATATATAAATTTAAATTACTAAATCACCTACATTTAATGAATTTATTAAGCATAATATGACATAAATATATGATTATAAAAAAACTCAATATGAATAATCACAAGATCTTTAAACATAAAAAAAATTCATCTAACTAATTGAATAATCATATAGAATATCTATAACTGAATTCATATTAGTGGAATAAATGGTTCCAGACATATTAAACATAACATCATGTTCTCATAACAATAATTCTTACCATCAACGCCTCATGCAAATACATATTATATAAATGGGTTAGGCCTCATCAAAATACCCAAGCTAATTTATCTCGTGAGACCCACCGATGCATATAGGGGTATGTGATTCTGACCCCCCACCTTTCACATAAAAAGTACCATGCATTCCCCATTTAAAGGGGGTGAAACAAAATCATAACAAAAATTATTATGGGAAAACTAACTTATGAAATTTTAATACTTACACATATAAATAAAAATTGTTATAAACCATCACTACTATTATGGTTAATTATAATAAAATTATAAAACCCCAATAAAACTGATCATAAAACCTTCAGAGAAATAATAAGGATGTTATCAATATTACATATCCATAGTGTATCATACGTAAAAAAATGATGATGTTTTTGATGAATATAAATACTAAAAAAATTTAATTGAAAACCTTTTGATGAAAATAATATTTTAACTTTGAATTTTTTTCTAAAACTACAAGTTGAAAAACTATTTTGTTTGTAATTATATTTTAAAATAACCTTTTATAAGATTCAATATAATATTTAATAAATTTAATGGCCAGGATATGGGAAAATTATGTTCATTCCATACACGTTAAAACAATTATTCCTTGTAAATATTTGGTAAAATCCAAATGAGATTTGTTTTGAAAACGACATGTAGTTTCCTTTAAAAAAATTTAAATTGTAAAAGTGGGTGAAAGTTCATTAAATAAATCATTATGAAAATGGTAAAAAAAATTTCAATAATATTTTGAAATAATTTATTAAAAATATAGATTTTTATGAAAAATTATTTTTAACCAAAGAGAGAAATAATGTATGATTTTCTTGAAAACATTTTCTCAATAAATTTCAGAAACAATGTGAGTAAAAAAGAAACTATTAATTGAAAAAATTTAGGAATAAAAACAAGAGAATAAAATAAATTGATTTTAATATATAAATATGAAATAACCCCCTTGTTATACATAAACAAAATAATGTCGAATACTAATGAGATTGTGAAATAAATGATTACCACTTTGGTAATATTGGAATAATAAGCCCCATGAAAGAAATAAATTCAATTGAATCACTAAATACCATAAATATAAATATATAAATGATATAAAATATTAATATATCCATTATATACATCACACAATAGAGTAAGTGGTGAATATGGTGTATGCCTCACAGAAGTAAAAGTTAGATGAGAAAACCTTACCTATAATTCCACTTAATTTATATATTCCAGAACCTCATTTAATAAAAATATAGACATATTAAACATATATTATGTGACCATTATTATATATATCATAACATATATTACTTATATTCTTTTATCACTCTTTTATTAACAATTCTTAGTTAAAATCACTTTTGATGTGATAAATGCTTCATTTTTCAGGTGTGTATTGGATTGGTAATTTTGGTAATTTTAATTTTTTCATTGTTAGACAATATAATGAATTTTAACCATTATATAAATATAATATATATTTATTATAATGGTATATAAAAACTAAATATTGAAAATTGATTTCAACATTTAAAGAGACGGTAGGTCTAACGTACGCAATAACAGTGTTTCCATTTTTCTTGAGGATTGGATAAAAAGGAAAAAATTAATTAAAATTTAAATAATAATTATTATTGTATATATATAATTTATATTAATAATATCTATCCTCATTACTATCCATGTAAAAATAATATAAAAAACATTTCACATTGCAACTTGGTGGTGGAAGTCTACACGAATGCCAGAGCGACATTATTTTTTTCCAATAGATTAGATGGTGTGAAGTTAGATGTGATATTATATTTATATAATTATGTTTATATAAACAATATCACATATATTCATTAAATTTTATTATTACTAACTTCTATGTAAATCATAAGGGACAAATGAATCACATCGCTTCATGAGGTGGTAGTCCGCTGTACACACAAGTGACATTATCATGTCCATAACGGTATGGAAATTTATAATATATATGTGATATGATAATTAAATAAGATTAATAATATCAAATATAAAATATAAATATGGTAAATTCAACATTACATCAAGTCATGAAAGGCAATGATGGAAAAAAACTACATCAGTTCGTGAGGTGGTAGTCCGCCGTACACACGATTCACAGCTTTATTTTTCATTTGATGCAAGATGAGATGGATAGAAGTTATTAAATTAACATAAAAACAAAAAATATATATTATATTCTAGTTTTATTATTTTTTAATATTTGAAAAATATTATAAGGAGTTAGAAGAAGAATTAAAATGAAAACTCATAGTTAAAAACTTTACATCTTCTTTGAGAAACCTCTTTAGGTCGGTAAACATTTAAATTTTAAGATTTTTATATATACAAGGAATATATAATTTGTTAAGGAATGTAAGATATTTTGGTAGGTATTATCCCAACTTAGTGCATTTGGAAGTGTCAATAGTGTAGAGGAGGGGTGACTTTTTATAAGTGGGGGAGTTAAAAAACATGGTATTTTTTAAGGTAATCAATTCCAACCATGTTTTAATGAATTCACAATGCTCTAAAATGGGTAATTGTATAACATTAGAGATTAATGGGTCGAAATATGGCTAGAAAATGTGTTTTTACTAGCTGGTAGGTCATTTTAACACTTATCATTTTAACATTAAACCATGGGAAACCAATTTTCTCTTAATCATTATAATTATTTTTTACTACTTATACTATTAATAATAGTCAAAAATTACTTTTAACTAATTATATAATAAAAATTATTAATATTAAAATTTTTAAGCCATATTTAGAAATTAAATTCAAAGATATTGCATAATCCAATTTAAAATTATATTCAAAAAGAGATAAAAAGTCATGTTTCAAAAGAGAAAACTCATAAAAGTATAGCTTGTATTAATATTAAAATTCGATATGAAATTTATTCAATGAAAAATATTCATTAAATTTTTATATAATTGAGCTATTTTTACTTTAAAACCAATTTTAGATTAAAAATGACATTATAAATAATTTAAAAAATAATGTTTTTTAATTAATATTTAGTATTTATCACACATCATCAAAAAATATTTTTCTAAGAAAATTATAAAAAATTGACCCATAAATAATTTTTGCAAGTTTTTTTCAATAAATTAGAATTGGATTTATTTAATACATATTTATATAGTATAATATTTATAATTTAGTTTTTCCTATCCATACCCAGAAACTATATTTCTATGTTATAATGGTTTTGTTTAAGGAATAATAATTGAATATAGAGTGAATTTTCATTTTTACTCAGTGTTGCAAGCATCAAAACCTATCAAAGTGATTTAATTAATTTTAAAATAAATAAATCATAATGTATCATGTTGTTTTTTCTTATAATCTTGTTTATCTATGGAATAAACAATATTAAACATGATGTTCCCATTTTAAAATCATGGGCTGTTACACCAAAATTTTCATATATAAGTATTACATCTTTTTAGATGAATATTCAGTACATAAAATTATGATACATGCCCAAATATAATGTTTTACAGTATTTAGATACTAGATACATAAACATATTATTTAGATATATTCTTCAACATCTCACATAATGTTCTGCTCACATTGTACTCTTCTTGGAAAAACTTACTTAAAACCATTCCTTATAACCATGTGAAAGGAAACATGATAAAGAATGAGCACAAATGATCAGTAAGGGTAATGATATAATATGTAAATTGATGATCATATGAAAGAATAATATAATCATAATTTTATGAGATCACTACCATTTATTAAAATTTTATATACCCTATAATATCAAATTACCTTCTATTAGGTGCTTGTCAACCCTTGTATTGTGATTACTTTGTTTAGGGATTGTCTTGGGTTTTTTCAGGTGATATTTTGGAAATTTTGAAGCCCATTGGGATGTTCATGGTTGGTGTGTGACTAGATAAAACTGTATAGTTTAGTCCAGAAAACAATAGTCCTTGTTGATAGAATCTGAAGGGTGGCACATAGTTGGGTCATGGGTTTTATGAATCATGTGACCACCCCTCCAAATTATGCACCCATGGACATTGAGTGTTCAAAAATCTGGAAAAAGATTAAACTAATGAAACATACAAACTATTCAACCCATATAAAAGTCTGATAGGGGAAATTTATTAGTGTTTACTATTACTAATAACCATGTGGCCCAACCCATAAAACCATGCTCACTAGTTTATTGTCCCCTGATAATTTAATTTAAAATCATGGGAACCTTATTTAAGATTCCTAACACCCCCATTTAGACACTATTTTTTCATTTCTTTTCAATTTCCTCTAAAGGATTCATTAGCTCTCCAAACCTATTTTATTTATTATTTTAGTATTGGTTGTAAATGTGATCCATTTCGGATAACTGTAGAAAATATAATTTGGTCACACCAGATATCCCATTCTATCATTCTTAGAAGGTGATAGAACATCATTTTATTGATAGATATAATATCTTTTTTATGGATCATGATTCTAGGATTGATGTAACATCCCCTAATCTGACACTCTCTCACATGACCAAATCTTCTTGGTTTCTGGACCTCAATAACAAATCCTCATTTTCCAAAGGTATCTGATTAGAAGTGTGGGCGTAAAGGATATTGCAGGGGGACTATACCCCCTTTTACATAGTTACAATATTGCAGAAATAAGCAATACTAATAAATATCATGCTAACAAAAACAGGTGGAAATAGTACAAAATGCAATTGGGAAGAAAATAGAGGAACTAATAAAACAAATAATAAGAAACCATGTAATTAAAATCTAGAATGTATATAAATGTCAAACTAATAGTAATACAAATAAAAGAACTAGATGACATAAATAAAGTCAAAAAAACCTTGTCCCGAACCCTTTGTCGGTCCCCTCTCCATACTCCGTAACAGTAACCAAGTAACAATCAACTATATGGTCCCATTCGTATTTCCTAACCTATAACCATGTAATCTACTAGGGTTCCAAATGGTAACCCAAAATGGGTGTGAGTAAAATTCTGTTTGTCGACACAACCATGTCTAACCAAAACCAATCTGATAAAATTGAAAGCAATAATGTGATAAGAGGTGTGTTAATTAATCAAATTAATATAATACAACAATAAAACTCTGTTAGAACCATACTATAATGTCTCATAGTATATATCACAATCATTGTAATCATAACCACAAACCATTTCATTATCACATTACTATAAAAATACCTCAGTATAAGAATTTCTACATAAAACTATTCCAAGAACCCTATATAATAATTCAAACATTCCTGGAATCTCCCTCTATATAATCATTTAAGAATCATAGGAATATCCCTCTATATATGAATGACAACATGAAACTAGTCAAATCATGCTATATAAGCATTAAAGAATGAAACTATACCAAGCTCTCTTTACAAGAATTACGGTATAAAAATTGGAAAATCCCACAATATAATCATTATCTCATTAAACTATAACCCAGTTTATAA
Organism: Viscum album; assembly: GCA_963277665.1. Lineage (NCBI taxonomy): Eukaryota > Viridiplantae > Streptophyta > Magnoliopsida > Santalales > Viscaceae > Viscum > Viscum album. The sequence goes on from OY728138.1 coordinate 1,144,528,406, forward strand.
TAATAAGGATACCATAAAATCATACCATCATCCTCAATGATTAATTCTACATATTACAATTTTTAATTCATTTCAAAATTAAATATTATATCAAATAATTACCAATAATTTCCAAAAAATAATTAAAAAAGTGATTATATATCATAAAAATAGATATTACATGTCATGATAAAAATAGATTAATCCATTATAAAATTCATTAATATTCAATGGTTTTATAACCCAATGGTAGCCACAAGATAGTTCGTAACATCATTGAATCCATAAGTATCCAAGGAATAACCCAATCAATGACATATCATCATTCATTATTCAATTAATTTATTTGCACAATATGTATGTTCAAATCACATTATTTCACATACTTTATAATTAAAAGAACAATATGGTTAGGTTTTTTAAACACCTACCTTTAACCTACAATCCATGCAACATCTCCCACCAGTAACTCCAACAAGAATAAAGGGTGAAGAAGATTTTAAGAGAAATATAGATCACATGATATTAGTATTAAAACCAAAATAACCATGGTTAAGATATTACACTATGAAAATGAGGAAAAAATGGAATATTTGGGAAAATATGAAAAACAACACATCAGGGATTGATTTCTTGAATAGGATTTCTAGAATAGAGAAAGGCATCCCTAAATCTCCTGGAAATCACACATGGATTATTTGGGAAGAAAATACCTTGAAGGAATGAAAATATAATCATATAGAAAAACATAAAACTACGAGGAATGAGAAATACCTGGAGTGTAAATGCATTACTTGTCATATTGATTTATGAGGTTGCAAAAATTTGTGTCGACTCAGTGAATTTAACCATGATCGAACATTACATGTTGTGTAATGTAGATTCACAGAGTGTAAAAAGATCACATCAAGTATTAGTTCATGACCAATACCCCTTTAATGGCTTCATTCTAGAATCAATTACATGTAGTGTAATGAATTTACATGGTATATAAATGCATTGTAGTTAGATTTAAGACTAGATTCTATAAAAGCACCTGACCCACCTTTAAAGTCTCCCAAAATCGTGGGAAATCATTATAAACCCATTTAACATGTTTATTACTTGAATACATTAAACAAAAAAAAACATAAATTATGGTCAATTTCTTTAAATAATCTCTCTATCTCTGAATGAGAATTGAAAAACATGGTTTAATAACAAAGGGAAAACCTAAAAAAATAAATTCAATGAAATACTCAGTGATAGATGTAACTTTGAAGAGATGTCATTTTAGAACCTCCCTTATATATAACATAGATTCCCAGAGATTCTCCAAGCATCACTGTGGGGTCTCAATGAACAAGTCTGGCCACTATTCTTGCAAGTCATATTCCTAATACAAGGTATCCTCATGAACGCACCCCTACTGCCACCACACTCAAACTAGAGGTATAGTTCTACCTAATAGACACTTCTCACTATAGTCTTTAATCCATATTAGATTCTCTTTAAGGGATAAATCTACACAAATCTCAACATACTCAATGTATAACACTTGAGGTGGGTTAGGAAGAAATTTACAAATCTTTGACACATGAAAAATATCATTGATGAGAGTTACCCTATGGAAGGTAAAATGAGAATTCCATATGATTGACCCATTCCACTATCTCAAATGGACCAAAAAACCTTGGTGTTAGATTACCATGTTTCATGATATAACATTTTTTCAACCCAAGTGACACCTAAAGGAAACAATGATGATTGAACACAAACTCCATAATTTGTCTCTGATGGTCATCATAAGATTTCTATATACTCTTCATCATCACCAGTCAACCCCCAATCAACATAACCTTCTAATATGAATTGTTAATGATATTAGGTCAAATAAATACAGACCCACTTGACTTCAACCAATAAAGAGGAAAATATAACGAAATTCCATAATCATCTTCAGAATTTTCCATTTGGATCGATACATGGAATCAATTATTATATGGAAAATCCATTATTTCAATATGATTCTTCCATGAACCACCAAAATCCAAAACATAGGCACATAAAATATACTCTAGAATTTGAATAGTCCATTCAGAATGATCTTTATTCTAAGGATTATAGAAAATAATCAAAAGAAACTATGGTCCAAGAGCCTTCTGAATACCCTTCCAAAATATCTACATAAAATGAGGATCTCTATCATAAATGAAACTCCAATAAAAAATATGAAACTAAACATTATCTCATAGGTAAAGATGACCTATATCATCAATTGTGAATTTATACTTCAAAAAAAAAGAAGTGGGATACCTTCTTTAATCATTCCATTCAGTATAAAAACCCATACTTTACATACATTGTTAGTACTTCAAAATTGAAGTAAACGTATTACAAAATATAAGTAAACCATGAAAGGACCGTATAGGTATAGAGTCTTTAGAAATTGGGAAACATAAACAACTGGTTCATAAAGCGTCTACACTGTCTCCCATTTATTTCATCATATCTATAGTCCCTTTTGGAATATCTTACTTAATAACATTCTTCCTGACCTGGGGAAAGAAAACATACAAAAGGGTGAGCTCAAATGCTCAGTAAGGGTAAATAAAAGAAATATCAATCACATCATATTCATAAGAACATAACATTTTGGAAATATTACCCTGCAAAAGAGATCATAATTTCATAACATGGGATAAATCATGGTAGTGAAATGTAATCACAATAATCCTAAATTAAAACATGAATATTTGTGGCATACACACATAATCAGAGAGAATCATTTCTTATTAGTCAAGACTCATTTCCAAGACTATCTTAGTGGACAAAGTCCATTTCTGAACCGAATTCATTCCTCATTTCAGTCCTGTTTCACTAAACCAGTTTAACCTGCCATTCCAGCCATGTCTATCTCATGAGATATAAAATCTTTACCCAATGAATTGGAGGGAGATATAGGTCCCACCCATCTCATAATGATACCATTCTTATGTGTGCCACAAAATCAAAAACCATACATCATAGCATAACCCATGTAATAAGAATGGGATTCTTAAACATCATGACATCATAAAAAAATTCATATAAGATAAAGGAATTCATAAAAATAATTTCATCACAACATAATAAAATCAATGTAATAATAGGGATGGAAACAGAACCCTTTATTATCTTAGAAGGAAAATAATTTTTATAAAACACTTGAACTCCATTCTTGAGGAAAATATCCTTTCTACTTCAAAAACACTTTTCCTTTCTTAATATGTCAAACAATTCTAAACTAAAAGAAGTTGATTAAAAATAAACTTGAAAACTTATATAGTAATATTCTTGGAAATAACGTTTTAAAAATCCATTAATACTGTAGAAGTTAGAAAAACATTCTTCTCGTACTTTTGTCGGAAAAGTCAAAAAGTACCTCGTACGAAAAATGACAAAAGATTTCTTTCATATCTTTTACTAAAAACTCAATGAATGGTAAAATTGGATTTAAAAATTTTTAGGTGTATGGAAATAATATTACATATTGTGGAAACATGGATGTGGATGATAAAATACACCCCAGTAAATTCCAAAGTATAATAAATCTCAGATAAAAATGAGATTGTGATATTTCCCTTACCTTAGGTCCGATTTTCTTCGTAAGTGTCCGAACCTCCTGTATAATGATTTAAATAATGTCATTGACTTATTACAGAATCATACTCATTGTTATGATATCATATATGGTCATATTCTGAGCTTATTATTAGTAATATTTCATTGCTACTTGTTATTCGGGTGTTTATTACTTTTTGTTATTATGCGTGTTTTGTCGAATAAATTCTTATTCTTCTTTTTGGGTTATAGATACCTCATCTCTAGAATGGTATTAGTGTAATCTATATCATATTCATTCATTCAATTTATTAATATAATCATTATTCAATGAAGATCATGTAGAACGAGTTGCATCACATCATGGAGACGGTATTCCGTACGTACGCACGAGCGATGATATCGTTCCCATGATCGTGAAATTGTAATGGAGTGTATTTATACTATTTAAAAATCAATATCACTTTACAATAATCATATATAGTTATTATTTACACCATTATACCCATCCACGTATGGTGGTGGTGGAAAATAGATTACACCACAGCGTGGAGACGGTATTCTGTACGTACGCACGAGCGGTGATTTTGTTTTCCGTAGGATGGATAGATAGTGAAATAGGGTTGTTTAATCATTATAATAACATATAATTATATGAGTGATACTTATGTTATTACTTCATAATGAAACAACTAATGATGAAGAAGTGGAAGAAGAAATAAAGTTGGAAGAATCGGTAACAGACATTACCTCTTCTTTGAAGTGCCTCTTTGAGTCCTGCTTTTAGGGCACTAAAATTGTTCTTTGAAGAAGACCAGGACCTCTAGGATGTTTCTAGGGAAGTGGAGAGGATAAATTGGTAGGGGTTGGCCGAGCTTGAAGGCTCAAAAGTGGTGTGAGGAAGAGAGGGAGGAGGTTCCCTTTTATAAGGGAGGAGAGGGGCACCTTTGGAAAAACTAAAAATATTATTTTATTATAAAGCCATATTCAGTTTCAAATAGCTCCAAATTGATTTATTTCGAAGCTAAGGTGGGGATGGGTCGCAATCCTCTCATACAATAGAATTTGGACAAGTTTAGTTTACTATTTTAACCTTATCATTTAGATGTAACTTTAAGTTAAATAATTTTACTTTTACCTTGTCTTTTTGTGTTCTTACACTATAAGGTTAATAAACTTACTATAACAAGCCAAAAGAACCCCAAGTTGTTTATTATTAATATATATAACCATATCTAAGTCATTTGGCCGAACCATAGATATTTAGGAATAAAATTACAATTAATAATATAATATTTGTTTTAAAAGCTATTTTATGCAAATTTTGAAACTATTTAGTAATTGATTTTTGTGAAAATCATAACAGAATGATTAGTTCTAAAAGAGTTAATTAAATCAATACTAACATGTCATATTAACCTATAAAATTAGTGTAATTCATAAAAAGTCTCAAATTACATTTATTTGGGTATTTACACCATCAATTATGTCAATATTTTATTAATAAGATAATTACTGCATCATCACTGTGTCATAAATAAATTAAATTATTTCATGTATAAAAATTACAGATAAAATAACATTATGTAGGAAATATTTTTATATTTATAATGAATATTTATAGTCTAATTGATCTTATGTATAACCCTATATTAATTTTTTTTTACTTATTAAACTTTGATATTAACTATTTTAACCCTTCTTTAAATAAATTAATAATAAATATCCTAATCTAATCCAAGTGGGCCTAAATGGTCATATTTTATTCCTAAGGATATTTTTGGTCGAATTACACTTATCCAATAGAATTAGAACATGTGTTAGGGTAATAATAATATCATTTTTACCCTTAATTACCCTATTTACTTTTAACCGTGGTAAATATAAGTAAAAAGTTATTATTCACCAAAAATTATTTTCATCTCATTGAACCAAATTTTACATACTGACATCAACCGCATCTCTCAGATTTTTGAAATTCCACTCAAAGAAGCGGTAAAATTATGTTTTATGTAAATTTTCAAATTCTCCTAGGAGGTGGGTAAAAGACGGTGAAAAGTTCAATAAACTTTTTATATATCTCAAATTATTATAAAATGACTCCAATGAATTGCATTGAACTTATATGGGTAATATGTATCAATTTTGGCCTAAAATAAATTTAATGAAAATAAATAATTATTTAAATAAAAAGTCAGTTTTGAAATAGTAACTCGGTGTTTTTACTATTCATCAAAAATTGAAAGTTTTCAGAAAAATACCAAAACTTCACCCTAGGATAATTTCGATATTCCGAATCCAAAAATGAAGTCCATTTTTAAAAATAAAATTTAAAAAATTTCAAAAAGTCGGTATTACTATTCATAACAGCTAGTTTTAATAATATTTTAATAGCATATCATTGTTTAGTGAAACTCGGTATTGCGTACGATGCAAGCTATCGAGGAAGGAAACGATTGCGTGTAAAGCAAGCCAAGATAGTGTTTTGTGTAGTGAAAGATTCCTTTGATGATTTATATAACATAAAAACAAAATATTTCTCATAAAAGTCTCAGGTGTTACATTCTACCCCCATTAAAATAAATTTCTCCCTCGAAATTCGTCACTTTATAACAAAAAGATAAGGATACCTCTCCCTCATCATATCCTCAAGCTCCCATGTAGCTTCTTATAATTGGTTGTTCCTCCATAAAACTTTTACCAAGCGAGTGGTCTTGTTTCGTAGGACTTTTTCACTATGATCGAGAATCACTTTCGACCGTTATTCATAAGAAAGATCTTGTTCCAGCGGTACAACTTCTGAGCTGAGTACATGTGAAGGATCAGGTATGTACTTCCTCAGGAGAGATACATTGAACACATCGTGAACTTGAGAGAGATTCGGTGGAAGCGCCAATCGGTAAGCTACCTTACCAACGCATCCAGTATTTCGAAAGGACCGATATACCTAGGGCTCAACTTTCCCTTCTTTCCAAATCTCATTACTCTCTTCCAAGGATATATTTGTAAGAACACTTTATAACCCACTTCAAACTCTATGTTTTTTCTTCGGTTGTTGGCATAAATTTTTTGTCGACTCTGAGCTACTCTTATGTGTTTTTTAATAGATCGGACCTTTTCTTCCATCTCATCAACAAGATTAGGTCCTAATATCTTTCTTTCCCCAACTTCATCCTAGCAAGTTGGAGTCCTGCATTTCTTTCCATAGAGAGCTTCATAAGGAGCCATCCGAATACTAGAGTGAAAGCTATTATTATAAGGAAATTCCACCAAAGGTGGGTGTTGATCCCAACCACCTTTAAAATCCAAAGAGCAAGCTCTCAACATATCTTCTAGAGTTTGAATTGTCCTCTCAGACTGACTGTCTGTCTGAGGATGATAAGCAGTGCTGAAACTCAACTATGTATCTAGAGTATTCTGACAAATTTGCCAGAACTTTGAGGTAAACCTCGGATCCCGATCAGATATAATAGAAAGTGGTACTCCATGCAATCTTACCACTTCCATTACATATATCCTGGCAAGCTGATACAGAGAGAAATCTTCTCTAATAGCAATGAAGTGTGAAGACTTTGTAAGACGATCAACTATGACCCAGATAGACTTATTGCCTTTGGATGTTTTAGGAATTCATGTGAAAAAGTCCATAGTGATGTTTTCCCATTTCCATTCGTGTATGGGTAATGGTTGGAACATCCCCTTAGACTTCTGTCTCTCAGCTTTAACTTGCTGACAAACCAATCATCGAGAGACATATTCAGCAACATCTCTTTTCATGTCATCCCACCAGAAGTACTCTTTCAGGTCCCTATACATATTCGTGCTTCCAGGATGAATAAATAATGAAGAACTATGAGCCTAATCCAGCAGCTCCTTCTTTAATTTGGGGATGGGAGGAACACAAACCTGATTCCTGAACTTTATTATCCCATCACAATCAAGGTTGAATTCAGGAACATTTCTCACCTTTTTTTGTAACTCTACATCTTCTTTCTGTTCCTCTTTAATCTTAACATGTATAGATGGTTGAACATTCATTTGATAAAGTTACATTTCCCCCCTTTCATTATAATTCCTAGATCCATCCTTTGTAAATCCATTTATATTGGATCTTTTGTGATCCTCATCATGGATAAACTGGCATGGTCTTTTCGACTTAATTCATCTGCCACCTTGTTTACTTTCCCAGGGTGGTAATGAATTGAGCAGTCGTAATCCTTAATCAGCTCCAACCATCTTCTTTGTCGCATATTCAGCTTATTTTGTGTGAAAATATACTTTAGACTTTTATGATCATTAAAAATGTCACACCTTTCTCCATAAAGATAATGCCTCCAAATCTTTAATGCAAAGATTACCGAAGCTAACTCCAAATCATGAGTTGGGTAATTTTGCTCATGGATTTTCAACTGTCGTGAGGCATAAGCTATCACCATATCATTTTGCATAAGAACACTCCCCAATCACTTCTTGGATGCATCACTATAGATCACAAACCTTTCTCCACTACAAGGCAATGTTAGCACAGGTGCACTAGATAACCTTTTTTTCAACTCCTTGAAATTCTCTTCACATTCCTCCGTCAAAACAAACTTAACTCCTTTCCAAGTCAACCTGGTGAGTGGATTAGATAATTATGAAAAATCATTCACAAAACGTCGATAATATCCAACCAAAGCAAGAAAACTTCAGATCTCAGCTATTGTTGTTGGTCTCGACCATCTTTCGATAACCTCTGTTTTTGATGGATCCTCAGATATCCCCTCTTGTGATATTATGTGACCCAAAAATGAAACTTTTTGAAGCAAATATTCACACTTGGTAAATTTTGCATAAAGCTTCTCCTTTCTCAGGGTCTTCAATATAATTCTCAAGTTATCTTCATGTTCTTCCTTGATCTTTGAATATACAAGAATATCGTCTATAAAGACTACCACAAACTGATCAAGATAGTCTCTAAAGACTCTATTCATCAGATCCATGAAGATAGTAGAGGAATTAGTAAGACCAAATGGCATCACTATAAATTCATAGTGTCCATACCTTGTACGGAAAGTTGTCTTTAGTATATCCTCTCTTTTGACCCTTAATTGATGATACCCTGAACGAAGATCAATCTTGGAAAAATATTGAGCTCCGCGTAGTTGGTCAAATAGTTCATCAATGCATGGGAGAGAATATTTGTTATTGATAGTGATCTTGTTAAGTTCTCGATAATCAATGCAGAGTCTCATTGATCCATCTTTCTCCTTAATAAACAGAACAGGTACTCCCCAAGGTGACACACTAGGGCGTATGAATCCCTTATCAAGATTCTCTTGGAGTTGCTTCTTCAATTCCTGCAACTCAATTGGGGCCATTCTATAAGGTCTCTTTGAAATAGGTAAAGCACCCGGTATAATTTCTATTGAAAACTAAACTTCACAATTTGGTGGAAGACCCTACAATTCCTCTGGAAAGATATCATCAAACTACCGTACAATGGGCATATTCTTAATCGTGATTTTCTCGCCAATCGTTTGAGATAAATAACCTGCATTTAGTGGAATCAAGACCCATAAGATGGAAGAAATTTCCACTGGAAGGTTATGTTCATCCCTGCATCGATAGATGATCAAAGAGTGATCTGGAATATGAAATGTGACTTCCCTTCTTTGACAATTGATATGAGCTCCATATAGAGAAATCTAATCCATGCCATGAATCACATCAAATTCCACTATAGGAAGGATCACAAGATTTGCAGGAAGCACTTTCCCACAAACTTCAATCGGAGAAGAATTATAAACTTTTGATGTGGCTGTTGTGACATTAGGGGTTGTCACAGCTAACTCAACATCTAATTGTTGAGGTAAAATGGTGATACCCTTAGAAAATTCTTCAGAAATAAAAGAGTGGGTGAATCCAGAATCAAATAAAACATTTGCTACTTTAGAGTGGATGGTAAGTGTACCTTTCACCACTTCGTTATTGTACTCCACATCACTGATAGAAATTGCATGTGACTTTCCTTTGTCTTTAGACTTAAGAGTTTGTTGACGTTGACCATCATTATCAACCCTTGGATTTGGGCATTTATTGGCATAATGCCCCATCTCCTTTCACTTGTAACATTGAAGTGTAAAAGGTGCACTCTGTGTAGCCTTTTCATTGTTCACATCACTAGACATCTTCTCTCCATCATTGCGGAATTCAAATGCCCGATGACCTTCCTTTCCACATTTGAAACATTTACTTGTCCCTTAAAGACAACTCCCTCTATGTTTCTTTCCATAGTTTGAGAATAAGGGAAAAATCATCTTCTTTTCAGTGTGATCTTTATATTTTCATTTGAATTCCATTTTCCTCTTCTTATCAAACCCATATGACTGATGGGTTACTCCAATCTCCATCTCAACTTTGAGATCACATCGAACGATTTCCTCGTAGCTATTGAAGTCCCTTATGGATAACACCCTTCGAAGACTTGGTTTTAAGCCACTAAAGAATCGATCGATCTTACTCTTAGGTTGGATAATAATACCAGAAGCGTACCTTGAAAGTATTGTAAAATTTTCTTCATAGGTACCAATAGATTCATCATCCTTTTTCTTTAGTTCAAGAAACTCCTTCTCCATCTTTGTTCGGAGAATACGAGGGAAGTACTTATTGAAAAATAAGTTCTTGAACTCATCCCATTCCATGGACTAAATTTCATCTCTTGGCCTCGTATTCTTAATAAGATTCCACCATTGATCAGCATCACCTTTAAAACGATACACTGCTAAGATGACTTTATCATGTTTAGAACTGAAGAACTGAAAATATCTTCTCAGTAGTATTGATCCATTGTTCAGCAACTAATGGATCAGTAGACCCTCTAAATGAAGGTGGACGCTGTCTCATGAAGGATTCAACAAAATGTTTCTCCTTCCTTTGCTTGTTTAGAAGTCCTGCATGATTCATAGCTTGAGAAAGTTGTGTGAACATGGCTTCAAGATTTTTCATTCCATCTCCCATAACGTTTGGTTGCTCATGGGGAAAATCATTGCATTTCCTGTCGCATTCCACATTAACATAGTTCCTTCGGGTTCCAGCCAATGACTAAAACCAAGAAGAATAGTGTGAGCAACACTAATTATAATAGGAAAACCACATAATCAAGAATAAAATTTCACACTTAAGGTCTTATCCTAGGTTATTCATGGACATTTCTAAAACACTAATATTGTGTTCTATGCGTAGACTTATCCTTAGGATTCTTACTAAGGCTTTCATATCCTAGTTTCCAAAGGTTGACTATACCTTTCCTCTGATACCAACTATAATGACCCATACTTTACATACATTGTTAGTACTTCAAAATTGAAGTACACTTATTACGACATATACCAAAACCATGAAAGGACCGTATAGGTATAGTGTCCTTAGAAACTGGGAAACATAAACAACTGGTTCATAAAGCGTCTACACTGTCTCCCATTTATTTCATCATATCTATAGTCCCTTTTGGAATATCTTACTTAATAACCTTCTTCCTAACCTGGGGAAAGAAAACATACAAAAGTGTGAGCTCAAATTCTCAGTAAGGGTAAACAAAAGAAATATCAATCACATCATATTCATAAGAACATATCATTTTGGAAATCTTACCCTGCAAAAGAGATCATAATTTCATAACATGGGATAAATCATGGTAGTGAAATGTAATCACAATAATCATAACTTAAAAGATGAAGCTTTGTGGAATACACACATAATCATAGAGAATCATTTCTTATTAGTCAAGACTCATTTCCAAGACTATCTTAGTGGACAAAGTCAATTTCTAAACCGAATTCATTCCTCGTTTTAGTCCTGTTTCACTGAACTGGTTTAACCTTCCATTCCAGCCATGTCTATCTCATGAGATATTAAATCTTTACCCAATGAATTAGAGGGAGATATAGGTCACACCCATCTCATAATGATACCATTCTTATGTGTGCCACAAAATCCTAAACCATACATCATAGCATAACCCATGTAATAAAAATGGGATTCTTAAACATCGTGACATCATAAAACAATTCCTATAAGATAAAAGAATTCATAAAAATAATTTCATCAAAACATAATCAAATCAATGTAATAATAGGGATAGAAATAGAACCCTTTATTATCTTAGATGGAAAATAAATTTGATAAAACACTTGAACTACATTCTTGAGTAAAATATCCTTTCTACTTCAAAAACACTTTTCCTTTCTTAACATGTCATACAATTGTAAACTAAAAGAAGTTGATTAAAAATAAACTTGAAAACATGTAAAGGAAGCTTCTTGGAAATAATGTTTTAAAAATCCATTCATGTTGTATAAGTTAAAAAAACATTCTTCTCGTACTTTTGTCAGAAATGTCAAAAAGTACCTCGTACGAAAAACGACAAAAGATTCCTTTCATATCTTTTACTAAAAACTCACCAAAGGGTAAAATTGGATTTAAACAATTGTATATGGATGGAAATAATATTAAATATTGAGGAAACATGGATGTGGATGATAAAATACACCCCAGTAAATTCCAAAGTATAAACAATATCGGATAAAAATGAGATTGTGATATTTCCCTTACCTTAGGTCCAATTTGCTTCGTAAGTGTCCGAACCTCCTGTATAATGATTTAAATAATGTCATTGACTTATTCCAGAATCATAATAATTGTTATGATATCATATATGGTCATATTCTTAGCTTATTATTAGTAATATTTCATTGCTACTTGTTATTCGGGTGTTTATTACTTTTTGTTCTTATGCGTGTTTTGTCGAATAAATTATTATTCTTCTTTTTAGGTTATAGATAAATCATTTACAGAATGGTATTAGTGTAATATATATCATATTAATTCATTAAATTCATTTATATAATCATTATGCAATGAAGATCATGTTGAACGAGTCGCATCACATCGTGGAGACGGTATTCCATACGTACGCACAAGCGATGATATCATTCCCATGATCGTGAAATTGTAATGGAGTGTATGTATACTATTTCAGAATCAATATCACTTTACAATAATCACATATAGTTATTATTTACACCATTATACCCATTCAAGTAAGGTGGTGGTAGAAAATATATTACACCACGGCGTGGAGACGATATTCCGTACGTACACACGCACGATGATTTCGTTTCCCATAGGATGGATAGATGGTGAAATAGGGTTGTTTCATATTTATAATAACATATCATTATATGAGTTATACTGATGTTATTACTTCATAATGAAACAACTAATGAAGAAGAAGTGGAAGAAGATATAAAGTTGAAAGAATCGGTAACGGACATTACCTCTTCTTTAAAGCGCCTCTTTGAGACCTCCTTTTAGGGAACTAAAATTGGTCTTTGAAGAAGACCAGGAACTCTAGGATTTTTCTAGGGAAGTGGAGAGGAGAAATTGGAATGGGTTGGCCGAGATTGAAGACTCAAAGAGGTGCGAGGAAGAGAGGGATGATGTTCCCTTTTATAAGGGAGGAGAGGGCCACCTTTGGAAAAACTAAAAATATTATTTTATTATATAGCCATATTCAGTTTTAAATAGCTCAAAATTGATTTATTTAGAATATAAGGTGGGTATGGGTCTAATTCCTCTCATCCAAGAGAATTTTTACATGTTTAGGTTACTATTTTAACCTTATAATTTAGATTTAAATTTAAGTTAGATAATTTTACTTTTACCGTGTCTTTTTGTGTTCTTACACTATAAGGTTAATAAACTTATTATAACAAGACAAAAAAACCCCAAGTTGTTTATTATTAATATATATAACTTTATATAAGTCATCGTTCCGGTCCTTAGATTTTTATGAATAAAATAACAATTAATAATATAATATTTATTTTAAAAACTATTTTATGTCAATTTTGACACTATTTAGTAATTGTTTATTGTGAAAATTATAACAAAATTATTAGTTCGAAAACAGTTAATTAAATCAATACTAACATCTAATATTAACCTAGAAAATTATGTGAATTCATAAAAAGTCTCAAATTACATTTATTTGGGTATTTATAACATCAATTATGTCAATATTTCATTAATAAGATAATTACTACATCATATTTGTGTCATAAATAAATTAAATTATATCATGTCTAAAAATTACAATTAAAATACCATTATTTAGGAAATCTTTATATTTTTCTAATGAATATTTATAGTCAAATTTATCTTATGTATAACCCTATATTAAAAATTATTTACTTATTAAACATTGATTTTAACCATTTTAACCCTTCTTTAAATAAATTAATAATAAATGTCCTAATCTAATCCAAGTGGGACTAAATGGTCATATTTTATTCCTAAGGTTGTTTTTGGTCTATTTACACTAATCCAATGGAATTAGTACATGTGTTAGGGTAATAATAATATCATATGTACCCTTAATTACCCTATTTACTTTTAACCGTGGTAAATAAAAGTAAAAAGTTACTATTCACTAAAATTATTTTCATCTCATTGAACAAAATTTTACTTACTGACATCAATCGTGTCTCTCGGAATTTTGAAATTCCACTCACAGAACTGGTAAAATTAGGTTTTAGGTAAATTTGCAAATTCTATTAGGAGGTGGGTAAAAGACGGTGAAAAGTTCAACAAAATTTTTATATATCTGAAATTATTATAAAATGACTCCAATGAATTGAATTGAACTTATATAGGTATTATGTATCAATTTTGACCTAAAATAAATTTAATTAAAATAAACAATTATTTACATAAAAAATCGGTTTTTAAATAGTAACCCGGTGTCTTCACTATTCATCAAAAATTGAAAGTTTTCAGAAAAATACCAAAACATCACCCTAGGATAATTTCGATATTCTGAATCCAAAAATGAAGTCCATTTTGAAAAATAAAATTTTTAAAATTTCAAAAAGTGGGTATTACTATTCATAACGGCTAGTTTTAATAATATTTTAATTGCATATCATTGTTTAGTGAAACTCGGTATTGCGTACGACGCAAGATATCGAGGAAGGTCGCGATTGTGTGTAAAGAAAGCCAAGATAGTGTTGTGTGTAGTGAAAGATTCTTTTGAGGATTTATATAACATAAAAACAAAATATTTCTCATAAAAGTCTCGGGTGTTACATTCAGTACTTCAAATACCCCTCTTATCAGTGCTAAAAATGTCTTTTAACAGCACTAGAAAAGAGCTGTTAAAGCGGGAAAAGATATGGGGTCCCCTTTATCAGTTCTCAAAAAAGCGCTGATAAAGACCCCTTTTATCAGCGCTTGTTTTTTTCATTGATAAAAGTAAAAAAAAAAATAAAAAAAAATTAAAAAATTAAAAAATCCTGCCAATCGGGTGGCTTTTATAGCGCTTGAGACCCCCTTTGAATAGCTCTTCCCAGCCCCTCCACTGCCCACACACACACCCCTCCACTATATTTTAGTGCTAAACCCATCCCCTTTGTCAGTGCTAGCCCCCCCAAATCCAGCATCTTGTGCACGCCCTTGCCTCCACGAAGATTTGATCTCGAGACCTCCCCCTTGCGTGCCTAAAGCCTTTACACTCTGCCATATAGATTTGTTCTCCAGTTAATGAAATATCTATTTATATATATATATTTAGTTTTATTTATTCATATAGTAATATATAGTTATATTAATATATATATATATAGTTATATTAATATATATTTTTATAGTGATATTAATATATATATTTATAGTTATATTAATATATATATATATGTAGTTATATTAATATATATATATAGTTAGATTAATATATAGGTATATAAATATTTATATATTGGTATTTTAAATAAAATTAATACTAGTTATTATTTAGATAAATCTAATATATTTGATATGTAAATATATTTTATTATTTATATTTTTAATTAAATTTTTATGTGTGAATATATAAATAATATGTATATATTCATATATATTTGGTTATAAATAGCAGTGAATTATAAAAAACGATAAACTTTCAAATACATAATATCAATATGAATGTAATACCTTGGAATAAATTCAGGCCTCACCAAAAAATACCCAGTAATACCCCTTTAAACGAGGCTGAAAGTCCAAAAAATGTAAAAAAATCGGGGTATCCCAACTAAAAACTCAATTTTGGTGGCCTTCAAAGGATTTTTGGCCTCGAAAAAAGATTCATCTAGGACCCCCAGTCACAGAGGTGTAGTGCTCATCGCAGGATTTGATTTAATATGTGGTAGAGCTTAAATGGACACCCAGATCAAAAGTTATGGCCGTTTGAAGTTCAAGTTACTTTTTCAACATATTTTGGATCTTTTAATATATTTTTTATTTTTTAGTCTTAAAATAGTTATTAAATGACTATTACATCATAATAATTAGAAAATTATTAATTAAAAATATTTTTTTAATATTTTTTTAATATTTTTTAATCAATTTTCACTAAATATCTTATATATTAAGTGTAACTGTATATTTATACTTATCTAAAATATATATAAAATTATATTTAAAAAATATATATTATATTTATATCAATATAACTATATAAACATTTTTAAATATTGATATATTTTTTTAATGATTTTTTTGGAAGTAGAACCTTTATCAACACTTTTAAAAAAAGCACTGATAAATACCCCCTTTATCAGTGCTACTAAAAAAAGTGGTGGTAAAGGGTTACACTTTAACAGCGCTAAAAAAGCACTATTATAGGGGGTACCCTTATCAGCGCTTAAAAAAATCACTAATAAATAGGTACGTTTATCTTCACTTTTTTAGCGTTCATTAATGGTGGCGCTGGCCTTACCTCGTTTTGTGGTAGTGTTTAAAACTCATACTATATCACTATTTTGGTGAATAAAAAGAAATCCTTTAAAAAAATCCATAGTGACATCATCACATTTCCACTATTTAGTGGAAAAAGGTTGTATTAGTTCAACATGAATCTAATGATTGAATTTAACCTAGTAATTGTTCGAGCATTTCACCACAAATACCTCTACATCTTTATTGATTCTTGAACACTAGTACCATCTAAAAAGATCATGATACATATTTGTCAAACTCTAATGTACCTCCCATATAGAAGTATGAAACTCTCTCATCATCTCTTTTTGAATGTCTGTAATAAACCATAATCAACCAAAAAAAAGATAATTTTCTCTATGAAGAGATCATCTTGATGCTATCTCCCTAATATATAAGATATCATTCATAACCAATACGTCAAGATTAGATAACTCTTCTATCTTGATTAAATCTAAAGGCAAGGTTATAACATATTTTGAAGTAAGAGATACTAATCTCTGAGACTCCTGAACAGCTAGATGCATGTCCCCAAAAAGTTCCATCATCTACAACTTTTTTCAAGAATACCTCATTGAATTTGTCTGTGTAGTTTGGCTCAAGGTGTTGAAAAATTCATTTTCCTTACAACACGTATAATAAAATGTAATGCTTAAGGATTTTAGATACCAAACCCACATTCTCTATCAAAGTATTATGTACTACTGAGAAAATATGTACCTGAGGCTATTGTGGTCCCTGATTACCACCAAACTCTCATATAAAAAATAGTTTCTCCTGCATTTTATGTATTGTTCCACCACTTCCAACGACATATCATGATTAAGATAACTCCTCTCGTGTGGGATATGATATATGGATCATTAAGTAACAACTCAATCACCCTACATCAAAAGTAATCTTAGTTTAACTCCGAATGTGTTAAAACACATGGTATATGATTTACCTTGAATATGTATAGTGGGGATAGGTGCTGAGGTCAGCCCAAAATTCAATAACTAAAAATCTCTCTCTTAAGAATATTACTAAACAAACATCGACCCTTTCATGGTAAATCCAGATATTGATGATTCCATATGTGATATGTCTAATAAGAATCACTAATACTAACCATAAAAACCTATAAAAATTTGAATCTCAATGAAATTCATGGGTTTCTTTAAAATAAATATGGCTTACAACATCTCTAAGTCTACTAAAAATCATTATAATGAGATGAAATGTCCCAAGAAGTTCACACTATCAATCCAAAAACTGCATTTGGTTAGTGGGGCATAAATATGATTCCCTATCAATGTACTCAAGATGTTGTCAACATGCGGGGCATGATCATCCACTAACTAAGAGTACACTAATATTACGTTGAAAAAACCACAAAAAAAACTCATCCATAAAAGGTTAAAAAATATGATATATAAATTCCCTAAATACATATGATTTAATTATAAAACCAAATTTAATTATAACATACTCATAAATGCCAAACCTTCTCTTAAATGTAGTTTGAGGTATGTATAATGGTTTCACCCGCAACTGGTAGAATCCCGATCTCAAATCTATCTTGGAGTAGATTTTTTCACCTCTCAGTTGATCAAAGAGATCATTGATACATAGAATAGGATATTGGTTCATGACCATAATATGGTTGAATATTTGATAATACACATATAAGCACAATGTCCCATTGGCCTTCTCCGTGAAAGTAAATGGAGAAAACCATCGAGATATATTGGGATATATAAAACCTTTATCTTTTAGATCTGTTAAATGAGATTTCAACTCCTGTAGATCAACTATTTCAATATTATATAGAGGTTTAGATGTTGATTCTACTTCTATTACCAACTCGACTATGAACATGGTGTCATTATTTAGATGTATGATGAAAAAAGATTTAGAAAAAAATAACTAAAATATTATAAAACTGTAGGAAATAGAACCTACTTCATCCCACCATTATTTTGTTCATGGATTTTTATCCGAGTCATGAGGAAATTCTATATCCAATAAATTAGTCCAACATGGTGACCGTGGATATCTCACTTACCAGGGTGTAAATAGAAGAATACTTCTAGATATAGAAAGGTAACTATTATTCAGTAATAGTCAATATGATCCTAGTATAGAACTAAAAAATCCAAACTTCGAATTTAATTGAAACTTATCATTTCATGAAAAACAATAGTTCCCAAAATAATTCATAATAACCAATAAAAAGAGAACATTCTTTTCAATGTTTGATTTCCTCTGACTCCACTCTTAACAGTGTATCAGTAGTCTAATAATAATCTAATAATTCCATAACAAAGACTAAACCATTTTTAAAAATGGAATATAAAAAGGAATGTGATTTCCATGAATCCAATGAAATGAAAGAGAGGAATGATAATACAATAATTGTACCTCTAATGGTATAAGGTCCAACATACACACTAGTTTGAGTAGTTTGAATAGTATGTAGCTAACTAGTCCTTCAACCATAGGATCTAGTCTGAATAAGAGGAGATATTTCCTCAACCTAATACTATTTTTCCAACAATCAAGTGCCCTATACCCTATGTCGATCTAAACATCTCAAAGAACTCTATATACATATCTACTGACGGGTATATGATTCCTTCCAATACTCTGGTATTTATATTTATCCCTTTCCACTACGCTTCTACTTCATTCCCTAAAAAAACCTCTATATTTGACCTAACGCACAATTAGGAATTACCTAAAAACTAAGGTACATACACTATGTCCACTTCTGTCCCCACATTCCACACTAATATCACTACAAATAAATAATATCATAAGATGTATTCCCACTTCCCTGACTCCAAATTTCCCAGTTTCCTTAAAAAAACTATCATAGAAGTACTTCACACCATTAGAAAAAGTCCACCTTGTTCACCATACAAAAAAAGATTGTACACTTCTCAGGGCCTCTCTCATATTCATTTTTTGTTGAGTGCTTGATTCATCACATACAAAAATCTACTCCTCGGAAGGATTTTCAAATGGGACATGATCTCATAGAGAATCCCATCCTAAAAACATCTCTCCATGGAGATCTAATTTATCGATAATTATGGTGAAATACACTATATGTTGGTGAAATATCTTGTATATTCCATCACTAACAAACCATGTCATGTTACCTATATGTATTCACATGCCTTCACTTCCATCAATGCCTCTGGGAAAATGTGTCTTAGGGTCATCATGTAGAATTTATTCAAAGGTATGTCATAATGATTCCCATCATACTCTAGAATGTCCCAACAATAGTTTGTAGGTACAAAAATAATATATGATGGAAGATTCTCCCTCATAATCATGGGTGTCTTGAAGTTCATGAATATCATTTGGACTAAATAAATTTAAAATCAACTACCAAGTGGACTCCCTTCCTTGCTAATGTAGGTAGATTCTACTGCTGAAACACACTTATTTCTGCCTAGAAATTATAGGAACAGTGAGAATAGTCTCCCTTTCCATGGATTAAATGACCCTAAAGAAGCTGCAAAAATTTGAAAATTCATATAATAATTATGAACAATAGGATTATCTAGCTTTACTATGTTAGGACCACGATAATTTCCACTCCAATGACACTCAATTTGAAGACAGCGAGGTGTCATTTTATTTTAAATGAAAACAGACTACTTAGAACACTGGATATAAACAAATTCATCCGCAATAGGTTACGTCGATAGAGAAACACTAGGTAATGGTATCTACAAACATATATTACAAGTGTTTTATCATAGAATAATAGTCCAATAATTTTCATTCATTAGATATATGAGGTATATCATATCATAGTTCCTTAAGGAAAATATATAAAATAAAATAAATATATTCCTATAATGAAAATTTATGACATGATATATCCATATGTTTCAATAAAGATTTATTCAAACTCATCTAATGCCAAATAAATATATTAATTTAAATCTCATGAATCAATAACATCAAAAAATATGTGAATCACCCTAGGTGAAATAATATCAGTCATAATAAGAGAATATAATGAATGGAAATTCCATAACTCGGTACTGGGATTTCCCCCACACATGGGTTATATAATCCCAAGAACAATCTCATTAACAAATCCCAAGACATCCTAGTCTCCTTTATAACTTTCCCAAATATTAAAGTAAAAGAAAAAAAATTACCTTTTATATCACATTGTAACATCCCTTGATCTGATACTCTCTAACATGGCCAAATTAGGATGTCTATAGGGCCTCAAACATGCCTCCTCTTATTCTAGAGGATACCAAATATAAGTGGGGGTGTAATGTTTATAGTGAGGATAATATACCCATATGGTAAAAAGTTATAATATAGAGGAAACAAATAATAATAATAAATACAGAGTAATGAAAAAATGTAAAAGAGTACAACATATACATGGGAAGTAAAAGGAGAAACGGAAAATTAAATAATAATAATCCATGTAAAGTTAAAAATAAATGTATCTAAATGTCAAAATAGAACTGATACAAATAAAATAACCATCTCACACAAAACAAACTCAACAAACCTCGATCAAAAACCCCATATCAGTCCTATATCCAAAATCCATCCTAATCAGTCAATAGTAATCTGTTACAAGGTTCATTTACCTTGTCCAAACTTGTATCATTGTAATCTTCTCAAGGTACTAAATGACATATTGGATAAGGCCTGTTGGTAAAACGTAGTTGGTTGAAACCATCGTGTATAAAAAAAGGTGTTTGAAAAAATTGAATTAAACAAATCAATAAAATTTATATTAATTAATCAAATTAATGTAATACAACAATCAACATGCTCCAGAACAATTCTCAATTGTATCTATGCATGTGCACAACCATGCCAACCATAACCACAAAATATGGAATAATAATATAACTAGAAAAATTCTTATGCGTAATCATTTGATCATGAATCTAGTCCAATCCTACTATATAATCATATTAGTATACCAGGCATAGCCCTATATATAATAATTTTAGATACCCATTTATATCTGTCAATATAAGCATTATAATATAAAACTAGGTCATGCCCACTATATAAACATTACAACATAAAACTATGACAAGATCACTATATAAGTATTACATCATGAAGTTTTCCAAGACCTATATATAATAATTAAAACATAAGACACTAACACAAGTCATAATACCAATGATATCAAAAAATAATACTATCATCCTCAAGGGTTAACTTTGCAAATTTACATTTTTCATTCAATTACACATTGTTTTTTATATTAAATGATCAACGATCACATAGATAAAAAAAAATCACTACCAAAATGAATATATAATAAGAAATAAATAGATAGTATATGTTATTCTAAATTTTTTTTATCCATTATCTAATATATTACTATTTTAGGGTTCCTTAAACTAGCAGGTAGTCTGAAGCCATGTCACTACGCTATTGAGTCCAATGGGATCTAATGACTTATCAAATTCAAGAATTATCATCATTTATCATTCATCTAATTTATTAACATTTTGTTTTAGAAAAATTAAAAAAAATTCACACACTTTACAATTAAAAATACCATAGTGTTAGGATTTAGACTTCCTACCTTTTACCACTGATCAACACAACACTTCCACCTTGTAACTCCAACAAGAATGAAGGAAAAGAACATCACAAGTGAAATATAGATCACATGAGATCATGATCAAATAAAAAACCTACCATGATTAAGATATTACACAATGAGAATGAATAAGAAGAACAAGAGAGGAAAAAATCTAAGAAAAACAACTCATTGGGGAACATTTGCTAGAACGGGATGCCAAGAATGGAGGAAGGCACGCCAAAATATCCATGAAATCACACATGGATTAATAGAGGACGGTTTCACATGGAAATACTGAAGACATAATCATATAAAGAATCTTATAACTATTTACCGTGATAAATACATGAAATTTTAGTGTGTTACCTGATGTTTAATTTTTTATTTATGAGTACGTTGAAATTTATGCACCCTCAGATGAATTTAATTCTGCTCAAACATTTCATGTCATGTAACCTTGATATACAACATATGAAAATTTCACATCATTAACCAATTTATGTCCAATAACTCTTTAAAATATTTTTACAAGTGGCAGTTACATGTCATGTCATTCATTTACACTGTTGGTAAATTCCTTATAGACATGTCTCTGCCCTAATTCTAAAAAAGTTCCTTAACCACATTTAAAGTCTTCCAAACACATGGGAAACCTTTTATTCTCATTTAACACATTTATACCTAAACCAAATTAATTTTAAAAAACATACATTCCCAAACATTATGTCATTTTCACCAAAAAATCTATCCATCTCTGAATGGGACTTGACCACAAAGGTTTAATGTCCAAGGAAAAGCACATACAAAAGAGGATCAATGAGAAAAAATCAATTAGGGACCAACCTAGAAAAATAAAAGATTCAAAATTTGATATATTGATCTCATATGTCTCCCTTATTCATTTATGGATCCCACTTTATTGGTTGTGTTGATTTGATATCATGTTTAAAGGTAGATGGCTCATAAAGATTTTACCTATAATTGAAACACATTTGTTGTTGATTTATTTGAAATAGGTTTTAATATGATTTTAAAAAATGGATTTGGATGATACGATGTGTGTTTTTTAAAGGGCCTTGAGATTTGAAAAAATCTAAATTTCTGTTAAATTGATACTTTTGAGTAGATACTTTATAAGAATGAGTCTTTATTTGAAATATTATATGATATAATTATTGACTGACAGTTCATGTATTTTTTTCATAAATTTAATGATGAACTAAAATTGAATAAATTATACAAAAACATATTATTTGGGTTTGAAATTAAAAGTTATGTTTAACACTAATTTTTTTTTATTTAATTGTAAATGAAAAAATTATTGTTCCTTGAATGTTTCATTTATTGTTTGATGAACATCTGAGCCAGGTTAGTGAGTTGGGGTTTAAGAAAGTAACTTTAGGACAATGAGTCCCTAGAAACAAATTGATGATGGCAGCACTATGTAAACCATGTTGGTATGATTTTTTATATTGGAACCCTAATGTGGTGAATATTGATTTACAATAATGTGACCCCTAATGGGATGTAGTTGTGAGTATGCACACCTATATTGTGACATGATCATGACTGATAAGCATGAGGATCCTTTTTATAGAAACTAACATTCTAAAATTCATAAGAGCATGGGGATTTATTTTTCTAATTGACTATAAATACAATTTCTAATATAATAACTTTATCCATAACAAGTTTTTATATAAATATTTTGAATAAATCATTCATTTGATACTATTTTGATATATCTTACACATTTTTATTTGAAAACATTTTTTTTGTAAAAAATATGTAAATTCTAGGACAATCCTTGTTTTATTTAAATTGAATGAATAAATGATTTATCATTATATAATTTCTTATATTAATCATGGTGATCCCCTATGAGTATTTTTAGTTTACACCATAACTTTTCCTTAGGTAATTTGTAGACTATCATACGATAGGTCCAAGTAAATTGAAATAACGACTTGAAGGTGGAAATTGTTATTGATTCATGGGACTTAGAGTGATTATAATGACCAGTGGAGTTATGATCCACTATTATGTAATGTTTTTAGGAATTTTCTTTGAGACTCCCTATCATTTATAGATTGTTTGACTAGTTGGGTGTTGTTGTACTTATTTAATTCTGGTACATTCTCCTTGAGGCGTGTTATCATTCCAACATGTATTGTTTATATTATATTTTTTTTGTGGTAAACCCATTCATATTTGATTATTTTTTGATTCCAGGTGATAGTCTCTAACCCATGGGGATTGAGAACACCCTTCAACATATGTTATTATAGGATTATGTATTAGTCTACTAGGGTTTATAGGCCGTTTTTTGAAAAAGTGGTATCAATGGTGCATATTGTGAATCCTTAGATGATGTTGATATGTAGTTTTGGGATGTCCCGGTAGATAAGAGGTAAGATTTTTTGGACTTAGGGGTAGTTTTTAGCGATTACTACGATATAGATCATTGTAAAAAGCCTATAGACAGCATGAATGTTTGAAAAATGTTTCATAAAGAATAATCTGACTAGATAATAGTCTTTTACCTCGATTTTATTTGTTTTTTTATCACAAACTTGAATTATGTCTAAGGAATTGATTTTACTATATATGATATTGTATTTATTGATCTGTGTATGCTTACTGATGTTTTAGTATTGAATATTGATATTGTCCCGCCACATGCCTCTGGGAATTTGTTTTAATAGTGCATAAGTGAAATATTATAGTGAATTATAGTAGGGAAAACCTATATTGGATCCAAATATTTTAGATATAATGGTTTGTATTTTCCATGATCAAGAATATGTAACGGCACCAGTTCCTATTCATGATCTAATAGTCGAACATTCAATGGATGAATATAGAGACCATGTTCAAGAGTTTCATCTCCATAATACATAACCTTTCTAGGGATCTAATAACATTTAAGAAGAAAAGGATTGGTTGAAATAGATAGTGATATTTTTTGAGTTGTTGGAAATTCTAGAAGTTATAAAGAAGAATTATGCTTCCTTCAAGATTTAGGGTTCCCTTAAGAGATGATTGGATTCAATAGTGACATAAAAGAAACCCTAAGGTCATGAGTTAAAGTAATTTAGAGTCCTTTTCAATGATCATTCTTATCTATAATCCATGTGAATGGTGGAATAAATTGAGTTTCTCAGCCTCCAATTGGGTGATAAGAACGAGATTCTATATGCAAGCCATTTTTCTGAGATTGTTTAATTTTATCCTATAGATGTGAAGAATCAGAAAGATAAGGATTAAAAAATTTAGAAGGGAATTTAGAAATAAAATCAATATTAATTATTTATGCTTAATTTCAAATTATATACTGATATACAAGATAGAGTGTTGATGGCTGATCTTGACATGGTTGTTATGTATGGGTTTATGGGAGTTCCATTTTATCATGGTGGTAGTTTTGTTGAATCTTTTAAAGGAAATTGAAAATTTGATGAGTCTCATGGTGGGTATCAATAAATGGAATAATCTAGATCCAATTTAGTGCCCATTAGAGTCCTTGGGAATTAATTTTAGTGTGGAATGGTTTAGAATTCAAGGTGGGTTTTCAATATTGCACCCATGATATATAGTTCGTGTAGATTCATAGGTTACTTGAAAAATTTATTTCACATATTTTATACTCCAAATTGTGGAATAGTATCATTACCATTTTAAGTACTACTATGAAATAATATACATAAAAAAATAATTATTTTTATCCAAATGAATCTATAACAAAGCTTCTATACATATTGGTGGTGTCACTATAGAAAGATGATGCATATCTAGTGACTCTATGAGGAACAATTATTATAGCTTCATAATTAGTAGATGATTTATTTGATACCAGTGTATATTAAACATTTATATTGACCCGTATTATGATCCTGAAAAATCTTCCAAAAATATATTTTGACTTATGTGATGGATATTACTATGCCGTTTAGAATGAAGAAGGAGCATGGTCTCCACAAGCATGCTTGTGTTTTATCTCTATCATAAATTGAGATTTCCTTTAATTTTCTAGTTCTCAACATTAAACCTCTTGATGTAACTCTAGGGATAGATTTAATGATTTATCATAAGCCCTAGATTGACACTTGTCATTGTGTGTCTCCTTTATCCCACATGATGGGGTGTTCCATGTTTTTGATGAAGAGGGGGATCCAAGGTCATGTACAGTTAGAGATGATTATTTTTAGGATTAGGAATGGTAATATCAATGTTGTATTTTTTATTTGATCAAGAATATTTTATCATTGGTCTCCATCAAATTTTCATTTAGCTTCCAGACATGTTTTCAATAGATTTTTATGGTTTCTTATGATAATGGGTTTAGAGTTCTCCATTTATTTGTGCTTGGTAATCAGTCAGTGTATTTTTCTTTCATACATTATGGAACTATATGAACTGAAAGAATTAAAAACTTAGTTCTACTTTCTTCTTGATAATGGATTTTTATTTGTGAGTGTGACACCTTGAGAATAACCAATACACTTTGTGAATAAATTTAATGTGTCACTCCACCTATGTGATGATTATCAAAAAATAAATCATGTTATGGTAAATAAAAAACATTTTCTTTACGTACGAAAGATTTTTTGAAAAATTAAAAGGGAAAAAGTTGTTCTTTAATATTGATATTTGATTTGGTTTTTACCAGTTGACAATTAAAGATCCTGAAATCTAGAAGACTGCCTTTAAGACTTGGTGGGTCTATCATGAGTATTTTTTATAACTTTTGATCTGATAAATTATCATATAGATTTAATTTAATTTATGAGTTTTATATTCCATGAGTACCTCAACTCATTCATGGTATTCTTTGTGGACGAAATATTGGTTTACTCCAAAACTGAGGAGGATCATGTGTGTCATTTAAGAGAAGTTCATGATATTTTGATAAATAAATAATTATTTCTGAATCTTTTGAAATTTAATTCATCAATAGTATAATTGATGTTCTTGGGACATGTGGCCTCTAAATTTGGTATTTTAGTTGACCATGATGAGGGGAAAGATTCAATGTCAAGGGAGAAACCATGCAATGTTTTTTCAATATAGAGATTATTGGGATTTATGGGGAATTACCATAGGTTTATTAATGATTTCTCAATGAAGGATCCTCCAGTGATGACTCTCAAGTAAAAACGATAGATGTTATTAGAGGACATGAATTGTAATAATTTATTAGATGATTTGAAATGTATTATATCATTTGTTATTTTGTTGACTCCTACAAAGGCTGATCAGGGGTATGTGTTATTTTTTGAGGCATTAAGATCAGTTATGGAAAGAATCCATATTTAGGGTTATAAAATGGTTTACTATGGTTCTATATGGCTTTTTTACATAGAATAAGAACTATATGACCCATCATATTGAGCTCATGGTCATGATTCATGCTCTTAAAATTTATAGACATTAAATTTTCCTAATAAGTTTTATCATTTATTCTAACAAAAAATATCAAGTTAGATATTATATGAAAAAATATTTGAATCTCTGAAAGAGTTGATGGGTGGAGTACCAAATGTCATTGGATTCTGAATATTTTTATACCCCTGGTAATGGGATATTCATCACTAATGCATTAAGAAGGAAACTTTTGACCCAAGACTTGAAATAATAATAAGAAACATTGAATATAAAGGCTATATTTTTTTAGTTTCATTTCTATTTTGAGAGGATAATATTGAGATTGTTCTAAAAATTATTCAATTAACCTCCCCTCTAATTAAGATTATTCTTCAAGAGAAGAATTTGGAATATGAACTCAGTTCATTAGTTACTCACTTTATTATGGAAATTCCTTTGGTGAATGGTCATTTTATTTAAAAAGAATACAATTTTTTTTTGGAATTGGTATGTTGTATTTATTCCTATGAGAGATGATATGAGATTAGCCTAATTCCATGTGGGAAGTGAACTCCAAAACCAAAATGATGTTATATTATAAGAAAGAACAATTATGGTGGCTTGGTATGAAAAAATAAATTGTTTAATTTGTTTCTCATTATTATACCTTACATCAAGTCCAATCCCAGCATTAGATACGTTTGGGTTTTCTATAGCCACTTCAATTACTAACATGAAAGTTGGATGATATTTCTTTTCGAATTTGGGTTTGGGCTTGTACATACCTTTCAAGGGAAGAATGATATTTTGGTTGTGATCGATAGGATGACCAACTCATACCACTTTGGACCCATTATAGATACAACCAAATTTGAGGTTTTGTTATGTTTCTATGTGGATAATATTTTATGTTTTCATAGAGTTCCATTCATAGTCTCTGATCGAGACCCACTTTTAACATCAAAATTTTGGAGAGGCCTCCAAAAGGAAATGTGATCCTAGGTATGCTTGACCATGTCATATCATCCATAAATGGATGGCTAGACGAAATCATATATACAGATTCTTAAGGACATGGTATGTTCTTGCATTATAGACTTTAGTGGAGATTGGGATTTCCATTTTGGACTGGTTGATTTATCCTAATATATTAGTTACAAGTCCACAATCAAAAAGGCTTATTTTGAATCCTTTTATAACTATCTAAATAAAAATCCATTGTTTTGGCCAGAGATTGATGAAGCCTCTTTAGTTGGACTGAGTTTGGTTTAAGAGACACCAGTGATGATTTAGTTTATTCATTAGAGAATGGTGACCAAAGAGAGAAGATATAAATCCTATAATGATCATTTTTATGACCATTAGAGTTTTCAGGTGGTTTCTAGGATTTCATAAGAGTATAAATTTGGTTTGGTCATCAACATCTTGGAAAATTGGGTATGATTTCACCTAATTATTTGGTCTTTTTGAGAATGTTGAGAAAGTCGGTAATGGGAATTACCACATGAATTTCCACCATAGATGACAATTATTGAAACCTTTTTTCACATATCACATCTCAATAAATATATTTGTGACCATTTTTATATCCTAATTTGAGAAGATCTGGATGTTGAAAATGAGTTATCCATGATAGTGGATCCAGTCAAGATTCTTGATTCCAAGACAGAAGGTTCTTCATTAGAATACAATATCATTGTTCCATATACTGTGGTATCTTGGTTCTGATTCTCATGAGACATGGGAGTATGAGGAACTTATGATAAAGTAGTGGCCTCCAATAACACAAAGAAACACAAGTAAAAAATAATATAATCCCCCAATCAATCTCACAATAAGGTCTGAGAGGCAGTCCTGGTCCACCTGTGCTAGAAAATAGTGTCTGACAACAGTCATAACTCAATTGGAATTTATTTATACCATAAAAAATAGATAAATTAAACACAATAAGCAAAACTAATATTGTAAGTGGATATTAAAGGGGTAAATAAAAAATAATAGTAATAACAAGACATACCTCCACAGGACCTCATCGGACTCCATCATCCTCTTAACCAATGTCACTCCTTGGTGATCGAGACCAAGCTGGAAGTAGCAATAGAATGTGAAAACAAATATAAATATATATCTATACTGAATAAAACTATGAAGTTGTTCATGAATAAAATATTCCCTATGAATAACCTTAAAAAAGTAAACTAATCCATGCTAGTTTGAAAATAAGATATATAAAAATATGTTTTTATAAATATTTAATAAAATGAGACAACAAACTTTAATTTTATGTAAAACTTTTTTCCAATATTTTTTCCAAATAGTCTCCAAAGTCTAGAGATTTTTTAGTGAATTAATTATAAAATATAAAATATTTTATACAGGTGTATTAGTATAGAATAGAAAACAAAGATGCCATTTTATAAGTAAAATTTAAAAATATAGAAGACCATATAGGATATCATTTTATAATAGTACCATGAAATGCTTGATTAAAAGAGATAAATAACCAAAGGAAATCCCTAAGCATCTTGGTCAATAGGGCCATACGGTCCTTATAACTCAATGATCAACCAAGATAGGTCATTATCAAGCACGAGCTACTAGATATTTCACAACCAAAGTTCAAGAGCTCCCAAAACCATCATCAATTCGTTTAGTTAGTGATGTTGAGTAATATATATATAGATCCTGAGTGATTGATCATTTGAAAAAGCTAGTCTAATAGTCCATAGACGCACACCTAGATAACTAGGGTTCCCAAGTGTTAAACTATTTAAAATCATGGATGCATCCCCATTTCAAAACACACACAAACCCACCTTATTCAACTCTAAAATTCTCATTTCAAATAAATAACATTCTATAAATCCATTTGGAATATTTATTTCACCATCATAATAAATTCACAATAAAATTAATGAAATTATCCAATACACATTATAATATATTTATAAAAAATTGGGACATTTAAAATACTATACACTTTAAACATGGTTTGAGAACATGTTTAAAAATGAATCCTCTGTTGGAAGCTTTTGTAAAGTATTGAAAGTGAGTGAATATTCATTTCTAGGAATAAAATGTCACTTCTCATGGAATAAAAATCTCATAAAATAATTGAAACACATTTTTAAAATAATCAAGAAATTATAGACTAGAAATAAAAGGTATAGATATAGAGAACCTACCTCAAGACATTCCAACATTGAGGATGATAATAAAAAACCACTCTAAAAAGGGATATGAATGAAATGATACCCTCATTTTATGGTCACACGAATATTCAATATATATATATACCCATAAATTCAATGTAGATATTACCCTTTCTATTAGAAAATATTTATAGTAAAGGTATATATATATTTCTTACCCATGCATATGATTTTTAGTCTCCTTTATGGATGGTGGTCCAAAAGTCACTAGAAAAATACAAGGAATATAAAAATTAAAAAATTACCAACTATGAACCATTTAAATAAATAAAATGGGAGAACAATCACCCTAAACCAAAGGAAAAATCACTACCTTCAGTGACCATGTATGAAAATTATCCAATAGAACGCCATGGACCCTATGAAGAAATAATCAAACAAGAAAATAACCAAATTATGTTAGGGTAGTCCATAAGTGAACGAACAATAATAGGGGAAAGAATAAAATCAATAAAAATGAGAAAAAGAAGATGAAATAGGAGGGGAAATACTTATTAGTGATGATTGTAGTGAGAAAAAACCAGGAAACGGAGCAAAGGGAGGCTATACACATGAAGGGAATGGGGTCCATGAAGGGGGTGTTGTGAGAGAGAGGTGGGGTGTAGGTGGAATGGTCATGTGAGGGTAAGTTAAATGGGGGGAGGGGGTACTAAATTATAATTATAATAAAAACATTAATATCAATAAAAATATGAATAATAATAAAAATAATAACAGAAATAGCAACAACTACATGAATAATAATAATAATAATAACATTAAAATTATTAATAATACCAAAAAAACATTTTTTTTCACTTCGTAAGGTTTGGGAGCAATGTTGGTAAACCATAATTAAACTATGCAACCCTATATGGGCCTCTAGACAACCTACATATTCAAGATGCACATTTAAAGAAACCATGCGCCAACCATGTCGAAATTTCTACTAAAAAATATCGATGCACCTATATAGTTTGTGCAAGGTTTGGACTTACCGTGTGCAAAAAATGTTCCCATAATGTAATAACCAAAAATTAAAATTTAAAACCCAATATTACTTGAAGAAAAGGATAAATATAATTAAATAATTAAAAATAATTAATAATTGAGGGTAGGGGTATGACAATTCTCCCCACCATGACTCTTTATTCCTCCAGAAATTCTTGAAAATACTCAATTGATCAGGACATGAGGCAAGAAAGAAATGACACCCCAAAAAATACAACCTCTACCCAAAAAATAAAAATGGAAATCTTTCTTCCCCCCAAAATACAAAAATCATAAAATCCCCAAATAAGCTAAGAGGTAATCATCAAAAAAATGAAGAATGGATAAGGGAATTTAATTTCTCTAAACACAACCTCAAAAATTAAGCACCCTAATGTATAAAATATAAATCACAAAATAAACTCATTGGAGTCAGGTGGGATAGTGAAAAAGGTTTTTCCCATTATGATGGCAGAAAATACAATTCACCATGAGTCCATTTTATTGTGGTATCCACAACATTTTTTTCTTCATTGAAACACCGATTCTTTGGCGAAAATAAATCATAAATCTAATAAAAAAACCCTAACACTACTGTGATTTATTAACATCAAGAATTATACCTAATAAATTTAATAGAAGACATAAACAAGACCCGTAGTGGGTCTCCACACCATTTAAAAATCAACTATCCTGAAAAAACCCACAACACAAGGGGGAACTAATGAAAGAGACTAAAATTAAAAACTAGCCCAAACCAAGATTCAAAATTTCCATAAGACATAAACATATATAAATAGTATGTTATGAAAATATAATACCATTTAGAAGGAAAGCCAACACAATAAAAAAATGGGTTTCAGAAGAGACAAAAATAAAAAGAGAAAACTAAAATGAATTCTTCCTAGATGTAAGAGATAAGAAGATGGATAAAATTTCCCCAAAAAACATAAAAACTCCATTGTACGAAATGTTTACTTCGAGACCTATAGAAAGAGCATTAATGTCTTGATAAATCTTTTACCCCAAAGGCAGGAGTTCAAAACCTCTATCTGAACCTACCACTTCTAGAAACATAACCTATAGAACCTCTCTAGGTTCCACAAGCAGCCATACCAATTAAAATACTTCAATAGATTATGATAATATTCTTAACCAATCACACTAGAATAAAATTAGAATCTGGTCTGAGGAATGAGGAACATGAACTAGTGATGGAGACACCATAGGAATATGTTTCTCTTGTAAAATATCCTCACTAAATAGTGAACCTTTCTTGAGCACCATTTGTAACTAGACTTTTATCTACCTTAAGCAACCCTCTATAATCCAACTAAACTAAAAAAACCTCATTCACAAACTCCCCAAATAGTATATTCTCAAATAATAGAAAATGTTATTTAATCTATGGATGGAGACCCTACATCAATAGAGGACAATTCAAGTTATCTCTCAATGTTATCTTTGAGGAAAAGAAACAAGGCTATTTAAGATGGTCAACACAACCCTTCTCTATCTATAGACCTAACTTAACACCTATGAGAACTTCTATCCTTTAACATATAACAATCCTCATGCATCACACAAAAAGGAAACATATGAAAATAAATCAACTCCACCACTCAACTAGGAGTCTATAAAAAAACTAATAACCTCAATAGATTCCCTAGAAACCTTTAACACCATTCTGGTGGAATTATCTACACTATATTAAAACACCCAAAGAAATAAATATCAAAACAAACCACAACCAAATCTATACCAAGATGAAATTTCATCCTTAAAAAGAAATTGAAAAACTATGTTTTAGAAAAAAAAAAATAAACAATTTTAAACCACCATTATTATTCAGAATTCAAAACCATATTCTACATAAAAATAATTTGAACTTAAAAAATCATTTCAAAATATAGTTCCCATTTCAAGTACTCTTAAACTAAAATCATTCCAACACACCCACTTATCATGACCTCACAGTCCCCATTTAAAATAATTTAAAAAACCTATAATAATTTGTGAAATTATCAATTTTGTTCCATATATCCTGACATATATATACATCCCCACCAAATCAACAAATATTTCCACACATACTACTAAATATCCAATTTACACATGTATAAATCCATAAATGTGATCATTCATAGGATTTTTATGTGTCAATTCAAAATATCTTCCATTCCCAAAAGAAAAATTTAAACCTAAATTCAAATTCCAAACCATTTTGAAGCCACACCATATAATCCAAAAATAAATAACATCCAAATTCCCCATTTCAAATAAAATTCCATTTCACATATCAAAAAACCATTCACCCCCCCCCCCCCAAATTCGAAAAAAATTTCAGTTCCAAAACAACCCATTTCATTTGAAAATAACCCAGGCCATTAATTTAGTAAAACAAAATTATACAATCCATATTCCATTTATAGAATCCCAATGTTACACTGTGAAATAAACTAAAAAATTACCAAAAACAAATGAAAATAACCTATTACTTGATCAAATATCCAATAATCTATGATTTACAACCTCTACACACAACATAGTCGCATGGTTTGGTATTTTGTTCAACAACTGAGTTAGAACATTTGTAGTAATCATAGGAATTTCCATGGTCTATGTATAGTTTTTTAGACCATGAAAAAAAACCATGAACCATATGAGTCCATCCTATAAGAACCATCAAATCCAAAAAACCAACATAAAATTGTAACGCCCCGACCCCAGCTACCCAGAGCCGGTGCGTTACTTCGTAACATTGGCATGATCACAAAATATCATGTCTCGAAAGACCGATTAGTTTAGTATCCTTGGAAACACTAGATACATTCGTAAACGTTACATTACATCATAAAGTTAAAAACTACAATAACAAAGTCTCCATAGTCCACACTCATATACTCTTCTGACTATCCCTGCAGGTCATTCATAAAATACTTCTTCACATCCTGGAAAATATTAAAACATTGAAAGGGGTGAGCTCAGATGCTCAGTAAGGATAACAATAATGCGGAAGCTTTCATAAATAAATATTAACATTTAAGGCAATGTATAACTAAAACAAAAGCCTTTTAAACATGAACTTGAACATAATATGGAAAAATTAAAATGAGATAATTCCATTTACTTATTCACATGGATATTCTACTAGTCGAATAATCACATGCAATATCAATAACCACTTTCATAATGATGGAATGCATAATGCCAGACTATCATAACCACGTAGCCAAGGCCTCGTGCCAAGACCACAAATTAGATTTTGTCAAGGCCTCGTGCCAAGACACTAGTTTGTCTCATGAGACCTGCCGATGCATCGAGGAGCTATAGCGGGCTCCACCCGTCACTTATTAAGTCCAATGCATTCCTCATATGAATAGGTTTAAACATATCATAAACCATAACATAATCGTATCACATAAAACATGCATAAAGGAAACATAAAATTTCCACATTTCAATCACAAGATATCAATACAACAAATTGATATAATAAAAACACTTTCAAAACCATTTTCAATACCAAAATAAAAGAAAGTTAAAACTTTGTATTTATTTTTCATTAAAAAAATGATGGCTTGTAGAGGAAGCCGAAACTCAAATAATGGTCACGGCGGTGGAGAAGTCGTTGTCACCGCATAAGTACGGAAATAAAAACATTCCCCTTTTTTCGTTTAGTAAAACTCTTCGTATAAAAAAGATTCATTTTGAATAAACGTAAAAGTCAAAGGGGTTTATACACCGTATAAAAGAAAGTTGTGTATAAAACCAAATATGCCTCAATGAAAGGGGATTGAGACGAAGTTCTTAAATAGATAATTTTTTAAAATAAAATAGATCTATTATGTGTATTCACTATAGGTACACATAAAGAAACTAAAAATACAAAATAGGACATAATAATATCATGACATAATTTGAAAGTAAGAGATTA
Organism: Viscum album; assembly: GCA_963277665.1. Taxonomy (NCBI): domain Eukaryota; kingdom Viridiplantae; phylum Streptophyta; class Magnoliopsida; order Santalales; family Viscaceae; genus Viscum; species Viscum album. Next base: position 1,144,563,821 of record OY728138.1, read on the forward strand.
ACCCAAAGAATGGAAGTTGGGTTAAGAAGTTCCCTTACCTCATGTCCGACTTGACTCAACCGTTCTTTAACCTCCTAAATAATAAACTAGAGTTAATATCTACCTTATTAAGAACCATTATCCTTTTTATATCACTTATTACAATGTTATGAACATTATTTAATTATTTAAGTTAATAACGGTCGTTTTGTCGATCTTTGGTACTTGAGTCAAAAATAAACTTCTTATAATTACAAGTTGTTCATGTGGTGAAATATCCATTATATCCAGAATTATATTCATGATGTAGATATAATATATATCATATATATACAGTATATACATTCATTCATAATGTCACGTAATATTTAGAGGTAAGAAATGAAATGCACCGTTTATGGAGACGGTAAGCCGTACGTACGCATGAATGCTACTTTCATTTCTATTTCACATTTAATGTAATGAAATCATAATTATATAAAGGTATAATATAGTTCCAGTATAATATCATATATAATATCATTTACTCCATCCTTTATACATCCCAGATATGGCATTAACGATTCACATCACTTTGAGGGGGCGGTAGTCCGCACTTCCTAAAATGAAATTATCGCGTTTTACCCATAATGGAAATAATAAAGTATGCCATAAATGAGAAATACAGAAGCATAAGTAAAACATAAACATATTATATATCATATATAAAAATAGTGACATCTTAATGTCCACCTTTGAAGGTGTTATATGAGTATTGAACAATCATCGTTTCGTGAGGCAGAAATTCGCCATCCACAGAAACCGTATGTTCTTTAACCATTATATGTATGTGTGTGTAAGTGTAGCTCGAATCCTTCTTATAAAAACATCCTAGTATATTGAGGATACAGGTTTTGTTACAAAAGAAATGAATAAAAAGAGTTTAGGGGGTTTGATAAGAAAAATAAAACAAAACAACATTAGAGAAGACATTACCTCAAAATCGGGTAACTCTTTTTGATTTGAGCCAAAGGATTCCTTGAGAAGATTTATGCCCAAAGTGAGGCTTCTAGGAGTAAGAGGGGGAAGTTGGGAGAGTATTTGGGCCAAGGTTGTCCGAGCCAAATGGCTTGAAGGTGTGAATAAGGTGGGAGAGGTGGGGGCCTTTTATAAGTGGAGAGGAGGGGCTCTTTTGGAAATATTGAAATGTTACATTATTACACAATGCTTTTAGGATTCTAAAGGTCCCACACTTATATAATTCGTGGCTAAGGTGATAGGGTTCTAAATATACCCATCCAATATTCTTTGGACAAGTGTAAGCCTTGGATTTTACATTATCTTTTCATTTTATTAAAATCGTTAAATAATGAGGTCATCGCTGTATCATAATGATGTCATAAATAATTTAATTTATTTAATGTATAAAAATTATAAAAAATATACTATGATGTAGGAAATCTTTTTATCTTTCTAATGAATATTTATAGTCAAAATTTGGACTTGTGTAACCCCACTTAAAAACTGTTTTAGTAAAATAACTCATGTTTGTGTCAATTTAATTTTAACATTAAATAAATATATATTAATGTCATTTTCCAACTAAAGTGGCTCCATGGGGTCCCCAAGTTGACCCATGGGTTGTCTTGGTCGGCCATGACTCATCCAATAGGAGTAGGACAAGTGTCAAGCTCATCTCATATTATTAAAACATTATTTTTACCTTAAACTACACTAATTACCTCTAATCGTGATTAAGAACTTAAAAGTTACTATTCACCAAAAAAATTATTTTAATCTCATTGAACCACATTTTACTTCTTAATGACAACCATGTATGTCGGATTTTTGAAAATCAATTCACAGAAGTGGTAATATTTCATTTTAAGCGAAAAATCAGTTATTTAACTACCACTTAGTGGTTTCACTATTCATAAAAAATTGATGTTTTTCAGAACAATGCCAAAATTTAACCCTAAGCTATAATTGATATTTAGAATTCAAAAATGATGTCTATTTTACAAAATTCCAAACATATAAGTTGCATTAATTAATTTTATAATTAATTCCCGCTGTCACAACAAATAGCGTGTTTTTAAGAAACAATTTATATCAAAAGATTGGTAATTGTTTATGTCCAATTTCAATGTTAAATTAATTCTAATGACCACCATTGGATAAAATGGTAAAAATATATTCTAATTATACTTTAAAACCACTAAATAGTATAATTTATTACAATAAATTATTTTGATTAAAAAAGTTGTTTTAAGTATTTTTCACTATTCATAAAAAAATTGGAAGTTCTCAGAAAGTTACAAAATATTCAACTTAGGATAATTTCGATATTACGAATTCAAAAATGAAGTCCATTTGGAAATTTAAAATTTCTATAATTTTAAAAAGTGGTTATTACTATTCATAACGGCTACTTTGATTAGTCGCGGTGTTTTAGAACTCAAAGTTGTGTACAATGAAAGCTATTGCATTATTGAATGAGAAGCGTATCGTGGAAGCTCGGGGTGTTACATTCTCCACTCCTTCAATAAATTGCGTCCTCGCAATTTGAAATTTTTCTTTGAAAATAAAAGGTTGAAAAGAGAAAATACCTTTGAGGAAAACCCACATCGGAAATAAGGTTAATAAAATTTAGCCTTAATAAGAGGGAAAGAGAAATGAAAAAGTCACCACCCAATTATGATCTCGATTAAAAGAACATTGGTGGAAATTAGAGACATATAATTGGAGGAAAAACATAAATATTTGTTGGGAGTGATTGAGGTCATCAATCACAATCAACTGTCAAATTGAGGGCCTCAAAGCCTTCAATCTATATTGATTTAAAATATCATCAGTTCAACAAGACATAAGGTATTAGGATAACACATTTTTTTTGTTTTAATATCCCTTTACTAAAGTTTAAGAATTAATTTATTCATTGAATAAGAGATAGGTATATATATATATCTTGACAATTAGAGTTTCAACCTTCAACTCATCATTCACTCAAAAAGATAATAGAACTAAAAAATATTATACTTATCCTAATTGTATAAGGTTCCAAATGTTAACACATACCATTTAGATTAGTAAAATTATTTTGTAATAACCAGGGACTTCCTGTAGGCTAGTGGTAGGAAATAAAGGCCTGTCGCACCATGATTGTGGGTTCGATTCCTGCAGCTTTGTCCGACGCGACGGGTTATGCCCACCCTGCAGGTTGTCCTTTTCCTAAAACTAGAGTATCATAATATTCCAAAAATAATCTTCATAAATTTTTTAACCTTAGACAATACTATCCAAAGATCAACTTAATCCACTCCAAACTTTATAGTTATCCAAAATACCTCTGTCCAGACTTTCTCTAAAATGTCTCTTAATTCCAAAATCAATTTATCAGATTCCCCAAACAAAGTAAAGTTTCTCTTATTGTCACATACTAAAAATATAATTACCTTCATCATATTAAAACCTTACTGAAATAAACAAGTACTGCAGTACAATCCTTATATATATATCACATTATTCTTATAACCAGAATATAATCCTTGAGTCCAAAAGCACCAATACATTAATTATTCCTCTTCAACTATAGTCACAGTATAAGATTGGCCTTGATCCCCTATCATTTTCTGAGGTAAGTTTCCTTGACGCTTAGGACATTCATTTGCATAATGCCCCATTTCCCTACAATTGTAGCATTCAACTTTGACAGTCTCTTTCTTTCCCTTGCAATCACGAGCCTGGTGACCCTTTTCTCCACATTTATAACAAACTCCCATTCTTTTTAGGCACGTACCAGGGTGATTCTTCCCACAATTATCACATAATGGAAAATCCTTCTTTCCCTTTTTCCCTTTATCTGTCTCTTGTTCCACCGTTCTCTTCTTCTCTTGCTTTACTTTGTTGTCATAAGACATAGAGAATTCCTTTTCTGTCTTGATAGCACACGAGACAATATCTTCGTATAATGAGAAGGATTGTGATACTAAAGCTCGACGGAGAAATGGTTTTAACCCATCAAAGAAATGATCAATCTTACTCCTTGGGTTACGTATATAATCGGAAGCATGCCTCGCTAACCTTGTAAAGTTAGCCTCATACTTTGCGACATTCTCATCCTCCTTCTGCCTCAGACTCAGAAATTGCCTTTCCATATCTGCTCGATGGTCACGAGGAAAGTATTTTTCCAAGAAAATCTCTTTTAACTCCCTCCATTCCATATTCGATACGTCATCATATTCCTTTGAGTTTTGAATCAGTGACCACCACTGATCGGTATCTCCAGTGAGGCGGTAAACTGCCATGACAACCTTCTCCCTTTCACTACTCCCCAAGGAATGAAATATTTTCTCTAAGGAATTTATCCATTGCTCAGCTACTATAGGATTTGTACTCCCATCGAAGGTTGGTGGTTGTTGCCTCATGAAACGGTCTAGCATTGATCCTCCACGTTTCGGATCAGGGTGCTCCATACGAGTAAGGTTATTATTCATAACCTGCGTGAGTTGTCCCAGTACGGTGAGAAGCTGATCAGCACTAGTTGTATCACTAGATCCACCATAATTATCTTGATCAAGAGGGAATCCCTACCCGGAGTGCGTGCATTGATACAGTTTCCATTCCTTCCACTGGGCGCCATTTCTAAACAATGGCATAAACTAGATTTGTTTATGAAATAAAATACATAATTCCATATTTGTAAAATACTTTACATAAATTGAACTATTTATGGATATAATCCATAATCATAAAAAGAAATGTTTTCTTTGAGGAATTATATACTCATAACCCTTCATAGTGGTTTGTAAATAAAATGAGAATTATCCTAAGCATATCCCTACACGGAGTGTCGTAACCAAGAGTGCAGCAAGGCCCGTTGTCATGCACCAGTTCCCGTTCGAGTCTAGCTCAAAGCGGTGTTTTCGGGTTTTACCCCTAGGTACATCTATGCCAGAGCCGCCTCTACCTGCTCGTATCCAGACAGGGATGTATTTCTCGAAAACTCATAACATCTCTATAATGCCAAAATTCTAGGAAGTTCTTCTATACTAATCCTCAAAGTCTATCTTTGGGCTATGTGCTCTAATCAGAGTTTATCTACATCTAGCTTCCAAGGTTAGTACTAAACTGCCTCTGATACCAACTGTAATGCCCCGACCCCAGCTACCCAGAGCCGGTGCGTTACTTCGTAACATTCGCATGATCACAAAAGATCAAGTCTCGAAAGACCGATTAGTTTAGTAGCCTTGGAAACACGAGATACATTTGTAAACGTTACATTACATCATAAAGTTAAAAACTACAATAACAAAGTCTCCATAGTCCACACTCATATCCTCTTCTGACTATCCCTGCAGGTCATTCATAAAATACTTCTTCACATCCTGGAAAATATTAAAAAATCGAAAGGGGTGAGCTCAGATGCTCAGTAAGGATAACAATAATGCGGAAGCTTTCATAAATAAACATTAACATTTAAGGCAATGTATAACTAAAACAAAAGCCTTTTAAACATGAACTTCAACATAATATGGCAAAAGTAAAATGAGATAATTCCATTTACTTATTCACATGGATATTCTACTGGTCGAATAATCACATGCAATATCAATAACCACTTTCATAATGATGGAATGAATAATGCCAGACTATCATAACCACGTAGCCAAGGCCTCGTGCCAAGACCACAAATTAGATTTTGTCAAGGCCTCGTGCCAAGACACTAGTTTGTCTCATGAGACCTGCCGATGCATCGAGGAGCTATAGCGGGCTCCACCCGTCACTTATTAAGTCCAATGCATTCCTCATATGAATAGGTTTAAACATATCATAAACCATAACATAATCATATCACATAAAACATGCATAAAGGAAACATAACATTTCCACATTTCAATCACAAGATATCAATACAACAAATTGATATAATAAAAACGCTTTCAAAACCATTTTCAATACAAAAATAAAAGAAAGTTAAAACTTTGTATTTATTTTTCATTAAAAAAATGATGGCTTGTAGAGGAAGCCGAAACTCAAATAATGGTCACGGCAGCAGAGAAGTCATTGTCGCCGCATAAGTACGGAAAGAAAAACATTCCCCTTTTTTCGTTTAGTAAAACGCTTCGTATAAAAAAGATTCCTTTTGAATAAACGTAAAAGTCAAAGGGGTTTATACACCGTATAAAAGAAAGTTGTGTATAAAACCAAATATGCCTCAATGAAAGGGGATTGAGAAGCAGTTCTTAAATAGATAATTTTTTAAAATAAAATAGATCTATTATGTGTATTCACTATAGGTACACATAATGAAAGTAAAAATACAAAATAGGACATAATAATATCATGACATAATTTGAAAGTAAGAGATTAACCCAAAGAATGGAAGTTGGGTTAAGAAGTTCCCTTACCTCATGTCCGACTTGACTCAACCATTATTTAACCTCCTGAATAATAAACTAGAGTTAATATCTACCTTATTAAGAACCATTATCCTTTTTATATCACTTATTACAATGTTATGACTATTATTTAATTATTTAAGTTAATAACGGTCGTTTTGTCGATCTTTGGTACTTGAGTCAAAAATAAACTTCTTATAATTACAAGTTGTTCATGTGGTGAAATATCCATTATATCCAGAATTATATTCATGATGTAGATATCATATATATCATATATATATAGTATATACATTCATTCATAATGTCACATAACATTTAGAGGTAAGAAATGAAATGCACCGTTTATGGAGACGGTAAGCCGTACGTACGCATGAACGCTACTTTCATTTCTATTTCGTATTTAATGTAATGAAATTATAATTATATAAAGGTATAATATAGTTCCAGTATAATATCATATATAATATCATTTACTCCATCCTTTATACATCCTAGATATGGCATTAACGATTCACATCACTTTGAGGGGGCGGTAGTCCGCACTTCCTAAAATGAAATTATCGCGTTTTACCCATAATGGAAATCATAAAGTATTCCATAAATGAGAAATACAGAAGCATAAGTAAAACATAAACATATTATATATCATATATAAAAATAGTGACATCTTAATGGCCACCTTTGAAGGTGTTATATGAGTGTTGAACAATCATCGTTTCGTGAGGCAGAAATTCGCCATCCACAGAAACCGTATGTTCTTTAACCATTAGATGTATTTGTGTGTAAGTGTAGCTCTAATAATTCTTATAACAACATCCTAGTATATTGAGGATACTGGTGTTGTTACAAAATAAATGAATAAAAAGAGTTTAGGGGGTTTGAGAAGAAAAATAAAACAAAACAACATTAGAGAAGACATTACCTCAAAATCGGGTAACTCTTTTTTATTTGAGCCAAAGGCTTCCTTGAGAAGAGTTATGCCCAAAGTGAGGCTTCTAGGAGTAAGATGGGGAAGTTGGGAGAGTATTTGGGAAGAGTTTGTCCAAGCCAAATGGCTTGATGGTGTGAATAATGTGGGAGAGGTGGGGGCCTTTTATAAGTGGAGAGGAGGGGCTCTTTTGGAAAGATTGAAATGTTACATTATTACACAATGCTTTTCGGATTCTAAAGGTCCCACACTTATATAATTCGTGGCTAAGGTTATAAGGGTTCTAAATCTACCCATCCAATAGTCTTTGGACAAGTGTAAGCCTTGGATTTTACATTATCTTTTCATTTTATTAAAATCGTTAAATAATGAGGTCATCGCTGTATCATAATGATGTCATAAATAATTTAATTTATTTAATGTATAAATATTATAAAAAATATACTATGATGTATGAAATATTTTTATCTTTCTAATGAATATTTATAGTCAAAATGTGGACTTGTGTAACCCCACTTAAAAACTGTTTTAGTAAAATAACTCATGTTTGTGTCAATTTAATTTTAACATTAAATAAATATATATTAATGTCATTTTCCAACTAAAGTGGATCCTTGGGGTCCCCAAGTTGACCCATGGGTTGTCTTTGTCGGCCATGACTCATCCAATAGGAGTAGGACAAGTGTCAAGCTCATCTAAAATTATTAAAACATTATTTTTACCTTAAACTACACTAATTACCTCTAATCGTGATTAAGAACTTAAAAGTTACTATTCACCAAAAAAATTATTTTAATCTCATTGAACCAAATTTTACTTCTTAATGACAACCATGTATGTTGGATTTTTGAAAATCAATTAACAGAAGTGGTAATATTTCATTTTAAGCGAAAAATCAGTTATTTAACTACCACTTAGTGGTTTCACTATTCATCAAAAATTGATGTTTTTCAGAACAATGCCAAAATTTCACCCTAAGCTATAATTGATATTCCGAATTCAAAAATGATGTCTATTTTAAAAAATTACATACATATAAGTTGCATTAATTAATTTTATAATTAATTCCCGCTGTCACAACAAATAGCGTGTTTTTAAGAAACAATTTATATCAAAAGATTGGCAATTGTTTTTGTCCAATTTCAATGTTAAATTAATTATAATGACCACCATTGGATAAAATGGTAAAAATATATTCTAATTATACTTTAAAACCACTAAATAGTATAATTTATCACAATAAATTATTTTTATTAAAAAAGTTGTTTTAAGTATTTTTCACAATTCATAAAAAAATTGGAAGTTCTCAGAAAGTTACAAAAAATTCAACTTTGGATAATTTCGATATTACGAATTCAAAAATGAAGTCAATTTTGAAATTTAAAATTTCTATAATTTTAAAAAGTGGTTATTACTATTCATAACAGCTACTTTGATTAGTCGCGGTGTTTTAGAACTCAAATTTGCGTACAATGCAATCTATTGCATTATTGAATGAGAAGCGTATCGTGGAAGCTCGGGGTGTTACAAAAATGCTAAAAAAAGAAATAACCATGAAAACAAATATAATATATGTACTTGTATTTTGAGGAAAAACCACCCAAGACCAGCCTAGAAATTCAAGCATCCTTCCGAATAGGTGGTGGTCAAGAACTAACTCAGGCCTGACTACTTGTGTTTTGAATATCCTATCTTCAAACTATTAAAAATCCCTAAATAAAAATGGTTAATCCTCTGATACCATTTTATCACAAACCATCTCGGGTATACCTTGAACTGATCACCCATGATGGCCCACCACAAGGCTCGAGAGGTGTTTCATATCATCTAATGTTTGGAAAAAGTTACAACATTCTAGAAAAACTCAATTGTTAATTATATTTCTCATAAGCCAGATATAAATAAAATAGAATTAGAAAAAATAATATTGGAAGTAGAAAATAAATGGGCAACTAAACAGATAATAACAATAACCTGGAAAAAATTTACATGGCCTCGTGGGTCACTATCATCCATGGAACCAACATCCCTCTATGGTGATAAATACCAAGCTTAAAGAAGAACCAAAAGCTAAAAATAATGATATAGATACATGTTTGGGTATTAAAACTCATTGGGCATGTCTGAAAAAACATTTAATAATGCCTTATCTTTAAAAATAAAACTAAGACATCATGTTTCAAAAATTAGAAAGATCAAAGTAGGTTTTGGACCCTTTTAATAAAATGAAATAACATAATTTCATTTTAAGACATAACTTATTCAATACAGGTGTCTCAGTATTGAAAATAAAACTAATATTCCACTTTAAAAAGAAACTAGAATAATGGAGGAAACTAGATATGAAATAGTATGTAAATAGTTCCATGAAAAAAAGATTAAAAGAGATAAAAAACCATGGGAAATCCCTAGGAATATTGGTCATTAGGTATCCAGGATCCTCATAACTTAGTGATCAATTCATATAGACAGTTATCATGCATGATCCCCTAGAGTGGTCACAACCAATATTCTAGAAATCCTTAAAATATCATCCTTAGTTTAGTTAGTGTTGTACCATAAACTCTATAGGGAGCCTAGGACAGATCCTTTCTAACTCAGCTATCGTACTAGTCTATAATAACCCACCTAAACACTCTGGGTTTCCATGTACTTGAATATTACAAATCTTGGATGTTTACCATTTTCAAACCCCTCACAAACTCACCATATTTAAAAACCATCATTCTCATATCAATGATCTAACATTAAATAAATCCATAGGGGAAATATATTTCACCGTCATTCTATTCACACCAAAACAACCTTCAAATTACCCACTACACATTCAAATCCATTTATAAAACCAATGGGACATTTAAAATACTACAAACTTCCTAGAAGGTCCTAAAATATGTATAAAAAATAAAACCTATGTTGGAAGCTTTGGTAAATTTTAGTAAGATAGTGAAAATTCATATCCATGAATCAAAAGTCACTTTTTATATAATATAAACCTCATATAATAATGAAATATTTTTTTTTTGAAAATTAAGCAATCATGGATTTCATATTAAACGTTTTAGAATAGGTAACATATCTCAAAACATGATGCTTTTGACGATTATAATCTAAAACCACCTTAAAAAGGTCTATGGAAGAATAAATCCATCCATTTATGCTTACAAACATATGAACATATATATATATACCTATATATGTGAATACCCCTATCCATAATGTGGATATTCCCCTTTCCATGAGTTAATAAATATAAAGAAGGTACATATAAATATATAAATATATATATATTCCTTTACCATGATAACCTGTGTAAGTCACATTCATGAATGGTGGTCTAAAAACCACTATAAAAATAATATAAAAAAATTAAAAAAAAACCCAAATTAAAATGTGGGAAAATAATTAAAATGGGAGAAAACTCACCTGAAACCAAATGTGAACTCACATCCTTCAATGGATTTGGTAATAACAATCTTCAATCAAACCCCATAGACCCTAAGAACCATTAATCAAGAAATAAAAAACCATATTTTGGTTAGGATTTTTCCTTGGTGAATTCAACATAAAAGTGCAATGAGTTAAACTAATAAAAGATAGATAAAAATAAAATAGAAGAGGGGGGGAATACTTACTGGAGGTGATCACAACAAGAAAATACCGAGAAGACGAGTTAATGGATATTGTGCACATGAAGGGAAGGGGGGCTATGGGGGGGGGGGGTTCGCATGAGGGAAATGAAAAACTGGATGATAGGTATTAGATAATAATAATTATAATAACATTAACAATGACAACAATAACAATAATAACATTAATTATAATAATAACAAAAACAAAAATAATAATAATAAGCATAATAAAAAAAGAACTGTAAGAATAATAGTAACGATGAAAACATTGATAATAATTATAATAACATTATTAATAATAATAACATTTGTTCTTTTTTTTTCATGATTTCATGGTTTGGACACATGGATTATTAAACCAGGAGTAAATCATGTGAAATTATTTTGGTTTCTAGACACCCCAATTATGGATGGCACACAGTTATGGAAATTGTGTGCTAGCTATGCAGTTGGGTTATCTAGAACCTATAGATGTGTCTGCATGGTTTCCACAGGGTCTCGACTAGCTGTACGCCAACAATGAACAAGTGTTAAAAAACCAAAAAAATATAATTAAATACATGTCCTAGAATGAAACACAAAAACAAAGATAAATATAATTAAATAATCAAATATATTTAATTTGTCATGGTTAGGGTGTGAAATCATATATTTGATATGGAATCATCTTGATATTCTTTCTAGGGATAAAAATTGTTTATGGTGGGGAGGTTGTAACTTCATATTACCTTATTTCATGAACATTTTAGACCTTGGTTTTTATTTTACATTGTATGGGGATTAAATCAGGCTTTATTATGTGATGATTTAAAAAAAATTGAATCCCATGGGCCTATGAATACTAGGTACATAGTTATAGATAACTGTGTGGTTTGTCCCAAGAAACCATTCACTATGTTGAGAGGATCTATTGAGTGGCTTATAGAAAAAATATGGTTTTTAAAAATAGTGTGGTCACCCCTCCAAACCTTCCCCCTTAAAAAGTCAGGGTTCTAATGGATGGAACATAGTTAGAAAAACTATGTAACCAAACCTAGAACCCCAACTATAATTCTATTATAGGATCATAGTTAGGGCACATAATTACTACTAACAGTGCTCCCCTGCCAATCAAACCAAGCTCATAGGTTTTTAATAAACCAAAAATTTAATTAAATATATTTGGACCCAATTGTATGATGTATGACACCAATATTTCAAGGATAATAAATTATATTTTAATTTGGAGCCACTCTAGATGTTTCCTTAGCTCTTTAAACCTCTTATCTTTCAAATTATGGTGTAAGTGACCGATTTGATCTATATCTGGTATGTTGGTCTATCCTCATTCGGTTTATTCCAATCTCCTAATAATTATTTCTAGAGGGTTTTATATCACATCTTATTGATGTATTTACTCTAAATTTTTATGGATCTTGATTCTAGGTTTAATTTCAAAATTTTATATACCTCTATTATTTTTTGGTGGATCCCATTTTGGGTGTTGTGTTGATTTGATCTGGTAATTTAAGTTAGGTGGTTCTATAAAGATTTTCTATAAATTTGATTCATGTATTTGAATTATTGATCTGTAATGGGTATTTAAATGACATAAAAACTATAATTTTATATAATTTTATACCTGACTTAATAAAGGAATGAAATTTTTTTAAAACCCTAATTTCAATGAAATTGAGATTGCTGATGATATATTTATATAAAATTGAAGGATTTATTTGAAAAGTTATTTCATAGAATGATTTATTGTTGATTCTTGATAAAAGTTTCATAAATTCAAATATGATTTTAAATTTAATGAATTTTATGATAAGTTACGATTTGGTTTTGAAACGAAAAGGCATGTTAATTACTGAATTTGGAAAATTGAATTGTGAATAATGAAATTATTTGAAATGCATGATTCTATCAGGATTATTTGAATTATATTTTTATGAATGTATGATCTTGGGTAGTTAGTTGGTGATCAGGATAATCTTTATAGCACTCTGACTCCATATAAATGGATTAATGATGTTAACACTAACTAAACAAATTCCAAAATGATTTCCAATAATGGGTCCCCCTAATTAAGTGTAGTTTGATTTCCTATAATGGTTCCCCCAATATGGTGTAGATGTGAGTTTTTACACATATCATTATCCATGATCGTGATTGAGAACCTTTCCTAGAAAATATAATACCACATGGATTATTAGCATGATACCTTATTTTGGATTTTATTATTCATCCCATTGATTATAGAACTGTTTTATCCCCGACGATAGTTTTATATAAATTTTTTATTTAAAATGATCATTTATTCCTATATGGATATATCTTATATATTTTTATTTTAACGTATTTTTTTTGAAAATAATTAAATTCATTACTAAACTTTATCTAATTTATATTGATAGCATAATTATTTTCATTATTATAGAATTTATTGTAGAACATTTTGTAAGACCCTACATGGATGTTTAGATCACACCAGACCTTTTCCTTATGGAATTTGTTGATTAACTTATTACAGGTCCAAGTAAATGGAGAGTTCTACTTGGAGGTGGTAGGTGTTATTCATTTATGGGTCATGAATTGGAGATTGTGACCATTGTAGTTGTGATCTATATTTTTCACAGGGTTTTGAGGCATTGTCTTGGAAATTTCATGACCATTTTTGGTATTTTTATTATTTAGGTGTTGTTTTACCTATTTAATTTTGGAACTTTATACTTGAAGAGTGTTAAAATACCAACATATATTTCTTTTCATCTACTGATTTGTGCAAAAAATCATTCCCTTTTTATTCTTTTATGATGCTAGGTTATATTGTCCAAAATATAGTGATTAGGAAGTCCCATTGAGCTATGTCAAGACCAACATGAGAATTAGCATACTAGTGTATCCAAGATGATTCATGAGATACCAAATCATCCATAAATCATAAACATGATTCATGGAACAAAACATTATCATTTCAAAATAAATAAATCATAAGAGTGACAAATCATCATTAATCAAACATTAACCATATGTTTGGATCATAAGTATAAAAAAATTTATAAGGGTATCTTGTAATCATAGGAATAGAAACAATTTAATATGTCATAGTTAACTACCCACTATAAAATAATATAGGATCAGGAATCAATACATTTTTACTATATCTTAATAGAATAGGTATCAACACCTATTTCTCGTATTGGATCTGGCATCCCAACATATTTATCGTAGTGGATAAAGCACAATGACTTATTTTGCATAATTTTCTAATAAGATATAAATATTAACCTAATATGTTTGAGGGATATAAAATTATAGTCCCTAATAACAAATAATTAAAACCAATCATATGAGTACTACATGATCTAAAAACATTTATCATATCATCATAACATAACTGATGGAAATGAAATAAGTTTGACAAGAATTTAATCATTTCATCACATGATGACATGTGAAAAATAAATGGTTTTCATATATACATCAATGTAAAAAATAACAAAACATATAGAAAAAAATAAGGATGGTATCATTGGATTGTAATAATTGTAAATAACATTTAACTTTATTGGATGTTATTATAGAAGTAAACTCTTTTGAAATATCACTGGATTTTTAGTTAAGGAAAAGAAACTTATCATTTTGAAGTCACTTATTTAAAATTAAAATATTTATAAAATTTTGTTAATGATTTTTTCATTGAAAATAAAATTGGAAACATGGAGTGGAATATTCAAATCATTGAGCGGTCATGATAGTGGAAAATTTTGTTCATGTCATGTATGCTGAAACCAATATTTCATTCACAAATAAGCCAATAGTACCTTGTTCAAAAAATAACTGGATGATTCCTTTAAAAAAATTATAGAATGTAACAAATGGGTAATAAATAATTTAAATAATAATTGGATAATAATCCAAATCAATCTAGAAAATACTTTATAGAAAACATAAACATGAATGAAAAAGATTCCAAACTGAATAGGTAAATTTAGTTGGTTTTCCGTAAAAATGAAATTTTTGTATCATGATTTTTTAAAGTGAGAATAATTAAAGGAAAAAAATTATTATACCAAAATAACCTGAAAATTTGATTTTTTTTGTTTTTTGATATCTATATCTTAAAATATCATCATCAGAAACTTAATCATAAACATTCTGATAAATAATGAGTTTTTAACATAAATCTATTACCTCAAGATTCTATTTATTAAAAAGTGATCCAAACTACTATATAATAAATATATATTTATTTTAAATATATTATTGATTAATAATTATAAATTTCATACCATATATAATTTACCTATAACATCATATCACATATTTATTAATATTTTTTATTAAAATCATTATATTGGGTGATAATTTCTTCACTTTTAAGGAATGATTTTGTTCGACAGTCCTAGTAATTCTTATTTTATAATGGTGGAATAATATAAAGAAATTTAATCATGATATATGTTTCATTTATATTAATTATATATATATATATATTTATAGGTATCGATAAAAGTTAGATATATAAAAATGGATTATATTGTTCATAGTTATGGTAGGCTATTTGTTTGCATGAACGATGTATCAAATTTTGATGGATAGAATAAAAAAAGTTAAATAATAACTAAAATTTAAAAGATAATTATCACATAATATATGTTTTATATATTTATCCATTATATAATTATTACTATCCATGTTAAGTTGAAATGAAAAATGATTCACATAGCTTTTTGGTGGAGATAGTCTACACACCCACATGTGAGCGACATTATCCTTTTCCAACAGATGTGAATAAGGAGGATAATGGTTTTTAAATCATTATAATAAAAATTAAACGTATTTGATATACATAATTAAATAATTTTTAAAGGATACCAAATATTTAGATGATGTATAATAAATAATACTGTTGAAATACTTGGATAACAGTTATATCTTTTCATTGAGAATCCTTCTTTAGATTACAACATAAACATAAAAAAGATGGTATTTTTACAATAAAGGAATATCATTCATGTGTTTACGAATTATAAAATGATATTAGTATATGTATTGGCTTATATTTAAGGCATAAAACTTTTAAATAACGTATAGAATGTTTCCTTTTATACGTGAGGGTAGAGGCACAAATGTAATTACCAAATGAATTTAATTAATATCATTTAATTTTCATTGTAAAATTATTAAAATTAATTTAATTACATTATAAGATTGTAATGAGTTTAAATGATCAATAAAAATAAACTTTTAAAAAAGATTTGTTAATTTTTTCCCTAGTTGTTTTTTATAATATCATTTTAACCCTCTAAACAATTACCACAATATCAAAGCTTTCAAAATTTTATGTGTTAATAATGTTATCACAAAAGGAAAGGTGTATACTAAATTGAAAATGGTTGATATTTGAGACCATATCCCATTCACAAGGCCAAATATTCTATTTTTTTTAATCTGTTAATAAAATATTATTTATTATAAAATATCATTAATGTCATTTCTTGAACTCGTCATTTAATTTAGCTTTTAAAAAAAGATTATTTCAAATTAATTTGAATTTAAACCATTAAAAAATTTCTAATATGTAAAATTTATCTTAAAAAATCATGGGAAAATTTAATTTACCCAAAATATATTACTTTTATAGTTTTTAAAAATCAAATACTTGATTTATTTACTACATGCACAAATGTTGTGCTAGTGGTGCATACACATTTGAGGTCATAATTTTGTCATACTAATAAAAAATGAATTCACATGATAAAAAAATTATTAATATTTCAATTTAAAATTTAGAAATAAACATAAGTTTTTTTCTCCCTCTGAGAAAATTATATATATTTTAAAAGTAAGACAATGTCATTTAGGAATTTATCTTTTACTTATATATTATCAAGTTAAATATAAAATTTATATATTAAAAAATGTCATATTTATGATTTTAAGGAAATTAATGATGAAATAAACTCATTAATGGAATAAATAATGTTTTTAGATGAATTTAAATCCTCATTACATTAGTTTTATCCCTAATTTACCCATTTTACTTTTTCCTAGGAAATAAAAATTTTCTACGGTTAATATTGATATTGAATTAAATAAATGGGAAATATTTACCAAATTTGGACATAATAATTAATACATATATAATCTTATATTTACTATTAAATATTTAAAAGTGACCGAATTTTATTTATGGTAAAAAATAAAACTATATGGAAAATAGTATTTTTGAAAAATGAATTTTTAATTGTAAGAATGATTTTATAACATATAAAATAATAAAATTAATTCAAATGAAATTTATTATATTATTATTAATATAATAGAATAAATTTTACTTTTTAACCATTATAAAAAATGTATCTTTTTAAACACTCGAAACAAAAATACAGTTTTCAATTAAAATTATTATATTTTACTATTCACTCAAAACTCAATATTTTGAGAAAAAATCCTAAATATTCATAGAAATATAATTTTGATATATTTATTTAAAAAATTATATAATTTTTTATAAATATAATTTATATAATTTCCTAAAATTAAATATAATATTCAATCACATAGAGAAAGAAAAACAATTTTTGAAGAAAAAGATTTTTGGACGAATAAACTTACTTTAATAAAAATAAGTGGAGTTGGATGAATTTAATTTAGTATTATTTTTTAGATATTTTTAACTCCCTAATATTGGAATTATCTAGCTAACATGATGATAATAATGTTGTGAGGATATTCCATTTGAGAGTCTGATGATTATTTGAGGGAGATATAGGTGTTAGTGGATTTTCATCGTAGTATGGAGAGTTAAATGGTAGAGGATTCCTATACCAAATTATAGTGGAATATACCTGGTTGTTATAGGAAGAGGAGTCTTAGTGGTGACACCCTAAGGAAGAGGTGACGTGAAACCACATCAATTGTGATGATGCTATATGGCGGTGGAAAGAAGATAGTCAATATCAAATTCTTATATATAGTAAGTTGTATGTTCTTATGACCACATGTGAGGTAGTTATTTATGATTTTTCAAGTTACCCATTATAGGTATATATGGTCATGTAAAATATATAAAGTTGGGTGAATAGGAATCTTTCCTAACCTAGGTAAAATAATTCATAATTATAGTTCATTAAACAATGTTTGTGCTTACATTTGGTGAAAGAGGAACACCATGGACATGGATTGTTTTTGTAACACCCCGAGATTTTCTGAAAAATATTCTTTTTAATTTCATTAATGTCTTGTGTTGTATGCTACACCAAAAAGATCTTTCACAACACACATCCCTGACTTGTCTTTCATTACACGCAATAAATACCTTCCTCGATAGCGTGTATAGTACGCAATACCGAGTTTCACTAAACGAGATATTATTATAATATTATTATGAACTAGCCGTTATGAATAGTAATACCCAATTTTTGAAATTTTATAAATTTTATCTTTGAAAATGGACTTCATTTTTTGATTTGGAATATCGAAATTATCTTAGGGTGAAATTTTGGTACTTTTTGGATAACTTTCATATTCTGATGAATAGTGAAAATTACTAAATTTTAATTAAAAAAAACTTTTTTAATCGAGATAATTAATAGAGATAAATTATTGATTTGAGTGGTTTTAAAGTATATTTCAAATATATTTTTACCATTTAATACAATGTTGGTCATTGGATGTAATTTCACATTTAAACCAGACATAAACAAGTGTCAATCTTTTGATAGTTATTATCTCTTAAAAACATGATATTTGTTTTGACGACGAGAATTAATTTTTAAATTAATTAATGAAACTGATATGTTTTGAATTTGGTAAAATATAAATCATTTTTGAATTCATAATATCAAATATAACTTAGGCCTAATTGTTGGTATTTTTTTGGACACTTTCATTTTTTGATGAATAGTGAAACCACTAAGTGGTAGTTAAAAAACCGATTTTTTCATAAAACATAATTTTGCCGCTTCTGTGAGTGGAATTTAAAAAATCCAAGAGACATGGTTAATATCAAGGACTAAAATTTGGTTTAATGAGATGAAAATATTTTTTTGGTGAATAGTAACTTTATACTTTTATTTACCACGGTTAAAAGTAAATAGGATAATTAAGGGTAAAAATGATATTATTATTACCCTAAAACATGTCATAATTCTATTGGATAAGTTTAATTCGAACAAAAAAAACCTTAGGAAAATAATATGACCATTTAGGCCCACTTGGATTAGATTAGGACATTTAATATTAATTTATTGAAAGAAGGGTTAAATAGTTAAAATCAAAGTTTAATAAGTAAATCATTTTTAATATAGGTTTATACATAAGATAAATTCGACTATAAGTATTCATTATAAAGATAAAACTATTTCCTACAAAATGGAGTTTTATTTAAAATTTTTATACATTAAATAATTTAAGTTATTTATGATACACAGATGATGCAGTAATTAGCTTATTAATAAAATATTGACATAATTGATGTTATAAATACCCAAATCAATGTAATTTGAGACTTGTTATGAATTACACTAATTTTATAGGTTAATATGACATGTTAGTATTGCTTTAGGTAACTTTTTTCGAACTAATAATTCTGTTATGAGTTTAAAAAAAATCAATTACCAAATAGTGTCAAAATTGACATAAAATAATTTTTAAAACAAATATTATATTATTTATTGTTATTTTATTCCTAAAAATCTAAGGTTCGGCCAAATGACTTAGATAAGATTATATATTTTAATAATAAACAACTTGGGGTTTTTTTGGCTTGTTATAGTATGTTTATTAACCTTATAGTGTAAGAAAACAAGAAGACACGGTAAAAGTTAAATTATCTAACTTAAAGTTAAATTAAAATGATATGGTTAAAATAGAAACCTAAACTTTTCTAAATTCTATTTTGTTAGAGGCTTTCTACCCATACCCACCTTATCTTAGAAATAACTCAATTTGGAGCTATTAAAAACATAATATATATTTATAATAAAAATAATATTTTTGGTTATTCCAAAGGTGCCCCTCTCCTCCCTTATAAAAGGGCACCTCCTCCCTCTCTTCCTCACACCACTTTGAGCCTTCATGCTCAGCCAACCCCTGCGAAATTCTCTTCTCCATCCCTAGAAACATCCTAGAGGTCCTGGTCATCTTCAAAGACCAATTTTAGTGCCTTAAGAGGAGGTCTCAAAGAGGTGCTTCAAAGAAGAGGTAATGTCCGTTACCGATTCTTTCAACTTTATTTATTCTTCCACTTCTTCTTCTTTAGTTGTTTCATTATGAAGTAATAAAATAAGTATCACTCATATAATGATATGTTATTATAAATATGAAACAACCATATTTTACCATCTATCAATCCTACGGAAAATGAAATCACCGCGCGTGCGTACGTACGGAATACCGTCTCTACGCCGTGGTGTAATCTATTTTACACCACCACTGTACTTGGATGGATATAATGGTGAAAGTAATGAATATATATGATTATTGTAAAGTGATATTGATTCTGTAATATTATACATACAATTTAATAGAATTCTACGATCATGGGAATGATATCATCGCTCATGTGTACGTACGGAATACCGTCTCCACAACACGATGAGATTCACTCTCCATGATAACCATTCAAGAATGATTTTAAAGTTTATATAATAAGTAATAATGAAATATATGACATAATAATGCTACTGAATATATATATATATATATTTATTTCATATACTTAATTCCATTCAATTCAATAAGGAAACGAAAACAACGTTCACGCGTACGTACGACCTACCGTCTCAATGAACGGTGTATTTCTTTCCATTTATCAATCCATTATATATATGTATATTATGAATATATATATAAATCATGTTTTACATTCTGGATGTAAGTAATCATGATCTAAGTAATCATATTAATAATTACAATTTAAAACACGAACGACAAATGAGACGATTTTACCCAAAATGCTACTTTAACATGAAATTACAAAAGAACGGGTAATATAAAGTCATAAGTGAACCATATATGATATAATAACAAGGAATATGATTCTGTAATAATTCAATGACATTATTTAAATTATTATACAAGAGTTTTGGATACGTACGAAGCATATCAGACCTAAGGTAAGGGATAATTATTCCAATATCATTCTTATCCGAGATTGTTCATTCATAAGTATTTACTGGGGTTATGATTATTATCCCTGTCCATATGTTCTAATTTTTTTTTCATAAAATGTTTACTTTTCTTCCATTTATGGTTAAAGTCATTTTTACCCTTTTCTACTTTTACCACATCGTATGGAAGGAATCATTCTTTTACGAGGTACTTTTTGACTTTTCCGGCAAAAGTATGAGAAGAATGTTTTTTTAACTTATACGGAATGAAAGGATTTTTACAGTTTTATAAAGCCTTATTTTCATGAAGCTTCCTACAAAATATTTCATGACTATTTTCATAAAGATCATTTTTTTTAAAATTTCATGACATTTTGTGAAAAGAAAATGATTTTGAAGAAGAAAGGATATAATCCTCAAGAATTAATTTCAAGTGTTTTATCAAAACCATTTTCCATATAAAATGACATTTTTTATATGTGTATGTTTCAAGTATCATGCCTCTATGATTTACATGGTTTCACTTTTCTTATTATGAAATGATATCCATTTCTTTTACATGGATTATGCGATGATGGGATGATGTTTATGAAACCCATTTTATTTGTTGGGTTATTATGAAGAATGTATGTTTATTTTGTGGCACAAGTAAGAATGATTTCATTATGAGATGGGTGGGACCTATATGTCCCTCCAATGAATTGTGTAAAGATTTATATCTCATGAGATAGACATGGCTGGAACAGAAAGTTAAACCGGTTCCGTAATACAGGACTGGAATGAGGAGTAAACTCGATTCCAAAAGGGACTTTGCCCACTAAGATGGTCTTGGCAGAAATGCCTTGGCTAATATGGAAATCATATCATTTGCTTAATGGTTACCACAATTACATGTTTTATTCCCATGCTATTTTATCATGATTTATGTTCCATTATGATGTATTCCTTATGTACTTCCATGTTTTATGTCGTTGCTCAAGATTTTTATGTTTGAACATTATGTTCATGTTTTTATGTTCAAATGTATATGGTATGTTTTATTTTATCCATGCTTACCCTTACCGAGCATTTGATCTCACCCTTTTTATGTTTTATTTTCCCCCAGGATTAAAAGAAAGGTTTAGGTTAAGGAAACAAAAAGTGGAATTTCTTTATTGGGAGATGTTGAAGATCTTTCACCACGATTAGAAGATTTTATTCCGAGTTTCCAAAGACATTAAACTATTACGATCCTTGTGTGTCTGTTTTTGTTATGTATTAAGTATTCTGCAAAAGTAATGTATTGTCCCTGTACGTCAAGCTTTAGGTCTCTACAGTTTTAAAACCATCAAATTTCCTTGAGTTGAATTGGTGGGAAAAATAAATATATTTCATCCCCATTTTACCTTGGTAATAAGGAGAATATGCTTCATGTTGTTTGATTGTGAATCAACTAATGAATTTAGTGCATTTTATAGTTATTTTACGTTTTGATTCCATGGATGTTATAACAAGTGATTATATGTAAAACTTATAAGATCACATGAGGAATCAAGGACTACCATATCTGATTAGGACCCTAAGTTAAAATTATTACTTAGGAGAGGAATAAAACTTAATTTTGGATCATATATTTACCTTCACTCGATTTATCATCAACTGTTAGAAAAAATGATGTAGCAGACCATCATTAAATCTGTGGATATGTTGTGGACAAGTTTCTTAGATTTCTGTAGATTGTGGGTATATCATTTACAATTGGTTGAGTTTTCCTTCAATAATATATTTAACTTCTCCATCGACAAGACTCTATTACAATCCTTTTATGAATAGTTGTGTCATTATCAATTGTTCTTGGATTAGGTTATAAAGATAGTATTATTAGTAATATATTTTGTCTAAAGTATTACATTATCATCCATATGGTTTAGGAGAGAATGAAGATGGCATGGGACCTTAAAAAGGTATATGATGATCATAGGTGGAGTCCCCTAAAATTTGAGTCTGGAGACCATGTGTTCTTGAGGGTTTTACCTCACCATGGGAAGTGTATGTTTCTTTATTAGGAGTAATATCTTCCATAAATATTTCGATATTTTTGAGGTGTTTGAGGTCATTGCATTAACGTCCCGGTTCTAGGAGCCGCCTAAGGGTGCACCGTACCCAGTTGGTCACATGGACCCAAGCGCATTTTTCTGAATGCCAGAGTCTACTGACTAATAGCGAGGGATTTGGGCATGATAATGGGGAAACTATGCACTCATTGATAGAGTAACACAACATAATTATTACAGATATACAATAATAGAAGCTGTAAACATACCAAACAACAAACTATTGT
Organism: Viscum album; assembly: GCA_963277665.1. NCBI lineage: Eukaryota > Viridiplantae > Streptophyta > Magnoliopsida > Santalales > Viscaceae > Viscum > Viscum album. The sequence goes on from OY728138.1 coordinate 1,144,587,163, forward strand.
GGAATACTAATGAAGAAAAAACTGGATCACATATATATAAGTGATTCATGATACATATGTCTAGAAAAGAATCCAAAAAAGACACAATGATGAAATACAGAACTAAACCATATTACAATAAAAACAAGTAAACAAATCCTCAGCATCGCAAGCCTTAAGTTGGTCCCATGCTCTCCAGCTCCAAAGTAGTCATGTAGCTAAAGTAGAAGGGAACTTGACCTTATCTATACCTGAAAAAATATAATTTGTTTGGGCCCAAAAGCATGGACCAAACAGGGTGTTGGACTAAATCCCATTAGCCAACCACCACATGATATTTGACTAATAATTAGTGAATATATGGTAGGTAATAAGTAAAGAAAGCAATAAATAAGGAAGTAATCATTTGTTATCAATTCATAGATTCAATGAATTCAGTTTCATGTATCATGTAACTACTAATCAAAGAAGGTTACACTCTGGTTAGTACTCACAGCCTAAACCCTCTGGTTCAGCCAAACAAGTACAAGAAAGCTGCTAAACACAAATGGTAACCCTCTGTCAAGTACTCACAACCTAACCCATCTAGATTAACCAAACAAGAAAATCAACCCTCTGGGTAACACATACAGTCTAACCCCTCCGATTCAGCTTATGCATAGACTCTTTGAGGAACCAATCATCATCCTTTCCTCCTACATTATCATATCAGTAACTAAAGGTAGTTAGGGGAATCACTTATGTAACATTCCCCCTATAGCCAACATAAAGGAACTATAAACACTCTGAGGAAGAACTTACATCAATTCCCTATATGGTCTCACATCGTAAAAGTAAAATAGACACTCCGGAGAAGCCCTTACGTCCATTCTATCTATGGTCTATTACACAAGGTTCTCACAGACTTGTGTATTTAAAGTTAGCATAGCAACGTGTATCGGAAAAATTAAACCTTAAGAAGTACTTGGATAGCAGTCTACAACATAACAACAGTTCAGATAACAAAAGCACTCCATCCTACAAAACTAGGAATGGGGAAAACAGGGGAGCCTAATAGGCTAAGTAGGACCAAACGGTCATAACAAAACATGCGTGGGAAAAACTTCTAAATTATATAAAATTAACCCTATTCACATTCAATTAACCTCTACTCAAGCATACAAGATTAGAAGGCTATTAATAGGGCTAAAACTGTAACACGCAATACCCCATTCATGGGTATTGGGAATTGTTTCACATTAAACTCAAAGGATTTCAACGGAAAGGCACAAACCACCTACCTCAGTGTTGGGATGTCATTATACGTGAACCTCAATCCTTGAATCGCCCAAGAACACCATAGATCTACAAAAACTATCAAAAAGTTCAACCAAAGATAACATTAGATAGAGTAGGAATCATGAAACAAAGGTCTAGAATAAGGAAGAGCTTACCGTGGTGATCCAAACTAAATCAATGGTGGTCGATTTAGAATACGGGTGCTCGATCGGGGGCTCAGAGAAGAATCCTGACCATATAGTTTCTCTCGGACAAACTAGGTTGAGAAGAAGGTGTTTCTGTTGGTCTGACGCGACCCCGGTACGTTTAATGAAATAAAAAGAAAGTACACTACATTTAATTTATAGGTACATGGCATGTACTTTACTTTACCAGCCCACACATTATTTAGTCTTCAGGTTATCACACACGGTCATGTGTATGATCGTTACACGACCAGCACATGGAATCCTGTGGTAACTTAATACACTGTATGTACTTCGGAAATTTCTAGGAATTCCCCTTTTTCTTAAAAACACCACAAAAAGGAATAAATACCTAAATAGAAGATTCGGGTTCATAAACATTTCCACCCTTAATGAAATTTTTAATTGAATTTCCCTAACATGGCAGTGTGGAAGAATAAACCCTGAACAACTTCAGCCACTGTGATCATACATCGACCTCCCTCTCCCATGTCTCATTCTATAGTCACCCGTGCTGCCTTAGAAATCATACCATAGGAACATACCAACAGAAGATAACCTTCTTACATTGATAAAAAATCCATATAGGATGCTCTTCGAAAGGTATATCCACTTCAAACTCAACCTCTTCGATTTGAAAAACATTAGAAGAGTCTGAAAAGTAATTTCGGAGAAAGGGAAATGTGGAAAACGTAGTGCATATCCTGGTACCTCTGAGGTAATAGAAACCGATAGGAAACCAACCCAACTCTCTCCCACACCCCAAATGGTCCGACGTACCTCGGTGAAAGCTTAACCTATCTGATAATCCTCCTGTGTCCCATCCTCAGTGTGACACACATGAAAACATGATCCCCAACCTCAAACTCCAAGGGTCATCTCCACTGATTAGCATAAGTCCTATGTCAACATTGTGTAGTATCCATCCTCTTCCAAATCATCTCTATCTGTTCTATGGTCTCCTGGACAAGAAGAGGTCCCATCAGAGCTACCTCTCCTGCCTCCAACCAACATAAGGGTGATCAGCATGGCCTACAGTACAAATCCTCATAAGGATCCACCTAAATAGTAGCATGAAAAATATTATTATAGTAAAACTCTACAACTGGTATGTGATTCTCCGAAAAACCTCCAAAATCTTGGATGCCTGCTCAGAGCATGTCCTCAAGAACCTGAATCATATGCTCGGACTGTCCATATGTCTGGGGATGGTAAGCTGTACTCAAAGGTACCTCTATTCCCAAAGCCTTCTGTCGCCCCTACTAGTCCCAAGAATTAAAGCACGCATCCCTTTCTGAAACAATTGAGTGTGGAACCGCATATAAACATACAATATCATGGATGTACAAATGTCCCAGATCATCAACACTGAATGTCTCCCTAATCGGCAAGAAGTGTGCAGAATTCGTAAGTCTGTCAATGAAAACCCACACAACATCATTACTTTGTGGAGTTCTCAGTAAAAGAGTCATGAAATCCATATCTACAACATTCCACTTCCACTCGAGAATGGTTAACTGTTGTTAAATCCAAGTTGGTTGCTGTTGCTCCGCCTTTACCTGTGGACAGGTGGAACACCTCATAACCAAATCAACAACATCTCTCTTTATACCTAGCTAGTAATAATAACGGTGTACATCACGATACATCTTGGTGAAAATAGGTTGAACATCACAAACTGAGGAATGAAAGTCTCACATCAGCTCCTCACATATGTTTGATAACAGCCATATGTTCCCCTAAAAATGCAAGATCTCATCCTCACCTATGGTCCTTCCAAAAATTGGGTTTTCTTCTGATATACATTATTGTAAGACCAATCCTTTAGAATCTGATAGCTACCGCATTTGCACTCGATCAAGAAGAGTAGAGGTAACAACTACAGAAGAAAGAAATGTTTACCCCTTTTTTCCATGCACCTCCAAATGCATCTCAGAGGACAGAGCTATAAGTTTCCACGCACTGCTGGCCTCTTGAACTGCCTGAATCTGAGTCCTCCTACTCAACGCATCAGCTACTGCGTTACCTTTTCCCAGTATATAGGAAAGATTGAAATCAATAGACTAAAGGTACTCAACCCACCTTTTCGATCACAATTTCAGATCATGTTGAGTGAAGATATACTTGAGAATTTTGTGGTTGGTGAAACCCACAAAATGCTCTCCTAATAGATAATGTCTCCAACAGCGTAAGTCATGAACAACTACAGCCAGCTCGAGATCATGTGTCGGGTAATTCCTATCATGTGGCCTCAACTACCGATACCCATATGCAATAACTCCTCCACCCTGCTTAAGAACTACTCCCAGAACGACACGTGAAGCATCACAATAAATATTATAGCTTCTGTCTGGTTTTTGAAATAATGGTATCAGTTCTGAATTCATCCTCCCTTTCACCTTCAGAAAGGCTTACTCACAAGAATCTGACTAGAATAACTTTTCACCCTTCTTAGTCAGACCAGTCAATTGTGCTGCTAACCATGAAATGTCCTCAATGAAAAATTTGTAGTATCTAGAAATCACTGTAAAACTCAACACCTCAAAGACATTATTTGGCTTCTCCCAGGAATCCACTACACTCACTTTCTCTGGGTCTACTAATACATATGTATCTAAGATAAAATGACCCAAGAAGTGAATCGTATCCATCCAAAAGAGGCATTTTGAGAGCATATCGTATAACTGATGCTCTATCAGTGTACACAAAACGATCTGAAGATGGGTGTCATGGTCGTGTCGAGTGTGAGAGTACAATAAGATATCATCCACAAATACTACCATGATATAATTCAAGTATGGATGAAAAAATTTGTTCATCAATTCCCTGAAAACTGCAGGCACATTCGTGATACCGAACAGAATAAAAAAATACTTGAATATACCATACCTGCTATGAAAGGCTTTAAGAGGTATATCAAATAGTCTAACACGTGACAGTTGATAACCAGATCTCAATTAAATATTCGAGAACATCCGAGCCCCTTTAAGATGATCAAAGAGATCCTCAATCCTCAGTAAAGGATATTGGTTCTTTACTATCAACTGGTTCAAATTATGATAGTCCACACACATTCTGAGGGTACCGTCAGACTTTTTCACAAATAGGATAGGAAAACACCAGGAAGAAGTACGAGGTCAGATGAAACCCTTTGCTTGCGACTTCTGCAACTGCTTCATGAGCTCTTATAACTCTGGTGTAGCCATTCTATATTGAAGAATGGACACCAGTGCGCTTTAGGCACAATATCAATAGAAAATTCTACCTCTCGCTCTAGAGGAAAACCTGGAAAGTTATCTGGAAAGATGTCCCTAAAACGATCCACCGCTGTAAGAATGTATAACTGTGTTGTCCCCTGGTCATCCCAATATAGACAAGAAATATATGTTGTAACTACTCCCAACCCATGATGCTCGGGTCCCGCTCTTCTCGCCTAGACATTCCATTCTCCCTTCTGAAGAAATGATCTACCTTTTGGTGATGTGAAACATACCCTCTAGTGATAGCAATTGACGACTTCCTAGAAGGGAACTAACTAGTCTATTCTGTGAATGATATCATATCCTGTCATCTCTAAGACGTAGAGGTTCCATAAATGGTGACACCCACTAACCAATATATGTAATTCCTTGCATTGATGTACACTAGCCGTTATAGTCCCTAATAGAGTGTCTAGCTTCGAAATATTAGTATAAGAAAAGTTGCAGAGCCCAAGTCTATCCACAAAAGCAATAGATATAAAGCTATGGGAAGCCTTGTATCGAAAAGTGTAGAAGCTAAAACTGATCCACCCAGCTGTCACTGAAAGCCTGGTGAATGGCGACCATAGCCACAATCTCCACCTCAGCCCGAATGGCCGGAAGAACTCCAGTTTCAAGACTAATGATAAACTGGTGGTGTTGCTCCTGAACGAGGAGTCAAAAAAGAACCCATGTCATCAGCTGATGGTGAGAATATCTGACCGAAGCGCTGAAGGTAACCCATCTCACCCCATGATCGGCACTCCACTAGATCTCTCGGGCAATGTGTCCTTGTATTCCATCTCTTTCCGCACTGGTAACACACCACCTGGCTACCAGAAGATATCTCATACCTCCTCAGATATCTGCACGTAGATTCCCTATGGTGCTTCCAGCTGTTAGTGGGAGGAATACTAAGTACAGATGCCGAGCATCCCTGGTTTAAAACTCTAGAATCCCTCAGATACCATTCTGTGATTAGCACTTGTTTGACTATAGATGTGATTGACGTCAACCAAAATATGTTCACCTATGCCTGAGACCATCCTAATACTTCCTTTCCAAGAATAACTTATCACCTCCTAGAAGAGGCCTAAAATATTTCTGCTCTGTAAAGTGAGAGGAATACTCCATAACTGAAAGACTACCCTGCTCTAGACTCAGGAAATCTCCGGCTCGATTGACCCTCAATGTCTCAGGATAGAAGTAGTCATTGAATTCACACTTAAACACATCCCATGACATAACCTTCCGATGTCCCACCTATGATATCATGTCCCACAATCTCCTAGAGGAGTCTAGTAGAATATACGTAGAAAACTTTACTCTCCTCTATAGAGGCATCACCAGATGTTCGAAGATAGAAAGCATAGAATCTAACCATGAATCTGCTACCTGAGGTCCTCCTTCCCTCATGAAAGTGGGAGGATGCTGCTGCTAGAAAACCCATGACAACTCTTCCATAGACGGGGCAGGATGCGGTACACCTAAGATGGTCTACATGAACCTCGTGAAGCCCTCTCAGAACTGTGCATCAGCACCTGTGTTCGGAATGATGGTTGGTGCCAAGACTGGCACAACTGGATGATCTGGGAGAAGTCCCCGATCAGCAATGTTCTATGTCTGATCACTGCCTTGCAACTGGCATACAACTCGAGGACATCTCAGTGGCATTACTCTACATGGTCAAACGCACACCTGAGATCAAGTTTATCAAGGAATGAAAACTACAAGATAAATAAGGGAACATGATAAATAAAGCATTCAAGTTTTGAAAAAAATTGATACACGACATCTAAAACCCCTATATGGAGTGTTCCTTTAAACCTTTCACATGGGTGTGTTCTTCTACCAAAACAGGTCATGTAACACCCCATACACAAGATGTTTTTTCCTACCACATGGCATGTACTTGGATCCTCTTCCTCTGCTCAGGTTCCCTTACATGGATAATCTACACGGTTCTCCTTGAACAAGACAACCTGGCATGTTAGTTCCATACACGGTGTAGACTAGATTAACTTCACTGACTCGTTTTGTCAGTTACATGGCCGAGTACACGACTGACTCTTCACGACATGTTCCCTTATAGACACAACGTGTACTAGAAAATATTTCACCAACCCGTGTTTTTATTTACATGGACGGATACTCGAGATACAATACACGACGTGTTCAAACTTGACTAGATGTGTATATCTTTATGTTTTATCCCACCATTCCATTAGTCACAAGAGATAAACCATGGATCTAAACAAAGGGTGTGTACATCTGGTACATGGTGTGTCCCACCATGGTTTTTACCAACCTCATATCTCTTCCCACATAGCCAGCTACACGGTTAGGGACTACACAACATTTATATACAGAACACAACATGTACTTAAAAAAAATAGTTTCTTCTTGAAGAGAAGAACACATGGCACGTATTCACCAATACAAGGCATGTATTCTGGGTTTTCCTAGATAGTAAGCCTCAGAAACTACTCTGGAACCTATAAAAACACTAAAACAAACATTAAAGTGCCAAATTCCTATCTATGAGGGCCCATAATCCCCGTGAATCAATGATTGACACCTTATACATGTCATAAACAATGATAACAATGCAATGATGCACCAAATTTTTTTCCGTGAGGGCCCATAACACCTTAAAAAAAGTTTGGAATTCATTCATACATAAACATTGACAAATCAATACTCTACCATATAGCAGGTATTCTATCAAGGTATCTATCACAAAATCATTCATATCTAGCACAAAATCTATCAATACCACATGAAATCACTAATGAACCCTAAATTTCATGGAAAGAGGGCATTACAGGTACTTTCTAGCAAGTCCCTATGTGATGCATGAGATGGAATACCCTCATCTCTTCAGGTTGAAATAGAAATAGACCCTCAATAACATCAATGGTAATACCAAAAAATATGTGAATCACCCATTGGTGAAATAAAATAAACCATAAAATTTCAAAACTAGAAAATTTTCAATAAACAAGGAAGGTTGGATTTTCCCGGCACACAGGACAACTACTCCCAAGCACAACTCATTACAAGGTACCTATTTCATCCTATCTCTTACTATAGTCTCCAAACATTAAGTCAAGAAGAACATAATCCATTTGATTCCACTTTGTAAAATCTTGGTTTCGGGAGCCACCCAGATGTTCCCTGTACCTGGTTGGTCACATGGCCTCATGTGAATTTCCCCGAATGCCAGAAGCTACCGACTAGCAGTGAGGGCCTTGGGTGTGATAGTGGGGAAACTATTCCCTCATTTACAGAGTAACCCAGTGAAAGTATAATAGATATACAATAGTGGAAGTATTAAACATACAAGTAAATAGTAAACAATAGAAGACTAATGAAGAAACAACTAGAGAACATATATATAAATAATGTATGATACATATGTCTAGGAAAGCAACCAAACATGTCAAAATCCTGAAATACATAACTAAACCAAAGTACAAGAAAAAAAAGTAAATAACTCCTCAGCATCATAGGCCTGAGCATGGTCACATGCTCTCCAGCTCCAAAGAAGTCAAGTACCTAAAGTAGAAGGGTGCTTTCCCCTATCTATACCTGCAATAATATAATCAGTTTGGGCACAAAAGCATGACCAAAATAAGGTGTGAGACGAAATCTTAGAAGGAAATCACCACAATATTTTTCCCTTACAATAAGCTAATATATGGCATGTAATAAGTAAATAAATCAGTAAACATGGAAGTACTCAGCAGTAAACAATCCACAGTTTCAAAGCATTCAGTTTCATATATCAATAAGCAGCTAATCAAAGTAGGTAACCCTCTTGGTATTACTCACAACCTAACCCATCTTGTTCAAACGAACATTTACAAGAATGATGTTAAACACAAGTGGAACCCCTTTGGGATGTAATGACAACCTAACCCCTCTAGTTTAACCAAAAAAGACAAGCAACACTCTAAGAAGTACACATAGGCTAACCCCTCTGGTCCAACTTAAGCATTGACTCTGTGAGGAAGATCTTTCCTTCAATTACTCCTATATTGTTGTATCGGTAACTAAAGGATCTATAGGGAAGAAAAAACATCAAATTCCTGATGTGGACCATGTCAAGGAACTACAGGCACTCAGAGGAAGCACTTTCATCAATTCCCCATGTGGTCTCGCATCGTAAAAGTAAAATAGACACTCTGGAGAATCCCTTGCATCCATTATCACTATGGTCTACTACCCCAGGTTCTCATAGACCTGTGTATGTCAAAAAAGAATAGAAACTCATATCATCCAATGTAAACCTCAAAAACTACATGGATAGTATTCTACAACATAATATCATGTTAGATAACAAAATCACCCCATCCAACAAAACTAAACATGGGAAAAATAGAAAATCCTAATAGGATAAGCATGACCAAATGGTCCTAAAAACATGCATGGGAAAACACTTCCAAATCATATCAAATTAACCCTATTCACACTAATTTAACCTCTACTCAAGAATACAATTATAGAAGGAAATTAATAGGTCTAAAAATGTAACACGCAAGACCATGTTCATGTGTATTGGGAAATTTTGCACATAAAACTCAATGAAATTCAACGAAAAGGAACAAACCACCTACCTTGTTGTTGGGAGATCATTATACGTGAACCTCAAGCCTTGAATCTCCTAGGAACACTGTAGATCTAAAAATATTCTAAAAATATTCAACCAAATATATCTTGATAAAGGGAAGGAATAAGGAATAGAAGCTCAAGAAAAAGGAAGAGTTAACTGTGCCAATCCCAATGCAATCTAAGATAGTCGATTTGGAGAATGGGTGCTCGATTGGGGGCTAGGAGAAGAATTGCGGCTATAAGGTTTCTTCCAGATGAACTATGTTGAGAAGAAGGTGCTTCTGTCCATCAGACACGACCCAGTTACGTTTAATGAAATAATAATAAAGTACACGATGTGTACTTCCTAGGTGCACGACGTGTACATGCCTATATTGGCCCCTACATTAGGCAGTCTCCAGGTCACCACATAAGGCTATGTAGATGGACTTTATGCGAAAAGCACACGACTACCCGTAGTAACTAAGTACACAACATGTACTCATAAAGCACATGGCATGTACTTTGGAAATTTCTAAAAACTCCTATTTTCTTAAATACACGAGAAAAAGTAAAACATACATGAAAAGAATATACATGTTCTTACAATTGAAGGGTTGGTGTACCATTTTCCACTTACACCATAAAAGTATAGGATCTACACTAACATCTGTATTTTTTAACTTCATTTTATCTTCACAATGAATAAAATCTCATTGATAAGGAATATCTTGATACTGAAGATAACGAAATTGTAATGGAGTGACCATTTGGGAACAAGGATTATTATGAGATGTTGTTTTAGGGGCAGGTAATCTCCTTTGTTTATGGGCTATGGAGACATGGTAGTTTGGATGAGTGTACATGGGAGGGTGAAACACATATATAGGATCAATATATATAGTTTATTTTAATTTTTATTTATTCAATATTTTTTGTTTTGGTGATGTAATGCTTGAATTATTGATAATTTATTATATTTGTTTACTCCCCGTAATGGTTGTTTGATTAGTTGTATTGTTTTGGGTGTAAGGATATTCCTAATGGGTATCTCATGGAATGGGTTTTTGTAATTCCCCCCTTCTCCCCTCATTTATTAGATTTTTTGGATTCTTGTGTATTAGAATCATTTTATTGCTATAAAATTAAACATCATAGATCTTCTGACCCTTTACATATCTTTGTTTCAGTAAGTAGAGGTATTAGGGAAATTTTATTGAAATATATGAGGAATTGGGATTTTAATTTCATATAGAAAGCATATTATGGGGTGGAGGGTTTTGTTTCACCATAAGGGATGTATCAAATGGTTTATTAGAGAATAGTTTAGGTTTTATCCACTTCAAATAGTTTGTGTAAGGGTATATTTATGATGTGGTGAACTGGGTGGCATCATGGGGGGTTGGGGGGGGGGGTGCTTAAGGATTAGAATGTTTTTATATATTGAAGGGTAGAGTTTGTAATATTAATCCTTATATAACATGATGGTAAATATTATGATTTTTTGTGTATTTAATGTCTTCCAATGTGTTGAAGTGTAGGAAGAGTTTCAACAGTGATACAAAGGAAAGCTATGAATTTATGTCCTAGAATGAACTAATATGGAGGACCAATGAATTTGAGGGGAGTTTCATCATTCCTTAGTATTATAGTGTAGTAGGTATAATGTTTGGATTCATGTGTTTAGAAGAATCCATTATATAATAGATGCTTATGATGATGTATTGTGATTCCTTAAATGATTTTAGTATAGCTTTGGTGTGGTGAATGGGTTACACCACATCCTTAAATAGGTATACAATATTTTTATGTGGAATATGGTGTGAATTTATCTTATATATTCGACAACGGTCCATTAAATCATGTAACAATGTATTTCATTGTAGTTTGGTTCAAAACATTATTCACAATGTTGTGATTAGGGGTGATATGTTGTTCCCCCCTTGAAATATAATGTTTGTAAATTACTAAACCCCTTAAAAGAACATCACTCTATTAACATTACTCTCGACTCATTAAAAACCAAGGTGAATCCTTGGGATTTCTTTAAACCCATTTTTTATATTTTATTCCAAACATCGTCTGATTGATTCTTGGAAATCTAAGACGAGTTTCATTCCCTTCAATTTTTGTTTTCATCTCAATCTTATTCAAATGATGGCTATGGTTATTTGAATTTCTATTTTAGTTTGTTTCATTGAATGATATTGACACATGATGATTTTTTTAGGTATCTACAGTTATATTGTTGTTATGTTGATCATGTGATCTTCATTTTCATTCTTGGAATTTGTACTATCATTTGGAATGCATTAATTGTGAAAGCATATTTCATATCACGCTTTTTTATGTGAATATGTGAAATTATCATTATTTGTTTAGGATAGATGTTAAGTACAAACCTAAACAATATAATGAATTGGTTTCAGTAAAATCCATGGGAAGGGATGTGTTTAATTTTTTTTCTAGTTTCCATGTTATTGATAATAATTGATTCTATTTCCAAATATGTGATACTACTGGGTCTATAGATTGTTACATCCATTATATTTGAATCTATGATGTGATATTGTTTATATAAATCACTATTCCTAATGAAATTAATCAAAAAAATGTGACAATGATATTGATGTGTAAAAATATAAACAATTATATGAAAGAAACTGTACAAGAGATGATTCATTATTTTTTAATCCCTCATTAAATGAAAAATATGGTTATTATGGGAGATTAAATCTACTTCTACGTGTGATGGTGGGATTGCAATTATCCATGTATATTATGTATCTTTTGGGGGTTGTGTAATGATCATGGTTACTAGTTTGAATGTGGAATATGCTGAGGGAAAGGGGTTTCAATTGGTTTGATATAGGATATGTTGAGGGTTGAGTTACAATGTATGGTTAATGGTTGTTATTATGAGGTGGTTTGGATATTATGTGGTGGCATAATTATAGTTTCTCAAGATATCTTTTATACAATTGATAATTATAGAATTGGAATTTCATGTTATTGAATTAATTAAGTGTGAGATGGAATTCAATATATAGCAATTGATTAACAAAATGAACGTGGATGAATGGGTTAAAATTAATTGGGTAGTGTTTGAATTTAAATATGGGGTGTTCTTGGGGATAACATTCCATTATATATTAGAATAAATGGATTATTAAATTAATCTTGTCTAGTAATGTTAAAATATTTAATTGGTTTAATTCATGAATAAAATAGAGAATTATGGGTCATGTGTGCATGATTTTTTGGGGGAGCTAAATTTAGTGGCAATAGTATTTTCTGGCAGATTATTGGGGGGATGTCGTAGTGTGGTGAGTGATTCTTAAGATATTTATGTGGGAACTTTGTATAACTATTGTTTGAAATTATCTATTCAAATATATTCATTTGTTTTCTAAAATCACCCTAGTCGTGTTGGATAACCATACTAATGCATAAATGTTATAGGTTCCTGGTGTTTTCTCTAATATCCTTGTTGGAAATTAAAGATTGGTGGTTTTGGTATTATGTTCCAGGGATTATTGAGCGCAATTCCTCCCATTCTATTTTATATACCCTTAGTCCTAGTTGCGAACCAAGAGCCTATTAGAGATGATATTAAGGGATCTATTTATCATTATTTTTGCCCAAGAAGGGAACCATTTGGGGTGTGAGTGACTTGTGAAAGTTCACCCAAGTTATTGCTAGCATAAAAATATCACCATAATGAAAACAATTAGTAGATTTTCCCTAGTTGGGTCTATAAATGGAAACCATTTTAGCTAATTTTTGGAGAACTTAGAGAAGAAGAAATAAATCATGAGCTCGATTAACCACTATTATTATATAGCCCAATTAATAGAGGTTTTTCTATTTGGTCATCCATGGATCATATACTAGGCTGCCACCTTTCTCTAGAATTACTCATAGATTCATAAATGAGTATGACATTTCCTTAGTTTTCTACCTAATCATGACTTTAACCTGGTTTATTTCCTAAGAGAAAAATTTCCCCATTCTCTCGCCTAATAATGAATTCACCTAGGTATCCTCATAGAGTGATACTTCATCCATGTAACCCAATTAGGGAGACAATTTACCCAGTTTTACTTATTAAATTTCTCCTAGTAAACTCCAATTGGGACAAAATTTTCCCAAGCAACATTATGTGGGTGAAAAAATTACACAAATTCTATCACCAGGTAAACCCTTCACCTTGGTAGATACATTTGAGATACACTTATCATAGGCACCTATAACTAGGCTCTAATTCAATTATATATTCGACGTATGGTATAATTTTCCTAGGACCCTATACTTGGGATATATTCTCTAATGTCCCTATTCTCGGGATTAAATTCACCATGGTCATTTACCAAGACTATAAGTATACCAAGTTATTTCATGTGCTCGCATTCACCCATATTCTCTAGATTGGTGGTTAAAAAAACCATATAAACCATGACTCTAGGTATTCCTCTTGGTTTCATCAAACACAATATATCACGATACTTATCTTTGTCTCCTAATTTTTTTAGTTGAGATATTCTTGTTGGTACCCAAAAATACATCTACCTAGATCACTTTTTAGACCGAACCATTATGAACCACCTACTATGTGTAATCCCTATCTATTATATTATTTCTTCCTCATGTAGTTACTAATGATAGGATATGGACATCTATATATGGTCCTCCAACTCATTGGAAGCCCCATATATTTTTGTCTTCCTTCCACATTTAGTTACCAACAAACAAGAGGTAGACATCAATACTTGGGACTCCAACTAGTTGTAAACCCAAAAATATTCCAGCATACCTTCCTTATCTAGTTATTAATAGATAGGAGGTGAGGTAAATATATTAGGTGTGAACAATAACTATTCCATTATTATTCCTATTCATGTTACCAATGAATAAAAGGTGGTAATTAGTACATAGGGATTCTTTCATTGTGTAATCCTCAAACATAAATTTTCCTATTTTGTTAGTAATAAATAGATATACTAGAAAGGTCCAATAATTTTTCAATATAACACCAACCATTTCTATAAACCCTGATCCTAGAATTTCTTGTGGAATGAAATTAAGCTATAAAACATTTGTCATCACCACATGATATTAAATAGAACGTGGCATCAAATTATGCAATCTTAACCACAAGATATTTGAGTCCTATTGACCAATATTTGTAGGAGGACTTTTTATGGTTCAATACCAATATCCCATTGGTTAAGAGTGTATGGCCTTAAGAGGCACCATGATGGTCCTAATCACACGACCATAAAAGAAATGTCATCTCCTATTTAGTGGAATTGAACTAATTGGGTTATAACTCCCAACATAGTGATATTTTGGAGTCCCATTTTTATGGCACGATCTAATCACCATAATCACATTATACCTCCTTGTACATATAAAAATTCCAGAGTTCCCAACTATGTGGATTTAAACCATAGAATCACTAATTTATAATATAATGAGGGAGAACCTTTATGGTATAAAAAATCGTAAAATAAATTGTGAACTTCTAATTTATACTGATGATCACATCCATGTGAAACCTCTGATATATATAGATGATCAATTCAATACATGTTGCTGATCAATCATTATAATAATATTAACCAATCCAAAATTGGGAATTGTAAAGGATTTATGAAGATATGTTAAATCTATAAGAGTTTCTATAATATGGAAATACCCCCCATTAAATTGTGGGATGATTAGGATCTCAGAAACTATCGATCAATGAACCACTTAGAGTGTCATCGGTATTGTCATAGTGACTACCTACCTTGGGATAGAAGATCGAATTTAACTAAAAAAATAAAGGCATGTTGTTTGTCAGAATTAAAATTGTAGAAATGAAATCTATTAAAAACATATAGTTGAGTGATATTAGATGTTAAATTTTTCCTCATACATGGAAAGAGAGACACCGCTGAAGAAAGATACATCATATATAATACCTTTTGAATATTGATATAAAATTCTCCTAGATTAATACTAATTTTTTAGAGCATCTATTTGTGAAAAAATTAATCCCCAATAAGTAAAAAAAATGATTGACCCCATATGAATTTTTAGTGAATAAAAATAAATAGGAATCCTTATATCCAAAAACGAAAGAAAAGATAAACCTCTAGAAAATAATCATTGATAGTCAAGTTATAAGGGGATCTGACCTGATCTTCATTAAACACATGTATCTCTAAACTTCGTTCCTCCAATTGCATCACATGACAATGTTCATTCTTATATATTCCATTTAACTAATACATTATGTTACAATAAGAAATAGAGTATTTTAAACCAAAATATCCAACTCGAATATTGTCTAGTATATGAATATAGTCTATCCAAGTTGATGAATACATCACACGTTATTCACCATTATGGATGAGTACATCATATGTCCCTCACCCAAACAGATAAGCACGTACTATATACACTATATACATTACCTCACATTCCTTATTTTTTCTCAATTGAGGGCCCAGGTTCTCTACTCAATATATGATTGGATAAATAAAATTATAGGTTTGATTCAACCAAATAAGTGATCCAAAACACATGCACCCACCACAAATTAATAAAGGAACAAAAAATTTATAAGAAAGGAATAAAAGTATAAGGATATTAATCGATGGTATATTTATAAACTTTGGTTGTAGGGACTCCAAATATTAATCATGTACCCTTATTAAACTAAAGACGTGGTGTTTGACCTTATTACTGATATATATAGTGGGTTATCCTGTACACAAAACACATTTTAGGCCTCGTGATCATATTTCATATCCCAATAAAAGAATTTTATCCTTTCTAACATTATTATTTTATTATAAAATAAAATTATAAATTATGAAAATTAGTTATGATTTACTCAATGTTGTAATTTTAGTGGTCAATTATCATTACATTTTAGGAAATTTATATCAGTATACAAAATTATATAACCCATTTGAAATAATGATGGAATAATGATTTAATTTTACATGATAACTTTTATATTGATAAATTACACAAAAAAGTAAATAAAAAAAATTACATTAGAACCTACCTATCATATCATACATGATAGATTTCAAGAACAACCTTATGTTTTCTACACTATTGGGGGTTTTGTTAAATGATTAAATATATATGTAATTCCTTCCATATATCTATGAAATAATATAATAAAAACCTCCAACTAAATTATTTAGTGAGTAACATCTATGAATAATTAACTTTAGAATAATCTTGACATTTAGGAATCATATTTATAATTTTCAAATCCATTAATATATTCCAACACCTAAACTCCACAATATTAAATGTTATGATGTCATCTTCTATATTCTACTTTGAAATATTTATAATTTTAACCTAATAATCCTTATAACCATTTCAATAAAATTTTTATTTCAAGGTATTATAGTAATTGGATTAACTATTTACATTATTACTTATTATCACATCTTATATAACAACCTAAGATTTTACTATAAAATTTACCTTTAAAATATCATTGTATTAATAGATTGTTTCACAAAAAACACCAAAATAAAATGATCATTAAATTATTAGATTAATAATAATAAGAAAATTTAACATTAATGTATTCAATTTTAAGTAATTTTTTAATAAATTATAAATTCATAATAAATATAATTAATACTACATAATTTCATAAAAGTTCACTTTCAATAAAAAAGGGTTTTCTTTCTATATTGTGTTATTTTTAAAAAAAATTTAGATATATAATTTGAATAAATTAACATAATTTATATATTAATAATCTATATATGATATTAGGGTAATATGTTTTTTTATTTTTCCAAAATAATTGATTTTTATGTCAATAGTGAAAATGTTGTTTTTACCAGAATTATTAATTTTTTGGATTTTTTACGCTATGAGAAAGATACATAAGTTCATACAATCATTTAATTGTTTAATTTTATATTAAGGAATAAAACAATTTATTTTTACATATTTTTTAAAATTATAATATAATCATTAATTTATATAAATTATGCAATATTAAATTTCTATTGAAAATTAATTTTCAGTATTTTATTTTAACTAATAATTTTATGGTAAAATTAGTTTATGAATTTATTTTAAAGAAAAAAATATTTATTTATATTTTATAAAAAAATTATTTCATTTACGACAATAAAATTGATAATTTCAACATACATATGATTTTTGACTTAAAAAAAGCTTTTTCAAAAAACCATTTTACTCATTATGTGATTTTATTCTAAAATAAAATTATATAAAACTAAAAAAAATTATTTGATAAAATTATTTTAGAATTTGAAGTCAGTATCTAAAAAATTATACCATGAGTTAACTTTTAATATTTTCATTAAAATAAATAACCAAGGAAACAAATTTAGAATGAAGGTAAAATACATTAGGGTAAGAGTTAGAAAAGTAATATAAAAGGCCATAATAAATACAAGATATATAAAAAATGATTTATCAAGAGGATAACAGGGAAAATAACTACAGAAAATTCTCATTTAACACTTTGGGAACATTTGACCTTTGAATAGTAACATTGCATTATTGAAAATTAATGGGTACTCCCAATATTACACATCTCTTGGATTATAAAAGGGGAACACTGACACCCCTTTATAAAAAAACTATACCTTACAATTATAAAATGAAAATATTTTTTTCTATTAGATACTTATCTAATTTTAATATTAATATGGTCTCAATTATATATATCAAGGTCTCAATTATATATATCAAGGCCTCAATTTCCATGGATATTTCTAAGAAATAATTTCAGTTATCCACATGATTATTTCTTACTCCTTAGATTTTCATCATAAAATTTATCTTAAAAACATATTATATCAACAAAAATATAATGAAAATAAGTATTATTAATATAATGAAATATTATTAAATTAATTTATAAACCATTATTAAATCCTTTCCATACTCTAAGAAGAATAAAACAACATCTATCGCGCATATATGCAATCTACATCCACCACGAAGTGATGTAGTTCATTTTCATCACCACCTACCATGGTTTTTAAAAATGATATATTTGGTTAATTAATATGATTAATATTTAAAAAATATTATTAAGGAATTTTAATTCATGATATACCTTCATTCTATCCCATTCATTGAAAAATTGAATATTTAATTGTGCGTACGTTGGGACTGCCACACCCATTAAAAAAATCTAATTTTCCCTCACCATACTACATGTCTGTTTATAATAATGAAATAAATGAAGTTAAATAATATTTATGACATGTTTAATTTTATGTTAAATTTATATAAGCATTATATATTAATAGGCCCTTACTTGTAAAATCATAGTAAAATGTTACTATGTGTGTCGATTTTAGCACCCACATGAACGATCGAATAATATTTATTCCATGAATGATTAAGAAATTTTATATAATAGTAATATAATGTAATAATAATTTATTTAATATTTTTTAATCTTTCTATAATATTTTTTAATATTTAATATATTTATTGATATATCATGTTTTACTGTTAAACACACCAAAACTAATTCTTTACAATTCCCAATTTCACAAACCAAATATTCATCATCTTAAAAATGAAAATAAGATATGATGAATCATTTAAAGGAAATTATTTTATTATCCAAGGTAAAGTAGGAATTATAATTATTTTTACTAAGAAATAAAAAACTACACCACTAAAAAACTATTAAGAAACAACTAGTTAGAGTTTTAAGAATCTGATGATGAAAATACACCATAAACGACTAATTTTCATCAAATAAATGGTATTAAATTATATATATATGGGGTGATATATTTTAATAATTATATAATATGAGTGTTTATGATTTTTACTTTCATTGTACAATATTTTAGAGCATGCTTAACTAAACATGATTTACCATATTCTTTTGGAAAACTCAATTCTCATTCCATGAGGTAAGATTGTTCTTCTTGAACTAATTTCAATATGTTAGTAAAATTATACACTTTTATTATTTTAATTTATGTCTTATATTTTATTTATTTTTATTCAATATTATACCACATAAACCATTTTATAATAATTAATTTCTTCATGATTTATAAAATCTATAAGGGATTTAGTTTACTCAAATTTTTATTCTTTGAGTTAAAAATGATATACCATGAACATAATTCATCTATGTTTTATAAATATTTATATATCTTATCTCATAATATATTTAATGTTTTATTCCCATGTAAAATATTTATTTTTAAATCAAAAATTATTTCTTGATGAATTTCTTTCTCTTAAAAGTGAAATTTCATGAAAAATGGATCTCCTTAAATTACAATTTTTACTCAATTTCCATGTTCATTATTATAAAAAATATTTTGATTTATTATTCTAAAATCCATGTATGAGTGAACTCTTGTGACATTAATATTAATCATTTCTACTTATAGAATATATTTGTTACCTATATTTGTTATGTAGGCTTTAAAAATTGGTATATTATAATATTCGAAACAATTTCCATCAATTTAAAATCAAATGTTTTATATTAAACTGAAAATTCATTTTGGAGAACCTTTTTAATTTTAAAATATTTATTATTTAAGAATTTTTTTAAAATGAAAAAATTTCATAAAATTTCATTTCCTATTTTTTTTTAAATTAAATTTTAAAGTAATTATAAGTAGATATTTTATGATAAAGATAAATTCAATTTCTAAAAAAATTTAGGTTTTTTATTGCTTTTTATATTTGTGTTTAAAATAATACCTTCTTCAAAAATTATTTCTAATGAATCAGATGAATTTTTTTCGTCTAAAACGTCTTTATGGGTGGTTGAATTTTTATTATCTACCATTTATGTTATTGAGGTCAATTTTCATTATAAAAAATCGAAATTTTATGAGTTTTTTTCATTCCATGGGCTCTTTATAATGTGATGCATGGTTATTTTCTTGTGGGACACATATGTATAGATACCTGACATCGGGGTCATATATCTCTATCCAATGTATTGATTAATGTTCAAAACTTCATGATATAAATATAATTAATGTAAAAATGATGTGAATTAAAAATTCAACATAATTTTATGTGAATAAGAGGTAAATTAGTTATGTTCACAGTATTGAGTGTGATCATGGTATGAATTATTTACATTAAAAATATTGAGTATGAAAATATTGCACATTATCTATATTTTCCAAATTTAGAATGAAATTTATGCAGTTATCTATATTAATAATGTTTTTTATGCTTATGTGATTTCATTAATTATGTGTTATATGAAAATGTAATTCCACTTTGATCATGTTTATTATATCATTATTCGATAGTATTTTTCTAGGGTATTTATTTTGTAATTTAATATTACATATCCACCAATTATGAATTACGGAAATATCTTATTTTCCAAAACTATTTTAAAAAGATATTTTACCTCTATTCATCTTTTCTAAAATTCTTATGATCTAAATCATGATGACATGTTGAAAGGATTTCCTTTACTGAGATTTTGATCTCACTCAATTCTTATATTACTATTTTCTAGGTTATAATTAGGATTAAAACTTATAAGATCTATAAAATGGATTATAGTGTGGTTTTATAATGGGGAAATTTCATAAGTGTCAAAAAATATGATTCTTGTGCATCTCATCCTCTAAGACACTAAACCTGTTATTCTTGGGATTCTGAGATTTTTATGTCCTGTAATGTTTATCTTATAGATATGACATAAAATAAATATACGTTCAACTAAATTTGTACCAAATATGGTTTTTAAATATTTATTTTTATCACTAGGTACATGAGTGTTGGAATAGGGGAACATCATTTGGAATTAGAGTAGAGTGTTGTTACTCTTGAAGAATAGTTTAGTTATTTTAGGATTTAATATAAAGTGAATTTAGGGAAAACACTAGGGATTAGTATAAGGGATATGTCTATGGGATAATTATAGGAATATGATAATATCCTTATGTTTTGGTTAAGTGTAGATAATATGATCCTCCTAGAAACAATATCCTTTTCTATATAAAGGATTGTGGATATGGTTGTGTCATAGATTTACTTAGTGTAATCACTCTGAAAAAGGTTGTTTTGGTATCAACAATTATTTTACTATGGGGTACGATTAGTCGGTTAGAGGTTTTACAACTGGGTGGACAATATAATGTGATATTCTTTGGTAATTGACATAATCTTTATAAACCATTAAGATAGTGTTTATTATATTTAGTTTAGATAACGTAATAAAAAATGATCATGGAAAACCTAGAATAAATCATAGAGATATAGAAGTTATGATATATATATATATATATATAATTTCTCTGTTACTTATCAAATCATATAGTTTCCTTTTTAGGAATTTACTAACTTTCCCTTTCCCCATGTTTTGTTTATTTATTTAAATAACTAGATCCAAGAGAAACTTAGATAACAACATGTTTGGAAAATAATTCATCAATTGTCCCAATGAACACAAATATAGGAGGAGAGAGAATGTATAGAACCTTGTTGAAATTCTAACACAACAATACAATGATTTGAATAATAACAAAAACCATGTTTATATCCTAAACACACAAGGAAGGAATAATTTTATATTGACTATGTTATGAGACAAATTCCCCCTATTTTAGTGTATCTTCCATCACACTAATTGTTGGACAATGGATAAATTTGGTAGAGAAGATATTTTCCATTAACTAGTGCTCAATTCAAGAGAGTGTCATTTTATGTATTTATCATCTGGGAGATCAGTCTAAACAATTTTGACTCCTATTTAGATACAATAAATAATTAATACATTGAATCTACTTAATGAAAGGTTTTTAGGAAGTACTAATTAAAAAATATTTGTTTTCCAAAATAGGCACATGAAAATAAAGTGAGAATTCCAATATTTTAATTGAAATAATGAAGAATTATTGGCTTCTTAAGATGAAAGCATCATTAAACACAAAAAGTATTACTTAATTTTCATTGCAGGCTTTAAGTGTATTACTGAATGATTATTTAGAGTAATAAAACCAAGTATTTCAAATTATTTATCTATAAGATACATTTATTGATATGAATAGGTGGTTCATTTCGAACATAGGGTGGAAATAGAAGTCCGGGACACTACTTATTACAAATAAAAGAAATGAAATATAGATATTTAAGAAAATACTAATAAAAAATATCATGGAATATAGAAATTATAATTACCTACAAACTAAAAATGTTAGAGAAATAACCCATAAAATAACATGAAAGGAACCAGGAAACATTATAATTATGGAAAGAGTAGTCATTTGGCCCATGATTGTTGAGTAGGGGTGAATATGACAGACAATGCAACCAACGAATTTTTTTCCATGGTTTCAAATTCTATATGATTTTGAGTGATACCATCGATTCACTGACCTAAAAGATAATTAAAGGAATAGACTTGAGAATCCTTTTAGACTGTAATAACAATAGATAACCTATTGAATGAATATTTCTAAAGTATATTATGATAATTATTATCTACTCTAGAATTATTGAAATCTTGTTGGTATTTAATTACAAGAAACATAGTATATCTAGGATGTTTTCTAAGAGCATTATATAGACACCATGATAATTGGATTATCAAAGAAAAATTGTTTTATTATTATATTTAATGATAGATTTTATTTGAATATGCCTAGTAAAATATTATTTTGTTTCTTTTATATGAATTTAATAATGTATTATTTCTCTCTACCTACAAGAATGAATTAATTGAAACAATGAAATCATATTTCATATAAACCTATTATTTTATACAAATAAAATGAAAATTTTGAAAACACTTTAGAATAACATTTTAGGTTGTGCTTTATGATATTGAATAAAGAAATACCATTTGTTGAAATGAATAGGGAAAAACTCAACATTAGGATTGACTAATTTTTAGGGGAAATGATATGTTTTTTAAGTTGTAAAATCGATATCTCTATAAAAGTTATGTCTTGATTCATTTCAATCTTAAGTAAACCCTTATAAAATTAATTAGTTATTATTAATTTAAATTATAATGAAATTATTTATTTATGGGGGGTGGGGGTAGAATGTAATGCCCTAAGATTTTACTATATAATTTTCATTTAATTAAAAAATGGGTTCATGTATTATTTCACACACTTCACCAAACAAAAATGATCCATGAAATATTAAATGAATAATATTATGATAATTTAATGATAGAAAACCACTACTAATTATAATTATTTCAATCAATTAGAAATTATTATAAAATAGTATTAAGAAAACCTACCCTTTTGAATGAAATTTATTTCATTAAAAATTATTTTCATTTATATATTATCTTTGATTTTTAAAATGTGGACTATTATTTGGGAAAAAGCAACATTAATTTTTTTAATAAATTAAATTTTATCGAAGGATAATTTTTTTTAAAACTTATTCATTTTTAAGAATATAGTGAAAATACACATTTTATCAAAATTTTAAATTTCACGACCTAACAAACATATGAGAAATACTTAATAGTTTATAAAAAATTTTAATTTATTAATTTTTTATTTAATATTTAAAACTATTTATTTTAAATTATTATTTTAAACTTATAAAACCTATGGTAATTTTTTTAGAAAGTATGTAACATTTTATTCTTATTTAAAAATAGTTTACCATTTTTTATTTAAATTAAGAAATTTAAGATAAAATTCAGTTCTGAATTGTTTTATAAGGAAAAAAAATTTATTTCTTTGATAATAAAATCATCTATTTCAGGTAAATTAAAAACAATATAATTTTTAGCAACCACTAAAATTTTAATCTTAAAGAGATATTTTTTCTAAAATGTTTTTTTGTTATGTTTTTTTATTCTAAATTTAATTTTTTCCATACCTTATAAATTTTTTTTTATAAAATGAATTTAAACTTTTAAAACACTATGTTGAAATTTTTTAATATGGTAAATTGTTAATTTTATTTCATTAAATAACATCAAAAGGATAAAAATTTAATACCAAGGTAAAAGTACATTTTTTTAATGTCAAAAAATAAAAAAATGAATTTAATCAATTAATATTTTCTTTAATATGACTTTTGGAGATAATAATATACAAAATAAATAGTTCAAATTCATATTTCAAACATTTTTTAAGTTTTAACCGTTAATAGTATGATTAAATTATTTAAATGGAATGTGTACTCCCAAAATTACACTTTTATAAATTAATACAAAAAGAACACTTCAACTCCTACACGCCACACCAATTACTTATAAATTAATACAAAATCTCTTCTATTTTTATCCTCATTTAATATTATCTTATTTTATAATTACTATATTCCCAATTAAATATCTGAAGGATTCAATTTCTTTGGATATTTCCAAGGTAAAGTTTACGTTCTCGACATGAGTATTTCTTACTCCATAGTATATTATTCCTAATATTTCTCTTCCAAAAATAATACAAACACAGTATAATATTTTAAAAATATAATAATTATACCCAAAAGTTTTTATATTATCTTATAATAAATTATTCATTCTTTTCCAACCTCTAATAAAAACAAAACAACATGAATCTTGTGTACATGAGGACCATCGACACCACGAAGTGATGTTATTCCTTTTTCATCATCTAATTTGATGGTTAGAAACAAGGATATATTTTATAAATTAATATGCTGAATTTGTAAAAATTAAGATTCTTAAATTAAAAATTATCATATACCTTCTATGCATCCCATTCATTTAAAAATGGGATCATTAATAATGTGTTTGTGGGTACAATCACCTCCATGTACGATGAATTTCATTTATCATCACACACCAACACATATGGTTCAAAAAATATAATTAATTAATTTAAATGATTTCTTGATTTTTTTTATATTCTATAATTTTTTTTTTATAAATTTCTAATGACACTATGTACTCTTTAAATCATTATAACATGCTCTTGTTAGCGTCAGTTTTAGCACCTATGCAGATGATCTTACAATATTTAAGTCATGAATCATTAAGGAAGGTTGTATAATGGAAATACCAATAATTAATAACTTATTTAATAAATTTTAATTATTTTATAATTGTTTTATTTATAATTAATATATTTACTAACATATCACCTTTTAATCATCAAACATGCTAAAACTAGTTCTTTACATTTTTTATTTTAACAAACCATACAGTTTTTATTCACTAAATGAAAATAGAATATGGTAAATCAATGAAAAACCGTTATTATAGTGTCTATTATACTCTACTAATGATGAAATGTTTTAATTAATAATAATCAATAATTCTATTTAAAAAATTGTATGAAACATTCCATCATAGTTTCAATCTTTAGATGAAGAAAATAAACTATAAGAGGATAATATATTTATAATAGTTGGTAATAAATATTGATTATAATTTGTAATATAATTTAATAAGGAAATTAAATTACTCTTATAAATTTTTTTAATTATTTTAAATATGTTAATATCACGTTCATCTGAGAAGGATTTACGGTTAGAATTTTTATAAAATCAATTATCATTTATTGAGTTATCTTTGTTTCTATAGAACTTATTTTATGTAAGATGGGGAAATTATAGAATTTGGTTATATTATATGGTATTTATATTTTTTGTTTTATTTTCATTTCTAGCACATAAAATACTTTATAAACTTTTTTTTCATGAATTATGGGATTTCTAATGGATTTGGTAAACTCAAATTTCAATTTTTAGGTTCAAATGTTATACCATGAGCATAATTGTACCAAGTATGATAAATTATTTTATTTACTATTTCATATGAAATTTTTCATTTTATTTGACATGATACTTATTATTTTTAACACAAATATTATTTATTGATGATTATTTTCTATTAAATGTGAAATGTTTTTATGAAAAAAATCATGTTATTTAAAGATAGTTGTTTTACATTTTCATGTTCATTATTCAAAAAAACTATATTCCATTCTTATTTTTATGTCAAAATATATGTTTAATCATTTAAGCATTCAAATTTTCATTTATAATTTTGAAAATCAATTTATACTATAACTTTTTATGATGTGTATTATTAAAAATTGTTTCTCAAAATATTCAAAAAGGTTCTCTATCCTTTGAATGTAAAATGTTTAATCATCTAATACATATTAATTTTTTAGAAGCATTATTTATTTTTAATGATATATTACTGAATATTCTTATTAGGAGTAAATTCATTCAAATATTTACACTTCACCTCTTCAAAAAGGAGTTTTCAAAGAGATTACAACCTCATATTTTACAACAAAGAGAAAAGGATATTTTAAAAACTATTCTGACATTGCTTCCATGTTCTTGATATATATAAATGATTTTTCATGTATAATTTATTTTTCAGGAATCAAACATTAAATATTCGTATAAATTTTTTTAGATTATTGGATATTAGTAATAAATCATTTATATTCTTGAGGACAATATTGGTGTACCATCTAAAAGCATATGAAACCCATTTTACATTATATGCATTCTTTATGAAGTGATGCATGATTACATCGAAGTAAAACACATATAAATGGATGATTAATGGGTTGGTACAATTTCATTCTTCAATTCAATGGTTTATATTTTATACATCATGGTAAAATGATATTGTGTGTGAACAAGAAACATACATGATTCAGTATGTACATAATGTAGAATATCTATTTTCAAAATATCAAGTATGAACACGATATATATTGGATATGTTTATTAGATTTCATGTGAAACTGATATAGATAATCTAATATTACAATAATGATTAAGAATAAAATAAATATTAGCTACATCCATAATATTTAGAATTAAATATATGTGGTTATCTATGTTCACAATGTTATTATTTTTTATGCTCATGCCTATAAAATAATTATATATTATATGCTTATGTTGTTACCAATAGATCAATATTTTTATATCATGTTTCTGTACAATATTTCATTGGTTTATGTTTGTAAATTTCATATTACGTGTAATTATATCATGACTTAGGGAAAATTATTATAGATCATTATTATATTTATATGATATTTCTCCAATTCTATTGATTTATATTATTCTTATGATATTATGCTTGAAGACACGATGATAATATTTCCTCGACTAGGAGTGTTTGATCTCAACCTTTTCTTCTGTATCACTTCTATAGGTTATGGTGATTATTATAACTTATGATAAGCTTAGAATTGAGTTTTGTGTGGTTTGATTATAGAGAAATATTTGAATATATCATAAAATATTTCACTTATACTGCTGATCTAGAAATTCACTAAACCATAATTTCATGGGATCTTGTGATTTTTCAAAGATGTAACTTTAAATTTATGTAAATAATATAAACTAAATATAGTTTAATTTTAGTTTGTATCTAATCCAGTGCATAATGAATGTGTTTTTGGAACTAGATCCATGAGTGTGGTTTATGTCACCCCATCCTAAACTACTTTCAGATAATGTTACCCTAACTATATCGTGGTAAATAAATATAAATATTTATATTTATCATTTCCTATATATATTATAACTTTTTAGGATATAAAATAAAATTGAATTTTTATCTTTCCTAGAATAATACTTTATAAATATGGAACTTTAATTTCACATAATACACAAATGTAACTCTTTATATTTCACTTTTTTGTCACACAAGCTAAACACATTAGGGTATTAAGTGAAAATTGATATAATTTTTTGAGAGGTATAATATTTATTTATTAAATTTTAACTTTACAAGTTCAAACATACTATCACTAGTCTCTTTAACACTATATTTTCTTCAAAAAAAAATTCAAACATAATAAAACGTTTTATGTTAAGAAATGACACCTTTTTCATTTTAATATGAAAATTTAAAAAATTAAATATTATTTCAATATTGTATATGTTATTTTGTTTGTTTGGTTAATTTTCTAATTAAAGTAATAATTTCATTATAGAATATATATTTGATGGACTATGTGAAGTCCTTCAATAATATTTTAATAAACACCATTATAAAAAAAATTCCTGGATAATTTTTTTTATCCTAGTATTATTGTAAAAACATGTTATAGGATCTGAATATTAAGAATCCAACATTATCAAATTTATTATTTCATAGTTTTTATGAACACGTTGTTAATAGAAAACACCTCTGATCAAATAAGAGAGACAAGAGGAATACAAAACTTCTTTACATAGATCAATCTAAACCTACTTTAGTTATTACATTAAACTCTATGATGCAACTAATAATTTCCTAATTGATTGAGTAAAAACTAAAATATATATAAATTATATTAAATATTTTTAATTCTCTTATATCTTCAACTTTTGAAAATTGAACAGTACTTATAGCATACACATTAAAAGAAAAATCAATTTTTATAACATTAATACAAGATATAGACATTTTAAAAAGTATATTTTATATTTTTTGGTATTCTTAACACTACCATAAAATAAAATCACTATTCCTTCAAGATAAAAACAATTATTTTTAATTATATATAATTGAATCTTGAAGAAGCATTGTTATACTTTCCAAGTAACATTTATTCTTCCATTTTGAACTTTTACCTCCTTGTGCTTTTGATACAACACTAGAATCTAGGCATAAATTTCCTAGTTGATAAATTATATTTTTTTTTTAAAATTGTGTATACATTTTAAGAATGAATTCAAGTTATCTAAAAACATTCATTACTGAAAATAGTTTGATTATCTTAACCATAACAACCCTCATAGGATGTCCAGTGACTCTCTAAAAATACATACTCAGAGTGAGTATCATTGACATAAACAATCATATTGAGTATATGAGACTAAAATTCCTTTGACAATTCTTCATCTATTTCCCAAATATGTGAATTATTCCATGCTTTTAATAAGAATATTTATTCATCTATTAATAAAATTGAATATTTGGTAACATATTAACGTGTTTCTCTTATATATTTTCCACAAATAAAAAAATTTCTTATGTCACCAGTCTTAGTAGTTTCTCTCACAGGTCATTTCCTTTTCATGGATTTATTTCAAAGATATATTAGATGAAATTCATTCTCTAATCTATAAGAAAATTATTTTTTAGATGAGTATCATATTGAATTTCAATTTATTCAGAATTTTATTAAATATATTTCCACTAAAATAAAGAACCCTTTTAAATTCATTATGTCCATTAGCATTCTATGATTTATATTTCATATTGAAAATACTCCCACTTTGGTTTTAAAGTTATCCCTTATTGATTTTTTTTATAAAATCATCATAATCATATCATATATGAATCATGGATGGTTTCGTGGACCCCACATTTCCTAATTGATCATATTGATATACCCAAATATATTTCATTGTTATCCCAACCCTTAATGTTTCGAAGCTAAATAAACGAAATCTTGAAATATAAATTTTTTTTACCTTACTCTTAGGCTTATCCATATCCACTATACCTGAAACATGATAATCCATGGTCACATTAATTTGGTATGAAACTATAAAATTGGATTATTATTATTTAGTTTGGAATCCTATCCATACCTACTAGTTAATATGATCATACATTATTAAAGTGAAGCTATTTACATATCCTGAAAGTTGTGTTACTAGACAAAAAAATATAAGTCACATATATTTACACATATCTTAATTTATCTCTTGTATAGGGGACATGAATATTACATGTAAAGGATTAGAATCATATAAAATTGTTAATTTTTATGTGAGTTAGCATGGAGACATAGATTGGAAACCCTACCATTTTATAATAAGGATTAATTATTTAAGATAGTGGGAATTATGACCCAAAGACCCACTACTAAGGGATTCATTACTTAAGATATATTCCAATTCATCATAAAATTAATAACTAATTTATATAAAATACACATAATAACTATATTCATGCTAATAATTTACATTATAAAATAATTTCAAGTTATATTATAATTGAATCCATCATCATTCCTATAATCTAACTCCATAGATAAATATATGATAATCTATATAAGTATTTTAATTACTTTAAACTAAAACATACACATATTCCCAAAAAAAATAATTTACATCCATGAATATTTAATAAGTTAATAACATTTATATAAATAAAAAATTAACATATTAAAACATGAGAAAAACATTTATGAATAATTCCAAAATTAAAAATTAATTTAAAAAAAATTATAATTTAACTATTCCCAATTGACATTTCATAATCATGAATATACACACATTTATATTCATTTCCCATAATTAAATCCCTAATATTATTGATTACATTTCAATGATTTTCTATTATGTCATTTTTTATATAATCTAAATATCATACAAATTAAATCCTTTAATCAACAATGATATTAATAATAAAAAATGCTTTTGACGTGGTCTTAATATTATACAAAAAAAGATACTTAATTTGAATAATTCTAATTTTGTATGTTGAATAATTATTAATCTCAATATATAAACACTTTATATTTAGCCTTATTTTTTTAATTCATAAACATGTTATAACCACACGTATGATTTTATTAAAAGATTGTATTTTTTTTAAGTCATAAGGCATTCCATAAATTTTTAAAGTTATTTTTAAAAAATAAAATTTAATATTATGGAATATTTTTTAATAAATGTTTCAAAAACATTTAATTAATAATGATAATTTTTATTGTTATTAATTACTGTATATAGGGTTTATTTATTAGTAAATATCCTAAAAATCAATTTTACCTTTCTATATATGTAATTTAAAAATAATATAATTCAATTAATGTTTGAATTTATAAAATATAATTTTTTCACTAATAATACTTCATGATCCATAAAGGTGAATTCCATGTGATGTATTAGTTCACTTAATCATTTTATACATATGGATTCAAGAATATATGTGTTGGATATATGGTATTGACATACTTTGTTTTCCATTTCCACTAGATTGACAAGAGAAGGGGAATATATTAGAATTCACGTTAGCGTGTGATGTAACTTGTGGGAAAAAATATAGAGATGCTTGTGTTTAATGGAAATCACCCAAGAAGCCTTTATATCTTGAGTAGAATTGATTCTTTACTATAGGCCCCTCTTTAGATACATTTATAGACCAAAATATCAATATATTTTTTCACCACTATAAAGTCACATGGGGACACACTTTTTGGTTTACTAAATCAGAATTTTGTTTAATTGAGAGAAATTCTCTAAAATTAATTTATATTTAATCGAAAAAAGTATTGTTTTTCTATTAAAAATGTATTTCAATTTATTTTAATCTTGGTGAATTAGATGAATTCTTTACAAAAATGTTTTTTAAAATATAAAAAACACTATTGGATATGATTTCACATGTTATTATATACAATACATTAATAGGAGAAATGGAAAAATGTTTATTTGGGTTTAGTACTTGTTAAGGATTGAAAGAGATATTTACTAATGAAATTTATGTATATTTATTGGCACCAAATTTTGAATAGGGCCATGAGGGGCCTCTTTTGACGATTCCAATGGAATATTCAAACTAAAGGATGATTTTTTGGGGTTGGGGGGGAGGTGCATGCAAGAATGAGGGTGTGTGTAAACGATTCCCCTTGGAACGCAAAATCTTATGTGCATACTACAACATCAGATGTGGAATTCTCCGGTGACCCACAATGAACTCGCCAAGGAACCGACGTGTAAGAGTACTTGTGAGCACGCGAGATGCCCTATGGCACACAATATTGTGCATTTCCAATGCAACATCAAAAGGACCCTTTACCACCCCCTCTCTAAAAACCATCCAAGGAAAGGGCGTGAAACAAGTGTGTTCGACACAAAAGTTTCTCCCATGTACACAAACTCTTGCGTGCCCAATGCGACGTAAAACTATCATTTGCACGCAGAAAATCTTGCATGTCTCCTCTGTGGATTTTGGCTATAAAATGAAGTTTACCCCTAAACCTTCGAGGATAGTTATAGAAGAATAATCAACACTCTTTTGCATGAAAGACACCTCTTACACTACCGCACTAAAAACACTATGGCCTCTTGGTATTAGATATTGCGCGAAAGGTACCCCAAAAGTTCCTCTTTCAGGTGGGACCTCTTGGGAATGATCTTCATCCATTTCCATTTACCCTAAGTCATTTTCATGTAAAATATCCCTCTTGCATGCAAATTCACCATGCATCAACCTATTTTTTGTGCATCCTTTTGGTTTTCACGTCTCCATTCCATCTTTTGTGTAGCTTCCCATATTGCCCGTGGACACTCATTTTGCATGCGTCCCTCCTTTTGTGCTCCATGTTCCATCCATACCTTATGGTTCCATGTCAAATCCCCTCTTTTGCACAACACATATGTGTCATTCACCTTTCTCCCGTACGACCCTCCAGGGTTGTATGAAGTGATCTCAAGGTCCATTGGGTTGTTCTTCACATTGCGTTACTTATCCTTATGCTTCTTCACATAGGCACACCAATGGATATTGCTTCTTCGCATATCCATCCCAAATAGACCCCTCAGTGGATCACTACACAACACCCCTCACTATGTAATTGTTGGTGCCTTCTCTTCACCATGGATTAAACAGTGCCTGTTATGTAAGTCCTAGGGGTGCGGAGTGAACCCACCTCATTAGGGTTGAAAAAATTAAACTACCAAGCACCATCATCCCCAACACATGATGTTAAATTGTGGCCTTTCTCCATGCCAGAATTGTGGGGATCCCTGTCTCGAACATTCTCTATTCTCGCTCGTCTCCACGGGAGTGAGATCATAATCACATGGATCCTACCTAATCGAGAGGCGCATTTCAGGGATACCATCTTGGTTTAAGCCTATATCCTTTCTTGTAGGAGGCATCACCCCTCCTCCTCTATTCTTCTTCGGTTCCAAAGACTAAGAGGTGAGAGGGGCATAAGAATCCCTGATACCCCGTCCCTCTCACTCTGAGATTTTTCACCACCAGGCCTCAATACTAGAGTAATTTCCAATCTCTATATCCCTAGGATTATAACCACATGTAAGCCCTTATTTCCTCTTTGGGTCACTAACCACATGTAAGCCCCACTAAACTTCCCAAAAATGCACCTTTTGAGAAGTGATTGTCAGGTCTTTGCTGAATCATATTTCTCACAACGATCATGAATCATGTGGGCATATACTAAGCATAACCCATGATATCCTCTATATTCCACATTAGCATGTAATCCCCAAACCATACCGAAATATATGGGATTTGATCATTGTATCCCTGAAAAGTTACGTAGGAAGCCTCCCTGAGGTTCAAGACCAACACCTATTTGACCTGACCCCTTCATGTTGGTTCACCTTCATCCCAAAAGACATTAAACTGTATTCACCATTCCACACTACTTGGACTTTGATCCCTACCATGGTATGGTATGTAAGAAGCCTCCCTGAGGTTAATTCCCATCACCCACTTGTTCTGACCCTACAAACTATGTGGACTTTCATACATGCTAAGGAAAGGTACGTAGGATGTCTCCCTGAGGTTCAGGCTCAACACCTACTTGTTTTGACCTTTTGAACTATGTGGAATTTGATCCTTGCATGGGAAATGTATGTAATAAGCCTTCATGTGGTTTAATCCCAACAACCATCGGTCCTGACCACTTCACATCGGTCCACCCTCTTCTTTCATGACACTAACTATATGTTCCCACCTTTGTCCCAAAAGACGTTAAACAATACCCATTAAAACTACGTGGGATTTGATTCTTTTCTCCCAGAAAAGGTACATAGGAATCCTCATTGGGGTCCAACCCCAATCGAAGGTAAGACGTTTTTTCCCCAATCAATGGTAATCTATTTTGTTCCCCAATCGGTGATAAGCTGTTGTGTTCCCAATTGATGGTATATTGTTTTTTCCGTGATCTATGGTAATCTATTGTGTTTTCCAATAGACGGTAAGTTGTTGTGTTCCCCAATCAGCTGTAAGCCATTGTACCCCACCCAATGGTAAGCTGTCGTACCCTATCCAACAGTAAGTAATTTTTATCCCCACATGATGGTAAGCCATTGTATGATAGACTACATGGGTTTGATCCCCATCTCCTTGACATGGTATGTAGGAAGACATCCTAAGGTTCAACCCCAGACACTAGTAAACATTGGTGTCCCCCCTGTTGATACCCACATCTCTAGTCCCCCACATGACGTCAGACTAACCCAGATTTCTAACCATGCGTAAGACCCAACATATCATTGAGACACTGTCATCTGCATACCCCCTAATTCTATTTCCTCACCTTGAGCTTGGTGGATATTGACTCCCTTCCACATGGATACATAATAATCCTCCCTAATGTTTATGATCATCATTCATGTCTCGTCCTGGTCACTCCCTTGAGCCAATGTGTTTCGGGAAGGTCACGACTCAAACCTGGAGGTTCCACTTCTTTCGAGTCACATCCATGCATCCATCCTCACAAGACACTCCACCCTGGTGTCCCATAACCCCAATGAATTTTGTGAATTTTGATTCCATACCACGAGGATTTTTAATAATTATTTTTGAGGATGAATCCCATTACCCACGTCTCATCCTGGTCTCTCCATTAAAACTATGTTTTTCAAGAAATTCATGCCCCAATCCTAGAGGATCCACTTCTTCCCGGTCATATCCATGCATCCATCATCAAGGGCTACTCCCCTCATGTGTCCCATCACCCCAAATAACTACAAGGATTTTGATTCCCTACCACAGGGATATAGAAAAATTATATTTGAGGCTCAATCCCAACAGCACAGTTGCCCTAACGTCAGCTCCCTCTCATTCTTCATCCACTCTCAACAACCCAATTTATTGTTGCCCCTAGCAGTAATCAGTTACTTAACAATATGTTATCCCCGACATCAGTGATACCTCTTGGGGTTTCACCCATCTGATCTACTCCCGTTAGTGTTCTGATCCATCTGATTCGTCTCCACTAGACATTAAACTTGCAACATACCATGTGTTAAACATGGGAAGATAAGGAAAACATTAAAGATATGCCTATGGAATAATATTCCCTACATTCAATGTAGGATTCCCCAGGATTCTACACCCTTGAGAAGCCCTATCATAAGAGGAATAAACCCAGACGCATCAGAGTTCCAGCGTACATACATTCCTGTAAATTACAACGTGACAACCCCCCCCCCCCCCTCGGCTGAAGCTTGCTACCCAAACTGGACCCCTGGGATGTCCCGATAGAAGCATAGTAATTAACTGGCATCCATGAAGTCCCAACACAAGAATGAGTTTCACAAAAAACTTCTTAAGTCTTTGTGGGTTACCCAGACTAGTAATGACTTTAGAGGAGGAATCCAAAAAAGGAGGAATTAACATCCCATCATTCTGTTTCTATCAAGGAGAAATTATCCTTGAATAAGAAATGGTTGCCACCTGCCTTTGGAATGTGGAAATAGTGGGAAATAGTTTCACATCCACCAAAAGTGATGGATGTGCACCCCGACGAAAGCATTAGAAACAAAAATTGTGAACGCAACATGATGTTCTTCTCATCAATGTGGTGATCAGTAGTGGTTGTGACATCAATGTGTTAGTGTGTAACTAGATCCATGTTTCAATCGACAGATCATACTATGAAAATAGTGGGTCTTGTAAGAAACTCACCAGAAATTGGGACAGTTGAACATTGGTCATCCTGGTCTATGATGTTGTCAGCATGGATCCTTTTTACTATCCATGGGTGGTGAAATGGAACTGGGGCACAAGATGTCGATTTCATTCTTTCAACACTTATGGTTTAATATCCATGCCTTATATGACCCAAGTTTTCATACTCGGAAACTAATTACTTCCCACCTACCAATGTTGGGGCTAGAGAAACGTTAATGTGGAAATCCTGCATAGCCTCATCCCTCACATGGTAGTATCCATGTCCACGAATGATGGGAATCCACGCCTCACATCCACTTCTAAAATCATTTAGAGAAGGGTGATAAATTGCCTCATTTGATGATATGAGGAAGAGGGGAATATCCAAACCTGACATATGGCCCAACAAGACATAGAGGCTTCTATGCCTCACCTCCACTAGCACCCCCATGATCCGCATAGTGAGCCATTGCTCCCATCTTCGATGAATTACCATTTCGAGAGCCTCTCCCAGAAATGCTTCGATGACTCCCTCCCCTACGCCAATGATGTAAGGGATGTACGGTTCCGCCGGATTGGAATCCCATTCTAGGGACTCCCAAAGAGGGATCCCACTAGGCCTCATCAATGCCGCCACTAGAACCCACGAGCTGAGGAGTGGTATGCTATGCACCTGCACCACCAGCCGCGACCAGATTAACCTGATGCCAGCGTCATGCGTAGACTGAGGAGGATTCCCACTGAGGGGCATTAACATCAATGACTATCATGGACCATGCCACCATCAATGCATACCATCAGCCCCTGTTTATGCTAAGCATGGAAACTCACATGCTGAACCTAGATTGAGACCCCCACCACCCCATGAGCAGGTTGGGTTGACTCTCATGGTCGATGACACAGGTAGCCCTCGCCGTGGGTGGACCCGTGGTGATGAAACCTAGTATGGAGGTCCTCCTAGTACCATCTCCAATGAGAGTTCCAGTGTATCCCACTCCCATGCTTGGTGTGGAGGTCCTCCCCATTCCAGATTCAATCTGAATGAGGGTCCTCCAAACTGTAGTGGCGCATAGTACAAAAGTATCCTCTCCACCCACGACCTTAGGTATGGAGTCGTTCCTCATGTCGCGGGTCCCTAATGTAAAGATACTAACCATTAAACCAACCGTTAGCATGGGGGTCTACCCAATGTCTTTAGAAGAGCCAACGAAGGTCCTCCTTATCCCAGAAACTGGAGAAGTTAATGTTTTTCTTGCTTCATAGGCACCCAACACAAAGGTCATACTTGTGTTCTACTCGTCCAGTACAAGGACCCTCCTCACATAGATATTGCCTGAGGGAATAAGCAAGCAGGCCTTACCCATGCTCCCACCAGCTCCAGCAGAGGTCCTACCTACTGTAACACCACCTTTGGATATTCCCTCCACACATCAGCCAGTAGATATGGTGGTCATCCCCGTGTTCCCTTTGAAATCTATCCAGGTGCTCCACGCACCCCGACTCACCCAGGGGGAAGTCATCTACACCCCAGAACCAGTTTTGCCGAAGGTCCTCCTTGATCCAAATATATACCATGTCTCTAAGAGCCATCCTGGGGCGGGAGGGTGGGTCTCCGCTTCCATAAAAGAATTCTGGGAAGATACAGACCATGATTAAACATGTCTTCTTCTTAGATTCTAAGGCGGAATACAATTCAACAATGGAACCGTCACCCCAATCCTCTATGATAGGGGATGGGGCAGGGACGAGGCATATTATCCTCATACTCTCAAAATGTGAGGTGAACCGGATCCCTGCTTCCCTCCGCAGATACATCCAAGAGGACTAATATTTGGCATCTCCCTAGTGTCTGGCCGTGCAATCGCCACCATCATCGCTGGGATAATTCTCAACCTCAGCCAGAGATCACGTAGAGTTAGTATGGGGACCGATGGAGGATGAGAAAAAGCATGGTCCACTCCCCGCATCCATAGTCCCTGCATGGAATACAGTGGTAGCCAACCCTTCTTATCATAATGAGGTGGCTAAGTAAATCAACTCTTTAGAGGACAGCCTGTGATGCAGAAGCTTGTCTGGTTACTTTCCATATTATCCACCGACCAGCCTACTGTCTCAGAGGTCTGCTTCAATATCGCTTCCAGTTTCCTAGCCACCTGTAGTCGATGAGTGGGGAAACCAAGGGCCAAACCCAAAGTTTGAACCAAGGATCTTATGGGAAATTCTTACTACAGACCATTTGTAACATCCAAAGTAAGTAATGAATAATATATATTTTTATCTATGTCTATTAATTATTAAGATAGTGTTTTAGAGGCTTAAAATTAAAATAAATACAATCTTATGCATGGAATACACTAATATTCTTAAAAGATTGTTTTACTGCCTTTTGATGGAAAACCATTTTTGAATCTATCTTTTGACAATTTTATAAACTATGTTTGTCAAAATAAACTTATTCTTTAGGATTGGAAATCAAAATTTACTTTGTGTGAATTTTTGGTATTTTTCTGACAATGTACATTTTTTAATGAATAGAGAAAAATACTGCATTTTACATCAAAACTGCTTTTTAATCTAATTTATTTATATGATTAGATTATGTTTTGAATTTGTTTTGAAGTGAAATTAGAATATATTTTTACCATTTAATCCAATGGTGGTCATTGGAATCAATTTAACTTTGAAATTAGACTTAAACTGGTGTCAAACTTTTGATACTTATAGTTTTATAAAAACACGCTATTTGCTCTGGCAGTGGGAATTAATTATTAAATTAATTAATGTGAATTATATGATTTGAATTTTGTAAAATAAACTAAATTTTTTAATTCGGAATATCAAATATATCTTAGGGTAAATTTTTGGTAATTTTCTGAAAAACTTCAATTTTTGATGAATAGTGAAACCACTAAGTGGTAGTTAAAGAAACTGATTTTTCGTTTAAATGAAACTTTGCCACATTTGTGTTTTGAATTTCAAAAATCCGACATACATGGTTGTCATTAAGAAGTAAAATGTGGTTCAATGAGATTAAAATAATTTTTTGGTGAATAGAAACTTATTCAGTTTTTAATCGCGATTAGTGGTAATTAGTGTAGTTTAAGGTAAAAATAATGCTTTAATAATATCAAATGACCTAGAAACATGTCCTAACCTTATTAAATGTTTCATGGCCGACCCAGACAAGCCATGGGTCAACTTGGGGACCCCATGGAGCCACTTTAGTTGGGAAATGACATAAATAACTTTTTATTTAATGTAAAAGTAAAAATGACACAAACATAATATGTTTTACGAAAACAATTTTTATATGGGGTTATAAAGATCAGATTTTTGATTATAAATATTAATTGTAAAGTTAAAAATATTTCCTACATCATAGTATTTTTTTTATAATTTTTAAACATTAAATAAATTGAAGTATTTATGAAATAATAATGATGCAGCGATGATATCATTATTTGATGATTAAAATAAAATAGAAAGATAATGTAAAATCTATGAACTAAACATGTCCGAAACTTATTGGATTGGTGGATTTAGAACCCTTATCACCTTATCCATGAATTATATCAACGTGGGACCTTTTAAAACGGAAACACATTTTCAAATAAAATAATAGTTTCATGGTTTCCAAAAGTGCCCCTCCTCTCCTCTTATAAAAGGCCCCCACCTCTACCTCATTTCACACACACCTCAAGCCTTTGGATCTTCCAAACCCTGCCCATTTACTCTCTCCACATCCCTCTCCTCATCCTAGAGGATTCCCTTTGGGCCTAATTCTTTCAAAGGAAGCCTTTAGGCTCAAATCAAAAGGAGTTACACTTTTAAAGGTAATTCATTCTCTCATGTTCATTTGTTTTATTTTGCTTCTCCAACCCCCTAAAATCTTTGTATTTACTTCTTTTGTAACAACACCAGTATCTTCAATATACTAGGATGTTGTTATAAGATTTATTTGAGCTACACTCTCACACAACTACATCAAATGGTTAAAGAACATACGGTTTCCGTGGATAGAGAAATTCTGCCTCCCGAAACGATGTTTGTTCAATACTCATTTAACACCTTCAAAGGTGGCCATTATGATGTCAATATTTTTATATATGATATATAATATGTTTATGTTTTCCTTAAGCTTCTGTTTTTTCATTTTGGGCATACCTTTATGGTTTCCATTATGGGTAAACACGATATCTTCATTTTAGGAAGTGCGGACTACCGCCCCCTGAAAGTGATTTGATTCGTTAATACCATATGTGGGATGTGTAAAGGATAAAGTTAATGATATTATATATGTTATTATACTGGAATTATAGTATACTCTTATATCATTATGATTCCATTCTAGAAAATACGAAATAGAAATGGAAGTAGCGTTCATGCGTACGTACGGCTTACCGTCTCCATGAACGGTGCATTTCATTTCTTACCCCTAAATGTGATGTAATATAATAAATACATGTATATGATGAATATATATGATACATATGTTATCCAAATCATTAATATCATTCTGGATATAACGAAACTTTGACCAAATTAACAACATGTAAGTGTAAGAAGTCTATTTTTGACTTAAGAACCAAATACCGACAAAATGAACATTATTAACTTAAATGATTACATGATGTTCATAACATGGTATAAAAGGAATAATGAACTTGAAAAAGGTTCATAAGAAAGTAGAGATTAACTCAAGTTTATTATTCAGGAGATTACAGAACGGTCGGGTCAAGTCGGATACGAGGTATGGGACTTCGTCTCAGTCTCTTTTCATTGAGGCATATTTTGTTTTATACACAACCTTATTTTATACGGTGTATAAACCCATTTGACTTTTACGTTTATCCAAAAGGAATCTTTTTTATATGAAGCATTTACTAAAGGACAAACGGGAATGTTTTTGTCTTACGTATGCGGCGACAACGACTTCTCCGCCACCATGACCATTATTTGAGTTTTGGCTTCTTCTACAAGCCATACCTTTTTTAAAAGAAAAATAAATACCATGTTTTAATTTTCTTTTATTTTGGTATTGAAAATGGTTTTCATAATGTTTTTATATCAATGTGTTGTATTGATATCTTGTGATTGAAAGGTGGAAATGTTATGCTTCCTTTATGCATGTTTTATGTGATATGATTATATTGAGGTTCTTGGGCATTATTATGAAGATGGGTGGTTCCGTGATAAACTAAGGGCGGGTGAGCCCGATATAGCTCTCCAATGCATTAGGTAACGTGAAGGAGTGAAACGTTAAGGTTTCTATGAAGAGATTTTAGGGAATATACTATGATGGGTATTCCAAACGTAACCAAGAGGGTTACTCCCTACGTAAGAATGTTATGAATGCCTCAAGTTACCTTTATGTCTTATGATTTCTATGATTTATTCATGATTTGATGAGGTATGTTAAAGTGCTTATGTTTTATGGGTAAAGTATGATCTCATCCTTATGTATATATGTACCCATGTTTCCTTTCCATATTTTTATATCCCTTACCGAGATTTTTATGCTCATCCCAAGTCTTTTTTAAATGTTTTTCACAGGTCAAGGGAAAGGTACATTATATGGTGACAGTGTCAAGGAAGTGTCAAGAAAGAATCCATGTTTATTTTAAATATGTTTCCATTGATGGGAATGAAGAATACTATCTTTATTTAACCACTTTGTTTATATATGGAATGTAATGCAAGTTTTATGATCTAATTCTCTAAAACTCTAAAGTTGAAAAGATCCTCAACGTGTAATCTTGTGATAACTCAAGATTATGTAAGGTTTAAGGCTTGGGCCTTATATTTGGTATCAGAGGTCGGTTTAGATAACTTTAGGAGTTATAATTCTATTAAATAATTATCCATTTTTTTAAAATGATATAGAATTTGAAGATTACCATGTTGTTTCATCTAAGACATGTTTGTTCAGAATAGTTTTCCGCAGAGGAAACAGGGAAGCAGTTCTAGGAAGGCATACAGAAGGAAATAACCTTCCGAATCAGCATCCAGAAATGGTTGGAATTGGAACTGAACAGTTTGTTGCAGTAATGGCGCAGTTGACTCAAGCGATAAATAGTGGTGGTATCCATGCACGAGATCAGCCAGATCAACCATAGAGGAACATGTCAGTGGTGGAACATTTCATGAGGCAACATCCACCATCATTCAGAGGATCATATGACCCTGTGCTAGCTGAAGGGTGGATTAAAGCACTGGAGAAGATTTTTGATGTCATAGGGTGTTTAGACAATCCAAAGGTTAGTCTTGCTATTTACCGTTTGGAGGGTGAAATAGATCAGTGGTGGTCTATGGTTAAAAATATCAGGGACGCCGATGAGATTGATGCTTTTTACTGGGATGAATTCAAAGGTATGTTTCTTGAGAAGTATTTTCCTAAGGCTGTTCGACTTAGGATGGAAAACAAATTCTTGGAATTGAGGCAAGAGGAAGACTCAGTGGATTCCTATGAAGAAAGGTTCACTCGATTGGCAAGGTATGCTCCAAATTTTATCTGAGACCTTGATAGTAAAATCAATCGTTTTTACTCAGGATTAAAGCCAAAATATCGAAGGGAATTAGCTTCTCGTGAGTTTAAAAGTTATGAAAATCTTGTTCGATGTGCTGAGAAGGTGGAAATGGAGTTTTCCGATGACCAAGTGTTCTATAACAACCAGCAGAAGAAGAGACCGAGGTGGCAGGAGAAAGGTAAGAATTCTTCAAAAAAGTCTGATGGTAAGAGAACTAAGTTTCCAGTTTGTGATAAATGTGGCAAAAGGCATGCTGGGGAATGTCTTCTGAATTCTGGAAAGTGCTACCGATGTGGTAAGATGGGACACAAGGCTCGTGATTGCACTAAAAAGGATCATGGTGAAGGTAAGAACAAATTTATTTTACAGTTAGTGAAATGTTATAAGTGCAATGAGACGGGTCACTATGCAAACGAGTGTCCGACAAAGAGCTTGAGTGATGGGAAGAAGTTAGACTACAAGCAGAAAGGGGTGATGAAATCCTTTGCAACTACTTCTACAGATGTCGGGCCATCAAATGAAGTTGTATCAGGTAATTTGTTTGTTTTTTCAGATTATGCCAGTGTGTTGTTTGATTCGGGGTCTACACATTCTTTCATCTATGAAACCTTTTCTAGTAAAATGGGAATACCATCTCAAGAAATGACTCCTGAACTTTTGGTAAAAACACCTAGGGGAAATGTTGAGGCAAAAAGAATTTATAAGAATCTTCCTATCCTTATCTATGGAAAGAACCTACTTGCAAACCTTATTTTTCTACCTCTAGTAGAGTTTGATGTTATCCTGGGTATGGATTGGCTCTCTATTTACCATGCTAAGATTGACTGTAGAGATAAAGAAGTTTCTTTTCAGAAAGACTTTCAGTTTGTTTACAATAATGAACCCTTAATTTTGATAACATATCAAGAGGGCGGGAAACTTGTAAAAGATGGATATGAATGTTACCTTGCACACATCGTTGAAAATAAATGAACTGTTCAGATTAATGATGTGCCAGTGGTAAATGAGTATCCTAATGTTTTTCCTGATGAGTTGCCTGGAATAATACCAGATTGGAAAGTTGAGTTTACTGTTGACTTAGTTCCTGATGCTAAGACAATTTCAAAACCCCCTTATCGAATGGCACAAATTGAACTTTTAGAGTTGAAGGAGCAATTGCAAGATTTATTAGAGAAAGGTTTTATTAGACCTAGCACATCACCATGGGGTGCTCCTGTTTTATTTATTAAAAAGAAAGATGGTTCTATGAGACTTTGAATTGATTATAGAGCCTTGAATAACTGTAGACGCCGGAAAAGTCCGTTGCTCCCAAACGAAGCTCCGGATGCGGAAAGCGAGGTCATATTTGGAGTCGGAAGGATGTTTCGGAGGGCCCGGAGGCCTTGCGCGGAATTTCAGAGGCACGCGCGCAAAGGAGATGTCCCGCGCGGAAAACCCCCGGGATGCGCGCAATGCGCCGGCTCGGCGCGCAATTCTGCGCGCCGCGGGTCCGCGCGCCTCCCTGACGCGCCGCGCCCGATTCCGCGCCCGCGGGAAGAATTTCGCGCTCGCACCCTGGATTCCGCGCCCGGGGTTGCCTATAAATACAAGGCGACCCCCAACGTTTCAAAGGTTGCTGGAAGTCGAAACGTCTCCCGTGCGCGCAATTCAACCCCTTCCGCGCGCAATGACGAACTTCAGGTAACCTCCTTTCTTTCGCGCAAGAAAGCCTCGGGGTCCGCCTTCGCGCGCAATCCCTGCTGGCTCCTTTCATTCGAATAAACACTCACCCTAAGGCCTTTGCGCGCAAAAGAACCCGCTTGCGCGCAATTGCCCCGGGGTGCGCGCAATCCGGCCCGATTGCGCGCACCCCCCTTCTTTCAAGTGGCCATTCATTAGAGAATGAGCCGTTGCCCCCGCGCGCTATCCGAAGCCCGGTGTGAGCAATCTGAAGCATCCGCGCGCAAGGCGCTGGCCCAATTGCGCGCCAGCCGTCC
Source organism: Viscum album (assembly GCA_963277665.1). Lineage (NCBI taxonomy): Eukaryota > Viridiplantae > Streptophyta > Magnoliopsida > Santalales > Viscaceae > Viscum > Viscum album. The sequence continues at coordinate 1,144,631,533 of OY728138.1, forward strand.
CGATTGCGCGCCGGCCCGCAGTATTGCGCGCAAAGCTTCCTTTTTGCGCGCAATCTGCCAGGGTCGCCCCCGTTGACCTCCCAAGGTTACCCGCCTGTGTGGCACCCGATGATTCTCATCCCGGGTGCCCGCACCGTGCGTTGTCTTCCCGTGCGGCCCTCCAGGCTTGCGCGAAGTGACACGCACCTATGTCCAGCATGACGTTAAACTGCATATATGTCCAGCATGACGTTAAACTGCATATATGTCTAGCATGACGTTAAACTGCATACTCGTCCAGCATGACGTTAAACTGCCTATACGTCCTGCACGACGTTAAACTGTACATCGTCCGCGCTGCAAGACGTTAAACTGCCAAGTGCTTCGTCCGGCAACCTATGCCCAGCATGACGTTAAACTGCACACCCGTCCAAGCTGCACGACGTTAAACTGCCTAGCCCCCATCGTCCGTGCTGCAAGACGTTAAACTGCCAAGTGCCTCGTCCTCAACACATGACGTTAAACTGTACTTCGTCTGGCAAGACGCTAAACCGTCCGCAACCTGATCCCGTGCTCCGCACGCAGGGTCTCCCCCGGTTTGGACGTGGCCCCCACCCGCTCGTCTCTGCAGGGATGTCGGGATTGTCCCCCTTTTGGGACGATTTAATGGGAGTGGCTTTTCCCTACGGGGGCAGGGTATTACAAACCCCTAGTTTCTCGTGGGAGGCTGCACATGTGTATCTCCATTGCACCTCCCCACTGCCGAAGCCAGTAGAGGGTCTGACTGGGATCGAGGTGTCTTTTGCTTTCGGTCCAAGTCCCTTCCAACTGAGTTTTGCAGTATCCGGGCTGCCCCAAGTGCGTAAGTCCTGACAGATTGAACTACGTGGACTTTGATCCCTGTCTTCTATACAGGGTACGTAGGAAGCCTCCCTGAGGCCCAAGCCCACCACCTGGTCGTTCCGGTCGTATTTACGTCCGTTCGTCCATCAGTGGACCCCTCCAGGGTTCACGCTTGCGTTGATTCACCTATGAATCCGCCCCTGTGGGAGGCTGCCCGTGTGTATCTCCACGGTGCCTCCCCACAGCCCCCCTTTTCCATTTCCCCTTTTATCGTCCAGCATGACGTGAAACTGTGATCCACCCGGCCGTTCCATCCCCCTCCGTGCGAGGTGGTTCGGTTCAATCCTCCGCCCGGCGGCCTCGACCTCTTCGTGAGTCGGCTTGCCGACGTCCAGCATGACGTTAAACTGTATGCCCGAACTACGTTGACTTTGATCCGTGTTAACGCGCGGTACGTAGGAAGCCCCTCTGGGGTCCAAGCTCTTTACTCCATCATCCATCCTGATCCTTACCCGGGCCGCCACATCCCGGTGGGGTCATGCCACTTCACTCCACTCCACGTTACTTGGGAAGCCGCCCATGTGCTGGCCCCAGCGTCGGAGGTTCCCCGCAAGGGGTTCCGTCATCTGATCCACTTTTCGTGTTGATCGGTCCGATGCCGTCCCCGCTGGACGTTAAACTCGCGGCATACCCCGTGTTAAACACGGGAAGCTGAGGAAAACCTCAGGTGACACAGTTCCCCGCACCTAGTACGGGATGCCTCAGGCCATCGTGCCTTCGAGAAGCCCTATTAGGGACGGAAGACAGGCGTGCAGAGCCGCAGTGTTACAACACGCCCCCAGCACCCAGAGCCACCCGGCCTTCTCACCGCAGGTTGCTGCCCCGCCCAGACTCCTTGGAACGTCCGGGCGGAAGCAGCGTAATTAACCGGTGTCCATGAAGATATGGCGCCGGGAACGAGATTCACGAACATTCTTAAGTCTATGAGGGAGACCCGGATTAGGCGACAAGTTCCGAGGAGACGTCCAAGGAAGGAGAAGCCGACATCCCATCATCCCGGTTTCGATCAAGGAGCAGACGCCCCTGAATAAGGGACGGATGCCGCCCGCCCTTGGAAAGCGGGACTGCGGGACCACAAGCCGCGCGCCCATCCCCTCGGGTTGACGGGTGCACGCGCGAACGCGTCCTGGCGGAACAGCGTAACCCGACGCACATCCGCACCGAAACAGAAAAATGGTGAACCCGACGTGAATCTCTTCTCCTCGATACGAAGACCGATGGCTTTCAGAGGTGTTGGAAGACCGGCGTGTTGCCCGGCCAAGCATTCAGTCTTACCCGCCAGGGGCTGGGGAAGGGACATCGGGCACTCCGTCTCGCAACGTCGAGGGCCTGGGTTCCCCCCACGGAAGGCGTCGTGGCGCTAATGGTTGGTTGTCGATTCCTTTTTCCTGTCAGTATTAATGGGTCATTCTCCCTGCTTTCAGAAATCAGGTCGCCCGATCTAGTGCCCGAACGCCACCCGCCCACTGGCGCAGGGACAGGGGAAACACCGACGCGGCTACTCCACGCGGTCCCGCCCGTTCCACAGCCGTCCCAGCAGCCGCAATTGCGGGACGACCACGCCCTCTCTCCCCCTCGGAGGTCATCCAGAGAAGGGTGATCAACACCCTGGTGCGGAGATACGAGGAAGAGGGAGTCATCCCCACTAGGGAAATGGCTCGCCTAGACCTTGAGGAGGCTGCGCCTCGCCACCACCGCCGCCCCCGAGGGCCGCGCAGGGAGGCACCGCCGCCTACCTCAACGTCCAACCGCTTCGGGAGCTTATCCCCGGAGCGCTCTGACAGTTCCCTTCCCTATGCGGATGAAGTGGAAGATGCCCAGGATCACCCTATCCGAGGTCCGCTCCAGGGATCCACGATAAGGGCTCCCGCCAGGCCACGGCGACATCGCCGCCAGGCCCCTCAAGTCGAGGAACAGGCTCTCCACCTGCCCGCGCCGCTCATCCCGGCTCGTCTGTCTTGACGCCAACGTCGGGCACGAGCGGAAGAGGATGCCCACCTTGGGGCTCTAGCAACAGCGGCCGCATTGGCCCAAGCCACTGTTGGCTCCAGTCGCCAGGCCTCTGTGCATCCTGAGCGGGGGAACTCCTATGCCCGACCCGGATCGAGGCCCCGACCGCCCCAAAGGCAGGTTGGGTTGACTCTCCCGGTTGCTGGCACTGGCAGTAGCCACCGCGGACCACCTCGCGGTAGCGCTATTCACCGGCAGGATCTACTCTGTGTGGCCGATCCAGGAGGCATGGGTCATCCCACCTCCCGATCCCGGCCCGGAGTCCTGCCCGGGATCATCTCTCCCCGCGTCCCCTTTGATATCTGTCCCGGTGCCCCTCGCACCTTGGTTCCCAGTCCTCTCGGCCCCAGCACCAGTGCGGCCGGAGGACGCCAGGACAGAGATCAGCCCTGCCCCGAAGAACCACCCAGGGGCAGGAAGGCAAGGCGTCGACGCCGAGGGAAGAATGTTGCGGAGTTCCGGACAGAGATCCGACCGGTTTGCTTCTCTGACTCAGAGGCAGAGTACGATTCGGCGACAGAGCCCCTTCCCCAATCCCGCCAGTCAAGGGCAGGGGTAGGAATGCGGCACGTCAGCCTCGTGCTCCCCGAGAGCGAGATCGATGTGATCCCCGCGTCTCTCCGAAGGTATATCCGGAGTAACGAGGGCCTGGTAGACCCCCAAGGATCAAACTTGCGGTTGGTACCGGCCCCTCCGGAAGTGCCTTCCGTCTCGATCAGAGAAGCCGGAGACTTTTTCTGGGGACCGACGGTCGAACCACGATCTGGTGCGCCCTCGGCGAGCACCGATGCTACGGCAGGATGTTCGCTCGCCGGCCCGTCCTATCGTGATGTGGTAGCTGGGGCACCGCCACCCTCAGGGGGAGGCCCGGGATATGGAGGCCAATCGGCCTGCTCGCCGTATTCACCGCCGGCCAGCCCGTCGGCCCGACGGCCTGCCTCGGCACCACTACCAGTTCCCCGTCCGTTCCCAGCCATGGAAGAGGACCGAGGAGATCTGGGTCCCGAGTTTGAGTCGTGGAGCTTCTGGACCGTCCTTGCAGAGGGCCACTTCCCTGAGAAGTTTTGGCCAGTCGCAGGACCGGGCTTTGATGCACCCGAATCGCTCACCTCGGATGAGTTCGAGTGCTTCCGCCGAACTCTCCGGGAGACTCACTCCCGTCTTCACTGCCTACAAATGCCATACCCCGGGAGTCAACTACACCTGGAGGATATTGGTGAGCAGTGCCGTCAAATTGACCTGGCCATGCTCCCCGCGGTTCGGCACCCCGGGTCATTTGGGCACCACGAGGCCCTCCAACAACGATGCGTTGAGTGCTTTCAAGTACTCCGCAAAGTTATCGAGGAAGCCACTCCCCACGTGTATATCCGTGGATGGGGGCAGTACGCTGCCCTACGCTTCAGTGTGATTCGCCGACAGCCCGATTCGTTGGGTGGCCCTGAGGGTATATCCCCAGGGACAGGAACAGTCAATATGGCTGACCTGTCGGGAGAGGGGAACGACTTGGAACTTCTCGACAGGGGCTTCCCCCCCGAAGACAAGCCGTCGTCAGACCCATCAGTGAGAGTTACTCGTCATCAGAGGAACCTCCTGGGGCTCCCCGCACCCACTGAAGCACTGACGTTGAGCCGAAACGTCAGCAAAGGAAAAGAGCACAGCGAGGCTATAAGGCCCGCCGACCCATCTGCCTCCATGCGGAAGGCAGAGGAGGATCCCGAGAAGGCTACGCTACGTCAGCAGCTCGCCGAACAGAAGAGGCTGGTTGACCAGCTCCTCGCCGAGCGCGCTGCAGAACGGCGGCCTGACTACGGTGATCCCAGGCCAGGGCAGCAGGGACCGGAACAACCACCCCTCGATGAGACTCTCCCGGGCAACCGTGATTACGCCGTGTTCGCCGACAGGAGAGAGGCCATTGCCTACGGCAAGAGGGCGCGGTATGTTTCGCCACACCCTCCCGAGCAACGCGACTACCCGAGAGATCCCGCTCGGATTCCTCCCGCTGCCCCAAGGGCCGCTCCGCCAGCCATCCCACGAGCTGCCGAGTTTGACGATCCGGTCGACGACCCGATTGAAGGGCCATGCAATGCGCTCGTGGTTAGAGATCCTCGCCAGGACTGGAACCCATGTCCGGACGATCCTATGGCGGCACTCATTGCCCGCTTGGAAGCCTTGGAGACTCGGCAGGTGGCGATCCCACCGGACGGCAAGCCATACCCAGCATGGGTGGATGACATGCCGGCGCCTCCGGGATTCGGGAATCCCACTTTCGCCCCCTTCAACGGGACCGGAGATCCGCCACAACATTTGGCCCATTTCAACTCGAGGTGCGGGCCTATGTTGGGGACTCCGGCGCAGCAAGAGGCCGCTAAGCTTCGCTGCTTTGTCCAGACACTGGAAGGGCCAGCATTTGTCTGGTACAGCCAGCTCCCCGTCGGGTCGGTAACCAGCTGGGAGGACCTCCGTAGACAGTTCCTCTACCAGTTCAGTTCCACGACCCGGAAGACGAGTATCGCAGACCTCTTCAAGTGCAAGCAGAGGCCTGATGAGCGAGTCGCGGACTTCGTCGCCCGATGGAAGGGTCTCACGTATTCCCTTGACATGCCATTGACTCAGGAGCAGTTGCTGACAATGTGCGTCGGGAACGTCAAGACCGAGCTGGTCCCTTCCCTGATTACTCAGAATTACCCCGGAGGGTTCAGGGACTTCTCAGACAAAGCTCAACGTCTTGAGGAAGCCCTGCAACAGGCCAGCCAGGCACACCCGCTGCCTCCTATGATTCCTGCAAGGAGAGCCAGCAGGGCTGAGCCCGCTGCTGTGGCCCAGATAGAGGCTCCCAGGCCGTTGGAGCTGCTGCCGGTGAGGCCAGCTCCGCAGCCTCACAGGAATCCGCCTCCACGGGCTCAGTTCCCGGCCCAGCAACGGCAGCCTCAGAACCGGCCGGCCCCTCCGCGTAATGTACCGCCGCAACCCCGGCGAGATAATCAGGGTCCACCTCCTCGGCAGGCCCCTCCGGCCCCTCGTCAAGACCGCGCTCCCAGGGGCCCGCGACACCTGACGTACTCATTCCATGAGGATCAGGTCCCCGGTTATTTCCGGAGCGCCCTGGAGCAGAGGATTGTGCGATTGCCTGAGTGCTGGAGGCCAGAGGAGGCACATCTCACGGATAACCCCCGCTACTGCCCCTACCATCGGGCCCTGGGGCACACCATCCAGCGGTGCTATGTGTTCAAGGACTGGCTCCAAGACCAGATTAACAACAATGTAATCAGGTTGGGCCCAGCTCCAGCACAGGTAGCGGGCGTGTTCGTGGGATCAGATGACGATAGTGGCAACGAGGACGAATGGCAACTGGTCTCCGACCGCGGGTCCCAGAAGTATAATAACTGGATGGCCCGCAAGACGACCATTCGCGCCCAGGGAATCATCCGTGCGCGCTTGAATCAGCCTGAGCCCCCAGAACCTGCGGGTGCTGCTTCGGCATCGTCGTCCCAGTCTGCCTCCTCCAAGAGGAGCAAACGGCGGCAGCGCAAGAAGGAAGAGCGCGCCCCGCCAGTTCCGCCACTATCCCGTACTCTCGGCGATTTCATGCCCCCGGGGATGGGGGTCCCTCCTCGGATCCGCCCGGTGATGGATGATTCGTCCGATGACGGTATTGGGTACGCTTCGGTTAACACCGTCGAGCTGGTAAATCCCTTTTCGGTTCCCGACGTTGAAGAACACCAGGTGGACCTCCCTAGCGTCCCCGGTCGTCGCCACCGTCGGAAGAACCGCAGCAGCAGGAGTCGCCGGGGCACAGCCGTCGGTACCTCCGGCCAGGCCGTGCACGCCACTGAGACTAGGCGGCAGGCTCAAGATCGAGCTCAACGTGCGCAGGCTCCCCATCCGGGGATGACGGATTCGCCTCCGCCACTGTTTGTGGTATGGGACCGGGCAGAACCGCCTCAGCCGCGTCGCGACCAGCTCCGCCCTGCCACAAGTCCATCCCGGCCTCCTGACTCCAGTACGGTGACCATTTCCCGGACTGCGACCAGTGAACAGCGAGATGCGCCAAGTACCAGTCGGCCGCCGATCCAACCGGTAAGGCCCGTCATGCCACCAACCGCAGAGCAATCTCCTGCAACCAGGAGCTCGCGCTTGGCCAAAAAGTATGATGTCCTGAAGCACTTGGCCGACATCCCAGCAAGGCTCTCCATCCTTGAGGCTCTGCGCATGTCATCTGAGATGCGCGAGGCACTCGCTGAAGCCCTGAAAAGCCCCCTCCAGTTTGAGACAGAGGTTGCGGCTGCAGAGGCCTTTCACGCCGAAACGATCGAGGACGCCGAATGTCAGGCAGTTATCTCGTTCTCTGGTAAGGATGAAGACCCTCCTATACAGGGACACATTCGTCCGCTGTATGTCACCGGCCAGTTCAACGGCCTTGAAGTCCGGCGCTGTCTTGTCGACACGGGGTCCGGGATTAATCTGATTCCAACTCGGACGCTCCGGAGATTGGGGTTGTCTGAGGATGACTTGATTCCCTCCGACCTCAGGATCCAGGGGTACGACCGCACCGAGCAAACCCCGGTCGGCAAGATACGTTTGAAGACCCAGTTCGGTGACTTGGTTGCCAACACCGAATTCATGGTAGTCTCTCAGGACACTGCGTATAACGCATTGATGGGCAGGCCATGGCTTCACCTTCATGCGGCGGTTCCCTCGTCATACCACCAATGCCTCAAATACTCCCTTAATGGTCGAGTAGGCGTGCTTCAAGGAGATGCCTCTCCTTTTGCCTCATGTGAAGCCCGCTATCTGGACGCGGACTATTACAAGAGCAAGGATAAGCAGATCCTGGCAGGTGAGGTTGAGCCTGTCACTGTTGCAAGCGATCCCTGGGCAAGTCTGGATGACGCTTACGTCCTCCCGATTCACCGGTTGGACGTCGCCATGGTCTTGACGGTCCGCGAGTCTCCTGATGAGACGGCCGCGACCGCCCGCGCCAGCACCAGTGGCCCAGCAGGATCTGGTAGCCCCAATGCAGTTTCCAACGCAGTCTCTCCCGTGGATGATCCCTCCCCGAGTGGAGAGGACGTGGAAGATGCACCCCCAGCCTTTGAGGAGGGCGTCCCCGCCACGGTCGATGAGTTAATACAGGTGAACCTTGGAACCGAGGCAGATCCAAGACCCACATTGGTCAGTGCCGCCATGCCCTCTGAGGAGCGGCAGCAGTACGTGGACTTTCTCAGGCAGCACCGTGATGTGTTCGCTTGGGGCTATGACGAGATGCCGGGGCTAGATCCTCAGGTAGCCGTCCACCGCCTAGGTCTCCCGGCGAACCATCGCGGGTTCAAGCAGCCTCCCAGGAAAATGCACCCATCCCATGGTGCCATGGTTGAGGCCGAAGTTGACAAGCTTATCAAAGCCAACTTCGTGAGGGAAGTTCAGTACCCCAAATGGCTGGCCAACATTGTGCCGGTCAGGAAGAAGAACGGGCAGATTAGAGTCTGCATCGACTTCCGCGATCTCAACCGCCACTGTCCGAAGGATGATTTTCCCCTTCCAGTGACAGAGCTGTTGATTGATGCCACAGCAGGGTTCCAAGCCCTCTCCTTCATGGATGGATACTCCGGATACAACCAAATTCGGATGGCCCCTGAGGATGAGGAGTTCACTGCCTTCAGGGCCCCCCAAGGTACCTTTTGCTACCGGGTCATGCCCTTCGGCCTGAAGAATGCAGGTGCCACCTACCAACGGGCGATGCACCGCATATTCAAGCCAATCCTCGGCACACTGGTGGAATGCTACGTCGACGACTTGGTTGTCAAATCGCGCCAGCGTCAGGACCATCTCAAAGATCTTGAGAAAGTGTTCAGCTTCCTCCGGTCTCGCTGCCTGAAGATGAACCCGTTGAAGTGTGCCTTTGGGGTCACCTCCGGAAAGTTCCTTGGATTTGTGGTAAGATACCGGGGTATTGAGATCGACCCAGAGAAAATCAGGGCGATTAGCCAGATGCCTCCCCCGGGTACCGTCCGGGAACTGCAAGGGTTCCAAGGCCACTTAGCCTATATACGCCGATTCATCGCGAATCTGGCCGGCAAGTGTAAGCCCTTTTCTCGGCTTATGAAGAAGGGTGTCACCTATGTATGGGATAAAGAGTGTCAGACCGCTTTCGAGGAAATCAAGCAGTACCTGCTTCAACCTCCGGTCCTGATGCCGCCCGTATCCGGAAAGCCGCTGGTCCTTTATGTGACCGCCCTGGAACGGTCCCTGGGTGCCCTTCTCGCCCAGAAGAACAACGAGGGAACAGAGAATAGCCTCTATTACCTCAGTCGCATGCTCCTCGATGCGGAGGTTAGGTATTCCCCCATCGAGAAGAGCTGCCTGGCGCTCGTATTTGCCGTACAGAAATTACGGCACTACTTGCAGCACCATGAGGTACAGTTGGTTTCTCGGGTAGACCCGTTGAAATATATCCTGAGCCGACCTATGTTGACTGGCCGTCTAGCGCGGTGGGCTGTGATTCTCCAGCAGTTCGACATCAGGTATGTGTCTCAGAAGGCCATCAAAGGGCAAGCGTTGGCAGACTTTCTGGCCGCTCACCCGACCTCCGCGGATCAGCCGCTGGATCTAGGCTTTCCTGATGAGACCATTCTCTCGGTTGATCGAGCCGATCCATGCTGGCAGATGCACTTTGACGGTGCCTCCCGGAGCCCCACCGGTAGAAGACTCGATAATCCTAAGCTCAACAGAGTGGGCCTGGGTATCGTCTTCATTACCCCGGAGCGAGCCGTGCTGCCATACTCTTTCCTGTTGTCAGAGGGCTGTACCAACAATGAGGCGGAATACCATGCCCTCATCACCGGCCTCGAGTTAGCTCTCGAGATCGACGTGCCCCATCTGTGTGTGAAAGGGGACTCCGAGCTGGTCATTAAGCAGATCAATGGCGACTATGTTGTCAGGAAGCCGGAACTTGTGCCATTGTTGGAGTGCACCCTCCTTCTGATGGCCCGGTTCCCTTCTCGGCCAGAAATTGTCCATATTCCCCGGTCGCAGAACGGTCGAGCAGATGCTTTGGCCAGCCTGGCTGCGTCACTTGCGGAACCTGAACAGGACAACCTGATCGTCCGCGTGACGCGCCGCAGGCTCATCGCTCCCGTTATCCCGGAAGAAGATCGCGGCCTGTTGGTAAGTAATCTCACCACGGTTGCCCCTATGCCCGGAGCCCCGAGTACCCCAGATATAGCAGTCGGATCAGCCCCTGATTGGAGGACGCCTTTGGTTGAGTACCTCCAACATGGCATTCTTCCGTCAGATCGGGCCGAGCGCGAGCGAGTTCGACGCCGCGCATCGCAGTTCGTCCTCCAGAGCAGTCCCGGCCTGGAGCAGATCCTCTACAAACGCGGGTTTGATGGTGTTCTCCTCCGTTGCCTTCAGGGAGTTGAGATCCCACGAGTCATGCAAGAGGTTCATGCTGGTTCATGCGGCGCCCACCAAACTGGGCCGAAGCTGTCCCACCAGATTCGGAGGTTGGGATACTTCTGGCCCTCTATGATCCATGACTGCATCGAGTACGCCAGGAGGTGCCATGCGTGCCAGGTTCACGCGAACTTTGTGCATCGGCCGCCGGAGCCTCTCCATACCACAAGGTATTCCTGGCCCTTTGCAGTCTGGGGACTGGACGTTGTGGGACCTTACCCGCCGGCGACAGCTCGCCAGTGCCGGTTCATTCTGACCGCCACGGACTTCTTCTCCAAATGGGCAGAAGCGATTCCGCTCAGAGAGGTCAAATCCTGTTCGATCGCTGACTTCGTGACCTCCAACATCATCTATCGATTTGGAGTGCCTCACGCTATCCTCACGGATAACGGAACCAATTTCCGAGCAGCCGAGTTGAAGAAGTTGTACGCCAAGTATAACATCCGCTCGAACCATACATCTCGCTATCATGCGCAGGCGAATGGACAGATCGAGGCGTTTAACAAAACCCTCTCTAACATTCTGCAAAAGATGGTTGGTCAGAACAAGAAGAGTTGGCCGGACAAGCTCCCCAACGCCCTCTGGGCTTATCGGACGACGACTCGCAATTCCACCCAGATGACCCCTTATTCCCTGGTGTATGGAGCTGAGGCCGTCCTGCCCATCGAGATCCAGTTACCGTCCTTGCGCACTGCGGTCTACGACCAGCAAGCGCCGGACAGAGTTGCTGAAGCCCGTCTAGTCGAGTTGGAAGCACTGGATGAGAATAGACTTCGCGCTTTGCACAACTTGGAGAGGCATCAAAGCAGGATGGCTCGAGCTTTCAATAAGAAGGTTCGCCTCCGCTCCTTCCTACAGGGTGATCTAGTGCTAGCCCTAAGAGCACCGATGATCCCCGGCAGGAAGCCGCCCAAGTTGGAGCCCAAGTAGGAGGGACCTTTTGTTGTCCACAAGGTCTATCCCAATGGCGCGTACTCCCTAGCGACTATGGATGGTGAGCGTGTCACTCCTCCCACCAACGCTAGGTTCCTCAAGCAATACTTTGCCTGAGTGTCACCACGTCCTGCACGACGTTAAACTGCATTCGTCCAGGCTACAAGACATTAAACTGTTCAGCATTCGTCCGTGCTGCAAGACGTTAAACTACCAAGTGCTTCGTCCCGCATGACGCTAAACTGCACTACGTCCGAGCTACAAGACGTTAAACTGTTCAGCATTCGTCCTGCATGACGTTAAACTGCCTCTCCAGAACTACGTGCGGCTTGATTCCCATCCTTATGGGATACGTAGGACCGCCTGAACCCTTGTGTTTCAGGCCCAGCCCCATCCTTCGGGAATTTCCATCCCATCTCGGGCCCTTGGCCCAGTTGCCCCGGGGTGTGCGGCGTATGGTGTGAGTGCGGGGCTATGCCCTCATTCACGTCGGTTTGTTCGTCACGCTGTATGCCCCCCTCCACGTTTGGGGATGCCTTCTGCTCCCCCCTTCTTTTTTCCTCATCGTCCTGCATGACGTTAAACTGCCTTTCAAGAACTACGTATGGCTTGATTCCCATCCTTATGGGATACGTAGGACCGCCTGGACGCTTGTGTCTCAGGTCCAGCCCCGTCTCTTGGTTGATCACGGGGACCTGCCCCCCTTCGGTTGCTCTCAGGGTGAGTCCTCCGACCCTTTCCGGAGATCTGTTAACATGTTTTGGGGTGCTTCGGTCTATGACTCGTAGTGTCAGATTCAATCCCGACAAGTCCTATGTTGCTTGTCAGGCCTCGCGCTTCCTCTTGTTCGAGCCTTCACTCAAAGGGATCCTCGTTAGCGGTTTGGGTACGATGCCTCAGTGCTCTCCCACCGCTCCGGGTCGATTTACCGGCGGGTCTTGGGCCGAAAATCGATATGAATCCTGCGATTGAGCGGTTGATGCTCGTTTGCTTGCCCCGTCTTAGGCTGACGCGATCGGATGTTGTGTTGCGAATGCGTCAGCAACGTCCTTGATCGCCATGTCAGCTCTCTCGGGCTCTGAACATTGGTTGCGCAGTCCTCATCACACTCCGCCTTTGTGCGTTGTAGTGGGATCTTGACACTCTCTTCATACCGACCTCCGGTACGCCTCTACACGTTAGGCAGACCAACCAGGGTAATGATGTCGTTCGAGGCTCCCATGATCTGAGCACCAAGGATATATGCAGATATCCTCCCTAAGGGCCATGCGTAGCTGGACCCTCGTCCCCATAAGGAGGAGGGAGTCGCCCGAACAATTGCGTTCTGGGCCCAGTATATCTGGAGGCTAGCATCTCTGCCCCTCGGGTGATGGACATACGCAGACCCCTATCCCAAGACTCTTTTCCTGGAATCGTGCGTGACCGCAGGGCTGGGTATGTTCCCACCTCCGCCGTGTCCGCCGTACCGCGATAAGCGGGTTCCTCCATGGTCCGAACCACACGACCTTAAACTGTGTTGTCTGGTCCTACCACACGACCGTAAACTGTGATCGTCTTGGCCGCCCGACGAGAAACGGCACTGCATCGTGATGTCCTCCTCAGGGGACACTCATGTTGGGCGCTGGTTAATGACCACGCCATTCATCAATGCCTTCCATGGCTTGATTATTGTGGCGACGCCAGAGATTTCTCAATCACGGGCATGTCGCCGCACAAAGAAAAACCATTCATCTTTAAGGACAAACAAGAAATATCAAATGCCGCTCCTTTTGTGTGCGAGGGTCAGACCCGCACTCTTCCCCGCGCTGGTGCCCGATTGTGTTGCACCGCGCTTCAAGAACTACGTGCGGCTTGATTCCCATCCTTATGGGATACGTAGGAACGCCCGGATGTTTGAAACTTCGGGTCCAGCCCCCCACCTCTTAGAGATTCCCCCTTCTCTGGGGAATCCGCCGCCTTCAGGTCACCCTCAAGGCGTGTTCCCCGACCCCTTGCCGTGGTCCACCGGTGTCAAGAGTACTCTGGTTTATTGCCAGGAGGGTCAGGATCCGCTTGGTCAGGTTTCCTCCACTTTTCAGGCTTCGTGCTCCCTTTCATTCGGACCCATCGTCTACGCCCTGGGTGGAGCCCCCGTGAACGGTTCGGACACAATGCCTCAGTGCTCTCCCACCGACTCGGGCCGGTACCCCCAATGGCCTCGGGCAGCAAATGGATATAAATCCTGCGATTGAGCGGTCGATGCTCGTTTGCTGCCTCATTCCACCAACGGTTGGTGCGATGTTGATGCTGCTTTTCCGCCACGGTCGGCAGTATTCTCATATCGTCACGCCGGTGCTCCCGGTCCTCAAGTGAATGGCCGCATGATTCACATTTTCCACCTCCCATTCTGACCAGGCGAAACCTCGACACTCTTGACACTATCCCTCAGTGCATCTTCGCATATCCAGGGGATATGACCACGATGTGGCGTGCTTTGAGCCCTTCTGGTCCGAGCTCTAAGACCTTAAACTAAGATCTCCCCTTATGGTCCGAGCTCTAAGACTTTAAACTAAGATCCCCCCTTTATGGTCCGAGCTCTAAGACCTTAAACTAAGATCCCCCCTTTATGGTCCGAGCTCTAAGACCTTAAACTAAGATCCCCCCTTTATGGTCCGAGCTCTAAGACCTTAAACTAAGATCCCCCCTTTATGGTCCGAGCTCTAAGACCTTAAACTAAGATCCCCCCTTTATGGTCCGAGCTCTAAGACCTTAAACTAAGATCCTCTAGCCCTTATGGTCCGAGCTCTAAGACCTTAAACTAAGATCCTCTAGCCCTTATGGTCCGAGCTCTAAGACCTTAAACTAAGATCCTCTAGCCCTTATGGTCCGAGCTCTAAGACCTTAAACTAAGATCCTCCACCTTTATGGTCCGAGCTCTAAGACCTTAAACTAAGATCCAGCCCTTATGGTCCGAGCTCTAAGACCCTAAACTAAGATCTACCCCAAATGGGGTCCTACGTCCTGCATGACGTTAAACTGCACTCACAGAACTACGTGTGGCTTGATCTCCAGCCTGATGGAGTACGTAGGAACGCCCGGGCATTTCGACTCGGGTCCAGCCTCAGGGATCGATAAGTCCCGCCCCTCCTCGTCGCCGGCCGTCTGGCCTGACTTCGGGTAGAGTGGCGCAGTTGTGATATTCTCCCCGATTCAGCCCGGGATGCCCCATCGCAAGGATGGGAAGCGACGGTTTCCTCGTCAGAGAGGTGCTGTCTGAGAATTGAGGTGACTCACGGCCAGATTAGTGCATCCGCCTAATACGCTTCCCCCACGGTGGCGCAATTTTGAGAGCGTTGGATTCTGTCCGAACAAATCGTCACTTCGCCCCACGCTTCGCATGCCCTGTTGATCTGGATTTTCCACCCTTGTGTCTGAAGGAACCCCAAAGCGGTATTCATGATGACATGTGGTCCGCCTCCTGCAATATGAATGATGGCCTTTTTCGGTCCGTCTATTGCAGTTGTTATGGTCGATCCACTGTCCGCCTACCGTCTTGGGCATTTCCTGGAAGGCCGATCGTTGTGGATGTCTGGATTCGGGACACGCGATTCACCCTTTCTCATTTCCCTATGTTCGGATAAAATCTCAACGCCCCTAGTGTTGTCCCGCTCGTGTGTTGGAACAAGTTGGGGGACGATACATTGGTTAGGTCTGAGGTCTCCTTTCCCAGGAATGACCTCCCTCTTTTCTCCAGAAACCCAGGCCCAATTATGGATGCCTGATGCTTGGTTAACACTCCCGCAAGACAACGAATTGTGGTTGAGCATGTTAAACCAAAAGACGCAGATAAATATGGCGATTCATACAAGTGGATCAAAATATTAAGTAGCGGAAGCAAATGTTCTGGGAATGGCAAAAAACAGCCCTTAGGGATTAGCGTGCTGAATGAGTCTTTCTAATGCCGCTACCCTTTGGCTGGCGGCCTCCAGGGCTGCTTCTCGTTCTCTGCGTGCCCTCTCCTCGTCGGCGGTCGCAGCACGCAGTTCGTCAATCCTGGCCTGTGCACGCTCCCGCTCGACTTGGAGTGTGACCATCTGTTGGCCCGCCTCCGTCAGCTGTACCTGAGCGTCGATCAGTTGTGCCGATAGTTGCTCCACAAGCTCGGTACATGCTACGACGAAGGCCTCCTTCTCTGCCGCCTGCCCTTCGAGGCGCCGGACTTCCTGCTCTGCCGCGATGAGCGCCTGCGTGCTCTCCGACATGTCCCGACTTTGTGCGACGTCGGCACGCCGGCGGCTCTCGCGCATCTTCTCGGCCATGAAATCACGGACCGTCAGATGGAGGCGTTGAGCATCAGCTCCCCCGGCACACAGGAAGCGCAGCCAGGTCTGAAGTGATCCCATGCGCCCCAGCCATTCCGATGGGTCTCGCTTGAGGAAGCGCTGGATGCACTTCCACCCCCTGCGTCGCGTTACCCGGCTATCCTCGACCGCCTCCGCGTCCGAGTCATCCATCTCCTCTGGGTCGGCAGGCCGGTAGGAAGGGAAGGCAGCCAGCAGGTCTGCTGCAGGGTCCGCCCCTGGGAGGTCCTCACGAGGGATAGGTTCCCCAACATCCGGGCAACCTTCTTCTCTCTCCCCAGCGGCGCTGACACCCTCGTCAGCCCCCAACCTCTCTCCGGTGGCAGCACCGCCGACGTCCGCAGCCCCTTGATCAGCAGTTGGTGGGGCCGGCTCGGTTTGGGAAGCCTGTTCCGGAGCAGGCGGCATGTCCACCACTGGTCCACTCGTAGATGGCCCGGGTTCGGCAACCCGACGAGCCTCCGATGTTGAGATTACTGCGCAGGGCATGCCATGGTTAGTCACGGATCGTCAATGGCAAGCACCAGCAGTAAAGTAGGGAGACTTACGGGAGTTCGGAGCATCATCTTCCGCTACCCCGGTCGCCGCAGGAACAGTTGCAGCAGGGGACCCCTTAGCGCTTGTCAATTCGATAATGGGTGCCTGGCCCCCGCCTTGTCCTGCTGGCGCCTCTCCTACTCCTGTTGAGGACGCCTGACCGACGTCCGTGTGCTCCTGAGAAGGATGGAGAAACGGGTTAGAAGCTGCATAAGAGAATGGATGAAGCAAGTTGAGTAGGGATAGAAGCGGACCTCGAGGAGCTCAGTGACATCAACGTTGTCAGAGCCGGCCACCTCGCCGCTCTCCCGTGGGCTCCCCCGATGGGACCTTCCCTCGGAGCCTTCATCCTCCCCCGTCTCCTCCTCCTCCTCGGAGTCGTTACTGTCATCTTCTTCCGGCGGCATCTGTTCCGGAGCGGGCTCGAGACCGAGCATCACCTTCACCAGAAGGGATGGCTCCGCACGCTGACCACGTTGGCGCGCGTACTCGTCCATGGCCGTCAGATATGCATATTGCCGGTTGAAGTCCACCCTGTCGGTGATCTGGAGGCGCCCGACCTCTGGCAGATAGATTCCTTCTCTGAGTATCTTTCGCCAGATGACGTCGGTCCCCAGTGACTGCCGCAGGGTCATCCAGGCCGACCACAGCGCCGGGAAGACTGCATCGTGGGAGGGTTCGAGCAGACGTCTCACCTGCTTCCCGGGCCGCTCCTCGACCGCCGCATGTGCCCCCTCTCTGGGCGCTGAGGTCGTAGCGGCAGCCTGCGATGCGCCCGCCGCCGAAGTCCCTGCTCGCGCCGGCCCCGCTGCTTGGCGCGCCTCCGTTCTCCCCCGTGTGGCGGCGCCTCGCCTCCTTCCTTGACGCCCGGTCTCCGCACGGGTAGCCTCGAGCCGCCGAACTAGCTTCCGCAAGAGCCCCTCAGGGTACGCGATGGCCCAGTGTTCGGCGTACTCGGTTGCCAAGCCTGCGTTAACTCCGGTAGGAGGGAGGGTGATGACGTCGCCAGAGCCGAAGGCGACGAACATCAGCCACATCTGGCGAAGGACGCCGGGGTTCGTCTCCTCCCGGACAGCAGTGAATACCCTCTTCGGCATCCGCTGAAGGCACCCGAACTGCCTGGCGAACCGGGTCGGCACGTAAGGCTCGCAGATCACCTTCCCGTCGATCCGAGCCACGAGCACCCCGCCCCGCATGTTCAGGAAGTATTCATGCTGCTCCAGCGGGCCCTGTCCGTTGTCGATCATCTGGCCGACGGGAGTGGGGAACGGGCTGAAGTTGAAATTGGCATGATTGCCAATCCGAACCCTCACGCCCTCCACACTGAGGGTCATCGGAGCGACCCCCGCAATGTTCAGCAGGGAGGGTCGCAGGCCGTTGCCCGGAGGACTGATGGCATTTGGGAACGTATACCCACCAAGGTGAGCAGCCACCCAGCCGTGGAAGAACTGAAAGGGCCCACAGATCCTTCGTGGCGACCCCCCTCGTGAGATGCGTCCCAGAATGGCATACAGCCTCGCCAGTACTGGGACCCCGAGGTTGTACCTCTTATTGGCAGCCATGGCGCCCGCCATCGCCAGCGTCGCCGGACGGACGCCCATCCTCGCATCCCGCACTGGCAGGAGCCACCCGCTCAGAAAGGCGGCCAGGAACGCCGCGTACCGGACGTTCGGGTCCCGGGCCTCGATGACGCGGTACCCCCATGAGCGGTAATCGCCCGTCTCCAGGACCCGCCAGTACGACCCGTTCCGGCTCCTCTGAGCTGCGGTCGGGCACCGCTTCCCCCTGCCTGGCATCTTGACCGCCGGGTCATGCTCCAGGAACTGGCCGAACCAATCCTTGTAGGCTATGTCCTTCTGGAAGTCTTGGATCCCGAGCCGCTGCGTAGCCAGGTCAAGAAGATGCCAGGTCAGAATGGGAGTCCGTGACCTGTCCTCCCAGATGTTCTTCGGTGGCAGGAACTCATCGTACTGGTAGCCCTCCAGCGGGATACCTCTGATGCAGTGGATGTCCCAGAGACCGATGCCGACCTCCCCATGGTGAAGATGGAAGGTGTTGGTATCCGGGGACCAGCGAGTGAACAGCTCCGGCCCGAGCTCAGACTGCTGGTAGAAGTGGAACTGCGACGTCCACACCGCCTCGAACAGGCCGATGTACCGCAGCTCCTCTGCGAAGTGATCGCAAGTGTGGCGTACCCAGAACGCCCAGGCCCATTCACTGGTAAAGTTTCCCCCGGATCGCAAGTCCCAGTCCTTCAGCCAGCCCTTGGTGTCGTCAGTGACACTCTGACGGTATGTGCTCGAGTAGAGGGCTGGAGAATTCTCCGCTGTAGGCTCACCCCCATCAATGGTTCGCGTCCTCGGGTTCAGGACGTAGACATCCAAGTGCCTGGTTTCCCTGGCAGGATGCCCATTGTTGGTGATGTTATAGCGGTGAAGCTCGTCCTCCCGAGTCACCCAGGTTCGCGGCGCATCAATCTCGAACCCTGGCACCGGAACCTCATCGAGGATGCCGAAGTTCCAGAGCGGCAGGTTGTCCGACAGTGGATATGTCTTCTGGGCCGGCGTTAGTAAGTCGAACAAGGATTGATTGTTGGAAACAATCTCCTTGGCTCCGTAAACCTCCTCGTTCGTCGCCATCTCAGCTCTGCGAGTGGCGGCATCCCCCTCATTTCCTCTGTGCGCGGCCATCTCAGAAGTTTCGGGAGTCGTGCGGGTTAAGGGATGAAGAGTGCGGGATCGGACGAGGCTGGTGGAAAAGTTTGAAGGTTGGCGCGCAATCCAAGTGGACGGCGCGCAATTGGGAAGACTGTCGCGCAAAGTTCCGGGTTTTCGCGCAAAAGCAGGCGAAATCCGGACGGTTTTGCGCGCCGATCGGGCGAATTTCGCGACCGGAAGAGGCAATTTCGCGCACGAGAGCTTTGGAGCTTATCGCGCGGAAGGCCAGAGTACGGAACGCGGGACCCAGCGCCCCTATTTATAGGCGAGGCCGGGCCCGCGCTGCGCGGAAAGCGCTTTGCGCGACCGCAGCGGCGAATTTCGCGACCGGTGCCCCTTTTTGCGCGCCTAAGTCCCGCGCCGCCCAGGACTTCGGCATTCCGGCGTCTCCCTCGGAACCCGATCGTTGCGACCTCTCGCCGATCAGATTCCGAGGGGGGGCTTTTGTAGACGCCGGAAAAGTCCGTTGCTCCCAAACGAAGCTCCGGATGCGGAAAGCGAGGTCATATTTGGAGTCGGAAGGATGTTTCGGAGGGCCCGGAGGCCTTGCGCGGAATTTCAGAGGCACGCGCGCAAAGGAGATGTCCCGCGCGGAAAACCCCCGGGATGCGCGCAATGCGCCGGCTCGGCGCGCAATTCTGCGCGCCGCGGGTCCGCGCGCCTCCCTGACGCGCCGCGCCCGATTCCGCGCCCGCGGGAAGAATTTCGCGCTCGCACCCTGGATTCCGCGCCCGGGGTTGCCTATAAATACAAGGCGACCCCCAACGTTTCAAAGGTTGCTGGAAGTCGAAACGTCTCCCGTGCGCGCAATTCAACCCCTTCCGCGCGCAATGACGAACTTCAGGTAACCTCCTTTCTTTCGCGCAAGAAAGCCTCGGGGTCCGCCTTCGCGCGCAATCCCTGCTGGCTCCTTTCATTCGAATAAACACTCACCCTAAGGCCTTTGCGCGCAAAAGAACCCGCTTGCGCGCAATTGCCCCGGGGTGCGCGCAATCCGGCCCGATTGCGCGCACCCCCCTTCTTTCAAGTGGCCATTCATTAAAGAATGAGCCGTTGCCCCCGCGCGCTATCCGAAGCCCGGTGTGAGCAATCTGAAGCATCCGCGCGCAAGGCGCTGGCCCAATTGCGCGCCAGCCGTCCCGATTGCGCGCCGGCCCGCAGTATTGCGCGCAAAGCTTCCTTTTTGCGCGCAATCTGCCAGGGTCGCCCCCGTTGACCTCCCAAGGTTACCCGCCTGTGTGGCACCCGATGATTCTCATCCCGGGTGCCCGCACCGTGCGTTGTCTTCCCGTGCGGCCCTCCAGGCTTGCGCGAAGTGACACGCACCTATGTCCAGCATGACGTTAAACTGCATATATGTCCAGCATGACGTTAAACTGCATATATGTCCAGCATGACGTTAAACTGCATACTCGTCCAGCATGACGTTAAACTGCCTATACGTCCTGCACGACGTTAAACTGTACATCGTCCGCGCTGCAAGACGTTAAACTGCCAAGTGCTTCGTCCGGCAACCTATGCCCAGCATGACGTTAAACTGCACACCCGTCCAAGCTGCACGACGTTAAACTGCCTAGCCCCCATCGTCCGTGCTGCAAGACGTTAAACTGCCAAGTGCCTCGTCCTCAACACATGACGTTAAACTGTACTTCGTCTGGCAAGACGCTAAACCGTCCGCAACCTGATCCCGTGCTCCGCACGCAGGGTCTCCCCCGGTTTGGACGTGGCCCCCACCCGCTCGTCTCTGCAGGGATGTCGGGATTGTCCCCCTTTTGGGACGATTTAATGGGAGTGGCTTTTCCCTACGGGGGAAGGGTATTACAAACCCCTAGTTTCTCGTGGGAGGCTGCACATGTGTATCTCCATTGCACCTCCCCACTGCCGAAGCCAGTAGAGGGTCTGACTGGGATTGAGGTGTCTTTTGCTTTCGGTCCAAGTCCCTTCCAACTGAGTTTTGCAGTATCCGGGCTGCCCCAAGTGCGTAAGTCCTGACAGATTGAACTACGTGGACTTTGATCCCTGTCTTCTATACAGGGTACGTAGGAAGCCTCCCTGAGGCCCAAGCCCACCACCTGGTCGTTCCGGTCGTATTTACGTCCGTTCGTCCATCAGTGGACCCCTCCAGGGTTCACGCTTGCGTTGATTCACCTATGAATCCGCCCCTGTGGGAGGCTGCCCGTGTGTATCTCCACGGTGCCTCCCCACAGCCCCCCTTTTCCATTTCCCCTTTTATCGTCCAGCATGACGTGAAACTGTGATCCACCCGGCCGTTCCATCCCCCTCCGTGCGAGGTGGTTCGGTTCAATCCTCCGCCCGGCGGCCTCGACCTCTTCGTGAGTCGGCTTGCCGACGTCCAGCATGACGTTAAACTGTATGCCCGAACTACGTTGACTTTGATCCGTGTTAACGCGCGGTACGTAGGAAGCCCCTCTGGGGTCCAAGCTCTTTACTCCATCATCCATCCTGATCCTTACCCGGGCCGCCACATCCCGGTGGGGTCATGCCACTTCACTCCACTCCACGTTACTTGGGAAGCCGCCCATGTGCTGGCCCCAGCGTCGGAGGTTCCCCGCAAGGGGTTCCGTCATCTGATCCACTTTTCGTGTTGATCGGTCCGATGCCGTCCCCGCTGGACGTTAAACTCGCGGCATACCCCGTGTTAAACACGGGAAGCTGAGGAAAACCTCAGGTGACACAGTTCCCCGCACCTAGTACGGGATGCCTCAGGCCATCGTGCCTTCGAGAAGCCCTATTAGGGACGGAAGACAGGCGTGCAGAGCCGCAGTGTTACAACACGCCCCCAGCACCCAGAGCCACCCGGCCTTCTCACCGCAGGTTGCTGCCCCGCCCAGACTCCTTGGAACGTCCGGGCGGAAGCAGCGTAATTAACCGGTGTCCATGAAGATATGGCGCCGGGAACGAGATTCACGAACATTCTTAAGTCTATGAGGGAGACCCGGATTAGGCGACAAGTTCCGAGGAGACGTCCAAGGAAGGAGAAGCCGACATCCCATCATCCCGGTTTCGATCAAGGAGCAGACGCCCCTGAATAAGGGACGGATGCCGCCCGCCCTTGGAAAGCGGGACTGCGGGACCACAAGCCGCGCGCCCATCCCCTCGGGTTGACGGGTGCACGCGCGAACGCGTCCTGGCGGAACAGCGTAACCCGACGCACATCCGCACCGAAACAATAACATCACTGTTATGAACAAATATCCTTTGCCTCATATCGATGATTTGTTTGATCATCTCCAGGGAGCTCATTTTTTTTCAAAGATTGACCTGAGATCGGGGTACCATCAGCTGAAGGTAAAGGAGGCAGATATTCCGAAGACCGCGTTCCATACAAGATATGGCCATTATGAATTTGTAGTAATGCCTTTTGGGCTAACCAATGAACCTTCTGTATTCATTGACATAATGAATTGAATTTTCCATGAGTTCTTGGATAAGTTTGTGGTGGTTTTCATTGATGATATTTTGGTGTTTTCTAAAAGTAAAGAGGAGCATGAAAGACATTTAAGGGTTATCTTACAAAACTTAAAAGAAAAGAAACTGTATGGGAAATTCAGCAAGTGTGAGTTTTGGTTGCAACAAATTTCTTTCCTTGGTCACATTGTTTCTAAAGATGGAATAACTGTTTATCCTGCAAAAACAAAAGTTGTGGAAGAATGGCCAATACCCACAAATGTAACCGAGATTCGTAGCTTCCTTGGTTTGGCGGGCTATTACCGAAGGTTTGTTAGAAATTTCTCACGATTATCTAGTCCAATGACTAAGCTAACTCGGATGGGTGTTAAGTTTATCTAGACAAAAGAATGTGATGATTGTTTTCAGGAATTGAAAAGAATATTGGTGAATTTTACAGTTTTGGCACTACCTTCCAGGAATGGTGAGTTTTTTATATACAGTGATGCTTCATTGAAAGGACTTGGTTGCGTCCTAATGTAGAATGATCAGGTAATTGCTTATGCTTTACGACAGTTGAAAAATCATGAGGTAAATTACCCTACACATGAATTGGAATTAGCTGGTGTTGTTTTTGCTTTAAAAATTTGTAGGCATCATTTGTAAGGATTAAAGTGTGAAATATATACCGATCACAAAAGTTTAAAGTATATATTCACTTAGAAAGAGTTAAACATGAGACAGAGGAGATGGCTAGAATTAATCAAGGATTATGATTGTACGATTCATTACCATCTGGGAAAAGCAAATAAAGTGGCTGATGCTTTGAGTCGAAAAAGTAATGCTTCATCAACAATGTTGCGTTTGGAACGTGATCCTTTGGTTAGGGATTTGATGAACTTTGTCATAGAAGTTGTTGGTGCAGGAAGTCCTTCTGTTTTGTTTCAGGTATCAGTGAGATCTTCTCTATCAGATAGAATCAAGCAAGCATAGAAGCAAGACAGTGAGTTGTAGGAAAAGGTAGAGCTGGTTCAGAAAGGTAAGTTACCTGAATTCAACATTGATAATGAGTGTGTTTTGAGATTTGGGAAGAGATTGTGTGTGCCTTGTGATTCACAGTTGAAGAGAGAGTTGTTATGTGAAGCTCATAGTTCTCCGTTTTCATTTCATCCGGGCAGTACTAAGATGTATATAGATCTACGGGAGTATTACTGGTGGGATGGAATGAAAAGAGATATTGCTGATTTTACTGTGAAGTGTTTGACTTGTCAGCAGGTTAAAGCAGAGCGACAGTTACCGAAAGGGATGCTTCAGCCTTTACCAGTGCCAGAGTGGAAATGGGAGAATATATCCATGGACATTTTTGTGGGATTACCGAAGACATCTCGAGGTAATAATGCAATCTGGGTTATTGTGGATCGATTTACCAAGTCTGCTCATTTCCTTGCTATACGAGATACTTTCTCTCTTGATCAACTTTCCCGTTTGTATCTTAAAGAGATAGTCAGGTTACATGATGTTCCTCTCTCCATTGTATCGGATCATGATCCCAGGTTTACTTCTAACTTTTGGAAAGGCCTTCAGAAGTCGTTGGGTACTGAATTAAATTTTAATATAGCTTTTCATCCTCAATCAGATGAGCAGTCAGAACGAACAATTCAGACATTGGAGGATATGCTACGAGCTTATTCTATGAATTATCAGGGAAGTTGGGACCAACATCTTTCTTTGGTTGAATTTTCATATAATAACATTTTTCATTCCAGTATACAGATGGCACCATTTCAGGAATTATATGGGAAGCGGTGTCGAACTCTAGCTTTCTGGGATGAAGTGGGTGAAAGGAAGTTGATGGGACCAGAATTGGTAGAAGAGATGGCAGAAAAAAGTTCAGTTGATTCAGAAGCACATGAGAACAGCTCAGAGCAGGCAGAAGAGTTATGCAGATAACAGGAGGAAGGATCTATCTTTCGAGGTAGGTGATCATGTTTTTCTCAAGGTTTCTCCTTGGAAAAGTGTGATGAGATTTGGTAAGAAAGGAAATTTGAGTCCAAGGTTCATTGGACCATACGAAATTCTGGAGAGAGTTGGATCAGTTTCATACCGAGTGGCTTTACCTCCGAGTTTATCTCAGGTACACAATGTTTTTCATGTTTCGATGTTGAGAAAGTACATGCCAGATCCATCTCATGTTTTGAGTCCAGAGGTAGTTCAGCTGGAAGAGAACCTATCTTTTGAGGAACAACCGGTCCAGATTCTTGACCACAAGGAGCAAGTGTTACGGAATAAGGTGATTCACCAGGTAAAGGTTTTGTGGAAAAACCACATGATTGAAGAGGCAACATGGGAATCTGAAAATGCAATGAGGGATAAGTACCCCCATTTATTCGAGAAGTAAATAAATTGCGGGGACACAATTTTCTAAAGGGGGAAGGATGTAACATCCCAAGTAAGTAATGAATTATAGATATTTTTATCTATGTCTATTAATTATTAAGATAGTGTTTTAGAGGCTGAAAATGAAAATAAATACAATCTTATGCATGGAATACACTAATATTCTTAAAATATTGTTTTACTGCCTTTTGATGGCAAACCATTTTTGAATCTATCTTTTGACAATTTTATAAACTATGTTTGTCAAAATAAACTTATTCTTTATGATTGGGACATCAAAATTTACTTTGTGTGAATTTTTGGTATTTTTCTGACAATGTTCATTTTTTAATGAATAGTGAAAAATACTACATTTTACATCAAAACTTCTTTTTAATCTAATTTATTTATATGATTAGATTATGTTTTGAATTGGTTTTGAAGTGAAATTAGAATATATTTTTACCATTTAATCCAATGTTGGTCATTGGAATCAATTTAACTTTGAAATTAGACTTAAACTGGTGTCAAACTTTTGATACTTATTGTTTTATAAAAACACGCTATTTGCTCTGGCAGCGAGAATTAATTAATAAATTAATTAATGTGACTTATATGATTTGAATTTTGTAAAATATACTTCATTTTTGAATTCATAATATCAAATATAGCTTAGGGTGAATTTTTGGTAATTTTCTGAAAAACTTCAATTTTTGATGAATAGTGAAACCACTAAGTGGTAGTTAAAGAAACTGATTTTTCGTTTAAATGAAACTTTTCCACCTTTGTGTTTTGAATTTAAAAAATCCTACATACATGTTTGTCATTAAGAAGTAAAATGTGGTTCAATTAGATTAAAATAATTTTTTGGTGAATAGTAACTTATTAAGTTTTTAATCGCGATTAGTGGTAATTAGTGTAGTTTAAGGTAAAATAATGCTTTAATAATGTGAAATGACCTAGAAACATGTCCTAACCTTATTGGATGTTTCATGGCCGACCAAGAAAAGCCATGGGAAAACTTGGGGACCCCATGGAGCCACTTTGGTTGGGAAATGACATAAATAACTTTTTATTTAATGTAAAAGTAAAAATGACACAAACATAATATGTTTTACGAAAACAATTTTTATATGGGGTTATAAAGATAATATTTTTGATTATATTTATTAATTGGAAAGCTAAAAATCTTTCCTACATCATGGTATTTTTTTTTATAATTTTTAGACATTAAATAAATTAAAGTATTTATGACATAATAATGATGCAGTGATGACATCATTATTTGACGATTTAAATAAAATAGAATGATAATGTAAAATCTATGAACTAAACATGTCCAAAACTTATTGGATGGGTGGATTTCGAACCCTTATCACCTTATCCACAAATTATATCAATGTGGGACCTTTTAAAACCGAAACACATTTTCAAATAAAATAATAGTTTCATGGTTTCCAAAAGTGCCCCTCCTTTCCTCTTATAAAAGGCCCCCACCTCTACCTCATTTCACACACTCCTCAAGCCTTTGGCTCGGCCAAACCCTGCCCATTTACTCTCTCCACATCCCTCTACTCATCCTAGAGGATTCCCTTTGGGCAGAATCCTTTCAAAGGAATCCTTTAGGCTCAAATCAAAATGAGTTACACTTTTAAAGGTAATTCATTCTCTCATGTTCATTTGTATTATTTTGCTTCTCCAACCCCCTAAAATCTTTGTATTTACTTATTTTGTAACCAAAACAGTATCTTCAATATAATAGGATGTTGTTATAATATTTATTTGAGCTACACTCTCACACAACTACATCAAATGGTTAAAGAACATACGGTTTCCGTGGATAGCGAAATTCTGCCTCCCGAAATGATGATTGTTCAATACTCATTTAACACCTTCAAAGGTGGCCATTATGATGTCACTATTTTTATATATGATATATAATATGTTTATGTTTTCCTTAAGCTTATGTTTTTTCATTTTGGGCATACCTTTATGGTTTCCATTATGGGTAAACACGATATCTTCATTTTAGGAAGTGCGGACTACCGCCCCCTGAAAGTGATTTGATTCGTTAATACCATATGTGGGATGTGTAAAGGATAAAGTTAATGATATTATATATGTTATTATACTGGAATTATAGTATACTCTTATATCATTATTATTCCATTCCAGAAAATACGAAATAGAAATGGAAGTAGCGTTCATGCGTACGTACGGCTTACCGTCTCCATGAACGGTGCATTTCATTTCTTACCCCTAAATGTGATGTAATATTATAAATACATGTATATGATGAATATATATGATATATATTTTATCCAAATCATTCATATCATTCTGGATATAATGAAGCTTTGACCAAATTAACAACATTTAAGTGTAAGAAGTCTATTTTTGACTTAAGAACCAAATATCGACAAAATGAACATTATTAACTTAAATGATTACATGATGTTCATAACATGGTATAAAAGGAATAATGAACTTGAAAAAGGTTCATAAGAAAGTAGAGATTAACTCAAGTTTATTATTTAGGATATTAAAGAACGGTCGGGTCAAGTCGGATACGAGGTATGGGACTTCGTCTCAATCTCCTTTCATTGAGGCATATTTTGTTTTATACACAACCTTATTTTATACGGTGTATAAACCCATTTGAATTTTACATTTATCCAAAAGGAATCTTTTTTATACGAAGCATTTACTAAACAACAAAAGGGAATGTTTTTGTCTTACGTATGCGGCGACAACGACTTCTCCGCCGCCATGACCATTATTTGAGTTTCGGCTTCCTCTACAAGCCATACCTTTTTTTAAAAGGAAAATAAATACCATGTTTTACTTTTCTTTTATTTTGGTATTGAAAATGGTTTTCATGATGTTTTTATATCAATGTGTTGTATTGATATATTGTGATTCAAAGGTGGAAATTTTATGCTTCCTTTATGCATGTTTTATGTGATATGATTATGTTGAGGTTCTTGGGCATTATTATGAAGACGGGTGGTTCCGTGATAAACTAAGGGCAGGTGAGCCCGGTATAGCTCTCCAATGCATTGGGTAACGCGAAGGAGTGAAACGTTAAGGTTTCTCCGAAGAGATTTTAGGGAATATACTGTGATGGGTATTCCAAACGTAACCAAGAGGGTTACTCCCTATGTAAGAATGTTATGAATGCCCCAAGTTACCTTTATGTCTTATGATTTCTATGATTTATTCATGATTTGATGAGGTATGTTAAAGTGCTTATGTTTTATGGGTAAAGTATGATCTCATCCTTATGTATATATGTACCCATGTTTCCTTTCCATATTTTTATATCCCTTACTGAGCTTTTTATGCTCATCCCAAGTCTTTTTGAAATGTTTTTCACAGGTCAAGGGAAAGGTACATGATATGGTGATAGTGTCAAGGAAGTGTCAAGAAAGAATCCATGTTTATTTTAAATATGTTTCCATTGATGGGAATGAATAATACTATCTTTATGTAACCACTTTGTTTATATGTGGAATGTAATGCAAGTTTTATGATATAATTCTCTAAAACTCTAAACCTGAAAAGATCCTCAACGTGTAATCTTGTGATAGCTCAAGATTATGTATGGTTTAAGGCTGGGGCCTTATACCATTTCCCGAATATTTTTTGGCCAGGCGCAACACCATATTTTAGTGCACCAAAATAGCTCACCTAGGAGGAAGTTGGATGATTTCGCCAAACCCTATGGGTGACACACATTCATCTTCATCATCAGTGAGTGGCTTACCCCAAGATTTAGGCACACATAAAAGGCATTGGTCAGCAGTGTCATTTTTTTGATTTGGCAACACTCCCCATGGCCCAACACCCTGAGCCCCCAGGTCTCTATAGGACCCTCCAACAACGATGCCTCTAGATATTTAATGTGCTCTGTAGAATAATCAAGGATAATTCCCCCTATGTTCAGGTTCATGGTTGGGGTAATTATGTTGCCCTCAATTTTTGTTCTATCTGACGCCAACCCAATTTTCCAGGCGATATTGAGGATATGGCTCTAGAAAGATTCGTAGTTATCAAGGCCAAGCTACCAAGGGGAGAGAATGAGCTAGAGCTTATTGGAAGGGGAATCCTCTCGAGGGATTATCACACCTATTTCATCTTTTGGGAAGGATAAATCTCAAGTAATGAAATTTACTATGTCTTTCTGTACCTATAGAGTCATTAGTCATTAGCCAGAATCCCAATAAGGGAAAAGAGCACCATAGGTTCATCAAACCCTATGAAACATTTGGATCCATATTGAAGATGGAAGATGATCCAGAAGAAATATATGTTGCATCAATAGCTTGTATATCACAAAAGGATGGCTGATTTCCTCATTTCTGAATGTTCCATGGAGTGACAATTGTACTATTGTGTCCCTCAGCCGGGGCAGTAGGGGCAGGCACAACTTCTCCCAGTAGAATTACCTCTAGGTGACCCAAACTATCCTGTACACATAGACATGATTGATTCCATAACTTATGGAAAGAGGATGTGGTATGTGTTTCCAAATCTACTCGAGTTGCGTGATAATCCCTGGGACCCAGCTCAATATCCCCCAACCACACCTCATGCCATCCCACAAGCCTCTCCATGAGCCGTCAGGCCTGCTTATAATGTTGAAGAACCTACCAACGCACTGGTGGTCAGGGATGCACATAAATATAGGAATCCCCACCCTGATTATCGGATGGGGGTAGTAATTTCTATCCTAGATGAGTTGAAAACTCAATAGGTGGATATCCCGCCCGATGAAATTCCATTTCCAACATTGGTTGACGATATGTAGGCACACTCGGGTTTCTATAATCCCATATTCTCTCCCTTTAATGGGACTGGAAATCTACTGCAACTACTGCCCCATTTTATCTCAAGCTGCAGACCTATGCTTGGAACTATACTGCAATAGGAAGCCTGCAAACATCGATGTTTTGTACTAACATTGGAAGGGATTGTGTTTGTCTGGTACAAGCAGCTATCCATTGTGTTATTCTCCAGTTGGGATGACCCATGTATATAGTTTTTTAGCATTTCAAATCTACCGCCTAGATGAAAATCATTGAAGACCTCTTCAAGTGCAAGAATATGAATGATGCGCATGTCACAGACTTCATTGCCCGATGGAAAGACTATACATATATTTTGGATATGCCACTGACATACAAATAACAGCTGACAATGTGGGTCAAGAATGTCAACACTGAACTAGTCCCATCACTCATTACATAAAATTATCCTAGAGGACAGTGAAACTTCTCTAATTTGGAACTTCATAAAAAAGATGCCTTACAGTAGGACAAACAAGAACGTTTGTTGCCACCTGCAATTACTACAAGAAGAGTCGCTATGGCTGAGCCCGCCACGGTGGCCAAAACAGAGGCCCTTGGGAAACTGGAGTTATTACAAGTGGAACCTCATCTACAACCCCATAGAGGACCTCCACCATAGGCACAACCTTTGGTCCAGCAGCACCCACCTAAGAATTGGCAGGCCCCCCACATAACGTGTCGCCACCAGGCAAGATAACCAGGTTCCACCTACTCAACCAGATACTCCAACCCCTATCAGGGACAGGATCCCAGATCCCCCTTCTGAGATAGGATAAACTGAACATACTCATTGAATGAGGCTCAGGTCCATAGTTATTTCCAAAGTTCCTTGGAATAGGGAATTATACCTTGTCATGAATGTTGGAGGTCAGAAGGGGCAGATATCACTAATCTCCCCAACTACTGCCCCTATCACTGGATCCTGGGGAACACTATAAAAAAGTGATATGTGTTTAAATTATTGATTAAAGACTAGGTTTATAATTTCATACTGTAGTTCAATTTGGCTCTAGGAAAAGTGGCATCTGTATTTATGAAGCCAGACAGTGAGAGAGACTGCAAAGGTGAGTGGAATTAGTTTTGTATCAGCGGGTCCTCGATGTTTGATGACTGGATGGATCGTAAGGCCGTCACACGTTCCCATAGTATTATCTATCCACATATATATTGACCTGAGCCTTTAGAAGATTCAATTTGACCTGCAACTAGTACTTCTACGTCGACGGCTCAACCTTCCCTATTTTAGAACAATATACATTGATGATTTAAACGTATAAAAAGTCCTCTATCGATTCCATCATTATCTTGTACTCTCAGAAAATTCATTCCCCCATGGAAGGAAATTTCCCCTAATACCCATCCAGTAGCTGAATATTCTTCAGGTGACGATCATGGGAATTCCTCAGCTAACACCATAGATATGGTAAACCCCTACACGATTTCTGAAAATGAGGATCCTTAGAAGGATCCTCCCAATGTCCCCAGTTTTGACCGATGTCAACGGATTCGTGACTATATGGGTTGTCAGAGTGCCTCAGTCAGTTCTTCCATCTAGGCTCTACATGACACCGAAGCCATACAGTAGACCAAATGTAGAGCTCTATGCATGTAACCTTATCATATGGCGTCATTAGGTCTTCCTTCACTTCTATTTGTGTTACTTGATTAGGCGGAGCCTCCTGAACCACACCGCGATCAGTCACACTATACAATGGACCAGAATCAGTAATCTGAGCCACTTTTGGTATCCACTCTATGAGTTTCGATTATCCAATAGTGGTACATTAACATCACTAATAAGCTACTGGTTCAGTTAGAAGGGCTAGTCATCCCCCTACCGTAGAACGACCTCTTGTAAGGAGAAGTTCACATTTGGCACGGATGTACGATGAACTCAATCATATTTCTAGAATTCCTGTGAGGCTATCTATGTTTTAGGCCCCTTTCCTATAAGTGGTTATGTATGAATTCCATGTTGAAGCTTTAAGAAGCCCCCTCCTGTTCGAGATGAAGGTAGAAGCTGTAGAAGCCTTCCATGCTGTGGCAGTCGAGCATGCTGAATGTCACACCATTATCTACTTCTCTGGATAAGATGAAGGAACTCCCATACAGGGGCACATTCGCCCACTTTATATCACTATCCACTTCAATATGTTAGAGATTCATCACTGACTTATCGACACAGGCTCTGGGATCAACCTAATCCTAAACCAAACACTTTGTAACATTGGGATTTCCAATGATGACTTGAGTCCCGATGACATGAAAATACAAGGTTATGATAGGATGGAACAAAAAAACGGTAGGCAAGATCCCCTAAAGACCTAGTTTTGTGGCCTAATTTCTATCACTGAGTTCATGGTTGTATCTCAGGACACCACCTGCAACACATTGATGGGTATGCCATGGCTCCACCTATATGCGATAGTCCCTTCATCATATCATCAGTGCCTTATGTACTCCCTTAATGGTCTATTGGGCATACTCCATAGTGACACATCTCCCTTTTCCTCTTGTGAAGCTAGTTAGCTGGATAACGACTTTTAAAAGAGAAAGGAAAGAAGATTTAGGTTAACAAGGTTGAAAACACTACAACTATGACTGACTTGTGAACAGAACTGGATGATGCCTACATTTTCCTGATCCATCAATTGGAGTCTACCACCCCGAATATGAGGAAATGCTTTGTTTTTATGGAATGAGGAGAAACACATCCCAAGTCTCTAAGATGTTGGAATAACACATCATATTTCTACACAAATCAGGCTTGGGTGATCCTAGAGACCCCAACCCACATAAGGTATCAGGATGTCTACCACATGGCATCATCAATATGTCATACTTGCTTGTTCTTCCGAGCTGAGATAAACTTGATCAAGCTGACACACCACTATTTCTTCGATATCATCAATCATGGACCCTTGTGCCGAAGACAATATGGGATCAGATCAACATCCTTCATTAATTTGGTTTCGACAGCCCATGATTCCCCTGATTTAGTGTCCACCTCCACTTAGGTAGGCACCTGCTTCCCATCGGGATCTATTGACTCATAGAAAACTCCTCCTAATGAGGACCCCTCCTCCATAAGTGATGAAGAGGATTTAGTGGATTCTCCTCGTAATTTCAAATAGGGTGTCTTCACCATGGTCGATGAATTGTTACAGGTGAACCTCAGTAGAAAGAAGGATTTGAAACCCACATTGATCAGTGCTATTATTCATCTCAAAGGGAAACAACATTGCATGGACATACTAAAGTATCACCATGATGTATTTTATTGAAGTTATGAAGAAATTCCAGGACTAGATCCCCAGGTCTCCGTACACTACCTCAGTCTTCCAGAAAATCACCGCAGGTTAAAAAAGCCTCCCATGAAGATGCACAATTCTCAACGGTGATATGGTTGAGGATGATGTTTATAATATCACAAGGGAAAACATTTTCAAGGTGGTTCAGTACCCTATACGGATATCCAACATTGTGACCTTCCAGAAGAAGA
Source organism: Viscum album (assembly GCA_963277665.1). Taxonomy (NCBI): domain Eukaryota; kingdom Viridiplantae; phylum Streptophyta; class Magnoliopsida; order Santalales; family Viscaceae; genus Viscum; species Viscum album. Next base: position 1,144,664,543 of record OY728138.1, read on the forward strand.
ACATACATATCAGAGTTTGCATTCAATTCTTGGATCTCAACCGTCACTGTGTGATGTATGATTTTCACATTGTCGTGACAGAGTCCTTGATTGATGCCACCACTAGGTTCCAGGCCCTCTCCTTCAAGGATGAGTATTCCATGTATAACCAAATCTGAATGGATCATGGGGATGAGAAGTCAATAGCCTTCAGAGCACCACTAGGTAATTTTTTCCACCAGGTACTGCCCTTTGATCAAAATAATTCAGGTGCCACCTATCATCATTCCATGCATCGCATTTTTAAGTCGATCCTCGGTACATTGGTGGAAATTTACTTAGATTATCTAGTGGTAAAATCCCACTAGCGTCAGTACCATCTTAATGATCTAGTGAAATTGTTCAGATTTCTCCACTCACACCACTTGAAGATGAACCCATTGAAGTGTGCCTTTGTTGTTACCTATGAAATGTTTCCAGCCTCATTGTTAGATACATGGGAATCGAGATCAACCTAGAGATGATCAAGGCCATCAGTCAGATGTCTCTCCTGAGAAACATTCAGGATCTTTCATGCTTTATGGAATATTTTCCTACATTCAGTGATTCATTGATAATTTGTCTGGAAAGGGTAAGGCCTTTTATCGGATCATGAAGAAAGGAACTGTCTATCAGTGGGACGAACAGTGTCAGACTTCTTCCAAAGAAATCAAGTGGTATCTTCTCCATCATTCAGTCTTAATTTCAATAGAATCTAGAGAGCCACCGGTCCTTTATGTGTCTCCCAAAAATGATCTCTTGGATCCCTTCTATCCTAGAAGAACAACAAGGGAAAAAATAGCAGTATCTATTATCTCAGTAGCATACTCCTTGATACAAAGACTAGATACTCCCCTATTGAGTAGAGCTGCCTTGCACTGATATTCAAAATATTGAAATTGTGACGTTACTTACAACACAATGAAGTAAATCTAGTGACATGAGTGGATCCGTTGATGTAAATCCTTAACCACCCCAGGTTGACATGCCTTCTAGATCAGTGTGATGTGATCATCTTGTAGTTAGACATCAGGATTTCCCCTTAGAAGGATATCAAGTGGAAAACATTGGAAAGCTTCCATGACGCCCATCCTGACCCCTTAGACCAATCTCAGGACCATGAAATTCCCAATGAGGCAATCCTATTGGGGTACGAAGCCATTCCATGTTTGAAAATTCTCTTTGTTGGTGCTTCCAGTAGCCCTGCCGGCAGAAGGCTTAATATCCCCAGACTCAACACAATGGGCTTGGGTATTGTATTCATCACTCCAACACAATCTATTTTTCCATATTCATTGTTGTTGTCAAATGGATATACCAACAATGAGGTGGAGTACTAGGATCTCATCACTGGCCTCGAGTTGGCCCTCTAGATTTACATTCCCCAGTTGATTGTGAAAGGGGACATTAATGTAGTCATTTAGAAAATCAACGGTGGCTACGTCTTAAGGATTCTAGAGTTCGTAATGCTGTCGAAACACACACTCTAGAAGATTGCCCAGTTCCTATATCAGGTAGAGTATACTCACACCCCTCATTCTCAGAATGGTTGAGCTGACTCCATGGCAGCGTAGCTGCATCTCTTGCAGAGCTTGACTAGGATGATTAAATTATCCACGTAGCCCACTAGAGAGTCATCACCCTCATCACTCTTGATGATAATGATATCCCACAGGTAAGCCACATTAATGTAGATTCCTACACAATAGACCCCCCTAGGTCCCCCTGATGTAGTTCTAGATGTGAATCCCGACTAGAGGACACCCTTTTTCATGTTCCTCCAGCACAGAATTCTCATGGATTATCGAGCCTAGCACAAGAAAATCTGACACCGCACATTCTAATTTACGCTCTTGAGTGATATCGGTCTCAATAATATCCTCTAAAAGCGTGTGTTTGATGGGGTTCTCCACCATTGAATTCACAGATTAGATATTTCTCAAGCCATGCAGGAGGATCATAATTGTTCCTACGGGGCTCATCAGACCAGGTCGAAACTATCTCAACTGATCCGGAGGTCAAGGTATTTTTGGCCCTCCATGATCTGTGACTGCATCGAGTTTGGCAAGAGGATCCATGCATGCCTTATTAATTCCAACTTTATGCGTCAAACTTCAGAGACTTTCCACACTACCATGTACTCTTGTCTATTTTTGGTCTGGGGACTCGATGTCATGGGGCCATATTCACTAGTGACATCTTGCCAATATAGATTCATCCTGATCGCTACGAATTTATTTTGTAATTGGGAAGAGGTGGTTCCACTCATGGAAGTCAAGGAATGTTCTATCATTGAATTTTTGAGCACCAACATCATCTACAGAATTGGATTCCCTCACACCATTCTCACTGAAAATGGCACCAACTTCCAAGAATCTAAGTTGATGAAATTTTAAACCAGGTATAACATCCATTCTAAAAATACATCCCTCTATCACGCACAAGAAAATGTAAAGATAAGGGCAATTAACAAAACCCTTTTTATCATCTAGCATAGATGGTTTTTCAAAACAAGATGAGTTGGATGGAGAAACTACCCAACACCCTTTGGGCCTATCAAAAAATGACTCAAAATTCCACACAAGTGACTCCATATTCCCTAGTGTATGGAATGGAGGCTGTCCTGCCCATAGAGATTCAATTTACTTTACTATTTAAAAATGTATACGATCACCAATCCCCAGATAAGGTAGATTAAATCCATCTAGATGAATTGGAAGAACTTGATGAGAACATGCTTCATGCCCTACATGATCTGGAAAGGCATTAGAAAAAGTTAGATAGAGCCTTCAACAAGAAGGATATCCTCCACTCACACTTTCTAGGTGATCTAGTGTTGTCCCTAAGAACACCAATGATACCTGGTAAGAAACCAACCAAACTGGACCCGAAATGGGAAGGACCTTACTTCATTTACAATGTTTACCCTAATGGTGTGTACTCCCTAGTTCACATTGATGGTGAGAGTATAATGCCTCCCATCAAGCTAAATTCCTCAAGAAATACTTTCCATGAGTTTCCAGGTCCTACATGATCAGAAACTGTTATGTCCCATATGACATTAAACTGTATATCATCCCACAAGATGTTAAAATATATAGGTTCGTACATGAATTTAAACTGTTATGTCCCATATGACATAAAACTATATATCATCCCACATGACATTAAACTATATTAGATCCTACAAGACCTTAAACTGTTTTGTTCTACATGAAATTACATTTCTTTGTTGTCCCACATGGTAATTAACTATAAAACAGTACGATCTCTATGACCATAAACTAAGATCTGTATGGTCCCACACGACCTTAAATTGTTCTGTCATTTCCATAAGATGCTAAAAGGTGCGGTTCGTCTAGAATAAATGATTTACAACTACTCAGTATTCATCCCCACTACGCAACATTAATCTTCATAGTACCTTCAAGAACTATGTATGTCTTGATTTCCATCCCCATGGTATACCAATGAACGCTTAGATGCCTCATCTTGAGTCCATCCCACAAACTCTTCTTTCCAACTATCCCCCATTGGTATAGTTTTCTAGGAGGATTCTACATGGTGTAGTGTAAGATTCTTTGGCCCCAATCGTGCCGAAATTATGATGATCACACCATGTGCCCCTCCTCGTTCATCTATTATCACAAATCCTCACCACATGACACTAAACCATATGGAATTCAAAACTATATATGTCTTGTTTCCCATCCTTATGCGATATATAGAAATTCCCGGACATTTCATCCATAGGCCCAACCCCAACTTCAATATCTCCCCATGGGTCGAAACACACGGTGTGCTGTAGGATTTTTCAAACATTTATGTCGAGTACATCATGACTCCACCATGTATCCCTCTACCTAAAGGTATCCACCTCTTTCCTCACCCCGCATGACATTAAAATACATAGGTACATTCTTCCTTCACAAATTTATTTTACATGGGTCTTTATAATCTCTTGCATCCCAAAGGGCCCCTGAACTACATGGATGTTCGGCCTAAGGGATATCCTACCATTTCAGGCCAACTTCCTCGAGGACCTTGAGTGGATAATCGATACAATTCCCACATTGCGAACATGGTCAGTGGTCGAAACCCATCTATTTATCCCATTCTTGGTCACATGATGTGGATGCAAGGTTTTGAATGTTGACAACTTTCATCCATTATCATTGCCACCACCCCCGTATATCCCATGTATTGGGTGCAGGGATTCATTTTGTCTTATTATCCCTTAAAATATCAGTCTACTTTGGCTAGGAGTGTTAGTACGGATGTCGTGCCCTTATATGTTGGGGAGATATTGATCTCATTCATTGTTTCCCCCACCGAGAATTTCTCAGGAGGTCTTAGGAGGTTTTGTAAAGCAATTCTCACATAAAGGGCCATGGGTCTATGGTTTGAGCTCTATAACCATAAACTGGGATCACCACCATCCTCCTTACAGGATGTTAAACTGAAAACTGGTCAGGAGTTACTACCTGAGGTCCCTCGGCCTGTTTGTTCCCATGGACTAGTTTCTCACCTAAGATTATGCAGTGTGGTGTGGACTCTTTTTCCTCACTCACGTCAGGATATTTTTACCACGCCGTGTATATCCCTTTGAGACACCCCACCAGAATTTGTCCTTACCGTAAGATGTTAAACTGCACATGTCCCACCATTCATCGTGTGTCCTATCATTGGGGATTTTTCCATCATTCATACATAGAAGGACCCCTGAACGAAACATATGGTTGGCCTAAGGGTTATCCTACAATTTTGAGACAATTTCCTCGAGGATCCAGAGCGACAAATTGAAATGAGTATCGTGGTATGAATATGTTCAACAGTAGATGATAAATTGATCACCCCCATCCCTGTCCACACAATAAGGATACTGTGTTGTGAATAGGGTTTGTATTTATAGATGACCATTGTTGTCGTTCTGTGGTCTTTTACATAATTGGCATGATGAGTTAACCTTTCTACCCATATATCCCCAACACATGACATGAAACTAGGCATTCATGGTCCTAGATAAATGACCTGAAACTAAGATCAACAACATCCTCACTACAAGACGTTAAAATTAAAACTAGGTGGGACATCCCCACTTAGATCACTCGTGTTTTTTCAGCCCTTGGCCCAATTCCTCTTTTGGGATCGTATGGTGTGGTATGGGCTTATGTTCTCATTCACATCGGGTTGCCTGCTGTGCCATACAAATCCCTCATCGAGATACATTGCCCCTATTTACATCCTTTATGCATGATGTAAACCTAAACAACATCCTACAGAACTACGTATGGATAGATGCCCATACTTAATGGATATGTAGGACTGCCTGAAGATTTTGTCTTTGGGTCTAGCCCCATTTATTAGAAACCACCTTATATTCCTGCCCCTTGTCCTAATTTCTTCTATGAGAGGGGCATGCAATGTGGTATGGGCTTATGTCCTAATTCACACCGGGTTTACAAAAACAATACCAGATACCTATTTCTTCTTAGAGATCATCATCACTCTGTTCTACACTCATATTTTTCTGGTGACTGGTCTTAAGTTGGGACCCTCGGCCATCTTTGGACGTTCACCAATGTGTTTATGAGCACTCTGATTTAGGACCTAGAGTGTTGGATTCTAAATGAACATGTTAACACCCATCATTAGGATTCATTCTCTCCTTCATTTGGGCTTTCATCAGCTTTCAAATCCAAAAGGTCCCAAAAATTGTACAAATATTTAGCATAAGGGATCTCCAATCATTTCAGGCCAATATCCACGAGGATCTCGAATGATATTTTGATATAGGACTCGCATTTCGAATATGGTTAGCAGTTGAGACTCACTTATTGTTCCCATTTCCGGTCACACACACTACTGGAAATAGTATATTTTCCAACGATACAGAACTATTGGGATAGGCTGCAGAACCCTTGGTATATCTTATACCAACGGTTCTTCCAACCGTAGGGAAGTAAGCCGTTGGGAAAAAATTTTTCCCAATGGTTTATGTTTAACCTTTGGGATAGGATAGTAACATTAACCTATACCAACGGTTTGGATGAAGCGTTGGTTGAAGTTTTTCCAACAGTTCAACCAAACCATTGGTAAAAACTCTTCTAGGAACCATTTTTCAATGGTTTGTAAACCGTTGGGAAACGGTTTTTACCAATGGTTCTATGAGAACCATTGGTAAAAACATCCTACAATATTTATGCCAACGGTTCAAAACTGTTGGCATAGGCTATGCTGTGCAAATTGTACAGCAGCCTACAATTTTCACAGCAGGGTCTGCAATCCCATTATTGCATGCTGGAATTCTGTCCATTGTGCTGTAATTCTCCATTACCTCTCCTTTCCAATTATATAACATATAATTCTTACACATTTAACATTGCACCCTGGAACTATACACATCCAAAATTAAATCATAATTCATAACGTAATTATAAACATTCATAATTGATTTAGAATTCAATTTAAATCTTAGATGAAAATAGTATGTCAAATCTGGAATTAAATTCATAATTAAATACAGAAATAATTTAATTATCAATTATCAATAAAATAAATAAAAAATTGAAAAAGTAATTAAATGTGTTATACACAATTAAGAATACATAAAAGAGGTTTTTACTAAAAATGATGTCCATTTTAAAAATTATACATCCACTTGGAGTGATACCATCCACAACGTGTCTCAGATTGAAGCAGGCTTGACTCATACATGTCACATATGACCCATGGATCATTGTCCTAAAATAATACCATATTCCGAAATCGTTTGGTTAGTTACAAAAGAGAGACACTTTGAGTGGTGCTCGCCACCCCGCGCCTCAGATTGAGGCGGGGTTGACTCGTACATGTCACACATGACCCATGGATCGTAGTCCTAAAGTTTCAACAGAATCTGAATGCGTTTGGTCAGTTTTCTGTATGCCAGTTGTACTTTTCACTTAAAATGTCGTCCATTTCAAATAAATTTGAGACACATCGAGTTGTTCCATCCACACCGTGCCTCGGATATAGTCAGGGTTTACTCATAAACGTCACATATGACTCGTGGATTGTTTTAATAAGGTTTCAATGGAATCCGAATACGTTTGGTTGGTTTTTCGTATGTCAGTTGTTGGTTTCACTTAATATGATGTCCTTTTTAAACATAAGAGAGACTCTATGAGTGGTTCCGGTAACACCGCCCCCCCTATTGAGGTGGGGTTGACTCAGACACATAAAAAATGACCCATGGATTGTTTTTATAATGTTTCAATAGAATCCGAATGTGTTTGGTCGGTTTTCTGTATGTCAATTTTTGTTTTCACTTAAAATGATGTCCATTTTAAACAAAAGAGAGACACTTTGAGTGGTGTTAGCCACACTGTGCCTCAGATTGAGGTGGGGTTGACTCGTACACATCACATATGACCCATGGATCATTTTCATAAAGTTCCAATGGGATATGAATGTGTTTGGTCAGTTTTCTGTATGTCACCTGTTGTTTTCACTTAAAATGATGTCCTTTTGAAACAAAAGAGAGACACTTTGAGTGGTGTCGGCCACAATGGGCCTCAGATTGACGCGGGGTTGACTCATACACATAAAATATTACCCATGGATCATTTTCCTAGAGCATCAACACATTCTGAATGCGTTTGGTTGGTTTTTGGAATGTCAGTTGTTCTTTTCACAAAAAATCCCGTCCATTTTAAACAAAAGAGACACAACTAGGGTTCTACCGGCCACACCGTGCCTCATATTGATGTGGGGTTGACTCTTACACGTCAAAAATGTCTCATGGATTGTTGTCATAATGTTTGAACGTAATTCGAATGCATTTGGTTGGTTTTCCGTATGTCAGTTGTTGTTTTCACTTAACATGATGTCCTTTTGAAACAAAAGAGAGACAATTTGAGTGGTGCCATCCACACTGGGCCTCATACTGAGGTGATGTTGACTTGTACACATCACATATGACCCTTGTATCGTTTTCCTATATCATCAACACATTCGTAATGTGTTTGGTCAGTTTTCTGTATGTCAATTGTTCTTTTCACTTAAAATCCCACCCATTTTAAACAAAAGATACATAGTTAGGGTGATACTGGTCACACTGTGCCTCAGATTGATGCGGAGTTGACTTTTAAACCTAAAAATGTCACATAGATCATTTTCCTAAAGTTTCAATATAATCAGAATACATTTGTTTGGTTTTTTTTATACCAAATATTTTTACTAAAAATAATGTCCATTCTAAACAAAATACATACAGTTGGAGTGATACCGGACACAACGTGCCCCGAATTGAGGTGGGGTTGACTCATAAAAGTTACAGATGACCCTTGGATAATTTTCCAAATGTATCAACATATTATGAAAGCGCTTGGTTGGTTTTCCGTATGCCAGTTATTGTTTTCACTTAAAATGTTGTTCATTTCAAAAAAAATGAGACACTTTGAGTGGTGCTAGCCACCCCAAGCCTTGGATTTAGGCAGGGTTAACTCATACACATCACATATGACTCATTGATCATTTTTCTAAAGTTTCAACAAATTCAGAATGTGTTTGGTCAGTTTTCTGTATGCCAGTAGTTGTTTTCAATTAAAATGTTTTCCATTTAAAATAAACCTGGGACACTTTGAGTGGTGCCGGCCACACCAGGCCTCATATTGATGAGGGGATGACTCGTACATGTCACATATGACTCATGGATCGTTATCCTAATGTTTCAAAGGAATTTGCATGCATTTTGTCAGTTTTCCGTATGTTAGTTTTTCTTTTCACTTAAAATGATGTCATTTTGAAACAAAAGAGAGACACTTTGATTGGTTTCGGCCACACCACACCTTGGATTTAGGCAAGGTTGACTCGTACACACCACATATGACCCATGGATCATTTTCCTAAGGCTTCAACAGAATACGAATGCATTTGGTTAGTTTTCCGTATGCCAGTTGTACTTTTCACTTAAAATGTTGTCCATTTCAAATAAAACTGAGACACTTCGAGTTGAGATGGCCACAATACACATTATATTTAGGTGAGGTTGACTTGTAAACATAACATATGACCCATGGATCATTTTCATATAGTTTTAATGTAATCTGAATGCGTTTGGTTTGTTTTTTGTATATCAGTTGTTGTTTTCACTCAAAATGATGTCCATTTTAAACAAAATAGAGACACTTTGAGTGGTTCTGGACACACCGCACCTTAGATTGAGATGGGGATAACTTGTACACATCAAATATTATGCATTTATTGTTTTAATAAATCATAAACACATTCAAGATGAATTTGGTCTGTTTTTCGTATGTTAGTTGTCGTTTTCAATTAAAATGTTGTTCATTTCAAAACAAAATTAGACACTTTGGGTGGTTCCAGTCACAACATGCCTCATATTAGGGCAGGTTTGACTCATACATGACACATATGACTCATTTATCATTTTGATAAAGTTTCAACAAATTATAAATGCGTTTGGTCAGTTTTCTGTATGCCAGTAATTGTTTTCAATTAAAATGTTGTCTATTTCAAATAAACGTGGTACACTTTGAGTGGTGTTGGCCACACCGAGCCTTGGATTGAGGCGGGGTTTACTCATAAACGTCACATATGACTCATGGATTTTTTTCCTAATGATTCAATGGAATCTGAATGCGTTTTATTGGTTTTATGTATGTATCTAAAATGTTGTCCATTTTAAACAAAAGAGAGACACTTAGAGTGATCCCAACCACACTTTGACTCAGATAGAGGCTCGGTTGACTCATACACATCACATATGACCCATGGATCATTTTCCTAAAGTTTCAATAGAAATCGAATGCATTTGTTTGGTTTTTCGTATGTGAGTTTTTGATTTCAATTAAATTGAATTCCATTTTAAACTATAGAGAGACAATTCGAGTGGTGACGGCCACTCTGCACCACGGATTGAGGCTTGGTTGTCACGTACACGTCACATATGACCCATGGATCATTTTCCTAAAGTATCAACACAATCCTAATGTGTTTGTTCAGTTTTACATATGTCAGTTGTTGTTTTCATTTAAAATGTTGTCTATTTCAAATAAACCTGAGACACTTTGAGTGGTGCCGGCCACACCTGGACTCGAATTGATGCGGTCCTAACTCGAACACGTCACAAATGACTCATGGAACGTTTTCCAAAATTTTCAACAGAATATGAAGGCTTTTGGTCGGTTATCCATTTGTCAGTTGTTGTTTTCAATTAAAATGAAGTCCATTTTAAACTATAGAGATACACTTTGAGTGGTGCCGGCCACTCCGCACCTCATATTGAGGATGGGTTGACTCATACATGTCAAAAATGACCCAAGGAATGTTTTCCTAAAGTTTCAACACAATTCGAATATGTTTGTTCGGTTTTTCATATGTCAGTTGTTGTTTTCAATTAAAATGAGGTCCATTTTAAACTATAGAGAGACACTTCGAGTGGTGCTGGCAACTCCACACCTCAGATTGAGTCTGGGTTGACTCGTACATGTCATAAATGACCAAAGGATCATTTTACTAAAGTATAAACACAATCCTAATGCATTTGGTAAGTTTTTCATATGTTAGTTGTTGTTCTCAATTAAAATGAAGACCATTTTAAACTATATGGAGAAAATTCAAGTGGTGCCAGCCACTCCGCTCCTCGGATTGAGGCTGAGTTGACTCATACATGTCACAAATGACCCAAGGATCATTTTCCTAAAGTATCAAAACAATCTGAATGTGTTTGGTCGGATTTCCATATGTCAGTTGTACTTTTCACTTAAAATGTTATCCATTTCAAACAAAAGTGAGAATCTTCGAATGGTGCTGGCCACACCGCACCTCTAATTGATGTGGGGTTGACTCGTACACGTCACATATGAACCATGGATCATTGTGCTAAAGTATCAACACAATCAGAATCTGGTTGGTCAGATTTCCATATGTACTTAAAATGTTGTCCATTTTAAACATAAGAGATACACTTAGAGTGATCCCGACCACACCACGACTTGGATTGTGCTGGGGTTGACTCATACATGTCACATATGACCCATGGATCATTGTGATAAAGTATCAACAGAATATGAATGTGTTTGGTTGGTTTTTCGTATTTCAGTTGTTCTTTTCACTTAAAATCGCATCCATTTTAAACAAAAGAAACACAATTAGAGTGCTACCGGCCACACCGTGACTCAGATTTAGACGGAGTTGACTTATATACGTCAGAAATTACCAATGTATCGTTTTACTAAAGTATCAACACAATCCTGGTAGGCCTCACCTAGAAACCAAAGCATACATCTTGGAATTTCAAGTCTAAATTCCCTGAGCATGACGAGTGTGTCCATGACTCCTTAACATGTAACCCATGTCTTATCCTAACAATTGACAAGTAAAAAAAATCAAACAAGGCATAATTCACATAAAATGGATAATGTAAAACTAGGCTTTGTATAAAAATTAAAGCATATCATCACATGCATTTGATGAGACTGAGCTATTATGCTTACCAAGACATTCATATAATTCAAGACATACAAAAATAGAATAATCCTTAAGAACATTTCATGATCAATGAAATAAAAAAAGGCTTGTGAAATCAAGAAGAAGGGTGGGGGGCTATTTGGGGGTCTAGGGAGGAGGGTGGGGGGGGGTGTCCGGGGGGTGTCCGGGGGGCTGTCTGGGGACCAGGAGGAGGGTTGGGGGGCTGTCCGAGGGGCATTCCGGGTGGCAGTCCGGGGTCCAAGGAGGATGGTGTGGGGTTGTCCATGGTCCTGGAAGGAGGGGGGCTATCAGGGGAGTTCCCAAAGAAAAAAAAACTTTATAAACATGCTCAAGATACACCTCAACCACTAAAATACATCAACATACATGAAAACAAACAATATATAAAAATAATTCAACTCCAATACTATACTACAAGTCTAGATAAAACCAAAAACTAGAATAGGTTAAACATAAAATCTCAGTAATATTAGTAAAAAATGTAATAGATCAACTTGTCCCACATCACCATCACCATCATCACCATCATCATCACCCTATTCCTCATCCTCCCCCTCCTTAACTCCCTCTTCCTCACCCTCCTCCTCACCCTCGCCATCCACCTCACCCTCATCCTCTCCCTCACCATCCGCCTCACCCTCCCCCTATCCCTCCTGTTCCGCATCAAACTCCTCACCATCATTATCATCAGGATGGAAATAATATTGACCTCCACTAGAACTGATACCTGGTGCACCATATGTAGAACGTATCGACGACATATATTCATCAAAAGATGGTCTGGCCTCTGGTGGAAGTGTTGGATGTAGAACTTCAATAAATTTCATAAATGCACTGTTTGCCCTAGCAGACTATTCCGCCATCTCTGTGGTCCTTTTCTTAGCATGTTCTGCCTATGACCTAACTTTATTCATCTAGGTGGTACTATAACCCGTACCTGAGGAGGGACAATACCTCATCGGGGCAATCCTATGTCGGCAGCATACTCTGCCAGGATGCTCCTCTCCCAACACCGGATATAAGTGATCAGTTGGCCCAAAATTGTCTGGTTCATGGGCATCGAGGGCCTCTAAAGTAGACTGTTAAAAATATAAATATATTATTATGTTACAAAATAGATATTAAAATATAAAATTAATAGATTAAAAGTTACAATCTGCTACTGAGTCGCTTCATAGACGGCACTTCCAACCCTTTTCCATCTACTCGACCAAAAAAGTTTTGCTCGAGGCACACATCCTTCAATATTATTTATTTGCCTCTACAATGACATGGACAACTAAAGTTATATGAAAAAATTATAAAAATATTAAATAATTGAGGATACAAAAGAAAGTTTATGTCGTAATGAAAACTTATAAACAATTGTCATACTTGCTTCCTCTCATGATCTGGCATCGTAATACGTCCTAGTGTGTGGAGGTATTTTTTTCCTTCAATGTTTTTTTTATTTTTTCCAGATGATTCCTAAATTAAATTAAATAATTTAAAAGTTAATTTTAATGAAAAACATGTAAGTTATTATTTAAATACCTCAAATGTAATTAATACCTTAAACTGGGTATTCGTCCAATGAGTAATCATCTGACGATACCGGTTTATAGGAAAATCATCCATGAATGGTACCACCTCTAACTCAGTGCCAAATCTAGCATTCCATCCAATATAAAACTCTTGTTTGTAGGCTTTCCAAAGCTCGCCTAAATCCTTTAGACATTCCGGTCGTGCACCCTCACCATCGGGAAAATTAAATCGAAGCTGACATCAAAATATTAATTCATATAAATAAAAAATAATTCATGGCATTAAATAGAACATATTTTTTTAGCCATATAACTGCCCAAGCTCTATCCTTGACCTCATGTGGTAAATTTCTCCATGATAGTGGGCTGATGGGAATGATTTCGGAGTATTTGGAAAGCGTCACCAAAAAACACAGACATTTCTGCCCTATTTTCTCAACCATTTGGTTGTCTTCATTGTAATCCACCATATCCTGTGTGCGGTGGTTCCACACCGAACACATGAATGTATAACCCCACCCTTAATCCTATTAGTAGATGTATCTTTCATGAAATAAAAAAAATATTTTATCGAAACATGTTATAATGAAAATAAATTTTACTATAAATTATTTTTGGGGTTCTGTAAATATACTTGCGCCAGTCTGATTGTCAAGCGCGGATGGATCCACATAAACAGATTTAACACCCTGTTATGGAACATGAGTCAAAGATGATGGAATATAGAAGCTCATAGAGATATAAGTAGAAGGAAAAGAAGATGGGACAACTGTATGACTGGATTCTGACAGGGTATTGGGAATAATCATGGGATTTGAAAATGATGGGCCAGAAGATGCAGAAGGTGGTGAAAAAATAGGAGGCCTAAATATCCTGCATGTCCCTAATGACACACCGGGATTAGAATGTGGGAAGGATATCTTTTCAGTGGGAGGGGCAGGGTCTAGTCAGGTATGTGAAGCTGCTCGTCCACCTCTTCTACGAACCCTCCTCGTACCACTAGCCTAAGTACTAGGACCAGTACTAGGCTCCTCGTCGAATAACTGTCAACTTATAGGTGGATCCTACATAAATGTTTACAAAAAAATTAATCACATGACATTATATATTATTTTAATATATATATATTTTAAATAAATTACTCACTGCAGGCACTAATGGTGGAACGCCCATCTCCACCATTCGATGATTGTTCTCCATAATTTTCTCCTTCTTCTCTCTTTAATTGGCTGCATTTCCCTCTTTTGAAAACAAATATGTAATTAATTAGGAAAAATAAACTAATGTGTAACCCAAAAAACTAAATATATGATGGAACAAGGGTTAAATTAAAATTTATTTATATTCATTTTCATTAGGTCTATAATAGTCACATGCCTCAGGTCCCATTATGTGTTATAGGCATCCCAAATCATTCAATCATATTCAATAACTCGTTATTAGAACCTCTATGGCCATACCTCTCATTACCCAATTACTTTCCCAAGTCAAGCGCACCCCATGGATGAATAAATTTTAGGCATCTAAACCAATAGGTTGTTAATGTCTTGTAAAAAGAATTAATATCATTAAGTATAGGCAAAAACAATTATTTTTAATGTTGAGATTAATAATAAAGTATATCAATGATAACAACATTATTGAATTAAACATATGACTTATCTAACATTTTTATGGATGTCTTCACATGCCAGCATGACTAGTGAAAATCACCAAACCCTCATAAAAGTGAGTATTGGCCAAGAAGGACACATAATATACAACGTAAAATGAGAACCATATTTAAGTGACCCTAAAGTTATATTAGTACAGTCATCTTGGGGGAAATGGAATATATGATATCCTGTTTAACTGATGAATTCAAAAGCATGTATTCCATATGTTGGACACTATTTAAGGTAAGAAATCATGTGAGGATGGGTTTACATCATTCAATTTATTACATGATTGTGAGAATGAAGGATTGAATTAATGACTTAAGTTCACTAATTAAATGAGTGTTGAGGTTGTATAGGATGTGTAAAGAGAATGATTAAATAAGGGTAGAGGTTATATACACAGTGCATGGTGGGGGAGTCTTAGCCGATTTAGAAACTAAAATAAATTCCCAACATAGGTATCAATAAGAAACATCAGCCTCAATAGAAAATCCAAATAAAAAAGGACTACAAACACCAGACACTTCAAGAATTCACTACTATGCATGGTTTATCCACATGTTTAACACTAATTATATGCCTTAATCATGAACCACCTCTACAGATCCCAGTTTTCACCAATAAACATATAATATCCCCCATTATCACACAATGACTTAACACCAATAGGTAAATATCTCAAAATATCTTTAAAACAACTCATTAATAGGCTCAAAACATAAATATAATCTTGAACCAACCATTGAATCTCTTTCACAGCACATTATCACACACCAGTTATCTCATGTGTTACTAAATACCAAACACAGCCACAGAACAAGTGTACTATAACAAAATAAATTACACAAGCCTTATTAAAAAAATTACCATTCTAATAAAACACTTTCCTAAAGATTAAATCATTTCTGAAATATCTTTCAAAATCCATTTTAAATAATAAAATCCCATTGATCATTTTTAAAAAATATCTGGAGTATTCTCAAGGAACACCCATTTGGAAAAGTCACATTAAATGCCCAATTTGCATGCCAAACCATTGAAAAAAAATAACATGGGACAATCATCAACCACAAATAACATAACTGGAAATTTAAAAAACTGAAACCAAATGTGATAAATAATATAATGTTAAGACATGGGAAATGAGATTAAATAGAGACAACAACATCATAAATGGTCCCAACATCATAACATTTGATTAAAACCACCAATAATAGGAATGAGAATGCCTCATACACATAATCCCTAACAAAACAAACCAAATATCCAATTAAAACATTGAATTTGGGGTTTCCAACTTCAATAAAAATGGATAAATATGTAAGTTAAGTGGAAAATGACCAATAAGACATGATGATTTGGAATTTTCCCATCTAACCTCGTGGGGGAGTCTCACCGGATTTGATGGAGTTCACTTAGGGGGCACGTGCGAGGGTTCTGCAAATTGGGGGACATGGGGTCTGGAAATTGGGGGAGAAACGCGACTAGAGGAGCAATTGGAGGAGGAGGTCTGCCCTATTGTATTTCTGGATATCTTTTCCAAACGGTTTTTAAAAACGGTTTGGAAAAGGATGATTTACCAAGGGTTTGAACCAAACCGTTGGGAATGAATTGGGAAAGTGAATATTTCCCAACAGTTTTGTTAAACTGTTGGGAAATCATCAACCTTTCCCAATGGTTTCATCAAACCGTTGGGAAAAGGAGAAGAAGTGGCAGATTTCCCAATGGTTCTATCAAACCATTAGGAAAACTCTCCTATACCAATAGTTCATTGGAACCATTGGTATAATACCGTTGAAAAAAAAAGATTCCCAGTAGTGACAATACGGATGACATGTTTCAAACATGGTCAACAGTTATTCTCCATCATCATAACAATCCCATCAAGGACTAAATGTCAGTTGCATGATTCACATAATTTTTCATTCCATCATGTCCAAGTATAATTACAGTACTCTTGGTAATACCCCTCAGAGCACATTTGCACATTAGGAGTACATGGCCATGATGAGGCATCATTTGGCCCCCGCACGGATTCCCCATTTTCATGTAATCCATGTGTTGCAATGTCCTTCTCTGCCCTTGTTTCCCACATCGAGCATAGAAGACATGGGATTAGGGATTCAGTCGAGGTTTTCACCCATTTGGAAGATTATCATTTATCTATGGTCCGAGATCTAAGACATTAAACTAAGATTTATCTACATCCTTACTACAAGATGTTAAACTTCATGACATTCCTATAACTACGTACAACTTCATTCACATCTTGTTGTCAGGTCTAGCTCAGTACCCCCCAAATTACCTCTTCTATTTGGATTTTTGACACTAAATTTCTTAGGATTTTGTGGTGTTGTTTGAGACCACATCATCATTCAAGTCAAACATTCAACAGTCTTACCACGTACTCCCCTTCTAGGAACAAGTAAATCCTACCTCTCATCCTGCATGACATTGAAATGCACTCTCAGAACTATTTATGGATTTATTTACATTATAATGGGATATATAAGAACACCAATATGCATTGTCTTCGGGTCTATCCCCATATCATTTGAACTTTGTTGGCCCGTCGACCCGATGTTTCTTCCCCGGAATAGTGTGTGCTATGGTGTGGTCTTATTTCTTCCTTCACATCGGGTTTGCTTTGTCATTTAATGTGCATTACCCCTAAAAATCATTTCTTATATATATTTCTGAGCCATATAAAATTAAACTATGCTACCTAGTCACACGTGACTTAAAAAAATTGGGTCTTTATTGAACGATGTTAAAATGCACTGGTTGCTCTTATCTTATGACACAGAACAATGACATTATCTTCATGTCCGCACAATGAAAAATGGCACCACATTGTGATGTCCTCACTCAAGGGGACATCACATTGGGTATTGGTCATCTTCAATGCCATTTTTCAATGCCAACATATGGTATGATTCCTATAGAAACACATGGATTCTCCATCCTAGGTTTATCGCATCCCAAAAAAAACACATCCATCCTAAAGAACAATCAATATTTACCAAATTACACTTATTTTGGTTCATGGACTAAACCCACATGATAGTATTGTCCCTAGAATTGGTACCCTACCCTTCCAATTTTAGAAATACGTATAGCTTGATCCCTATCATCATGGAGTGCGTAGAAACACCAATTCACTATGTCTCAGGCCCAACCCAACTTTTTTTTTCCGGTCCCTGGACCTAAAACTACCCCAGGGAGTGCATGGTGTGATATGGAATCCTACCATCCTCATTCACGTCGGGTTTTTCAAGCACTGCACCATGTGTCTCACTCCCTCTATCCTATCTATTGATTGAGCTCTAGGACCATTAAACTACGATCCAACCCCCCCCCCCATTGTAGGACACCAAACTGCATGGAACCTTCATGAACTAAGTGTGGCTTGATTCCCATACTTATGGGATACATAGGGACTCCTAGAAAATTTGTCTTTAGGTCCATTCCCATATGTCTTAAATCAGCCCCCCCTTTTTTTCTCCTTGCCACATAATCTTTTAGATGTATGGGATATGGAGAGTACCTCTTGGGATCTCATTTTATTCAGTTTTTGAAACAACTGCACCATGTGCTTCCCTTGTCCTTTTCGGTCTGGTCCAACTTCTACAACCCTGAACTAAGTTATCCCTACGGGACTATTCATCGGGTTCGACTACTTTTCCACCCTAAGAGCATTTCATTAAAACATGTTCCCTCTTAATGGTCCACAATATGACCTTAAGCTAGGAGTGTGTGACCCTAGGACCCTTTTCGTTGGAAAAGGATTCAACTCCGCTACCTGATACATCTTATTGTCTCATTAAAATATGTCATGACCAAGATCCATTGTATAATTTTCACATAGACATTCCCTCATTCCATGTCCAATCTTCATGAGCACATTATTTGGATCCTCATCCTCTTATATGTCTGAAGGGACCCCCTTTACAACCTGGTCTCATGCCACATTAGCTCACCTTCTGTCTGGGGCCAACGCCCTTGATGACCTTGGACATCATTTGCGTCAGGTCCCGTGTTTTGAACATGGTCAGCGGTCAACCCTCAATTGTCTGTCCCCATTATAGGCTAACATGAAGTGGATAAAATGTTTCAAACATGGTCATCAACTAACCTCTATCATCATTCAACCCTTATTGTGATCCAGATATCTAGAGCCATGATTCACATATTTCCTCCCCTTTTATTTTTAAGTGTAATTCACACACAATAAGATTTTCACCACTGCTCATCAATGTGAATTAAGTAAGTGGGTTTGTAATTCTTGGATTTTACTGACCCTGCATTCCACTTCCCCTAACATGTTTCTTCTTGTACCAAGAAATATTCACCACTACTTCTTGTTTCCCACATCAAGCACGACTCATGTGGGCTTAGTATTTTTGGTGGGGGCGTGTATTGGTGCAGCTATGCCACATGGGCCTTTCGTCCCGCATGCCGTTAAACAGTGATTCTAGAACTATATGCGGATTGATTACAATCCTAATGGGGTACGTTGGAACAACTACTCACTTTACCTTAGGTCCAACCTAACTTTCACTTTCAGTCCCTTGACCGAAAAAACATCCTCCAGGGATACATGGTGGGTTGTGAACTCCTTAAGCACTCATTCACGTCGGGTTTATAGCTACCATCTCACATACTCCCTTCTTGGGTTCTCCCCTTTCAATCTCAGTCCTACAATATGACATTAAACTACATCAATACACTTTTCCTCGACGCATGAAATTATAATATTGTTCTACCCTAAACAAGTTCAGGGTTCCCCATGTTAACTATGGGATGCGTTAGCTTCCTATCCAAAGAATATTTCCCCTAACAATGTTGGTCTCTGACCACGTGGTTTCTAAGAACTATGTTTGGCTTCATTCTCATCATTTTGGGTTATGTAGCGAGAACCAAACATTTCATCTTGGGTCCATCCCCAAGGTCATTAACCCTTTTGACCCCTCAGCCCCTATCACGGTCTTTGAAGTATGACCTTAAAACTATGTGAAATGTCATGGTCATATGAAATGAAACTATATCGTGCATCATACCCATCATATGAAATTTAAGCTGCATGTTTTTTATCCTTAGGAGTATTATGTAAATGTACAAGAGGTTTTAGATATTTAATAGAGAAGTCCTATATGGAAGAGAGTTTGATCCCTGATAATACCAATGCATCCACCTAATGTGTTTTCACCACGGTGGAGTAATTTCAAGAGTGTTGGGATCCATTTGAGAAACTCACCACTCCAACCTCCAGAATTTGTGTGTCCTTTATTCAGAACCTTATACTATTTCACATATAAAGAAACCCCCTAACTATATAGACACTCGACCTATGGATCCCCTACTATCCAGGGCTATCATTCTAGAAGATTAATGGATGAAATTATGTGTTTGGCCCTATATTTCTAGAATGGTCATAGGTTGGCCCTCATTTTTCATCCCCATTTCAGGTAAAAATAAAAAGGATACCATGTTTCAAACATATTCACTAGTTATCCTGAATTATCATGCCATCAATAAAATGTTTGAAATTTTGGATATCATGATTCACACCTTCCATTCCCCTCTATTCGGGTTGACTCTAAAGCCCTTGGTGTTACCCCACTCATGCACCTGAGTATTAGAAAGGTGGAAAATCGACCATTTTGATATCCGTATACTATAGTTAGGACTCGATCTCTATTTCATGAAATCTGGATTGGTTGCTCAAACCATTGATTCCTGAAACTTGGTCAATACAATCATATTCAGATGAGATAAAAAAGCATTCATCCCTTGATTCTCGCATCAGGTAGAACCCACATGAGCTTAGGGATTAATTTCTGGTTACTCCATAGTTATGAATGAGGTGTGATAATCAAAATAAACAAGAAAATAGGTAATAAGTCTATGCACGCAGTTTGGTATAAGAAAACAATGGGATACAGATTCATCAGTTCGGCAATAATAGGGCCCTTAAGGATCAATTCCATTGATATAATTACCTAGAGTTTCCACCTTCTGAATCATGGCCTCCATGAATACCTCCCAACCCTTGATATCCCACTCTTCATTAAAAGAAAAAAATCATAAATCACTAGACCTATCCTACACTCAAGCTCGTTCAGCTTTGATTTCATTCATTTGGAAACTTGCCTGCACTACCAACTCTTGGGCGTCTGACAGCTGGGCCTTCAACTACTCATTGAGCTCAAAGTGGGTGTTGATGAAAACATTCCATTCTTCTGCCATCTCATTGAGACGTCATAATTGTTTCTCAATGTTAAGGAATTCTCATGGGTTCTCTGACTCATTCTGGTAGCAGGAAAAGTCATAGCATTTTCTATTCTCTCATATTTTCTCATCCATATAGTCGCGGATCATTATATGAAGACAGTGAGCATCCACCCCTCTACCTTAGAGAAAGCATATACAGGTGCAAAGTGAGTCCATCCGAATTATCAATTCTTCCTTTGACTAAATAAGGAAATGTTTGATGCACTTACATGCCATGGACCGCGTTATATGGATCTCCTCAACCGCGTCTGTGTTAGAGTCGTCTCTCTCCTTGGGGCTCGTGGGTCTATACTCTGGAAAGATAGTCAGGATTTCATTGGAAGGCCCCTTTTCTGGAATATTTCTTCTTTAATAGATTCACCCTTGCCGGCGTGGATCTCTACCCTAGCAGTATCATCACCGATGAATGTAGCCTCCAGATCTACAAACACTGTGGTGGAAGCAGCCTAAATGGTTGGCTCTATAAGAGTTGGTGTAGTCACTGTCATGGATCCCATATATTTTCTTGAGTCAATGGCATGTCAAGCCTCAAAACTTGAAATTATTACAATTTGAATCAATATCTTAGTCATCTGAGATATCTGTTAAAAGATAAGATCCAACAAGGGTAATGACCTACAAGAGACAATCACAATGATATCTAGTTCCTGTTTCATCATAGGAGACCCCCCTATAGGTGATCCCTCGTCACTTTTAAGCTCAATAACCCGCACCAGTTATTTACGAATGGTGGGAATGAAGGGGAACTTGTAGGCCACCATTTTATCCATTTCTTTCACCTCATCACCACCTACTCTGGCTATAGATGGTTCTCCCCCTCAGCTGGTTCTGAGAATAGGTTCTTGAAGATGTCCTCCTACCTCCATTGGCATGTTCTCATACCCTACGGGGAAGGATTCTTGGGAGCCATCGTCCTTGGGTTCCTAAACATGATGGAATTTGGTCGATGACACTAGCAATGTGGGAAGGGAAAGTTCAGTAGAGATAAGAGTTAATCTCACCGAGAACTACTCTTCCAGTTCTGCATCAGAGCCGATAGTTTCACCGCTTCATGAGGTATTTTTTATGGGCATTTGTTTCTGAAGGTCCTTCACTACTAGGACCTTCAACCTCTTTAACCTATTATTATTCATTTTCTTCTTCCTTATCTCTTCCCTTCTCTACCTCTTCCTCTTCTCCATCCTCTATATCTTCATTTTCAGATTTCATCTTTTCTGGGTCATGTTCCTAGTCAAGCCTCAGTTTCACTAGGTGATTCGACTATTCATACCACCCTCGATGGAATGTGTACATATCCATGGCCATCATGTATGTATTTCGGTAATAAAATTTCACCCTATATTCTTCATGGATGCACCCTAGTTCTGGAAACTCGAGCCTAGTATGCACCAGTGTCTTCCATAGCTCTTTGGTTGACATGGATTGTTGCATTTTCCTCTAGGCTGGCCAAAGGGATGGAAAGAAATCATTGGTAGTTAGCTTCTGGAGGTGTCTGATCTTCTTCCCAAGGAGTTCCCTACCTGGTCCACAGGCCGGTTGTGAGACTACCCCACCTCAGAAGGAGAGGAACACTCTCAATTTGTGGTGGTCTTACCAATGATGTTCCATTCTTCTCCATGTTAGCCTCCTAGTCCGTTTTTCATCTCACCTCCCCCATAGCACTCTGTCTACCTCCCACTTCGTCGAGCACCTCACTATCCACTTTGACATGTTAAATGTGTGTCCATAGAATAACCTCAGGATATGTTTTTGTCTAGTGTTAAAAATACCATGTTGACTGGCTAACACTGACCTTAGTCTGTGGGGGGGGGGTGAGTGATGACATCACCGTGTCCTACAGTTGTGATCAAAAGATAGTGTTGTTTAAGAATGCAAGGATTTCATTCATCCTGAACCTATGTATAATATTTATTTAGCATCCGCTGCATGAACTAAAATTTCCTAGAAAACCCGGTCGACACATACGGTTCACAGATGATTTTTCCATCGTCTCGGGCTACCAGCACACTGCCCTTAATGATTTAGAAGTACTCTCTCTTCTGTAATGCTCCCTGACCATCATATACCATCTCACCAACTAGGGATGAGAATGGGTTAATGTCTAAATGGTTATGGCTGATGATCTTGAGCTTTAACCCTTATTCTCTAAGCGTCAGTGGGTGCATTCTGGTAATGTTTAAGAGGGATGACCACATACTCTAACCTGGAGGGAGAATAGTGTTTGGGTAGTAATAAATCCCAAATGTGGGCTGCGACAAAACCCTGAAGGATCTCGAATGGTCTATATATACTTCTAGGAATACATCCCGTTGAGATATGCCCCCGAATGCTGTATAGCCTGGCTAATATAGGCACCCTTAGGTTATCTTTGTTCTTCGCCTCCATGATCCCATCCATCACTAATGTCCCTGGGAAGAGCCCCATCCTTGTATCCCGAACTTGAGACATCCACCCACTCATGAATGTAGAAAGAATCTTGGAATATCATACATTTGGGTCCCAAATTTCATTTATGCTGATTCCCTATGATCGATACTCTCCTACCTCCTGGACCATCCAATATAATCCCACTTTTCCCCTCTGAGATGTCTTCAGGCATTGCATCCCTCAGTTTGGCATATTTACAACCTAGTCTTGCACCAGGAAAAGACTAAAACCTCCTGGATAAGATATTTCTTTCATAACATATTTTATTTTTAGCTCCTCCTTGTCCAACTCCAGTAGATTCCATGTCAGGATGGGGGAGTGATTCCTATCCCCCCGACATTCTCTTCTAAGTGGAACTAGTCATATTGGGACCCCTTCAAGGGGATTCCCCCAATACAATGAATTTACCAAATACATATACCTAGATTCCCATGGTGGTGGTGGAAGGTGTTGGTTTCAAGATATCATCGACTGAATTGTTCCGGTACTAGGTCCTAATACTGGTAGAAGTGATAATCATGATCTTCAAATAGCTTCGAAGAGCCCAATAGACCGCAACTCTAGTCAAAACTCATCACACGTTTGGCGTACCTTGTATGCTAATTCCCATTATATTATGAAGATACCTCATGAACTAAAGTCACACTCCCTCCAACCTTTCATCTCATCAGTAATACTACTTCAGAAGGCGCTTTCAAAAAGAGGCCAAGATTCTTCAAGGACCAGGTCACTCACTACGATAGTTTGATTATTCGGATTCAGGATATATATGGCTACATTCTGTGTTTCTCTAGTAGGATGGATATTTTTCATAATATTGGATTGTTGAAGACTATCCTAATGTATCACCCTTGATCTCGACATATTAGTATCAAACCCTGGCATCAACACCTCCCCCAAAATTCTGAAGTTCCACACTACAGGCTATCACTCAACATGTAATCTTTTTGTGCATGCATAAGCATGCCAAAAATTACTTTGTTATTAGACATGACCATCATTATATAATTAATTTGGGGGGTTTTGACCCTCTGTTTCCTCCTTGTAGCCACATTAGCCTCCCTCTCGGCATCAGTTTTTGGGCCTCCATTTTTCTGAAATTTCAAAAACCCTAAGGGCTATGCGTGAAAGAATGCTGATCTGTGCGAAATATAGCTGGCTATGAAAAAGTGATCTGGACATGCACAAAAATCAGAATCAACCATGGAATATTGCATGAAAATAAGGAACTTTTATGCTGTAAAGACCCGTAAAATTCAAGGGAAATTTTTTTTCTTAATTTTCTTTAGAATTTTACAAGAGCGCGGTTTCAGACGGCACCTGATTCCGAGGCCCGGAGTGCCCGGAATTAATTTCCGAAGTTTGGCTCGGGTACGTTCAGTGAACGAACGAGCGGGAATTCCTAACTTTTGATCCGGTGCTCGGAATTGAAATCCGAGGGCACCGATGAACTCGCAGCGCCGATATTCGCTTAAGGAGACCTTTCCCGAAGTTGCGTTTACACGTGGGGAGTTGTAAAAAAATAAAATTGTGAATGTTAAAATAAAAATTTAACTTCAATTTTTATTTTTATCTTCCTTAAGTGTTTTTATCCTTTGGGTGGAAGTTGGGTGACAACCCAACTTCCCTTGGGAGGTTAAGAGGGTGGTGGGGCCCACACGAACCCCACCCCTTCATATTCTCTAACCCTCCCCAACTCACAATTAATGTTGTAAACTTAAGTTATAACTTATGTCATTAATAAGTGAGTTTAATTAATGTTTTGAAATTCAAACTTTTGAATTTCAAAGGTTTGTGTTGTGTTAATAAATTAAGTGAGCTTAATTTATTGTTTTTGGTTAGTCCCTTTATTTCTTGAGAGGATTTGAGAGCTTTCTCTTCTTCTTCAAACCTCAACGAAGAACGCGAAGAACGCCGTTCTTCAATGAAGAACTTCTTCCGCATCATCTCTTCCGCGACGGTTTTCCGCGACGAACGCCTTCAACAACGACTCTTCCTCCGACGTCAAAGGAATCGAGTGCGACTATCGAGGTAGAGATTCTTGAGTTCGTTATTTTCTTTATTATTTGACTTTCCTCAAGTCTTGACGAGGAACGCTCAATTTCCGACGAAGAACGCCGCTCCGCTCTTCTTCGTTTACCGTGTCAACGAAAGGGGACACCACTTCTTCCTCGGACAATCTTCGTCGGCGTACAAGTTTCGCCCACGACGTGTCACTTCGAACGCTTTCCTTCGTCATCGGATTTGACGAACGGCTTCCGCGACGCCCGACCTCCGCGACGTCGTCTTCCGGGGACTTAGTCAAATCCTCGAACTTATACCCGAGGTAGGGGTTGTTGTTTCATTCTTTATTTATTCCTTTTCTTGATCCTGGATTTCGCTTGTCAAGCATGAGACTTTTAAAATGTTTAAAAGTTGCGTTATTATTTTAACGTGAGGGGGCCGGACCGCACGAACACGGCCGAACCCCCTCCATCGTTCTTGTTTAATTATTTTGCGGAAGAAAGCAAATGGCGTGGTGCCGTCTCACCACGCGGTTGAACATGCAAATATCTCACGCGATGCCGTCGCGCGCGCACCTTGGGAGGAACAACAAGAACGCGACGCCGTCGCGCCGCGTTGAATGTCTATCAAGCACGGTGAAGGGGCGCGGTGCCGTCGCACCGCGCCGGATTACTAACGCCGTGGCCGGTTCCGGGCCGCGGCGAGACGAGGAGACCGCGGCCGGTTCCGGGCCGCGGCGGAAGAGGAGACCGGCGGCCGGGCCGCCGGCGTCGGAAGCCGAGGGGGGGACCGGAATTTCCGGTCCCGTTGGAGAAAACCGGCCGGCCAGCTGGCCGGCCGGATAGCCAAAATCCGGGGGAAATAAATCCCCCGGCCAGTAAAGAAGCCCCTCCCCATTAATTGGGGGAGGCGGTTCCCATGAGGGGGGGCAGGCGGCTCCCCCGGACCCTCTTCAAAGCGGGCCCCCAAAGGGGGGGCCGTTGATTGACTTAAACGGCGCGGCTATTCCGCGCCGACTTTGAAGAAGCGGGGGATTGAATCCCCCGCGTGCCACCTCGTGCGGCGCCAGGCGCCGCCGCCGCGGGCCGCCGCCGCCGCCGCCGCCGCGGGCCGCCGCCGCCGCCGCGGGCCGCCGCGGGCCGCCGCCGCCGCCGAGGGCCGCCGCCGCCGCCGCGGGCCGCCGCCGACCGCCGCCCGCCGCCGCCGCGCGCCGCCGCCGGCCGCCGCGCCGCCCAGGGGGGGTCGGGCCGGGTCGGCCCGGACCCGGACCCCCGTTTCGAACCTGATTTGGTTTTTGGCTCATAACTTGAGCCTCGGACCTCCGAATGACGAACCGTCTGCGGCAACGCGATCCTTGGATCGAGACGGTCGTTTCGATATATCGCACTCAAGGTTTCGGGTTACTTTGAGTTTGGCCGGGTTGGTTCGTTCACGAAACCAACCGGGCCTTCGGAGCGGAAACGCTCATATCTTGAGCCACGAACGTCCGATTGACGCGCCGTCAGTCGCGTTGTGTTCCTCTTAGTGAATAGGATCTTTTGGCATACTCCGCCCGAGGTTTGGACGCAGGTGGAGTACGGTCGGGTTGGTTTTTCCTTAAAAACCAACCGGGCCCCGGAGACGAAAATGCCAATAACTCACAGACCGGGCGTCCGATTGACGCGCCGTCTGTTTCGTTGACTTCCTCTTGATGAGACGAAACTTTTGACATACTCCGCCCGAGTTTTGGTTACAGTCGGAGTATGGCCGGGTTGGATTGTACCTGAATTCCAACCGGGCCCCTGGAACGGGAAAGCTAATATCTTTCAGACAGGACGTCCGCTTGACGAACCGTCAGCGGCGTTGGTGGTTACGTTGAGTAACGGTCCCTTTGAGTATACCCTATGGGAGTTCGGGGTACAGTTGAGATACGGCCGGGATTGGTTTCGCTCTCGAAACCAACCGGGCCCCTGGGACGAAAAGGCTAATAACTCACAGACCGGGCGTCCGATCGACGCGCCGTCTGTTGCGTTGAGACCCCTGTGACGAGACGGTTCTATGAGACACTTCTTCGTGGGACTTTGTGATACTTGGAGTATCGACCAGTAGCTCGTGGAGCGGATCCTCCCGGAGACGAGCGTGCAGAGTACGGAGACCGTGTAGCCGGCTGAGACCTGACGACTGTTTGACCGACTCGACTTGGAGTGAGTCGACTAGCCCAGTGGACGGAGCGCCCAGTAGTTGGTAGCAGACCCACGGCGGACGGAGCGCCAGGTAGTTGGCCGCAAACCCGCGGTACTCGACAGGAGGAGTACCTCAGTAGGCTATCTGGGTAGCGCCCGGTATTTGGCGACAGACCCTCAGCGGACGGAGCGCCAGGTAGTTGGCCGCAAACCCGCAGTACTCGACAGGAGGAGTACCTCAGCAGTCCTAGGTTAGTGAGCGGCAGCCTCGGAGTCGTGACAGGACCACTGTACACTCTAGAGACGGAGCTCTTCAGCAGTTACGGTTTCGATAATGAAAATCCTGGTTTGAGCTGAGACTTTTGACCTTGTGTTTACTTCATGATTGAGATGGGTCACTTGCTAACTTTGGTATATGTATGGGCATATACCCGGGTAGTGGTTATCCGTCGATTTCACAATCCTTGTGTTTCCTCATGATTGAGATGGGTTACTTGATAACTTAGGTATATGTATGGGCATATACCTAAGTAGGGTTTATCTGTTGAGATCTTCTTGTGTTTATCCTTGTTGGTTTTAGTGAGACCTTGAGGGTCTCGGGGTCCCTACTGAGTATCGTTATACTCACCCCTGCACGGGCTATGCCCGCACCTCGTTGTGTTGGTTGTAGACGACGGCCAGTACTGGCAGAGGCCGAGTGTTCGAGGACTGGACGGTACCTGGAGGTGGACTATACGACGAGGCGGTACCCAGAGGCAGACCACTGGGCGGGTCATACTTGGAGCAGACGGCGGGACCCGAGGAGCAGAAGAGCTATCTGTACCCACCCTTCAGGTGGGATTTCCAGTGGACATCTCAGCGTAGCAGCTTTACTTTTCAGTCGCTGTTTTTCCCTTTCGAGTTGTACTTTACAGTTGGGCTTGTATTTCCGGCCCCTTTTTACTTTTCAGCTCTTCTTTTTGTACTTAGTGTTTTACTTCCGCTTGTACTCTGTGGTGCTTGTTTTCTTTATAAAGGCAATGCCTTCCCAGTTATCGGGATTTTACGCCTTTGGTGCTAGTCGCCAACCCCTGGCCTATGGAAGGCGGGCTTGGGGTAGTCACGGCACGGGCCCCGAGGACGGGTCGTGACACATTGGTATCAGAGGAGTTCGGTTCTACCGCAGAACTTATAACTCTGATGTCTCATTCTGTGAAGCAATAGTGTTGAGAGTACCGAGTGTGGTTTTCAGTTCAGGGAGTCCAGTGTTGGTGCGGGCGGCCGACGTATCCATACACCAGGACCCTGACAACTGATTTCCGACTTTGTGCACGAAAACACTGATTGCGTGTGTGTTTTCAAAGGTTTTCCCCCCTTAAAACAGCTCAAACCAGGTCAGCTCACAAGGTATAATCGTTTGATCGTGTTACGTTGTTTCTTTCATGATGGCCCACCGAGCAGCGAGACTCCAGTGCAGGGCCCTTTTTCAGTGTTGGCACCTTCGGGTGGTGTACCAGCAGCAGCACCACCCGTTAGGCAGCAGATGCCACTAGCTGACGGTGCACGCTAGCAGAGCGCGATGCACGAGTTCCAGCAGTAGAGGCCTCTGAGGATACGAGGCGAGACAGATTTCCCAGGCAGCAGTGGACTGGATGGAGACGAATGCTAGAGTTCTACGCCTAGCTTGGATACTAGTAGAGCGGATGATGATCTTAGCTCCAGGTGTTTCCAGAGAGTGACCATGAGGTTGGTCCTTATAGTAACGAGGCTTCGGTACGCGAACCGATACCTGGATTAGTACCTACGGGTAGAGCGCCAGCTATGTCACTACCTGTTGGTCAGCAGACACTACCGGCGGTACCGGTAGCAGAGACTCGGGCGTGTAAAATGTTTCAGGAGGAGGAAGTGCTAAGGACAGATGAATCTGCAGGGTAGCAGACGTGGAAGCAGAGCTTGGAGAGCAGCATGTGGTGGTGTACATTTCGACATGTTACGACCACCCGACTTAGTAGTCCCCGCCAGGCTCAGGGAGCAGGAGGGCTGGGGAGGAGAATAGCTGCATTGCGGTCAAGGAGTGTGACCCAGGAGCTCTAAGAATGATTCGGGGTACGAATTATGTCTACTACGAGCTACCATATCTATAGACATAGGAACCAATCATTCTACCCTTCCACGAATCATGTCCCAGACCTAGAGGTTCCGGGTAAGCCGTAGACTTGACCCTCACGTCTGGAGATACCTTTGGGAGGAGACTCGATAATCACGCTTACGCCGACGGTGTGATTTGACCTCGAGGCGAGAGTTTCGGTTGGAATCTCTTGGTGGCAGCGTAGAGGCCTTACGACGTTGATCTGGGTATGGTTTTGATTCACAAATCATACCCCGGTTGACTGTTTTAGGCAAACGTCGGAATGGGTTTTCCTTGGTCGGCGAAAAGGAAACCCTGGGCAGCTCATGTTAAACTCAGACATAAGAGGGTGTGACCAATCACTCTTGAGTTGGTCAACCCTACCCCTGTGGCAGCAGGAGTTTGAGTTCAGTTCTAACCTAAAAAGGGAAACCTCTTGAGTTCGAGGGTGACGAACACGTTCTTATACGGTCTCAACCCGATGAGGTTTCGGAGATGTGGCCGAGGCGGCATGTTATCTCCGAAGTTCGATGGACCCTTTTTGATCTTCAGCAGGGTAGGCGAGGAGGTTTACCGCTTAACCCTACCACCTCAGTCGCACCGGGTGCATAGTGTCCACCACGTGTCTCAGCTGTGGAGATACGTGTATGTTTCTTCGCACGTCATCGACCCCGGGGAGTTGGACGTCGATGACAGGGCGATAAGCACAGAGATTCTAGTAGAGATTGAGGATCGACAAGAGTAGGTTCTACGTGAACGGTTGCTTCCTCTGGGGTGCTTCTCGGGTAGCACAAGATCTTCAGGTGAGCATATGGGAGCGTAAAGCTCAGTTGCGTGCTCAGTACTACTTTGTTTCCCTTAAGTGTGAGTTGAAGCTTTACGGGGACGTAAAGCCCTGAGGTGGGAGTAATGTAAAGACCCGTAAAATTCAAGGGAAATTTTTTTTCTTAATTTTCTTTAGAATTTTACAAGAGCGCGGTTTCAGACGGCACCTGATTCCGAGGCCCGGAGTGCCCGGAATTAATTTCCGAAGTTTGGCTCGGGTACGTTCAGTGAACGAACGAGCGGGAATTCCTAACTTTTGATCCGGTGCTCGGAATTGAAATCCGAGGGCACCGATGAACTCGCAGCGCCGATATTCGCTTAAGGAGACCTTTCCCGAAGTTGCGTTTACACGTGGGGAGTTGTAAAAAAATAAAATTGTGAATGTTAAAATAAAAATTTAACTTCAATTTTTATTTTTATCTTCCTTAAGTGTTTTTATCCTTTGGGTGGAAGTTGGGTGACAACCCAACTTCCCTTGGGAGGTTAAGAGGGTGGTGGGGCCCACACGAACCCCACCCCTTCATATTCTCTAACCCTCCCCAACTCACAATTAATGTTGTAAACTTAAGTTATAACTTATGTCATTAATAAGTGAGTTTAATTAATGTTTTGAAATTCAAACTTTTGAATTTCAAAGGTTTGTGTTGTGTTAATAAATTAAGTGAGCTTAATTTATTGTTTTTGGTTAGTCCCTTTATTTCTTGAGAGGATTTGAGAGCTTTCTCTTCTTCTTCAAACCTCAACGAAGAACGCGAAGAACGCCGTTCTTCAATGAAGAACTTCTTCCGCGTCATCTCTTCCGCGACGGTTTTCCGCGACGAACGCCTTCAACAACGACTCTTCCTCCGACGTCAAAGGAATCGAGTGCGACTATCGAGGTAGAGATTCTTGAGTTCGTTATTTTCTTTATTATTTGACTTTCCTCAAGTCTTGACGAGGAACGCTCAATTTCCGACGAAGAACGCCGCTCCGCTCTTCTTCGTTTACCGTGTCAACGAAAGGGGACACCACTTCTTCCTCGGACAATCTTCGTCGGCGTACAAGTTTCGCCCACGACGTGTCACTTCGAACGCTTTCCTTCGTCATCGGATTTGACGAACGGCTTCCGCGACGCCCGACCTCCGCGACGTCGTCTTCCGGGGACTTAGTCAAATCCTCGAACTTATACCCGAGGTAGGGGTTGTTGTTTCATTCTTTATTTATTCCTTTTCTTGATCCTGGATTTCGCTTGTCAAGCATGAGACTTTTAAAATGTTTAAAAGTTGCGTTATTATTTTAACGTGAGGGGGCCGGACCGCATGAACACGGCCGAACCCCCTCCATCGTTCTTGTTTAATTATTTTGCGGAAGAAAGAAAATGGCGTGGTGCCGTCGCACCACGCGGTTGAACATGCAAATATCTCACGCGATGCCGTCGCGCGCGCACCTTGGGAGGAACAACAAGAACGCGACGCCGTCGCGCCGCGTTGAATGTCTATCAAGCACGGTGAAGGGGCGCGGTGCCGTCGCACCGCGCCGGATTACTAACGCCGCGGCCGGTTCCGGGCCGCGGCGAGACGAGGAGACCGCGGCCGGTTCCGGGCCGCGGCGGAAGAGGAGACCGGCGGCCGGGCCGCCGGCGTCGGAAGCCGAGGGGGGGACCGGAATTTCCGGTCCCGTTGGAGAAAACCGGCCGGCCAGCTGGCCGGCCGGATAGCCAAAATCCGGGGGAAATAAATCCCCCGGCCAGTAAAGAAGCCCCTCCCCATTAATTGGGGGAGGCGGTTCCCATGAGGGGGGGCAGGCGGCTCCCCCGGACCCTCTTCAAAGCGGGCCCCCAAAGGGGGGGCCGTTGATTGACTTAAACGGCGCGGCTATGCCGCGCCGACTTTGAAGAAGCGGGGGATTGAATCCCCCGCGTGCCACCTCGTGCGGCGCCGGGCGCCGCCGCCGCGGGCCGCCGCCGCCGCCGCCGCGGGCGGCCGCCGCCGCCGCCGGCCGCCGCGCCGCCGCCGGCCGCCGCCGCCGGCCCCCGCGCCGCCCAGGGGGGGTCGGGCCGGGTCGGCCCGGACCCGGACCCCCGTTTCGAACCTGATTTGGTTTTTGGCTCATAACTTGAGCCTCGGACCTCCGAATGACGAACCGTCTGCGGCAACGCGATCCTTGGATCGAGACGGTCGTTTCGATATATCGCACTCAAGGTTTCGGGTTACTTTGAGTTCGGCCGGGTTGGTTCGTTCACGAAACCAACCGGGCCTTCGGAGCGGAAACGCTCATATCTTGAGCCACGAACGTCCGATTGACGCGCCGTCAGTCGCGTTGTGTTCCTCTTAGTGAATCGGATCTTTTGGCATACTCCGCCCGAGGTTTGGACGCAGGTGGAGTACGGTCGGGTTGGTTTTTCCTTAAAAACCAACCGGGCCCCGGAGACGAAAATGCCAATAACTCACAGACCGGGCGTCCGATTGACGCACCGTCTGTTTCGTTGACTTCCTCTTGATGAGACGAAACTTTTGACATACTCCGCCCGAGTTTTGGTTACAGTCGGAGTATGACCGGGTTGGATTGTACCTGAATTCCAACCGGGCCCCTGGAACGGGAAAGCTAATATCTTTCAGACAGGACGTCCGCTTGACGAACCGTCAGCGGCGTTGGTGGTTACGTTGAGTAACGGTCCCTTTGAGTATACCCTATGGGAGTTCGGGGTACAGTTGAGATACGGCCGGGATTGGTTTCGCTCTCGAAACCAACCGGGCTCCTGGGACGAAAAGGCTAATAACTCACAGACCGGGCGTCCGATCGACGCGCCGTCTGTTGCGTTGAGACCCCTGTGACGAGACGGTTCTATGAGACACTTCTTCGTGGGACTTTGTGATACTTGGAGTATCGACCAGTAGCTCGTGGAGCGGATCCTCCCGGAGACGAGCGTGCAGAGTACGGAGACTGTGTAGCCGGCTGAGACCTGACGACTGCTTGACCGACTCGACTTGGAGTGAGTCGACTAGCCCAGTGGACGGAGCGCCCAGTAGTTGGTAGCAGACCCACGGCGGACGGAGCGCCAGGTAGTTGGCCGCAAACCCGCGGTACTCGACAGGAGGAGTACCTCAGTAGGCTATCTGGGTAGCGCCCGGTATTTGGCGACAGACCCTCAGCGGACGGAGCGCCAGGTAGTTGGCCGCAAACCCGCAGTACTCGACAGGAGGAGTACCTCAGCAGTCCTAGGTTAGTGAGCGGCAGCCTCGGAGTCGTGACAGGACCACTGTACACTCTAGAGACGGAGCTCTTCAGCAGTTACGGTTTCGATAATGAAAATCCTGGTTTGAGCTGAGACTTTTGACCTTGTGTTTACTTCATGATTGAGATGGGTCACTTGCTAACTTTGGTATATGTATGGGCATATACCCGGGTAGTGGTTATCCGTCGATTTCACAATCCTTGTGTTTCCTCATGATTGAGATGGGTTACTTGATAACTTAGGTATATGTATGGGCATATACCTAAGTAGGGTTTATCTGTTGAGATCTTCTTGTGTTTATCCTTGTTGGTTTTAGTGAGACCTTGAGGGTCTCGGGGTCCCTACTGAGTATCGTTATACTCACCCCTGCACGGGCTATGCCCGCACCTCGTTGTGTTGGTTGCAGACGACGGCCAGTACTGGCAGAGGCCGAGTGTTCGAGGACTGGACGGTACCTGGAGGTGGACTATACGACGAGGCGGTACCCAGAGGCAGACCACTGGGCGGGTCATACTTGGAGCAGACGGCGGGACCCGAGGAGCAGAAGAGCTATCTGTACCCACCCTTCAGGTGGGATTTCCAGTGGACATCTCAGCGTAGCAGCTTTACTTTTCAGTCGCTGTTTTTCCCTTTCGAGTTGTACTTTACAGTTGGGCTTGTATTTCCGGCCCCTTTTTAATTTTCAGCTCTTCTTTTTGTACTTAGTGTTTTACTTCCGCTTGTACTCTGTGGTGCTTGTTTTCTTTACAAAGGCAATGCCTTCCCAGTTATCGGGATTTTACGCCTTTGGTGCTAGTCGCCAACCCCTGGCCTATGGAAGGCGGGCTTGGGGTAGTCACGGCACGGGCCCCGAGGACGGGTCGTGACATATGCACATGATATCGAAATCCTTTCAAATATAAAAAGTCAAAGTACAGACGTTAGGGGAAACTCAATGTATTTATAGAGGCGGACCAGGTCTTTCACACTTGCATAAGTCATTTTTGGGCCCAAACATCATTCTTGCATGCACTGACCAAAAGATACACTTGCATAAGTAATTTTAAGGCCCAAACTTCATTCTTTCATGCACTGACAAGAAGATCCTTTATATTTCGGCGTGACTGTTAGAATCCAACCATCAGGTCCCACTTCGGCTCTGATCTTGAGGGGGGGGGGGGGTGATTTGTTGGCACTGAATTTTGGATAAGGCCATGAGGGGGCTCTTTTGAATCAACCAATGAAAAATTGTGACTAAACAGATGATTCCATGGTTGTGGAGGGAGGTACATACCCGAATGAGGGTGTGCAGACAAGTTTCTTCTTGGTGGGACAAACCTTCCACACCCACTGCGACGTCAAATGTGTACTTCATCGATGACCCCCCGCGAACTCGCCAAGGAACCGGTGCGCCAGAGTACATGTGAGCTCTCATGATGTCCAAAGGAAAAAAATACCTTAAACTCCCAATGTGACATCAAATGGACCCTTTCAAAACCCCCCCTTCTCAAAAAACTATCCTAGGAAAGGTCACAAAAGAATAGAGTTTGATGCGAAAGTTTTTCCTAATCGCACAAACTCATGCTTGCCCAATGCGACGTCAAACAATTGTTTGTATGTAATAACTCATGTGAACTGACTCTGTGGATTTTTCTATAAATCAAAGAATACCCCCTCCCTTACAACATGGTTACCGGAGATGAAGCGACGCTCTGATACATGAAAGACACCTCTTCCGCAATCGTGTGAAGTACTCTATGTCCTCAAGGTGTTTGATCTTTCACAATAGGTCCCCCATGATTCTTTATTTAGGTGGGAACTCTTAGGAATGATCCTTATCCATTTCCATTTACCCTAAGACATTTTCATGTAAAATACCCATGTTGGGTGCAAATTCCCCTTGTATTAGACCTATTTTTCACACAACCTTGAGATTTGCGCCCAACCATTCCATCTTGCATGCAATCTCCCATGTTGCGTGTAGCCTACCATCTTGAGTACGACCCTCCTTGTGTGCTCCATGTCTTTTCCTTACCATAAGGAATAATTTCTGAACCCTTCTTATGCACTACACATCTATGTCGCACACCTTTCTCCTGTACGACACTCCATGTTTGTACAAATTGGTTTCATGGTCCCTTGGGTGGTGCTTGAAGTTTCACTTCATAACCTTGTGATTCTACACATAGGAACCTTAATGGGTATTTATTCATTGCATATCCACACAAACATGGGACCCCCAGTGGATCACTCCACAAAACCCCCTCACTATGGCATTGTTGGTGCCTTCACTTCACTGATGGTTAAAGCATTCTAGTTATGTACATCCTAGGGGTGCGAAGTGAACATGCATCATTTGAGCTGCAAGACATTAATCTACAAAACACCATCATCCCTAGAACATAACATTGCACTATGGCCTCACCCCGTGCCACACATGAAGGGTTCCCCATCTCAGACATTATCTATGCCTGCTCATCTCTATGGGAGTGAGATATTCCTCACATGGAATGAGATCCTCCATACTTGAGAGATGCCTATCCGCGATGAAGGGAAACCATCTTGGTGTAAGCCCTATCATTTTTTTCAAGTGGCAACAAAAATACTCCTGCTTTATTCTATAGTTCCAAATACTAAAAGGTGAGAGGGGAACATGGATTCTTGATACCCTACCCATCTCCCTCTGATCTTTTTCTCCACCGGGCCTCCATCCTAGATTATGTCCCAATATCCTTTACCCTAGGTTGCGAACAACATGTAAGCCCTTGCTTCCTCTTTGGGTTTCTAACCACATGTATTCCCCACTCCACTTCCCAGGGACACACCTTTTGCGACCTGATCATCATGTCTTTACTTCCTATTGTTTCTCACACCGAGAATGAATCACATTGGCATAAAGTAAGAATCAACCATGATATCCTCTCTGGGCCACATTATCGTGTAATCCCCAAACTATACCAAACTACATGGACTTTGATCATTGCCTCCTAGGAAAGGTATATAGGAATACTCCTTGAGTTTATATTCCAACACCTCTTTGACTCGACCCCTTCATAGGTTCACCTTAATCCTACATGAAATTAAATAGTATCCAACATTCTGAACTACATATACTTTGATATTTCCAAGGAAAGGAATTTAGGAAGCCTCTCTATGGTTCAATACCAAGAACTACTTCTTCCAACCTTCAAAACTACGTGGAATGTTTTCCTTGCAAAGGCAAGGTACATAGGAAGCCTTCCAGAGGTTCAATACAAACACCTACTTGTTTCAACCATCTGAACTATGTGGAATTTGATTCTTTACAAGGTAATGAATGTAGGAAGCCTCCATCAGGTTCATGCCCAACACCCATCAGTCCCAACCACTTCACGTCGGTCTGACCTCCTACTGCATGACACTAACAGTGTACCACCATTTTGACCAAAAAGATGTTAAGATATACCCATTCGAACTATGTGGGATTTGATTATTTTCTCCCAAAAAAGGTATGTAGGAAGCCTCCATGATGTCCACACCAATCAATGGTAAGCTGTTTTTCCCCATTCAACAGTAAGTCATTGTGTTTCCCTATCGATGATAATCCATTATTGTCCTAATAAATGAAATGTCATTTTTCCCCAATTGACGGTAAGAAGTTGTTTTTCCCAATCAACAGTAATTCATTGTGTTCCCCAATCAGTATTATTCTATTGTACCCACCCCAGTAGTAAGCCGTCATACCCTATCCAGAGGTAAGACATTGGAAACCGCAAATGAAAGCAAGCCGTTGTAAGATGAACAATGTGGGTTTGATCCCTATCTCCTAGACATGGTATGTATGAATCCACATTGAGTTTCAACCCGAAACACTAGTAATAATTATTGTCTCCCCAAGTTGGGACCCACATCTTCGGTCCACCCCTCATAGCATCAGACCAACCGAGGCTACTAACCATGCGTAAGCCCCAAAAATTCTTCGGGTCATTGTCTTATGCGTACACCCCGATTCTATGCCTCATCTTGAACTATGTGGAACTTGATTCCCAACCATGGGGATACGTTGGAAGCCTCCTTGATATTCAACCCATCATCCATGTCCTTTCCAAGTCTCCCCCTCAAGCCTATGTGTTTCAGAAATTTCATGCCCCAAACTCGAATGTTCCTCTTCTTCCTGGTCCAATACATGAATCCATCCTCATGTTCTTCTCCCCTTAGTTGTCCTATCACCCCACTAAACTACGTTTATTTTTATTCTCTACCACAAGGATACATAATCAGTCTCTTAGAGGCTCAATCCCATTAACCATGTATCATCATTGTTATTCCCTCATGATTATGTGTTTCAGGAAATTCATGCCCCAAACCCAGAGGTTCCACTTCTTCCATGTCCAATCTATGCATTCA
This sequence comes from Viscum album, assembly GCA_963277665.1. Taxonomy (NCBI): domain Eukaryota; kingdom Viridiplantae; phylum Streptophyta; class Magnoliopsida; order Santalales; family Viscaceae; genus Viscum; species Viscum album. The sequence goes on from OY728138.1 coordinate 1,144,702,636, forward strand.
TCCTCACAAGATGTGACCATCAGTTGTACCATCACCACACTAAACCACACTAATTTTGATTCCCTAACATGCGAATACATAGGAATTATCTTCGAGGATCAATCCCAACATCACCAACGCCCTTGCATCAGCTCCATCTCATTCTTCATCTACTATCAACAATCTATATCCATCACGATTCTTACATGAGAAACCACATCTTGGTGAGATCATGTCACCCACTTTCTCGCTACTCCTTGTAGTAATCAGGTTACTAACCATACATTAGACCCAGCATCAGCGATCCCGCCTGGGGTTGCACCCATATAATCTACTCCTGTCAGTGTTCTGACCAGGCTGATCCGTCTCCGTAAGATGATAAACTCACAGAATACCCTGTGTTAAACATGTGAAGCTAAGGAAAACAACAGAGATATTCTTGTGGCATCAAATTCCCCTCATTCGACAGAGGATGACACTGTATTCCGCTCCCTTGAGAAGCTCTATAATATATGGAAGAATCCGAGATGCATGAGTGTTCCAGCATCCAGATATTCCAGTGATGTCCAATGTGACAAATCCTTCGACTGAAGGGTTTTCCCCTAACTAGACCCCTTGTAATGTCCCAATAGAAGAAGCGTAATTAACCAGCATCCATGAAAATAAGAAACATGGATGATTTTCATGAACAACATCTTAACCCGACGAGGGATACCCAAACTAGGAAATGATTTCCAAGGAGGAATCAATGGAATGAGGTACCACCATTCCATCATCCCATTTTGGTCATGTATAAAACTTCCCTGAATAATCAATGGATTCCTACCACATGCGGAATGTGGTAATGCAGGGAAAAAGATGTGTGACCTCTGAAAGTGATAGATGCGCACCCCATAAAAACATCAGAAACAATATGATTCATATAGATATATTTTATTATACAATAGATGTTTATGATAATGTGTAACATGGGATGGTTTTATATTTCCTTTTATATTAAATTAAGAGTCATGAAATATCATAATGAATTTTATAGCGATAATCTTCCACTTTCATTTCCTTGAATTTTATATGATGTTACTTTTTTAAAGTATATGACACACTTTGGTTGCATAATTCTAATTTTTTATTATTTAAATATCTCCCACCAAAGGATGTCATTTTATAAACTATTTCATATGATGTAATGAATGAATTTTGTTTTCATTCATCCCAGGATTTCAATAATTGGTTGATGAATTTACTCATTCATTTTAAGGAAATAGTAATTGAAAGTACACCTAAAAATTTTACATGAGTGATTTATAAATATTATAACCATATTATGGTGGGAATGATTACTTTTTCCTCATGGCTAAAAAATGTCACCCCATAATCCCTCCTCTCATCTATTATTTACAAGATGAGGTAGTGGAATTCCATGGTGGATGGAGAACTCTACTCATAGTATGATTAATTTAGCAACCAATGGATACCATTATAGGTATGTTTTCATTTTGTTTCTTCTTAGTGAAGTTCATAAATCCAAGATGAAGGTGGTGTAGTTGAAACCATTGTTTATGGAACACATTCAGAGTTTTTTCATTTCTTATTCATTGGATAATTCATTTTTCATACATAGGTAGGTCATGGATTATTTTTCTTTATTTATTTGGATATGATTAAAATGTATTTTTAGATTCTAATGACACATTTCAAAGGGATACACCAATACATTTTAATCCTCTATAAACAAAATAGAAACATAATTAACGATTGAACAATGCACAGAAAAAAAATCGTGTGTAAATTGTACATAACGACACTATGAATTTTTACATTATACTAATGAGAAAAACAACACCAATGTTAATATATGACTAATGATGATCCTTATAAAGAAATTAAAATGATTTACATCCTATAAGGGTATCTATATGCTATTGATTCACAAAATAATTAGGTTGGATTTACCTTGTAATAATTTAATGATGAAACCTTATTGTTAAAATGATGATAAAGAATGTGAGATTCAAGAAATAGTGTTTCAGTAATAGATAAAAAATAAATCGCAAAAAAATCAGCAGGAAGTAGAAATTATAAATCCATTCATTATGATATAAAAAATGGGCTTGGATGGTAGCACATACACCCTACCTTAAAATGGTTTATGCATCCTGGTTCCCCTAGAACCATAGGTTTCCATGTATACATGTGTTTTCCCCTACATAGATCCAACCCACATGCCCAAATGGATCATTAGACTAATTAATATCCCTAGTATCCAACTCATGTTCTTTCAGTGTTCTTTTTCTTTTCTCACACAGAGGTTGATAAACTTCCCTGGTGGTCACCCATCCTGAAATTACTATACATGAAACCTCACATAACTATATAGTTCAAATCAGGTAGGATTCAGAAATGAAATATACTCTTTTTTACATTAGTAGTAATATTTATTATTTTACCCCATTTTGTTTTGGGGTGTAACATTCTCCAACACTTTACCAAAAAATATCATCATTTTTGACACTACATTTCTACCAAGGTAGTTCCAAATCACTTTTTTCTATGTACCACCTCTTAAAATACTTTAAAAATGGGTCCCACTAATTGTATATGAATCCTTAAAAAAATTTATGGTTCTAACCCACTAGGTGCCACCAATTTTCATATAGAAATGTGTTGTATCCTCCCTAAGTCACACCCACATTCTCTAATGGATCGTGTGATTAATTTCTATACATGAATACCAAAATATATTACTTAAATATTCTTTGTCCTTACTCAAACACAACTTGAGAAACATCCATTGAGGCCACCCATCCTAACACTAATCATGGACAAGCCTCACTTTTCTTTGGAGTTCATGTCATGTAGGATAAAAAAGATTCAACTTTTTCACATGGTTAGTAGCATTTATATTTATATCTAATTAACTTTCTCAGTGTTACAATGCTCCTCGAGTGATCTTTCAATTTGTCATGTGTTGTAATACATTAGTAAAATACTTAGTCTATTCATAAAAGTATTTCAGGAATATAACACACTCCAAAATATTTCATCTCATGAAATAGTTATTAATGATATATAATGTGGGAATAATTCACCCAAATTATAGGTTTTATTATTCATCCACCCCATATATCAAATACAGTGATATATATAACATTCCTTACAATATTGATGATCATACTCAAAATAATTCATGGGTATTGTCCCTATAATATTGATCAATAATACTATATAATTATTGAAAATCTATGGAATTATTATTTGATTTATGATATCCTATTTGTTATAAAATATGACCTTGAAAAACTATATCAAAAGAAAAACAACTTTAGGGAAAATATTGTTCATTGTTTAGACATAAAATATTAAAAAAGGCCACCTAAATGTTTGTAATTCCATGAAAGGATCGTAGACTCATCATCTAAAACCAATATATTTATAGACCCCATTCATCATAATATCTTATATCCTGTGGTTATGGTTCATATGATCATACACACGATATTATAATAAAGATAATAAAAAGAACGAAAATGAACATGATAAAATAATGGGAAAAAATTTCAAAACATATATAGTGACAAGGTTATAACAATATTATTAATAGAAATCCCAAGAAATGAAAAACAAAATATGTAAAATGATTATAAATGTGAATCCCAGTCCAGTATCTATAGATTATCTTTTGGGTATTGGTATAAAAACTATTTTTCACATTCCCAAATTTGATAAAAACTGCTATATATATTATTAATCATTAGTAAATAAATCTTATTTTCATTGATGAAAACTAAAAATGAAAATAATATTATAGATACACATGTGGTGTTAAAAAAAGAAAATGAATGTTTTACATTTTAAAGAGCTATTTCAGTTAAAATTGAATTTCACATATTAAAAAAAAGAAAAGTATCATGAATTGTTATAAAATATGTTCAAATGATTATTGAGTCATTTGTTATATATAGAAATAAATCACACATCACTCTAATTTTTAGTGAAGTTGAAGTGATTTACAGTGCATGTTTTCAATTTAAAATTGATATTTTAGTTCTAAATGTTTGTCACATGATCAAAACAAAGAAAATGAGCTCATATTTTAATAAAGATATAAGTCAAAAATTATTTAATTAGGGCTATTAGGAATGAACCACATATAATTTTGGTGTGCTATATGATAATAGAATGGATAAACATTCATGTTTTATATTTAATTGATATATTTCAATTAGATACATGAGGTACATTATCAAATATGAAAACATTGTCTAGGATTCATGAAAAAATAGAATGATAATTATTAATTCACTTTAGATGTGTCAGAGGGAAATGTATATAAGTTTTATGGCATGTGTAGTTGGAATGAAACAAATTACATTGCATCATTTTAAGTGTTAAAGAAGTCCAAAACATGTATATCACACTTAAAATATAAAAATGAGAATGATTTATCAATAATATATCATAAAATTATTTTAGATTCCATTGAAATATATAAAAAAGAATCTAACATCAATTTGACACGTGGTATGGTTAGTATTACTCAAAGTGCATGATTTCAATTTAAAAGTGTAATTTTAGATCAAAACACACATAACATAATAAAATATAAGAAAATAATATTATATAAACATGAAATTCCTTAAAATTATGATTGAGTCAATTTTTACATGTAGGAATGAATTTCAAAACATGTTGACATGTATTGTGGTTGGAGTGAAAAAAATATATATTTTATGAAATTAATATAGATATTTCATTTTAAAACATGAATGAAATGATCAATAATGAGAAAAGAAATTAAATTTTTAATGTAATTCTAAATAAATGATATTAGATTTATTTATGATGTGTAGGAAAAAATGGCATATCATCATGTTTTTTTATTTTAGATACAAAAACAAAAAATTGTGTCTATACTTTTCCATGGGTTCCTATCAGAGTGGTAAAAGACATTAAGAAAGGGTGACATTATAATCCATTTTCCCACACTAATAAAAGACCCCTTTATTCATTGTATTTGAATTTTTATTGATTTTTAATGAAATAAAAATCACATTTTGAGCGTTAATAATGTATTTATCTACAATAGTGGGGCCAATAATACTATTTCAAAATTAATTAAATATCATATATCCCTATATAAATTCACAATAATAAGAGAAAAATTTCTTTAACAAAAAAATGATTAATCTGGCTTTAAAAGTGTTAAAAATTCTGGCATTATATAAAATACATGTACTTTTATCCTCACCCACTTAATAATATTAATGGATACCGTAGACTTCTAAAAACACTATTTAGTGCTTCCATATCCAAAATACAATGAAAAAAATATGTTTTATAAAAAATTTATCCCGAGAATCGATATAATGCATTCCATAATTGAAAATATTTAAAAAATAATTATATTTAATTATTTATAAATACATTTTTATATTTAAACATATAGTTATTATTTCAATAATTATGAAAATAACATTTATTAATGGAAGACTTGAAAACGAGATTAGTGGTGAATCAATAAATTTTTGACATTTAACACACTGAATAAATGCACCTATAACAGAGAAGAGTCATATAAAAGTAATAATAACTATTTTTGTTTTATTAATAACACTTATCAAATTTAAAACTAATCACATTGGTAAAAATACTATTTTTATCGTTCTATGTAGACCATTTCTTAAAATGAGGTGTGATTTATTCTTATTAAATAAAAATAAATAAAGAATCACATTCCTAGAGTTTCACATAAAAGAAAGCCTTTTTTCTTGGATTCATGCTATTGAAAAAATCTTCGAATTGAATTTTCACTTTTAAATTGAAAGGCACATTTTAAGTCGCACTGGCCACACTACTCAACAAAAAAATTTGTGTATTATTCCTATTGGTAAAAAATAAATTAATAATCATTTTCCTATATTTTAATGATAATATATGTTTTTTTAGAGTTTCTACCTTTTACACACATTTTTAACTAAAATTTAACCTTTCAATTCAAAATATGTATTTTTCAGTCTGTCAAACAACACATCATGATATAATGATAAAAAGATCATTAATTATGTATTAATTGAATTAAATATCAATATTTTTGAAAATTATAGGCTCATTTTATAGGTTTAGAGCATGTTATTTACATTTTATACTAAAATATCTTTTTTAAATTTAAAACATACACTTTTAGTTAAACAATCTATACTACACCTTATAATTATATGGATTTCATTGTTGAAGGACAAAGATGTTTCTATAATAGTTTTTATATACTTTTTTTGACGTTATGGAATCCATTTATTGATTTTGACATTGGAATGCCCATTTTTATGGAAATATATCTTTTAAATTTTAAAGAAACATATTTGTTTATTTAAACAACAACACGTGTCATAATTTTAGATAATTTCGTCATAAAGGTCAAATTTGAATATATAATCAATTTAATTGTTTCATGAAAATTTGAGCTCATTTAATCATGTTTGGGATTGTAATGTATGTTTGGAATGAAAATATGTCATTCAAATTGAAATAATTCATTTTTAGTCATACGAAACACACCACAAATTGAAATGATGGTAAACTCATTCCAATATGTCTGAAGTGAATCTAACATTATTCTCTTAGAGCTTCATTAAGAAAAAGATAATTTTAATGGTTTCTAGCATGTGGAATGTGTTCTGATTGTCTATTAAATTTAAAATAAAAAATTTACAATATTTAATTTTTTCCAAACCATGTTTCAAAATAATGTGTGGTTCATTACCACTGGTAAAAACTAGTCAATTTTTTTTAAAAATAGTTCCATGATATTAAAAGCTTTTTTTATCTATTTTGACAATTTGGACCATTTACTTATATGAAATATCAAATTTAAATGAAAAAATTATATCATTTTGACCATACCACATATCATAATGATATTCAATTAATTCATACTTGTCAAAAATTATTCTAAAACCATTTTCCTATATATTCATGATAATATTAAAATGTTTTGTAGGATCTGAGCATGTTCCACACATTTCTTTATTTAATAAAAATTAAAATTAAATATAAATTTATGTAAAACTAAACACACCACAAGTAATAATTAAAATAGTTTTATTAATAATGGTCTCAAATGAATAAAAGAACATTTTCATAGTGTCTCATTTGAATCTGAAATAATTTTCATGGTTTTGAACATGAACCATATATTTTAATTAAAATATATATTATTGATTCAAAAAATGTATTCTGGATAATTTTAGCCAACCCATAAATAATAATGGAATTAAGGTTATTTTTATATTTCATAGATAAATCTAGGATAAAAATCAATTATTTTATGTAAAAAACTGGAAAATTTGGTTAATTTTTATAAAATGACATGTATTTTAAAATAAAAAATCTATTTTAAATTGAAAGGACACATTTTAAATCACTAAAACTACCAAAGGTAGTTGAATTATGTTAATTTCATTGATAGATGTTAAAAATGAATCCAAAATCCATTTTGCAGAGTTATAAAATTGTATGAGATCATTTCATCTATTTTGACTAACTGAAAAATGTTTTTTACTAAAATATTTATTGTATATAAAAATTGTCACACCTTAGTTTTTAAATTTACCTTTGATACAGTTCAGGTTAGGTTCTCAGTTATCTTTCATGAGAATCGGGTGTGATAGGATTGATTTTTTGAATTTTTTCATCTGTCTATAATTTTCCAAGTGATTTCCCATGAGTTTCCTATAAATTTTGAATAAAAACAAGAAAAATGGGTGGAAAGACCCTAATGAATGATTGTTGGATGATTAGTAGTAACTGTGCGGTAGGTTGAGACATAACCTAACACACAGTGAGCACTGGACCATGCGCCTCGGCCATCAAATTGTGTAGTAGTTTGGGGTCTTAAAAAGAAGAAACTACATGGATTCCACATGGTTAGTCAGACTGTTCAATTTTCACATGCATTTGGTGTCTCCCTCAACAGAGTTTGTTGAATTATTGATGCATGGTTTGTCAAACCATGTGGACTAACAGTGATGGTTTCCAGCTCTTTAAAATTTTTGGCATTTTCTCGCTCCTCCAAATTTTAACCCCATTCCACCCCTTAATAAACCTATGGGCCTACAATCCATAGGTGTGCCTCATTTCATTATCCCCTCCCCTTGGGCTTCAGTTTTTCAATGTCATCAGCTAGGATTCCTCAAGATGGCTCAAGTCAGTCCCCTTTTCTCTTGTTTATATATTGTTTAGGGTTTTATCTCTTATCCTCCAGGGTTTTTGTTTTCTAATGGGTTGGGTTTCTATTTATTGCTATATATTTAGGATTAGGGTTCATTATTTATGTCTTATGTTTGATCTTCCCATCATTTGGTTTGGCTGAGGTGTGATTGAGGTTTCACACTAGATTCCAGAAGATTCTTCATATAAGGTGGGTGGTTCTATGCCCTAGATTATATTGATGATTTAATTTGTTAGGTTAGTTAATTTCAACATGTTATATAAAATATTTTGGTGGTGTGAAATATGTTTTGTAGATAATCTCACATACATATATGATGAAAGGGTATTTTTCAAAAGGAAATGGTCATGTTATTATATGTGCCCTATTGTGAATTTTTTTGAATGTGTTCAATAATTTGTTTGAGGAATACGAAATATGTTTCTGTGGGAACATATGGTTAGTGTTTTTTTAGAATGTGGGATTAATATAAAATGGATCTTTTTGGAATTTTAGCCCTATGGTTCACTTTTGAGTATTAATTGTGAATTGTTTAAATGATGAAAAGTTTGTTTTAAAAATTATGATAGTGTATGTATGGGTTTTCAGTGGGGATTAATACATTGAATTGGTTGGATTTATCTATGATATTTCATATGATAATTTTGGAAGGGGTTTCCATGTTTTGATCAAGTGGTGAAAATTTCTATTTTTAGATGGTTTTCGTGTTTGTATAATGAAAGGCGTATGGTTCTTAAAAAGGGTGTAATATTCAGTAAGGGTTGTAAAGGTGACATTTACTGTAATATGTGAACCTAAAATTTTGCAGAAGGGATCCCTATGTATCTAGGTGAGATAGCTAGTTCTAGTAGCATATATGATAAAGATTTCATTATTCATAGTTTTATCTAAAAGGATTGATACTTACTATAGTAACTAAACTATGATGATTGGTGGAGAGCACTGGGCCATTGGGGTGTCCCCTTCTAGTGGATCATGCAAGACAATTATATTAGTCACGGTTTCTAAACAATGTTTCATCAAGGTACGTGGTTCTAGTGTCCCGCTCAAGATAGATTTACCCTATGGATTCACCCATGGTGATCTAATTTAATTGATGTGGTTCCATTCATTAGAATATAGTGGAACACTTGTATTTGTTTTTTTAATTCCCATTTTCTTTCAATCAAGTGGTTATGAAATGGATTTCATTAGATGTGTTCCCTTTTAAAAATATTTCTCAATTAATATTTTTTCTAGAAATGTTTTAAATGAAATTAAATAAATTATAATGATATATTATCTTTTAAATATTTTTGTATGGAATCTTTTTATTTGCGTGGAAACCTTCAAGGATTTTTTTCACACCCTACATACACCATTGAGTATTTTTAGACTTCTTCTATTCTACTCATGTAAAGTGAAAATGCTCGATGATCGTTGCTGAGGTTGTTAGTGACCATTTCATGTGGGTTTTGTGGTGGTGGCTTGAATATGTTTGTCATCATGACATATGGAGGATTGATTCTGAGTTTTTAGTTTCATTTTTTTAATTATTTTTGGGTTTTTGTTTAAATATTAATGATTTAAATTTTTGAATGTGAATATACATTGTATTGTTGTCTATTTTTTGTTTTTGTTTATTTTTCTTATTCATTGTTTATGTTTATGAAAATGGAAAAAATCATTCTCCAAGAATAATATCGACACCTATGAACTAGTTTCTAGACAGTGGGGTTTAAAAATGGATTTCAAGCCATGACATAAACTAGGTAGGGTGATGGGTCAGAAGGTGGACCGAGTTTGTAAGTGATAAAATGCTATTATAGGTCCATTTTTGGGTCCTAATCCTTGGGGGAAGAGTATAGGGTTACATGATATATGATCATCAGAAATTAGTGTTCTGGTAACAAGTAAGGTTTTTGGCCAGTACACCACATGGTGTAACCTGAGTTCCCTACTAATGTTGGGTTCTATCTGTGTTATTTGGCCCTTGGGGTTTTTTTTGGAGAGGCAAAAAATGTTGGTACACTAGTCTCAGTGGGATTGCAGGTCCAGGAATTACTTGTGGAGTTGGGGATATGATTATATAACACTCCCGATGATGGTGGTGTGATTGGTATATGGCCTCCAACCATATTTCTGAGTCACGCATTAATTCTAGTTTCCTCTTGCGTTGTTTTGTGTCTAAATGGGTTCTGACGGTTGTTTTGATAATCCATGCTTTGAAATTGTAAAAACCATATTTTAAAGTGGAAATTTTTAGTTATAGAATGGTGAAAAAACGGATTTTACGAATTTATTTGTGGGAATCCTTAAAAGGTAGATTTCTATAAAATTAATTCGAGTAAATAGGGATGATCTTATCATGATTTAATGTTTGTAATCAAAACATGTGTTCTATCAAAAATGGGTTTTTAGAAAATGAAAAATCTATTTTTGAATTTGTTTTGAAAACTTTTCTTCAACAAGATTAGATTAGTTTTAAAGTAACGGGTGATTGATGAAGTGTGGGCTGTTGTGAAATTTAATGTCCTTTAAAATGGGATGAAATGTTTTGGAATTGATGTGTGTAGTCATAAAATGAGTTTTATTTGAATTATTTTTTCATTTCGTGGTTAGTGAATTTTTGGTAGCATTGTGAATTTATGGAAATGGAAGTGTGGGATGAATGTATTTTTTTGGAAAGAGAAAAATCTTTGTTTTAATCTTTTGTATTTTCATGGGTGACCACATGCATGGGTTATTTAGAAAAAATGGATTATTAGATGGGGTGGCACAAGAACATGCATATGTGAGGCCCATGAGACAGAACTGGTGAATGTGTAACCCCCCAATTCTGTATTATTTTTAAAAGTGTTTTTCAAGAAATGTTTGGGGTATTGATAATCAATAGATGTATGGTGTGTCGATTTAATATTTTGTATTGTGAATTGAAAGGTTTTTTTAGTTTGAAAACTCATTTTTCTTGGATGATGATTCAAATTGCATTCTTCTAGTGAGTCAGTTTGAGATAAACATTAGTTGGTTGTTCTGGAATTTTTTGGGATTCCACTGAGTAGGCCCCCCTTGTGTGTTTTTTGTTTGTTTATGGTGTGTTTTGGATAATAGACCAGTTTTATTGGGTCCTTCATTTTCCTTGTTGGCTAGTGTATTCCCCCATAAACAATTAATGCAAGTTCTAAGTGCAGCAACTAGTGATTCACCATTAGAAGACCATCTAGTTGATCAAAGTGAAGAATCTCTTCTTGGGTTTTAGGGTTGAATGTATCAAACTTATTTTTTAGATTAAGTATATCCTCTTCTAGAGGGAGAGTATATCTGTAAAGTTGAAAGATATCCTCATTTTTTCAGTTCCCTAAGTCATCGAAGGTGAATATGACACCTTTAAACATTATGGTATGAACTTGAATCTATTAAAAGTATCCATGTTTGGAAAGGTTGAAGAGGTCTGAGTTTTTGGCACTGGACACTATCTTAAGAGTTCTTTGGGTCTTTTGTTGTCTTTTCCTAAGAAATGTTTCATGCTAGGAAACTAGTGTGTAAATTTTGGTCGTAAGAGGTTGTAATGGAAATATTTAGGAATTGAGTACTACTTGGGACTTAGTTTAATTTCCATTTCCCTATAATTTTTCTATCAGTTGCAAGGGTAATCTTTTAGTGGGGTCTTACATAGTTTTGTTCAATATTAAATGCAAATGTGGATGCTGTGGAACCCTAGGAGAACTTTTATTTTAAAATAAGTATGTCCTCCTTTGGTTGAATACTAAATTTCTCTATCCCTGATGGAATTATTATCTGTGTATTTTTATTTTTGAAGTTTCATGTTTGATGTGAAAGGGATGATGCATGTGCATCTTTTAAATCCTTATCACAGGGAAGTACCATGTTGAGGCATATGGGTTCTAGTGTGTGTTGTGTTTTTCTAGTGCTATCTGGAATGTGGTGTGGTGGCTTGTGGAAATAGAAGGAGGAGTTAAATTTAAGTATATTCATTTCTAATAAATGTGGAAGGAGATGCATCCATGGTTAAGGTTCTAGACATATGCCTCATAGTAAAGCTAGTGTGTAGTCTGGAATCCTAGGGGTGCAAAGGGCCTTGGTCTAGTGTACTAATTTAGTATGATAGATGGTGATAATTTAAGACATATATGTAATTGTTCTATTTTAAATGGTCACATTTAGTGGAAAGAAGCATGTGGACCCTGTTTCAACATTGTGAGCCATGTGGGTGGAAGATTTCCTTATTATTTATTAAGAAACATGGTCATCTTTTCTTTGTAAAATTTTAGAGGTTGTGCCTTATTGGAGGTGAGTCTAAATTTTATGGTCCTTATATGACCATCATTATGAATAAATGTCAATTTATGATTAGTAATATCTAATTATGATAGTGTTTCGTGGGAGTAGTGGACCACATAGTGTTACCATTTTATTTAGAGTATCTTTCATAGGACCCATTATGGTCAGGGGTTTGGTTCTTATTGGGTTTCTTATATCAATTAATGCTAGCTGGTTTTTATGTTGGGGAGACCCATTATGGGCCTCGTTAATATTCATTTGATGTAAATTAGTGTTAATATATTCCTTATGGCGGGGAGTCTATTCAGGCCTCCCATTGTTTGGATTTGAGTATCATATGTTCGTTGGTTTTTAATGGTAAAGAGTCCATTTGGGTCTCCCAATGATTGTATTTTAGTTTCATTCCTGTATTTGTCTTGGCGGTAGGTGCTCTCATTCGGATCTTTCTAACCACAATATCTATTCTTGAGTGAATGTTGGGACTGGAGAACTGCCAATGGTTTCCTTAAAATCTGGTCGATAATTGTGTTATGATCTTTTTCTCATTTCCAGTTATAGCATAAGTTTCACTTGGTAATGTCTAGGGTGTTTTCCCCTTGTGGTTGGATTGTATGTTGTGCTAGTTACTTTTCGTTGATCAATCAACTGGAGGTGTCATAGCTTTTGGGGGAAGTTGATACATATTGGGGAGTCTATTTTAGTCTTTTGTGCTCAATTTTTAAACCTATTTTCCCCACTTGTAGTGTTCTTATCAAATTTTCATTTGTGGTTCATTGGGAATCTCTTTGAACTGAGAATAAGTACTGGTTTTCTATTTCCAAAGAAAAATTTGGGATGGATATCCAGAGGTAGAAATCATTATGGTGGGGATAATTTTCACACTTGAGTTTTTAAATTTACATTTGTTTTGGTTTCAGTTGGGTTCTTAGTTATTTTTCTTTAGAACCAGGAATAGTGGGTTTGAATTTTTTAGTTTTTTAGGTTTTCTAATCTTATCATACTACTTTTACATGAGTTATCACTTTAATTTTAAGGAAAAATTATAAAAAATGGGTGTATAGACCCTGGTTCATGTTTGGTGGATGGTTAGTAGAAACCGTGAGACCGGCCCCGGTAATCGTGCAGTAGGTGTCTGGGTGAGATAGAACCTACTAGAAGGATAATGCACCAAAATGTTCTTCATACAAAAAAGAATACAGTAGGTTGGGGTCCCCAATAGAAGAGACTACATGAAAACTGTATGGTTAGTCAGTCATTGTGGATTTCCCATGTGGTAGGTGCCTTCCGAAATAGGGGTGGCCTCAGAATAACCACACGATTTGACAAACCATGAGGACCAACTATACAAGATACTAGATCATTAAAATTTATAGTATTTTATTTCAACTCATAATTATAACCCCATTCAACCCAGCTTTATCGACTATCTAGTCCCTATAGGACCTTGGTGCACCTCCCTCTATACTCCTCTCCCCTATGGTTTCAATTTTTTGGTGTCTTTGGCTCTGATTCCCTAAGATATCTCAAGTGAACCCCATTTTCTCTTGTTTCAATCTTCTGTAGGGTTTTATATATTTTATTTTGGGGTTTCTATTTTCTTGTTGGTAGGGGGTTAGATATTGGGTTATATCTTGATGATTATAGTTCAATATTGATATCTTCTGTTTGGTCTTTACTTTTTAGGGGTTTATCAAGGTGCGATTGTGTTTTCATACTGGATTCTATTAGTTTATTTATATGAGGTAGGTGGTCTTATGGCCGAGAATTTTTAGATTATTTTATTTGTTTTTTTAGTTAATTTTAATATTCCTTAAAATATATTTTAGTGGTGTGAAATATTTTTTTGAAATGCTTTGACAAGAATATACGAGGAAGGAGGATTTTTCTAAATGAAAAATTCATGTTTTTATATGTGTTTTGTCTTTGAAATTCTTGGATGTTTTCAATCTATTGATTTAGGAATGAAAAATATGTTTTCATGGGAACTTCTGATGTGTGTTTTGAAAAAGAGTTTTTAATAGAAAATGGAGCAGTTTGGCATGTTAACCTTATTGTGGACTTTTGATTATGAATAATGATTTGTTTAAATTATGAAATGCTTGTTTTAAAGATTTTATCACTGTATGTATAGGTTTACGAAGGGGCTTGGACCATTTAATTGGTTGGGTTTAAATATTCTATTTATTATGATAATTTCAAAAGGGGTTTTCTTGTTTTGGTCAGGTGTAAGTTATTTTATTTGAAATTGGTTTTCATGTTTGTAAAATTGAAGGTTTGTTGTTTGTAAAAATGATGAAATATTCGGTAAGGGTTATAAGTGTGGAGATTGGTGCGATATATGAACATGAACTTGTGTACAAAGGAATCCTAGGTATCTAGGTGGGTTGTCTTGTTCTAGTATGCTAGATGATACAGAAGTTGTGCATCCTGATTTCTTCTATAAGGATTGTTACATATAACACTAACTAAACTATGATGGTGTTTAGATACCACTGGGCCAATGGGGTGTCCCCAACTAGTGGATCATGCACAAGAACACTATTAGTTGTGGTTTCTAATCCATTTCTCACCAAGGAATGTGGTTCTAGTGTCCCACTCGAGTTAGATTAACTTTAAGGATTCACCCTTGGTGCTCTAGTGGCTCATGCACAAGAACACTATTATTTGTGTTTTATTATGGAATATAATTTTTTCGGTGGAATACTTATAGATTTTTTCTCACACCCTACACACACCATTGGGAATATGTAGAATTATTTCTTTTTACCCAAATAAAGGAATGATGTTCTGTGATCATGGCGTGAAATTATAGTGGCCTTTTTTTGAGTGTTTGGTAGTAGTGTCTTGAGGATGTTTCTCCTCATGTCACATGGAGGTTTTATTTGGCGTTTCTAGTTTAAAATTTTGGTTTTTATATTTGGGGGGTTTGTTCAATGTTTTAAGATTTAAATTTTGGGGAGTGAATATACCTTATTTGATTGTCTATTTTTTGTTTTGGTTTTATGTCTTATTGAATGTTTTTCTCTATGAAAATGGTTAAAATCATTCCCCAAGAATAATATTGATACCTAGATAGTTGGTTCTCACTGGTGGGGATCATGAATTCCCTTCGGGCATAGCCATAGACTCGGTCAGATGTAGGTTCAAATGACAAACCAGTTTGGTTTGGTCAAAAGTATATATTTTGGACCATTTTTACCCCAATAGTCATCATAATGATGGTTGATTTATTGAGAAATTAACTATACAAATCTATGTTAATTTTATTATACATTCATGAAAAAATAATCATTTTTTCATGGTTGTATTCAAGTGACATACATTTGGAACTTCTTTAACGATCAAAATGAAAAAAATAGTTTTAGTAAACTCGAACTATATCCTGCATCAAAATTCTATAATATCCATTCTTACATATTATAAATAAATAAGAAATTATATTTTAATAATTTAATGATAATAAATGATTTTTTCTTAGTTTTATCAATGTAGTGTTTCTTTATAACCCACATATTAGTTTTCAAATTCAAAACAACCATTTTTTATTTTTGGAATACATTATGCATTATAATGATGTATAGTTTATTCAAACATTTGATGAATGATTCTATGTTCATATTTAAATATATTCATAAAAAAATAATCATCTGTACTATAATTTGATAATTTAATGTTTTTTTACTAAAAAATTTATTTTTAAATCAAAAGATACTTTTTGGTCACTTTAACCACACCACATGTTGAAATTATATAAAATTCATTTCAAAAATAAAAAATGAATCAATTATAATTTTCTATAGTATCCTGATAATATAAGATAATTTTACATGTTTTGACCATGTGACATTATTTTTTAAATTAATCATTTCCACTAAATTTAAATCATGCATTTTCTCTTATTTAGACCACACCACATATTGTATTTGTGTGTAGTTTGTCCTAAAATTCCAAAAAATGTATCAAATATTATTTTCCAAGAGGATCTTGATAATAAGATCATTTTAACTATATTTTTAGAATTTTATTCATGTATTGATCTTAAAAAATAGTTAAAATTAAATATATACTTTAGATGATAATGACCAAACCATTTTTTGAAATATGAGTGATTTATTTCAATAGGACACAAATGAATAAATGATTAATTTCCAATAGTAGAATGACCATTTTAGCTAAATATATTCCAATTTATCATGTGGTTCATTAAAATATGTATAAAATTATATATGAAAATTAAATTAATAAGTTGTAGATAAACACCTATTTAAAAATTTTATAAATATAAGAACACAATAAAACCTACCCATTCATCCTAAATAAAAATATTTCATCACAGTTTGATGATTTATTAGTAGTATCTAAAAAATAAGGAAACCACGTTAGTAAAGAAATGGTTAGTAAAAATTAAAATTTGAAGATTATATATTAAAAAATGACATATAATCGAATAATTTCAGGGGATTTGAGTTTATTTATATGATATGAAATCCTATATAAATTTAAAAACATAGTAATAAAATTTGTATCCATTTATTTTTTGGAAGTTATATAAATATTCATTATTTTATGAAATTTATCATGATATTTTGTCCAATAAAAAAATATTAATGTATATAAATGAATATATTACCTTTTATAGTAATACTACTTTTTAATTTTTGTGTTCATTTTCCTATATCCCATTATAGATCAATTCATTATCACTACACAGCCAACGAAAAAATCACAATTAATATATATTATAACACTAAAAACTGAATGATTATAGAATATTAGAAAAATAATATTCACTAATTAAAATTAGATATCATGTGTGGACAATTATTTAGATATCCAATAATTATATGCAAAAAATATTTTATTATAATAAAGATATTTATTTGAATTAGTATCTATTACTACCTAGAATAATTTAAAAATACATGTGTACTACATATTATGAAAAACATATCATAATATTAATGTGAGTATACAGTGTTACCCTAGAATGGTAGTTATTTAATATTTTATATCATCAATTTAAATTGATAAATACTATGTCAATTTATAATGATCTTTTTTAATTTTACCTGCCTATATATTGGTCTCTCCTATAGAATAAAGATGGGGATATACAAATCCAGAACACTGTTCAAATAATCCCATATCTACACTATGGTAATATAAATGTCTAGAATAAAAATAATGACATTATAAATACAAAAGATATTGTACACCAAAAATTTAAAAATAAATTTTATTAAACAACTCATATATACAATTATAGTGGAGTTTAATGACTAACTATAAAATAAATTTTCACTTAATCGAGAAATATCAATAGAGTAAATTGATGATAGGATGTGTATATGTTCTCAACATATAAATAGTCAAGTATTCTTAAAATTGAAATATTATTTTTAAATACCCATTTAATTCATAAAATAGTTTAAGGTCAATGATGGATACAAAATAGGGTCTAGAATTTATTTTCATAATGTAGTAGTCAGAAATTTTGAACTGTTTTTCCATTTTTTTATTTCCCATTCAATCAATACATATAGTAATTTAATTTTTATTGATTATAAATTATATTTAATATAATACCTTCTAGAAATTAAATACACATTTTTTATTGTGTGTATTTATACTATTGATAATCCATGATATGAAAGTTCTAAAATAATTTTTGATCACTAATATATCAACATTATAAAAGGGAATATGTTATTTAGCTCTTAGATCATTTGATACCTAAAGGAATTATTCCCTGAATACTTATAAATTTGAAGTATAACTATTTTTCAAAATTATATGATTTGGGTATATAGTATTAATGTGTGTCATATAATATAATCTATATAGAAACACTATACTTGGTATGGTAGTTTAACATTAAGATATTATGTTTTTAAACATTCTTTCATATTAGTAATCATAAATAAGAAATTTTTATAAAATTAAATTAATGGGGTGAAATTATGAGATGAATTATTGAACTAACAAATGTTATTTACTCATGAATTATAAAATATAATTATTATAATAACACTTAATGAGTTTCCATGAGTGATTATATATTGGGGAAGTCACCATGAGGTGTGGAATTTGGGGTCTTTCCTTGAATCGTACTAATTATCCCTCCCCGTTAAGAACTTTTAAGCATCTTTATTGTCTACGAGGTGTATGAGATTAATGTAGTGTGAAACATAGACCTACCTCTTCGATGGGTGATTCACACTGACAAATGGATACAATATAGTGGAAGAACTATGATAGATTAACTATATTGATATTTTTAAACCATATTATTAAATATTATTATAGGGTATTTATGGTAGAAGGTACACATGATAATTATTATTTTTATATATAGTATTTTATTAGTTTCAATTTTTTATTATTAATATTGTGATTTTATTAAACAAATACATTCTATAAGATATTTTTATCATAATTTGCGATTGGTTTGCCTAATGAAAAATAAGATATCATGTCATGTAATCTAGAAAAATTTATTTATCTTATTTAAATTATATCATTTGATATAAGAAATAATATTATAATTTGGATTGTATTTGAAGAAAAAAACCGAGCATCAAATAATAAATATGATATAAAAGATATTATATAAAATGAATTTCATGTAAGTGTGAATATTAAACTATTATTTAATATAACTCAACTTCATCATAGGAACATAGTTACTCTTATTTAGGTGGTCACTACCAATTTTATTTCCCACAAACCACTAAACAAAGTGTTTACCTTACACAAGGCCATATAACATTTGATACCATTATCCCAAACACCAAATTAATATAATATAGGTTCTTATAAAATATTTTATTTTTATACATGGAATATATTAATCCATTACATACAGGTGATGTGAGTTATTCACATTCAAACCTTTATTCTATTGTAAAATATTACCTGAATCAAATTATCAATGAAAACATGATTGATAATGCATGCAAGAGGTTTGTATCACTACATATCTATATCATTAAAAATATAATATTGAAGGAACACATATTTTTCCTAATTTTAAATTATGAATCAAATTAAATTATCTATAATGTTTTTTTATAAATTACATATAATGATATTTTAAGATATTTATTTAATTTATAAATTATTTTAAAATAATAAAATTATAATATGTTTATAATTAATTATAAAATATTCATAAAACATTGATTAAATTAATATTCCACAATATTAAATGTAATAATTATATTCCACAAATTTTAAATTTTTTTAAAATATTCTTATTTCAATACTATTTGGCATGCCTTATAGTTTAGATATAAATTATATATATGGAAATTATAAATTTCAATCATAAAGAATTTAAAAATTTTAAAAATCCAAATATAAAAGTTGTTTATGTTAATATTTATAATGGTTCATAATTATTTATTAATGAACTTATTTAGGAAATTATTTAAACCATATAAATATAAGTATTGATAATTGATATGAAAAATGATTAAATAACATTAAATATATGATAATTAGAATATTGATATTATTGACATAATGTAATTGGAATATAAAATTCTAATATTTCATATAGTATCATATATTTGATAATAATTTCATATAATGAAATATACGAAGTATTTAATATTTTATGTGAATATAATGTTTTTATAATTTTTTATGGAATGCATATAGTGTATTGCAATTTTGTTTCATTTTTTCTTATTTATTAATTGTTCATATATTGTTTATCTCATGTTTAAATATATTATTTTTCCATTTAATTATTTTATTACCCATTTTATTCATAGATATAATTATTATATTATTAATATAAATACTCTTAGGTTTATAAAGTTATTCATATTTTATAAATTTACAAACATGCATTTAAAGAGTTGCAAGATAGGTATGATAATTGATTAAGTTTTCTTATACTGTAAATTTTTCTTATATTAGGTCATGATATTGAATTAATAAGTTAATGATATTTTTTTCCATAATAGGGTTTGAAATTTAGAAGGAACTTAAGTCTATCTTTTGTAAATAATCATTATGTTGAGGTTATTTGGGTCAGAAAACTCATTGTCCTGGAGGCTTATTTCTTGTATAGAAAAGTAGGGGTTGGCTATCTATTTCTCCACATATACCCTTGTGTAGAATTTTAGATTAATAATATTCGAAAATTTTATATGAAATGGTTTCATATACTATAATAATATTATGAGTTTAGATACAAATGAATATAATTGTCTTTTATTTGGGTGAGTAACACAAGCTATGAATTTTATAAAGAGTTACACATCAATATGGTTTGAACATATTGATTTAGATGAAATAATATTATTAAAAACTAAATTAGTAGATGAATTAATACATGTTAAGGGAATATTTTGAGAAAATATGGTGAGATTAATTCCCATTTTAAAAATACAAAGTTTAATATTTCTTATAGAGTGGAACTTTTTAAGACCTCAATCATCAACCAGGTAGGCCATTAAAGTATTGGGTGCCCATGGATTATCATATATAAGATTAATAAATTATTAAGGTGAACCTAAACATATGTTCCCCATTAATTTTTGTAGGATTTTTGTTAAAAATAGTTTGTAAACTTTAACAATTATGATACTATATGAATTAAGTTGGGATAATTCATATTATGGATTCATTAAAGAGTTGTCCACTAAAAAATCCAAGTGTCAAATATGATATGATTGAAATTTTTTTCTACCAAGATCAGTCAAGGAATGTTCCTTGATAGTGAAAATCATGAATATATATATATCATTTAAACATTAATATATATGATGAGTTGTGAAAGTAGTCATCCATTTAGTGTGATCGCATTTAATAAAAGTCAAAATTCTCTATCTGTAATACATGATATGAATATGATAAAATATTCTATTTAGATATGTAGAATAATTATCATTCAAATTAACATTTAAATCAATCAATTAAAGAAGAATATTAATGTTTGAAAATTCTAATGTTGATATAAAACGTATGAATATGTATTAAGTAAAAAACATATATATGTGTTACTAAAACACCATCCTAAATAAAAAAACTGTTGAAGTTATTCAATAGGTGAATCACATTGAATATGAGAAGAATGGTTTAATTAAATAAATATATCATTTAGGATTGAAATTCTTAAGAAAATAATTTTCAATTATCATTGGAAATGTTTTGATAATATGAATGAGTTCTCTAAATGCATCCCCTAAAATCTCATAGTGTTAAATATAGAAGAACTAAGGCATGCGATTTCAAATTTATTGTAATTTTTTGTTAATAAAAGTGAATATAATTTGATATTTTAAGAAAAAAAATTATGTGTAAGGTCTAACAATGATTCATTGAGTACAAAATTAAGGTTAATGAAACATAGAATTTTTAGGTAGGAGGAGTAATGAATCTTAGGTTGGATTATTTGGAAAACCAAAAGGAGTTCAGAAATGATCCAAATTTCCATGTCAAAATTTAATTTTATAAAAATCAATTCTATTATTTTGAAAGGAATATTATATAAAATTATAATTATTAAATTATGTGGTTATTTTTTTGTTTAATGTAAAAGTAAATAATTGATGATGATTGTAGTGTATATTCATCTAATGAAGAAAATGGTTTTCAAATCACATTTTTAAATACAAAAGAATATTTCAAGCTCAAATGGGTCTTAATAAATGATGTATATTCTATTATTATATATTTTATATGACAAGGACTGATGTTTATTAACAAAATGTTTTTGTGAAAAATCATAGATGTAGGTTATTCACATGGTTATGGTTAGATCTAATTTTGTATCATCTTTATTGAAAAGATAGTGAAAAACAGTTTTATCCCAAATATTATAGTTTATCGAGATGTTTGATAAAATATCAGGGATATGATCTCTCCACCACAAATGTAATATTTTATAGGGTAATTATATTTTCATGAAAATGGAATTAATTACATAAAATGAAATATATGATACGGAGAAAATATCATATTTGTTAAATATTCTCACAGAAGGAAACAAGTATTATTTCTTAAAAAAATTATTCTATGTAACCAAACATGATATTATGATGTTAATATAGTTTCCAAGAGGATTTTGTGTGTATGTATAGAATTAATGAAGTAAAATATTATCTAATGATTATTTCTACTAGTTAAAATACAAAGTGAATTCAACTCTATAGACTTAATGTATTAGGTTATGATGGTAATTGATTAATGTAAAAATTTATATGAGTTACGGGAATATTTTAATGAAAATTTTATTGGAAATTGGTTTGATAATGATTATGGAGATGAACTTAAAAGGGGTCTATGTTTGAAATAACAAAAATTTTATACAATATAGTTAAACATTTTAAAACATTTTCAATGAGATAAACATTGTAAATTTTATTCATTTGTCTAACTATTATTGAAAATTCTTTTTTTTCATTGATGTAACTCAATAATATGTTTATTTAGATGGTTATATTAGATTGTAACATAGTGATATTGATGGAATTAAATATAGACATTTTGAATTTAAATAACAACTAAAAGTGAAGAAAACATAATGAATATCTGATAGTCTATTATATGTGATTTTTTATATAATAAATTATGCGAGGGGGTTCAAAGTATTATTATTGTATTTTAAGTTTATATAATGTATCATGTTATACAAATTTAAATCTCCACATTATCATTCATTAACATTGGCTATATATATATATTAATATATATAAACACATGTCATGAAATGAAATGATAATTTACCAATCAATAATTGATTTTTCTCAAACTAATGTTCCCCATTGGGTATTATAGAGTGTCACAAAATATTATGGTTAACATGAGTCCAAATATCATTTAGGAATAAAAAATATTCCCATGATGGGAAAAATAGAATTTTATATTTTATGCCAATTGAAGTATATAGATGGAGTGTCATACCATCCCTATTTTTCATACTAGGGGTGTATGGTTCACCTGAAGTCCCTAATACATGAGGTCAATAAGATACACAAAATGAGAACCTTCATACATTGATTTGTTTTGAAATATTATTTGAATAATATCTAGTTTTGTGGGGATTGGGTGTGTTGTTTATCTTGTCCTCATTTAGAGAAATGTAAATATGGGATTTTTCCACACACATGACAAGTATGAGATCTGGTCCACCATGTGAGATAAATTGAGGAAGTGTATGGTTGTAACAAAATAAAAAATATGGTGTTATTTTATATTTGGTGAGGGTCATGAAACATTAGCATAGATAATTGTAAATTAAATTTGATATATACATCTACATGTTTATTCTATACTCATTGAGTTATGAATATATTGGTAGTTATATGAGATTGACGTACTCCATGTTCAATGGTGACATGATGTCTTCTACCAAAAGAAAATATAAAATTAATTCTTAAATATGATGGGAATCGTGGAAATTGAATTTTATATATATATGTTTATTAGATATCAAACTATATATATTATTAGATTGAGTGGTTTTTACTCTTTGGTTGATGAATTTATTTCCATACATTTATGAATCTTAGATCTAGTATTTATAGTATATACTATAAAGGAATATGGGGTTACACATTATGGATAACTGATGGGGGATTGAGTTTTAATGATAAAAAAACTCTAAAATTATTTTGTACAGTATTTATAATGGTTTTTATATGGGTATTCACAAGGTATTTCACATTATTTCACATGAGATGATTTAGATGACTAATTTCAAAAAGTTATTTATGAAGAATTCTCAAAGAATCTTTAGTTATATTTTCAAAATATATTATATATAATAAAATATAATGCGTAATAAGATGAAATCTATAAGAATTGTTTTGTAATTCTATAGCCCGGGTCCACTAAGCGGGGCCTGATACGAGTTTTCCACCATACATTAAGCATATCTCCACATATGCTATAGGATTTTGACTAGAGATGAGTGAATAATTCATAAAATTTAAAGACAAATCCATCAAATCAGAGTTATGAAAAAATGGAAATGAAACCAAAAAATGCACATCACATAGTCATAGTATTTATAAATAAATAATAACAATATTGTAATAAATTCCATGAGATTGAATATAATCAAATATACATTAATAACTCACTAAGACAATATGAAAACCAAAAAAATAAAAATAAAACACACACAAATACCCTATCTACATTTACCCCCAAACCTCATGTAACATCTCTCCAAATATGAATTTATCTTCCATATCCCTATCCACTACACGTCCAACGATGAACCAAATAGAAGAAAATTAGATTTTTTCTGCCCATCGTGTTTACTAAAAAGGGTGTGTGAAAAAAATATCACTATGGTCTCACCCATTCCACCTGTAATATGACATCAAATAAATTTATACAAGTAGAATATGATCTCTTTGGAAGATATGGGCTAACTCGGCCCCTGCAACTACCGACATATTATGTCACCTTGTGTTAACAAGGCCACAATTTCACTGGATCATACCTGGTTCAACACCATACCAAAATAAAACTTTTTCCATTATCATATCATGAAACTATACCAATTCCGTACCCATATATAAATACTTAGGGTAAGTAGGTTCCTAAGCATTGAGCTAATACCCACACACACTAGGCATGATCATACATCCAAATTTCGATCCATTACCCTATCACTCAAGGCAAGGTTTATCGGTGTATCCATGAATGACATCATCCCACAACCAACGTACCATGGATGTAATCAACCAAATACATCAAAAGGTAACTGATAATTCTTGTAAAACAACCCAAAACAAGAATGGTAAGGTTCCATATCTAATACCAGAAGAAACTCTATACATTCATCAGACCAATCCATCCCAAGAAACTCTCAGGTTATCAAATCACATAAAACCATCCACATATGATATAATATTGTATAGGAACACCAAATCGTCCCTAAATACTATTGAGAGGTTAGAAGTACACTTTGAAATCCCTACAGAATCTGAGGAGCCCAAAAAATCACCAACACATTTCCATATACTCTAGGGAGTTCACAAGCACAGGATATATAAGAAGTTACAACATGCCATTGATATGAAAACCCTTCTCTTTATTACACATTATTTCATGATTTATTATATAAGATTAAAAAACATACAACATATAAAATTGACAACTCTTGTGTCATTGATAATTAGTTACATTACGTAATGACATACAACCTAGAATACATTATATTTATTGGAATCTTACTCAACATGCCTATATTATTATTTCGTACTTAAAATTCCATGTGATATCCTGGGGAAAGAAATAAGAAATGTGTGAGATATAAAGCTTAGTAAGGGAATAAACATGTCATAACAAGAATAAATTAATAAATTTTAGACAATAGGAGTATAAATGGGGAATAAAATGGGTGATAATCATAAAATGAACAATGATGCATGATATAACGTGATAATCATAAAGGCAGTATGAGAACTATGGAAACAACTTAACAAACATAATCATAAACAAAGGTCAAAGAAAAATGAAAAGAATTCAGGATTTAGAAAGTCCCATTATAGATTATATTCACTCATATATCCATTTTAGTATATCTAATGATAATAAACAATTATCTAATGAAATAGAGTGCTATAAAATTCTATGTGAAACTATCACTTTTATTTTATTCCCATTCTTAAGTGTGCCATATATATCTTATATCTTGTGTTAATTCATAATCATATTTTATTCCATGACCAAGGAGTTTGGAATAAAAAAATATAATTCCTTAAAAAATAATTTTATGTTCATAAAGGTCAAAATCATTGATAGGAAATGGGTATGGGTATTCACTACACAATTTTTTGGCATTGGAAATCATAGTGATATTTTAGTAGCATAATGAGGTTGTATGAATGTTCATGGGATGGATTTATGAGAGTTAAATAGATATCTCAAAATTTAGACATAAAACGTATAATAATGGGTATATGAAAAAAATATCACTACAATAGGAAATGAAGATAAAACATATAAGATAACGTAGATACTTGAATAAAGACTAGAATGATATGATCCCTTATTTAATTTCTGTGTGCTAATAGGTCAACACAAAGGTTCATGGGAGGGATTAATGAGACTGAAAGAGGTTTCTAATAACATGAAATTGAAAATGGAAGTAATAGAGATGTATAATAACAAAAAAAACAATAAAAAATGGATCTTAAGATGCATAACGTAAAATATGTTCTTGAATAAAAAGAAGAGTGAAAGATCATTTACATTGAGAGGATGATTCCAAATTATTTGGAATAGATTCTTGAGAGTTTGGGGGAACATTGAGGGACTATAGTGAGAGTAGATAAGTCTAATAAAATACTTGATGGATTTTTAGTGAAGATAAATGGTATCTTTGGAGGGTTTATATAGAAAACGAATGGGTAATTGATTATAATTTTTCAAACATAGGTTTTGGAATATATATAATTAACGAACCAGAACTAAAAACCTTAAAATGGTTTTTTATTATTGTTTCAACCAATAAGGGGTGTTTCCAATAATTTTATTTGGGCAATATTCGAACATATTAAAATATTATTTTTAGTGATTTTAAGGTGAATTGTGTCTTTATATAAATGATTTTAAAGCCTAAGAAAATATTTTAGGTATTAGAGGATTCATAATGGATTAATAAAATTAATAAAATAAACATAAAATCACATTATTTTAATGGTTAGTCATATATTTTTCTGTGGATAAAATTTATAGAATCTATTCCATCACTTTTGGGCCATTATGATGTCGTAATACACACCATATATTTATACTGTATTAAATTTCTACATGAAATTTTGACAATCACAGAAAATTATGAAAAATTAAGCATTAGATAATTTCAATGTGATTACTAAATAAATAATATTTATTTCATAAGAATATTTTTTTTAAATATAATAATGTTCACTTTTAAAATATAATTGGCATTTATTGAGAAATGTCAGGTTTTTTGTCATTAATACTTTTCTATCCATTATAAAAGTTACATATAACATCATAAAAATTATATGATAATTTATATTTAATAAAAAATATTTAAAAATATTATTTTAACAAAAATATTATTAATTTCATAAAACAAATAATCCCTGAAAAGGAATGTCTTTATTGAAGTTTTATATTACTCAAAAATAAAAATTTATGTTTTATCACATCAAAATGTAATTTTTATCAAAATAATCACTTAATAAATTATAAATTAAAATAATTAATGAATAAATATAATAATTATTTCCATTAAAAATAAATATATATATTAATACTATTATTTTTTTACTATTTTCTAGTTTTTTTAAATTATTTTTACCCGTAATTGACCTATTTTTTAATTATTATATCGATAAATATTTAATAAAATTACTAATATTGTCGTTCAAAATTAATTTGACCTCATTACTTAATATTAATTAATATGATTCAAAATATGGAATAAATATTATGAAAATAAATTCACATAGTTGGAATAATTTAAATTAATATTAAACCTGCAAGCATGAGGGAAAGAAGTTTTTTAGAAAACCTATTTTTCCTAGAAAATATGATTTCAAATTAAATATATAACTAGTAATAATAATTATATGAATTTAAGTTCAAAAATCTAGATATTTAATATAAATATTTTATTTTAAAAATTTCTCATAGTGTTTTATTTTAATTAATTATAATGGATAAAATTTATTTATTTTTAATAAGTTTTCAGAAAAAATGTGTTCTTAATCTCAAAATTAAAATTGAAATAAAATATAATAAAAATATGATATAAATGTAATTAATTGAATTAAATATTACTAAAAATAATTATCTTACCATTATATAAAATTGAAATAAGGATTATACTTTTAATACAATTCATTCTTCTAATATATCATAATTTTACATAAAAATGGTATTTTACACTATTAATTGAAATAACATTAATTTCTAAAAAATAAATAATTTAACCCTTACGTAATTTTTATATGTTTACATACAAAATGGGTTTTTTTTTATTTTATAAATTTTATAAATGTAGTAGAAAATAATTATAAAACTTGTTTCATAAAAAGTAATAAGAAATTTTTTTGAAGAAAATATATTTTGATAATAAAAAAGTCATTCATAAAAAATGAATCATTATTTATGAATAATTTTTCAATATATATAGAAAATATAAATAAATTTCATGTAGATAATCCTACTAATATATGAAAATGTAATGGAAATGTTATAAATTTTCATATTTAAATAGTCATTATTTCTTTTGGGTTTGGTGTGTTCTATCACATACACTATTGAACGTAGTATATTCTATTAAAAAAATAGGGTATTACATTCTTCTCTATTTAGTAAATTATGTCCTAAAAATATAATCATGAACACGATAAGTAATGTTTTGACATGTGAACATAGTTTTACTGAAAACTCACATCATAAAAAGAGTTAATAAAGTATACACTTGAAACGAGGGAAGGAGAGGAATGAAGGTTATCACATAATAAGGATTATTAGTATGATAACCCTAGTTGGAAGTGAAAACATTATCATGGAAGAGAAAACTAACACGAAATAACTAATAGAAATTCTTAGAGAATATGGTTAGGATAATGTTAATGACTAATAAACCACAAATCTATTAGGGGTGAAAATACTATCAATCAATAAACAATTTTCATAATATGATAATATTTATATTTTTGGATTATTTTTATAGAGTTATTGAATTATTTTAACAAACATTCTTCAGACGTAAAGAAATATACTTTCTTAAAAAGAACAATTTCATCATTTAATGAATTTCCTCTATAATCTCATCTTTCCTCAAAATGATACATAATTTTAAATTAGTAATCAAACAAAAAAGAAACCAATTATCATTTACGGGATAAATTATAAATGAAATATTTTTTATTAATTTAATAATTTCAAGTCTTTAATCTACGTTATCTATCATCTATTTCATAACATAAACTCTTATGAGCATTATTTATCCATAAATAATGGTTTGTAATGAGATTCTGAATTTACACATGCATATCCCCTTGGAGTGTCACACTTGGTTTTCTGCAAGGTCCATTTTCAGGCACTAGTTCTTGGTTGATTCTAGATCGATGTAGTGTTTTTGGGTTTTCCCCAACGTACATATTTTCCAGAGCCACATAAACCATTAGAATCCAGAAATGGATATATTTTCATTGAAACCACTTACTATATACTTTACCAAAATTTAGGAATTTTTTATTATACTTGGTTTTATCCCTAAATATTTCACAAGAGTTTTCTAATCCGAATCAAAAAATAACTAATCTTTTCTTTGATATGAAATATGAAAACCCTTCTCTTTATTACATATTAATTATTGATTAATTACATATTATTACACAAAAATAAAACCTGTAAGATTGAAAAATATACTGTCTTTGAAAATTAGGTACACTAATTAAAAACATAAAACACGTAATACATTATCATGATTAAAAACTTACACAACATAATCATATTATTTTTTTGTACTTAAAACATCATTTGACGACCTAGGGAAATACATAAGAATGGATTGACCTATAAAGATCAATGATGGAATAATAATGGAATTACATGAACAAAGTAATATGTTTTATACTATTTAAATTTCAAGACATAAGAGAAGGAGTAATAATCCTAAACATGGACAATGAAACATGATATAGCATGATAATCATAATGAGAGCATGAGAAATATGGAAACAAATTAAAACACTACAACATAAAATTTTTTCATGGATAAATTCAAATATATCATGATGTAAAAAGTCCCATTATGGAATAGGTTAACTCCATAATACCTTGAATGAGGTATCATAAGATTTAAAAATTACTCAATTCATTAGAGTGCTGTATAATTCTAGACACACGTGTCACTTTTATTTAATTATCATGATTAAGTGCACCACATAGATCATACAACATGGGTTCATTCTCAATAATATTTTATTTAATGATAATTGAGTGTACGATAGATACATTTAAGTCCCCAATAAATAATTATATGTGCATAATGCTGAAAATCATTGATAAGAAATGGGTATGGGTATTCACTAAACAATTGAATGTCATAGAAAATCGTAGTGAAATTTATAGAACATATTAAGAGTGTATTAATGTTCATGGGAGGGAATAAAGAAATAAAAGGGGAATATAATAAGTTATAAATAAAATTATAAGGATGAAATATAAGAACATAACCTAACATTAGGATGTCAATAAATAAATATATATGATAAATAAGATACTTGAATAAAGAGGGGAATGAGAGGATCCCCTACTAAATTTTGACATGAAAAAAGGTGTGTAGAATGGTTCATGGGAGGGATAAATGTTAGTTAAAGGGGTATCTCAACACAAATTAATTAAAATGGAAGTAATAGGGATGTATATGAACATACCCAATCATGAAAAAATGGTATATAAAAGGAATATCATAAAATAGGTTCTTGAATAAAAAAAGTGTGGAGGATCCCATACCCTGAGAGGGTGAATCAAAATTCTTGGGAGGAGTTTCTTTTGAGATTGGGAGATTCTTGGGAGGACTATAGATAGGTTAGGGAAGAATAAGAACTTTATCCATGGTTAATGAGTGAAGATAATTGGGAGAATGTGTGTGTGTAAAAAGGAAATTAGTGGGTAATTATTTATAATTTATGAAATTTAGTTTTCGGGATCTATGTAATAAAATAACCAAAACCACAAGCTTTGTTAGGATTTTTACCATGGTTTATGAAAAAGTGTGGTGGTTTTAATTATTTTATTTGTCTAAGGAGAGAAGATATTAAAATACTAACCATTTTTATGTGGATGTGAGTCATTTATTTAATGTAAATATTTTAAAACAATAAAATATATTACAAGTTCTCAAGGATTCATAAATTATTTTGAAACTTAATAATATTAAACTAAAATCATATTATTATGATGGGTATAATACATATGGTCATGGATACCATTTATTTTATTATTTAATTAATATTTAGTATATTTTGATTTTATAATACATACTCTATATTTATAATATATTTAATTTTTACTTAAAAATTTAATTATCTCATAAAATTATAAAAAATTAACCACTTGATAATTTTTTATGTCCTAATTTAACCAATAGTAGTTATTTTTTTAGAATAATTTTCTATGTATATTATATTTTAATTTTAAAATATAATATACAATTAATGAGAAATTTTTGTTTTTTTGACAATAATAGTTTTTGAATGATTATAGAAATTACACTTGACATCATATAAATTATATGATAATTTATATTTAATAAAAATTATTTAATAATTATATTTTAGTAAGATAAAATTTATTTTAAAAATATATTACTTCAGCAAGAGGAATGTGTTAATTGAAATTGCACATCACTCAAGAATATAAATTTATGTTTTATAACATCAACATATAATTTTTATCAAACTGATTGGTTGATAAATTATAAAGTAAGAAATGAATAAATATAAAAAATAATTCTATTAAAAGGTTATATATATTCATAATATTAATTTTTGTTTATTTATAGTATTTTTATCTATTTTTACCATTAATTAACTTATTTTCATTTTTCCATGGTGGAAAATATTTATAACAGTAACTATTTATATTATTCAAAATTAATTTGAACATGTTACCTAATATTAATTATTAAGATTAAAATTATAGAATAAATATTAACAAAATAAATCCATAAAGGTTTATAAATTTAATTTAATATAAAACTCACATGCATGATAGAAAGCATTTTTCAAAAAAATCATTTTTCCAAGGAAAATATGATTTTAAATTAACTATATTACTAGTAATACTCATTGAATTAATTCAAATTCAGAAATATAAATGTGTAATATAAAAAATTTAAATTAAATTATTTCTCAATAGGGGTCATTTTAATTAAATATAATAGGAAAAAATTATGTATTTTAAAATAGTTTAAAAAAATGAATTTTTAATCCTAAAAATAATCACTCATTATAATATGATTTAATGATTATTTAAATTTAATTATTCGAATTAAATACGTATAAATAATACATTCATTACCTCAAAATTAAATCAATTTAATTATTGGACATTTAAATCAATCAATTAATCTCTAAAAATCATGATTTTTCATAAAAATGTATTTTCCACTATTCACTGTAAATATATATTTTCTGAAAAATACAAAAATTTCACCCAATGTTAAATATATTAAATAAATTAGTTAATAATATTCATATACAAAATTTTAAAAAATTGGTTAAAATTGTTTATATTTGAATAATCATTATTTGTTTTGGTTCAATGTATCATATCACATACACTATCAAAAAGAGTGTTCTATTTTAAAAAATTGGGCTGTTACAACTTCATAATTCAAAAGATTATCCTATAATTATATTCTCTCAATACCTATCCCCCACCAGAAAAAATTAAACTACCCAACCAGAGATCCCACTAGGTTCTCTAGACATGACACAATCTCCTCCCATCAATACTATCTATCACTCATCACTTATTAGTTTCATCAATGCCCATAGGATCCTCAGACCAGGTTCATGTGGATCGATCCAAATACATATCCATAACCATCAACACACATGATCCTACTACCCACGTACTATCCCATGTTTTTATATCTAATATCATAGGCAGTCAAATGCCATGTCATGAACAAACTTATTGACCTATACATGTGAGCCATTTGAAATCACCTAAGGTAGATCCCTTAACCCATAACATTACGAAAACAACTCTCCATGACACTGGAATATTACTAAAGGAAATATCCCTCTCTAAAAAATTATAGATATGTAACTCCTCCTTCAAAATATAATTCTTTAATACATATGAAAAATATGACTGTCTCATCCACTACCCATAGGGTCCAAGCCTCTACCGCCTGCTTATTCACCCAAGAAGTATCTATCTAGGATACCCATGCATTAATCTACATCCCAAAAAATCCAGGTTTCATGTTATAAAAAAATCACAGAATCCCTCTAAAATACGTAATTCCAAGGAGATTACCACTTAATTAAGAGAAAAATAGAACTCATACCGATCATAGGAGGCCCAAATCAATCTAATCCCTTCCACCTAGGCACTGTTTATACAAAAACTTCTTTCAAGGTAACTAAACAATGATCAAAATAAATTATTCATGAATAATGACACTTATGACTCTAAATTGAATGTACCAAATGCCTTTATCAAGGATTTAACACCCAATCTAGGCTTTGTGTCACCTCAAACATGCTCCCCCAGCCTCATCCGAGATCGTAACACTGCTCGAGATCTTATATTATTCCGCATTACATAAAATAATAATTATAAATAGTTATAATTAATTATTTAAATTATCAAAAGATTAATAATCCATAAAAATTAACTAGGCATTATTGCTGCATAGAAACTGTGACAAACTTCCTAAATAAGATATGTGACACACTCGAAAAACATCTCGACCAATATATCTATATGAAAAAATTGATTTAGTAACTGATTTCCTCAAATTTAATTGATACCCTATAAATAAATTTTTTCGGTAATTGAACATAATAAATACCAATTCTTAAGGAATGTAGGAATCTTATATCCTCCACACACAAAATTCCCTTTTTATTTTGGTTGATTCCCCATGCTTTGGTGGAATTCGAACCAAAACCTAACCAATATTTGAACAGAATTAGGTTGATCCCCTAGAAACCAAATCAATGGAAATTTGATTGAGAAAAATATAGTGAATTAATTCAAAATACAACTTGGAACATCATATGAAAAAGGGGAGGATGAGAGGGGATGTTCTGGCTAAAACAACACCCATGCGTGCTCTACATCAGCAAAAAATAGGGGGGATGATGTCCAATTGTTTTCATAATAAGATCTACCAAAACACCATCAATAGTGTGAAAAATTTTGATAAACCATGATCCAATTGTGGTTGGGGACCTCTCCATATATCTCAAATTTTTGTAGTGTGAAACCCTTATTCACACGATGAATGGAATCCTACAATAATCCAATAGTATTCCGATTACCTTGACATTCTCTAGAATTTGATGAAAGGCCTATGACATACAATATACCTAAAAACCCATAAAAAACTACCACTTATGGATTTAAAACAAATAATTATCCCAATTTACGTTTTTATTAATAAAAAAATCAGCCCTTAGAGGATAGCGTTAAATTCATTCACAAAATAATGATCAAGAAATATGTGGGTCATTATAATACCCCCCATAAAAGATCTCATCCTCATAATGGAATAGTATTCCTCAATACATAGATCAAAAATTTATATAATTTCCAATTTATTTAGGATTTAATATATTTTATCTTCAAATTCCAAACACGCTTTTGGAGCATAAATCCAATACTATGCCCATATCTATTGTCTTTTCTCCCAAAATCTCAGTCCAATCCCTAGAACACCTCATCCGCATCTCAAATGATAACCATAAGGTGGTTCCCCTATGAATACAACCTAATATATATAAAGTAAAGTAGTAAAACATCAATTATCTTAATTTACCAAAAAAACTCAAACATATCCACTGTAACATCCCGAAAATAATAGTTTTCTCTTACTCATCATTTTCACTAACAACCAACACACACATGGCCTTACATGTGTCTCAATCCATGGTACTAGATAATGATTCATTCCATACATTTTTCATTGAAAAATGCACCTTCTCTAAATTTCATATCTTGATCTATCCCATAATCACATGATGAAATAGGTTCACTCTTGATATAAATCACTAGTTGACCTAATAAACCAATTTAAAAATGGGAGTTTCACCCATGAAACATGTAAAAAATTATTAATTATCTGTAATGTCCATACCTGGATTCCACTAAACCAGTTCTCTTAGTTGGTTCATTATGAGGCCTCAACTGTTCATCACTATACTCTAGAGGCTTCCCACTAGCAATGAGGGCCTAATGTGTAACAATGGGGAGACTATGCCCTCATATTAAATTAATAAAATAGGTAAAATTACTAAGTATCATAAATAGTAGTAAATTAAAAGAGTGTGTAAGTAGTAAATAAAATAAAATAGAACAAGATGTTATAATAAAAGAAAAATCAATAAATGACCAAACAACTATGTCATACATATAACACGAGTTACCCACAAAGCTGATCATATAGTTATATTAGTAAAAAAATAAACTTAAATAAATGTATTGAAATATACTACAATCTCCAAACCAGACCACATAACAGGTCTCCAAATATCATCGAACTGCACTAGCCCTATCAGAATAATCAACATGAGTATATTTTGTTGATAATGATACTCTAGGTCTCAGTCTTACCCATCATAAAAACCATTCTAAAGAAGAAAATTAGACTCAAGAACTACATAAACCCTATGGAGAATGTATAGGGGTGAGAAAAAATCTCCTTAGGCCACCCTAATTAGAATTCTATAAATAAACTTTTATAAGTTCATGCAAATGGAATATTCACAACCTAACTAAGTCATAACTATAAACATAAATACATCCAATAAATGTGAAACCAATTTCCATCCCCAGGTCTGTAATCCTGGTCAAACATGAATGTGACACCATGGATGCCCATATTTATACGGGTATACATGTATATTCCCATACCTATAAATATATACATAAATATGAATATAAATGAGTAAGGTGAAAAAAATATCATAATAAACATCAACAATTGACCCTTGGGTTTGTAATCTGGATCACCTGGACATCTTTTAAAAAAGTTAATTAAGATGGATGTCCTTCCATTCAAGCCATGTATCATTAAGTCTAACTCTAGGTCCATAATCTCAATCAACATATACCTAATTTGACAGATGATGTACATTTTTCTATGAAAGAAACCTCACTATTGGTTGATACTCATCATAACAATGGGTTCAACTATAGTCGCTTCCAATCACTCTAAAGAATGATTCTAGGGATGTACTTAAACATATCCTGTAAATGTCCACTAAGATAGACTCTAAGATTATCATGCCATGTAAATCCATTTTAATGTTTGAGACCTAGATTCTGGCCTATAGGCAGTCACAACATTGTAATATAAAATTTTTTTATGGGGAAAACCCTTAGGAGATCTTTAAAAGGAATTCTATCTTGTCCCATGCACATTATTTACATCCATTAACAAGATGCATATCACTTGCACACCCACCCAAACCTATGGGGAATAATATTTTCCATTCAAGGAGACTGTAGTCATCTATTGAGTACAAGTCACAACAATATTGAGGAGCACCATGCCCACCACCATGATCTAGAAATCATCCATAGAGAACATTATTATCCCCTCCACTCAAGAGAGAATAATCATCCATTAGTATACATCATTGATGTTTAACTCCATGTATAACACAATTATCCAGTATATGATTACAGAGAACATAATAAACCCTACCCATTTCTAGATCAATATTATCCATGGGTATCATCATATTGAGGTGAGTGTAATCCTCCTTATCATATAAAAAACATAAGATATCGAAATCAACCTCATTACTTGAGAGAGAGTAATCATCAATGAGTATCATTACTTGGATCACCATACTTTTATATAATAATCTCATTCTCAATATCCAGATACTAAGACTCACCACCAGAAAAATAAATAATATAATAATCAAAACATATAGGAACTCTTTCCTTATCTCATGTAATACCTCTCGGTTTACATGTAAATATGGAGAAGAAAAATCCTAGGAAAGAAAATATCATAATTATAAAGAGAATTAGAGACACCATATTTCTGAATCAAAAACCACTAACATGAAATCACCTTTAGAAAACACGGCGACATCAACAAAAACATGTGAAAGTATAAACAAAAGAGTATAAGTGGTCGAATTCCTAAACCCTACAATACTACCCTGGCCCCATGAGATTACAAGTTCTTTATGGGATATATGTTGAAACCCTATTCGATATATATCCAAATCTAATGTACTAGATGAGTATTATTCAATCATCAGGGTGACTACTAGGTCCCTCATGTCATACACAAAACATGCATCCGACTTCGAATCCTTAATAGAAAAAGTAAGGGAGGATTCCTACATGAGATCCTCAAAGTCCATGAATAGGAAACGAAATCCTACATAGGATCCATAGATGTGAAGGTAAAAGAAGAATAATATATGTGATCCTTGATAAAAATTCAATAGTGGCATCCTATATTGGATACATGGATTAGTAAAAAGGAAATGGCATCCTACACAGGACCCTCACAACACGGAATAATTAGCAGTTTCATCCCACATCGGATTGTCGAAATGGTATATAGGTAAAGGGATACTGTAAGGGATTATATATATTATATTGTAAGTAAAAAAATGCCTTAGGGGATCCTTATCAAATAGTAATGAGATAGTGGAATCCTACACGGTATCCTGCAGTTTCCACATGATGATCTGGTGCATCCTGGGCTCCATATAGGTACTTCCTTCTATCACTCCTCTATTTATCAATCCCTTTATATCAATCCCAATTTCTCCCTTAGGTCACAGAGAATGAGATCCCATAGATCCATACATGATAACAAATATAGGATAAGGAAGGGAAAATAAAAGAGGTGATGAAGAAAAGAAAAAGGAAGAAAATAAAAATAAAAAGAAAAAAAAGCCTGGGAAAGCATGGATGCCCAACTCAATATTACAACCACCTAGGAAACAATCCATATTATTGAATCAATAATAGAGATGGAATCTTAATCTGATGCTCTGTTCAAAATATTTGACCGAAAAACCCCAAGTGAATAAATTGATATTTATTTTGTTAAATTTTAAATATTAATTATTCTTCTA
The DNA here is from genome assembly GCA_963277665.1 of Viscum album. NCBI lineage: Eukaryota > Viridiplantae > Streptophyta > Magnoliopsida > Santalales > Viscaceae > Viscum > Viscum album. Next base: position 1,144,740,937 of record OY728138.1, read on the forward strand.
AAACATGAAATGCTCAGATTTCAACCAAACATCCTTCCTTGGGTAAACATCCTATTCTAGGACCACCTAATTAGTCAAAACACATTACTGGAGATAATCTAATAGGGTAAAAGGATGATTTTACCCTTTATATGCATCTGATATAAAAACTTCCAATTTTATTTCACAATTCTAATAAAATAACACGAGACCTTAAAATAGTCCTACCATAAACCTTATCATCTCCAAGATGCCCAGTGGTAATACTAGAATCCATGATCTCAACCTGAGATTTTATACATCATGTTACTTTGATTATTTTATGTCTAGTCTCATAGTTTCAACAACTATCTCCTACATGGGAGACAATTAGCAGTGACCAATCTGGTACTTTGCACCATATGAACACCATTATAATCATCTTAAACCACACTTAAATCCCAAAAACTAATTAAAATGATAAAAATAAATTGAAAATGAGAGATACCAACCTCAAACAACTGAGGGGATCCTCCCCACTATATGAGTTATGTTATACCTCTCTTCAAGAAAAACCCCAATAGGTTTCACCAACTAACTAAGAAGAACATTTGAAAAGAAAAGCATCCCTACACAGGGACAATGATATATCAATTTACTTTGGATGATGTTAAGATAGATCATGATCATACTTGACTAGGTGTAAACTAAGATTCTGCCCTAATTCTTGTAAATCACTCTCTAGGACACACTCAAAACAAATAGGCTACAGTTTCCTTTAACCAAAAACCGACACCACGTCTCATGATAATGCTTCTCTAGGTACAACATGATTCAAGAATTTCATGGCCCCCAATTTATCCCTAATGTGTCCTATGCCATGAAGGGACATTTTTAATTTAACCACAACCTAATGCGAAGATAACTATGATTCTTCTAACTTAATGCTATGATAACAGTGCTATATCGATCGTCACATTCATTAATCCATAAGATCCATAGTAACTCCTCTTCAAAAAATGAGCACCCCACTTGTACTATGATTAACTCTATGAAATCACTTCACCCAGTTTCATTTGATTCATAAATGTCAACTCAATCTACAACTACACTAGAAATATGGACAATGATGGTCAATCAAGACATGAAACCAAGAAATCCTTCCTATTAAAGCCTATCTTGATACCAAATCACCGTAAGAGATTATCAAAATCTAAATCCATCAATATAACTATAACAAAAATGTGATGCACCAAATGTGTATCTATCTCTAAACATGCATAAAACTATGCTCACTATATAAAAAATCATAAAAAACCCAGACCAACCACTTACATAGGATTACCTTGAATCAAACTGATGTCAACCTAAATTGGGTTGAGTTGAACTAAGAGCCTCAAGGTTTCCCACATATCCATATTTAAAACATCACATATATTAGTAATGAGGTCTAACCACTTATCCCAAAAGATAAATAATATATAAATAAGGTAAAGAACACAATGACCTACAAAGTTTAAAAATGAAAACACATCATATAATGTATTTAACCTCACTAAGAATCCTTATATAGAATTGATCCCTCTAGGTGACAATAAAAATGAAGAAGAAAGACTATACTGACACTAACCAAGCATCCATATATGGTAATTGTTGGAACCATGGTCTTATATGAATGATTTGGAATATGATTTGTGTTTTTTTCCATCCTAAGTGGATGTTAAGAATGTGTACCAGCAAAGAGATCATACAGTTCAAGAAGACAACAGTATTGAAGGTGGCACCATTTCCCAGTGTTTTCCAAATATTTGGGCTTGAAAATCGACAAATGGAGAAAAGTGTTTTTGGAAAAGATAATTTCACATCGTGTACTTGATGAAGAGGAATATTTCATGCAATATGTTTTTTCAAGATTAAATCATAAGAAAATGGAAAAGGGATAAGGGCCGCGCAAGTTTTGGGCTAGTCTCGCAAGTGACCTGCGCGCCATGAAGAGACTTGCGCGCCGATGCCTAGTAGGACTGGAAACATAAACGCCTATTGTTTTTCAAGATCATAATTTCAAAATATAGAAAAGGAAAGAAGTTCACGCAAGTATTTCTGTGGTCACGCAAGTGAGTAGCTTGAAAAAGACGAGGGAGGATGAGCTGCGCGCCGGAACCTGGGCGCTGAGGGAAGACTAGTGCGCCACCGTGCATGGGGGTCCAGTTTGCCTATAAATAGAGGACCCCCTCCTCATTTGTAACGAATTTCAAGACTTAGAGATTTTTTGGGGCTCTCGTCATGCAAGTGGTTGAGTCGCGCAAGTGGTTGTTGGGTCTCACAAGTAGAGGCTGCGCACCGACTGTTGGATACACATCCAAAGTGGTTTGGTATTAAAGGTGCTGAGTCGTGCAAGTTTTGAGTTCAAATAGGCAGTGTCGTGCAAGTTGTTTAGAGTCACATGCACACCGAGTTTGTACCGCGCAAGTGACTTGCGCGCCATTCCTGAAACATGCGCACTGGATCTTGGAGAAGCGCACCAGGGTTGTTAAAGGAAATCCATCCTTTTGAAGTTTCACGAAAGCTGGAGGATCATCTGGTACCATCATCACAAAGTGAGAATCGTCTTCAGGTGAGAGTTGGACGTCAACAGAGCATCTACATACAAAATAGGATGCATTCTTATGCAATGATGAAGATACCTTTATGTCTATAAACTGAGTGTGACTTCACTAAGGGCAGTGAGCCAGAGGGATTCAACAGGAGTGACCCGAGGGAAGTAGTGAGCTATCCCTGAACCTTTGTAAATGAAGTGAGCCTGGGATAGAGTGATTGTGCCCAAACTTTTGTAATCCACATCTAGTGAAGATTTTTAGAATTTGGTACGACTGAAAACTTATCGGCGTATGCTCCTTGGATGTAGCCCTTAGTGGTGAACCAAGTAAAAAGTGTTGTGTCTTCTCTATGCAAGTGAATGTTTTCTTTCTGATCATATTCATCATAAAGGATCAACAAGTTCCTAGCAAAGTGGGAACATGATTAATCACATTAAAAGAAAAATTTGTCACCCTGATTCACCTCTCCCCTCTCAGGGTGTCCCAGGGTCCTACAAGTGGTATGGGAGGGTAGAGGTTGCTGGTATTGAATCTGTCATTTATCGTCATGGAGAATGTAATAAATGTCAGGGGAGTCACTCACTTTGATGGAAGAAATTTCCAGATCTGGAAGAACAGAATGAGATCTCATCTAAGATATCTTGGAATGGAAGTTATCTTTTCTATTGTTCAAGGAATACAAGTCACTGATCCAATAGGCCTGGCTATGACTGAAACAGACAGGAAAATTCATGATGTAGATGATAAAGAATAAAATTCACTCACTACAGCCCTTTCTGATCAAGACTACCTAAAGGTTATGAATTAAACCTCAGAAAAATCCATGTGGGATAAACTCAAGAAGATTTATGAAGGAGATAGAAAAGTTAAGGAGGGAAAACTACAAATGCTGCACAATCGGTTTGATGATCTGAAGATGCATCCAAACAAGAATGCAGACTCTTTCTTCAAACGAACTACTGAAGTGGTTGGAGCAATTTGGGGTCTAGGAAAATAAATAAAAGACATTGATTTTGTATAGAAAATATTAAGAATACTTCCACCTCTATAAAATGAAATGGTGTCATCCCTTGAGGAATGTGATCTTTCCAAACTATCTCTGGATGATCTACTGAGCAGCTTGGTAGCATATGAAATGAGAGTCAAACCGGAAGATGCTACAACTCGTGTGAGCAAGGAAATGGTATTCAAGGCCATGGATAAATTTAAAATCTCAAAATATAGTAGTGGTGAAGATGACGAAGAAAAATAAATTTTTCCTCTTATTGCAAAGAAGTTCCATAAGGGAAAAGGGAAATTCAAAGGGAAGTTACCTCTCGCATGTTTTCATTGTGGAAAAGTTGGGCACATTGCCACTTAGTTATTAAGAAAGATCAATGATGAAAATAGTGAAGATGAAAGATTCGAGAAACCTCAGAGAAGGTTCTTCAAAAAGGGAGACTTCAAATCTGGAAAGAAAATGGAAATGAAGAGTTTTATCTATGAAGAGGAAGAAGATGATAATGAATTCTTTGATGAAGAAGAACCATAATTCAAAACTGGGAACCATGCTTCCATGATGGCCATTGTTGAAAAGTCAGAAGATAATGGTGGAGAAAAACAACTGAGAACTTGTGTACATCCTGAGATGCAACTTAAGGATGCAGTTACTAAGATTAAGATTAAATGTAAGATTTGCAATAAGTGGAAATAAATTGTAGAAGAATCAACTGAATACGTTGATCAACTTGAAGCTGAAATTGAATGACTGGGAGAATTTTTTAAGGTACAATATAAAATAATTGAATGAAATGATGATGTAGAGGATCTGAAGGTGAGAATTGAAGAGCAAAAAAAGGTCATCAATTACCTCACCTCCAAACTAGATGAAAAATCCAAGACTGCTGAGGGTCTTGAGGAGGAAGTTGTTACTCTAAGGAGTAAACTTGGGACTGAATCAATTCCAAATTATTTGAGGAAGAAAATACAGTTTGGAAGATTCTCAGATGCAGAATTACTAGTAAGAGACAAGTGTGGTTCAGATGGGGTTGGAAAAATCTTGAGTGATCAAAGACCCGCTTGCATGGGAAAGATTAGAATTGGCTGTGAGGTTGAGACATCAAATGCTGGAAGTGAAAAGATCCAAAATTAAGATAAGATGAATGTTGAACATGTTGAAACATTTACTAAAGTTCTGAAAAAGGAACCCTCAATCCAAACTAAAAAGGGAACTGAAAAGTTTCCTTAAACATTCAGAAATGACAGACAGTCTAACTATTCTCCCAAGGAAGAAGGAATGAGGAGAAATTTAAGTGAGAAGACATTTACCCTCATGAAGTGTCAGTTCTATGGCTCTGTGGGCCATACCATGTCTTATTGTGAAGAGGCATGAAGCTATCTAAATGGAGAAGATATAGATGTTCAACAAAGAAGAACATATTCATATTCTAATTGTTATAGAAGAAACAATTTCTATGGATATTGTTATCATTGTTCAAACTTTGGACATAAGGCTGCTAATTGCAGGTAGAGAAGGGACATGGACACCTCGTACCAATGTTCAATACAAGTCAAGTATCGTCAGCAAGACAATGTTTCTCTTTCAAACAAGTTTTCTCCTCTCAAAGAAGTTTTTTACTATGAAGAACCTGGGTATGAGGAAGAGATAATTAAAAGGCCATCAGTACTATATACTCAATCAATTGTCTCATGGAAGGAAATTAAGAAGATTGAGAAATCCAACCTTGCAGAGGTGGCCCTCAAAGATACAGAGAACAACAATACCTGGATTCTGTATAGCGGTTGTTCATCTCATGTGACAGGTAATGCCTGCTTGCTAATAGATGTCAAAAGGAATGTTGATGGTACAATACTATTTGGTAATTATGGAGCTCTGAAAATCTAAGGGAGTGGAAGTACAAAATTAGCTAATATAGAACTAAAGAAGACTGATGTCCTTTACGTAGATGGCCTACGTCATAATCTCCTCAGTGTGAGTCAACTCTGTGACTCAGGACTTATAGCTACTTTTAATCAGAAAGGTTGCACTATCAAGGGAAAGGGAAGCAATTCACTTATAAAGGGATGCCTAATAGAAGAAAACTTGTATCAGGTTGATAGTGAAGAAAATGTCGGTTACATGACTGTTGAAGAAGAAAACAATTTGTGGCATTGGATACTGGGACACATAAATCAACAAGAAATGGATAAAATATCAAAATTTATAATTGTCATGGACATTCCAAACCTAAAGAGTGAATGTGAAAAATATTGTGATACTTGCATTCGTGGGAAGCTAGTCTGTAGTTCATATCGGCCAAAGAAGAAAAGGGCATCTCACCTTCTTGATCTGATTCATACAGATGTATGTGGGCCAACAAATGTTGTTGGAACTCATGGAGAAAGGTACTTTGTCCTTTTCATAGATGATTACAGTAGAATGGCATGTGTGATGGTCATTCACAGGAAACGACAAGTCCTTGACTGCATGAAAACATATCAGAGAATCATCGAAAATGATACTGGATGAAAAATCAAAGTGTTGAGATATGAAAATGGAGGAGAATACATATCGATTGAATTTGAAAATTATCTGGATAAGCATGGGATACATCAATAGGTAGTTGTTGTGAGAACTCCATGACAAAATGGAGTTATTGAACGTAGGAATCGACAAGTGAACAACATGGCATGAACTATGCTGATTGAGAGTCATATTCCATGAAATTACTGGAAAGAGGCTTTTCAAGCTGTAGTGTACATTTAGAATCGAACAAGACTTTATGTGGGTGAGACGAAGACACCATATGAATTGTGGAATGGACGGAAGCCCTCTTTAAAATACTTTCGTGTCTTTGGCAGTAAATGCTTCATCCGGAACAAATAACGAAATAAATGGAAGTATGAAGACAATGTAGATGAAGGAATTTTCCTCGGATACTCAATGAATAGCAAAGCCTACAAGTGTTTCAACAAGAGTTTAGGAAGGATTGTGGAAAGCACTAATGTTAATATAATTAAAGAGAAAACCACAAATGCTTCTAAGATGTCATATTCTGATGTGGTAGAAAGTCAAAAATAAAGTGAATGTGAAGAAAATACAAATGAAAAAATAGAGGAAGCTATAAAAAACACTCACCAGTCACATCATGTTGTTGACCCAGAAGAAGAATCTAAAGAAGAAACTATGGATGAAGAGAATGAAACTAAACCTTGCAGGAGAAATTGAAGAGCTGATATTGATTGATCCAACATAATTTGGGATAAGAGTGCACCCAATCAAACAAGAAGGAAAAGGAATAACACGCAATCTGCATTTCAATCAGTTGTAGAGACATCCTCATTTGAAGACGCTACAAATGATGAATCTTGGGTGAAAGCCATGAATGATGAATTAGATCGGATTGACAAGAATCAAGCATGGGATCTTGTCTGTAGACCCAAAGGTCACAATTTGATTGGTACCAAATGGATCTTCAAAAATAAATTTGATGAGCATGGAAGTGTCATCAGAAACAAGGAACGACTGGTATGTAAAGGATACTCCTAGATTTAAGGCATTGATGTTGAAGAAACCTTTGCTCTAGTGGCTATACTTGAGTCAATCAGGATTTTCCTTGCCATGGAACTCTAAATAGGATTTAAAGTATTTCAAATGGATGTCAAGACAACATTCTTGAATGGTTTACTCGAAGAAGAAGTCTACAATGAACAACCAGTGGGCTTTGTTTTAGGTACTTATGAAATGAAGGTATGAAAACTGAAGAAATCTCTATATAGTTTGATGCAGGCACCATGAGCCTAGTACTCGCGGTTGGATTCATATCTCAAGAAGATGGAATTCAAAAGAGGAGGAGTAGATCAAAATCTCTATGTGAATAATTCTCCAAAAGATCAATTCATGGTTCTAGTCTACGTTAATGATATCATATTCGGTGGCAGCAGGCAGAAATCAGTTGACGAATTTACCAATCACATGAAATTAGAATTTGAAATGTGTATGATTGGGGAGCTCGTATATTTCTTGGGGCTGTAGGTGATTCAAAAGAAGGAATACACTTTCATTTGTTGGAAAAAATATGCAAGAGAGCTGCTGAAAAAGTTTAATATGCAAGATTCCAAACCAATTTCAACTCCGATTTCAGTTGGAACTAAACATGGAAAGCATGAGGATGGGGACTCTGTTGATCCCACCGTGTACAGGATGATCATTGGGAGCTTACTGTACCCAATAGCGACATGGCCATATATGGTCTTTGTGACATGCCTTGCGGCCCACTTTCAGAGTAATCCAAAGGAGGAATATATGGCAGCAATAAAAAGAAGGATGAGGTACATTCAAGGTACACATAACATTGGGTTATTTTTTGCTGCAGGCAGGGACAGTGAATTATCAGCATTTTCTGATGCTGATTGGGCTGGTGATGTAGTAGACAGAAAGTCCACTAGTGGTGGATCATTCTATATTGGGCATAAATGTGTTGGCTGGTTGAGCAAGAAACAAGAATGTACTTCTATTAGTACTACTAAATCTGAGTATATCTATTCCAAAAAGTCATGCACTCAACTACTATGGATGAAGAAACAATTAATTGATATTGGTGATGTGGTAAAGCAACCAATGGTGATTTACTGTGATAACAAGATCACAATTGATCCTACTAAGAATCCTATTCAGCATTCCTATACGAAACATATTGAAATAAGGTATCACTTTATCAATGAAAAAGTTGAACAAGGGGTGATTAGAATGGATCATGTGGGAACTGATGAGAAAGTGGCTGATATCCTGATGAAGCCACTGTCCACGGCTGTGTTTGAGAAGCATCAGTTGAACTTCGGTGTTCACCCACCTCCCAGTGCTTAAGGAAGTTATGCAATACCCCTCTCCCCGATTATGATAACTGTTTTTATCTATTTATGGATGTGATGCAGGTTTATGGGGGAGATACTATCCAGTGGGTATATGGTTTGAGATGAACAATGAACAAATAACCAAGCTTTGGGTTTATTGTCAATGGGGGATAAATGAATAAATTCAGGAATGTTCAGTCATATAATGCTCTTGTGACATAATGCGAATTCAGTGTCACTGAAAGGATGAGAAGGATAAGAAGGATTTCATCGATCATGTAATGATTCTTGGGAATCATTGAGAATTATAGAACACTGGAACCCAATTAAATCTTTCTCTCTTGTTTTCTACACCGAGAATTGCTCACGTAGACTTAGAGTGTTGGCTGATTTGATTCTTGCATTTTTGGTTTTCACATGGATGAAGATCTATGGAATTTATTTTCTGATTGACAACAAACCCAAAGGGGGAGATTGTTGGAACCATGGTCATCTATGCATGAGTTGGAGTATGATATGTGTTTTTGTCAATCCAAAGTGGAAGTTCAAAATGTGTACCAGCAAAGAGATCATACAGTTCAAGAAGACATCAATATTGAAGGTGGCACCGTTTCCCAATGTTTGCCAAATTTTTGGGCCTGAAAATTGACAAATGGAGAAAAGTGTTTTTGGAAAAAAAAATTGTGCACCGTGTACATGATGAAGAGGAATATTTCATGCCATATGTTTTTCAAGATCAGATCATAGGAAAATGGAAAAGGGATATGGGTCGCGCAAGTTTTGGGATGGTCGCACAAGTGACCTGCGCACCATGAAGAGACTTGTGCGACGATTCCTAGGAGGACTGGAAACTTGCATGCTTATTGTTTTTCAAGATCATAACTTCGAAATATGGCAAAGGAAATAAGGTCGCGCAAGTATTTGTGTGGTCACTCAAATGAGTAGCGCGATAGATGCTTAGGAGGATGAGCTGTGCGCTGGAACCTGCGCGCTGAGGGAAGACTTGCGCGCCGCCGCGCAGGGGGTCCAGTTTGCCTATAAATAGAATACCCCCCTCCTCATTTGTAATGAAGTTCTAGACATAGAGATTTTTTGGAGCTCTCTTCACGCAAGTGGTTGTTGGGTCATGTAAGTAGAGGCTGCGCGTCGACTGTTGGATGCGTGTACAATGTGGTTTGGGATTTAGAGGCGCTGAGTCGCGCAAGTTTGGAGTTCAAAGAGGAAGTGTCGCGCAAGTTGTTTAGGGTCACATATGTGCCGAGTTTGTACCATGCATGTAACTTGTGCGCCATTCCAGAAACGTGTGCGCTGGAGCTTAGAGAAGCGTGTCAGGGTTGTTAAAGTACATCCGTCCTTTTAAAGTTTCACGAAAGCTGGAGGATCATATTGTACCCTCATCACAAAGTGAGATTCGTCTTTAGGTGAGATTTGGACTTCAACAGGTCATCTACATCCAACAGAGGATTCATTCTTATGCAAAGATGAAGAGACCTTTATGTCTATAAACTGATTCTGATTTCACTATGGCCAGTGAGCCAGGGGGAGTCAACGGGAGTGACCTGAGGGAAACAGTGAGCTATCCCTGAACCTTTGTAAAGGCAGTGAGCCTAGGACAGAGGGATTGTTCCCAAACCTTTGTAATCCACATCTAGTGAAGATTAGTGGAATTCGGTACGACTGAAAACTTGTCGGCGTATGCTCCTTGAACGTAGCCCTTAGTGGTGAACCATGTAAAAAGTGTTGTGTCTTCTCTGTGCATGTGAATGATTGCTTTCTGATCATATTCATCATACAGGTTCAACAAGTTCCTACCAACTTGGGAATAAGATCCATCACATTAAAAGAAAAAGTTGTCACCCTGATTCACCCATCCCCTCTTAGAGTGTCCTGGTGTCCTACAGTAATACACACTTCAATTCATGTTAATGAGAAAATAAAAGCTATCTATTTTCATCAAACATAGTGAAATGATTAGGTTACCTACAATGATGGGTTTACCACATAGGAATCCCATGCCCTATCAACATACTAGGGTAAATACACCTCCCATACATGATGACTGAGTCATTAACCTCACAAGTAAATGCCTTAATATAGATTTATATAACCTACTATAAGAAGAATATATATATGTAAGTTGGATAAAATGAATATTCCTTAATCATCAATAATAATCATACACATGTGGTCCTATATGATGTAAATCTTTCATTCCAAATAAGATGCATGATATTCCTCTCATCTTTTCATTCTAAGAGTTAAAATCCATATCCAGCCTTTTGTAAATGTAAAAGATCCAAAAATCCCTAATAAATCCTTACATCCCCATGACATGTTTAGCGCCCAAGGAGAATATAATATAGAACTATAATATTTTTTTATCAAAGAAACAATCACATACCCTAGAAACTAAGATTTCTTACTGGAAAAGTGTTCTCAATGCACAATTCTGATATCCAAAAAAAATTCAAAGGGGTTAGTAATACTTCTTTCAACCTTATCCTAAATAGTAAATACCATGAAAATAATAGCTCTAATAACAATTTTTAATTTCCTAACCTGGAAATAACTACACCAATTATCCAAGCTAGTTCATTACGAAGTCTCAAGCTTGTCTCCCCATATGACAGAGTCTACCAACTATCTTTTAAGGCCTAAGGTTTAAATTTTGGGAGGCTGTACCCTTATATTATATTAAGAAAGAAAATAATAGTTAATAATCATTCATTAAAGTAAATTAACCAAAATAAAACATGATGTAATAATAAATGAAAATTCTATAAAATCCCAAAAATCTATGTCATACATAGAACACTGGTAACCCACTGGGCCAACCATACTGATACATGAGTTCTAAAAAATGAAATAAAAGTACATGGATCTACTACAAACTCTAATCCAAACCATATACAAGTTCTCTATATAATTTTGTACAACACTATCCTGATTAGAAAACTCCACTCAATCATCTACAACTGATCATGAAACTCTAGTGCATAGCCTTATCCCCCATGAAAACTTTGTTCATCCTAAAAATCATACATAAGGTCTACACACATACAAACACCAGGATGCACATGTAGGGATTAGAAGTAATCTTAGTGGGCTACACAATGATGAACAAACCAAAACGCTTCCATAAATTCATTAAAATTTAATATTCTTATCCTAACTAATACATAATTGAAAAGATATGTAAAGACAATGAATGTGTTTCCAAAATCATTTCCCAGGTCCATAATCATGGTGAACTAGGAATGTGCTTCCATGGATGTGAATATTTATTTTCATATACATTTATAGTCCCATACCAATAATTATATACAGAAATATGAATATAGACAAATACGGTGCATTAAATATCATAAAACCCATTAAAAACTGATCCTTTGTTTCATAATTTGGATCACCTGGATATTCTATGAAATAGGTGATTGAGTTGGAAATATTTCCACTCAAGCCATTCATCATTAATTCAATATTTGGATCTGTAATCCCAATCGACATATACCTTCATTGGACAATTCTAGAAATTACAATAAGCAATCTATGTCCCTATAGGGGATACACATTATAACATGGGATCACCTGTATTAGTCTCTAATAACTGTGAAGAAGGAAAAAAGTTAAGTATATATAGACATCTTGTAAATTTTTATTAATCCAGACACCATAGTGGTCATGATATATAAACTGATCCAATGTTTGAGCCCTAGGTCCTGGTCCATAGGCATTTATGATGTTGAATCTTGTATAATACCAAAGGGGTTCAGCCTTTGGTGATCTGTAAAAGGAAAAAAATTCATACCCAAGTTCATTCATGACAGCAATTCATGAGAAGTGTATCATTCGAGAATCCAACTAACCATAGGGAGAGCCTATGCATCGCTCAAGGAGGGAATAATCATCCATCAAGAATAACTCACATCAACAGTGAGGAGAGCCATGACCACTACCATAATCATGAAATTGAAAAGGGAGGGCATAATCATCCATGTCTCATTGGAGAGACTAATAATCCAAAAGTATACATCAACTATGTGGAATTCCATGTACAACACCATGATCTAGTAACCGATATGGGAGAGTGTAACCATCCCAATCCCTTGATAGTACATAATCATATACAATTATTTTTGTATTAAGGAGAGTGTAATACTCCTAATCATATAACAAAGAGAGGATAGAGGAATCATGAACATCACTCTGGATAAATTTATCATATATGAGTAACATTACAAGGGATTATATACTTGTATTTCCTCATCTCAGGCTCAATAGCAGAATACTATGAACCACAAATTTAAATCACAATAATATAATTATCAAAAAACATAGGCTCTTTAAGAAGATCATAGGTAGTACCTATTGGTATATAGTTATATATGGAAATAACATGGATCAGAAGACATATCCTAGGAAATCTTATTTGGGCATCCTGAAGGGAAAGAAATATGTCTTGAGTTAGGCTCAATAACCACCAACAAAAAACAACCTTATGCTAACACAAATGCATTAACCATAAATGGGTGAACATATAAGAAAAATTGTGAGGGTGGATGGATGCCTAAACCCAATAAAACTGCAAAAAACCACAAGGGATTAAAAGACTAGTACATGTTCTATGGTGACACATGATACCATCTATAACAAAACTGAACATACAAGGTAAGGGTTAGGATAACATTAGAGAACCCAATGGGTCCCACATGTCACACACAAGAGTGGAATCCTACTAGAGATCATCAGTAGAATAGTTAAAGTGTGAATCAAACATGGTATCCTCAAAGTACACACAAAAGTGAAGGAATCATACATGGGATACTTAGTTATAAATGAAAATTATTATTCCTACATTGGATCTTTGATGAGAAGTAAACAGTTAAATCCTACAAGGGATTCATAGATTGGAATATAAGAAGGGGTGTCTTTCGTGGATTCCTAACTACATGATATAATCAGTAGAGGCATCATGCATGGGATCCTTGTAATGGTATATTGATAAAGGGATACTATAAGGGATTTCATAGATCCAATTGTATGAAAAGTAATCCCTCAAAATATTCTTAGTAAATAGTATGGGAATAAAGGAATCATACATGAGATCCTCAGAAACAAATAACCTCATGATATCATAGGGCAAAAGGAAACATCTCGCAAGGGAGGCTTCCTAAAAAAACCTACAAGACACTAGTCATTATAGAAAACTCATCACCCATACAAGATCTAGGTCTCAAACTATGTTGGTCCAAACTCCCTACTTATCATTCCCATTTAATTCTTGATCATGAGATTACTGAATTCCATAAATAGAGGAAGAACCTCTCCATTTAGATTTTTTTGAGAAGTGGCCATGGAGTCCTTAAGACATCACTAGGGTCTTACCATCAAAATACATGTGAAAAGATACTAAAAATGATCTATTTAAGGGTCTAATTCCTTCTATTAGGAGAAAAGATACAAAAACCCAAAAAATGGTGGAAAAGGAGTATTACACAACAGGTATACCCTGGCACACAACATGTAACCTAAATGTTCCACTTGCATGACCACTGTACGTGGTATGTTAAATCCCATATACCAGACATGTTATTCATATACCTAGTGTGTACCCAATATGGGGCAGCTTTATGCGGTAACTCACATGGCTTGGATATGTAAATCATTTAGTAGTGTACATCCACATGACATAAAAACATGACAAGGTATGGCTATGTAACTTACAAGACATTTTTACCTTATATAACAAGTTTTTCTGGGTACTCGACTAAACGACTGAGTACAAATACATGGTGTTTGTTCCTTAAACCACACATCATGTAGATCAGTTTTCCCAAATGGAGAACCTCTATATCACCCCAAAACCCCATTTTCATCCTAAAATAACTTTATTGACCCAAATGGGTTATAAGAATCTATTATAGGGTATTAATAAGTTTAAATTAAAAACTATGGGGAGATGAAAAAAATTAAAAATGTAATCTATTTGAGTGGAATACATCGAAGCTTCAACCATTTCCATGGTCTACAGTTTCAACATGATGATCTAACATGTCATGATCTTCTATACGATACATCCTTCCATCTCCATCCCTTTCTATATATATATATATATATATATATATATCCCTTATTTCTCCCTTAGATCATAGAGAAGGAAATCCCATAGGGGCGTCTGCGATTAGTTAAACGGAAAATGGAAGTAAAAGAAGAAAAGAAGAAAAGGAAAATAATTAAACTGAAAAAAAGAAAAGGGGGCATGGTTCGACCCCAATGTCTTTATAAAATTTATGCCCCTCCTTGAAAAAAAATAATGATTCTATACGCAAAAGAAGAGAAAAAATATTAACTTACCACACAGTTAAAATGAAACAACCAAATGAAACTCCATGAATAAATCAATACCTATGGTATTAAATATCAAATATTAATTATTCCACTAAAATTAAAATTTCTTGTATTTCCACCAATCTCTGATACTAGGGTAAAAACCTTATTACGAGAAAAATAGAGTGGTTATAAAAAATTACTTGAGATCATTTTCTTGGGGAAAGATACCATTTTAACCATTACAATACTATTATAGAAAAACCTAATACATTTGCTCAAAATATAAGCTCTAAAAACACTTGAACTTACATTGCACCATGAATTACTTTTGGATCACACGCAACATCCCTAATACTGATACCAATGAAAGACTCTAACCATAATCACTTTAAACTACAACATATGATATTCATATAAAATATATATCTAACAATATATTATGACAAACTAGTATCCCAATGTCACCTTAAACGTCAAAAAACTAGTCTCACTACATTGGAAACCTATCCAACATGAGATATGTTAAACCTCAACCAATTATTTTATCCCCAGAATATGAGTATCACTATAGAAAATCCGAATAACAAAAAATTGGATTATATGGCCCATGCCTCACCCATTATAGTAGTAATGTCTAGACCTGCCCAACAATATCCCACAAAAGTGCTAGCACTAAACACCAACAAATTACCATTCTCATATCTCTATGAATGTTATCTATTGGCCAATAGTGTCATTACCACCATATAGATACTCTTATACTAGTTCAAAAGTGTCGACCCCAAATGGGTCTTGTCACAATTCTCACCCATAATTTAAATCCTCATAAGGACCAAGTTTTATTAGTCAGATAAGTGTTCATTGATCTATCACTAAGGTCACATACCATCACAGAGGGATACATTACAACTCATAAAAAATTAGGCCATCATACCCAAAACAATCATACCACCATACTAGTAATTCAAGATTACATAGGTTTATCCAAAGACTAAACAATTCCCAATGGACTTACAAATTACCCATTCACTAACCAAATACTCAACTGAGTAATGTACTAAAAAAATACACACATACTCTCCCATGCCAAGAATATTCCCTAAACATCCTTTCAAATAATGACAAAAATTATATATAGTTAGAGTTATCCATTGATAACTATTTCATAGGTTTTCTCTAATGATCATAATCAATATCACCAAAACACAATTGCTTCATGATCCCATACAACCCAGTCACATAACTTGAGTCATGCTACATGACTCATGTCTCAAGTAACTTCATCTCACATTCATAACCCACTTATAGTTATCTGCAAGCATGTAATTTTAATTTTATTAGCTGAGTAATACTACTCAGTCCAAGGATATTCACATAATCATCTAATGCACATGAATAATTTCAAATACATTAGCCTTTAATGATGCTCTTATCACAACATAACAAAAAATCATGATATCCTTGTAATCTTTCAATCTTGAAACCATCCTTGATACCAAGAGTAACTCCCGAACTCTACAACACATCACAATGTATATCACTGACACCATCTTATATAACCCATCAAGGTATGTTCATCAACCCAGTCTAATGGAGTACAATTCCTCCATGAAGTTATATAGGAAAAATTAATATAGGTTATTGTTGACACATTATATAACAAAACCCATTTCTAATCCACAAATTTTTTGTATCCTTAGTGAAACTCATTCCCATAACCATTTCACCTCTTAGGAATAAAATACCCTCATAGAGTCATTACTAGGTAATTAAACAACCTCACCGACCCGCAATTGGTCTCCTAACACACCTAATTGAAGGGAATACGCTTTCATCAATGGAAAAAAATTACACTAGAATACAAAAGACCCAACATTATATAACATACCATAATTTTTTTGAGTTTAATAACACTAACAAGTTATATGGTAAAATACCATATATGTTGTTGACACATTAATCAAATAAACCACCATTAAAAAATGTAATTACATGAAAACATGAATATATAATATAAATCATATGTTCCAAATATAATTCATCTAAAAATTCCTCTTACCAATGATAAAAGTGAAAAACCATAAATAAAAATGCTATTAAACATCTCATATTCAATAGAAATTGTATCCATAACAACACAAATCATGAACAATATTCCTAGTCCCTTTTTACCTGGAATTAACATAGAAAAGGTGTTACTAAATCACAAGTCAAGGGTATATAAAAATATCTAACACAATACTAAAAAATATCTATTATCAACCCAAAAATTATGACAAAATAAGGTTCTGATACCTTTTTAAAATTCACTGACTATGGGCCACATAGCTAATCCTGGAAAAAGTCACCATATGACCTCAAGTGAACCTCTCTATACACTAGATGTTATTAACTAGAAAAAATTAAATAATATAAAAAATGGGGAGACTATTCCCTATAAATAGATCCATGAAAGAATAAAATAATAACTAAAACAAAAACATCACAAAATAAGAGTATGCACAAATAAACAAACACATTGACACAATAAATTCAACAGAAAAGAATATAATGAAACAAATATTGATCGCCCACTAGGTTTATTCCAAATAAAAAATATAATATTTGAACAATGGAACTATTATGATTCTCAGGCATTACACAACCTATCTCAAAATAATCATCAAGCTAACAAATCTCGATCTACTGCACATCCTATATTAAACCTAAAAGAAGACCAAAATGACTAAATGTGCACTGAGGATTTTGTACATGGTGTGGGAAATACTTCCCTTTCTGGTATCACCAAATGACCAAAGTATATTACATAATATACAAGTATACACACAAAATAAAATAAGTATGTCACACAAGTGACTTAGAAATCATTTTCTAACAATTCCACCATGATAGCCTATGCATCAGGTCACCATGCATTAACAAGGCCACTATGACACCTGATCATACCTACTTAGGTTCCAACCAAAAATCAATCCAATAACATCACCATATGACTATATTTTATTGATACCAATACCATACATAAGGAACCAAGGTAGGGTGGGGTCTGAACCCTAACCCATTACCCATAGACACTCGGTATTGTCATACATCTATATTAGAACCCACTTCCCTATCACTCAAGAAGGGGTCTTTTAATGTCACCATGAATCATATTTTTACACAACTAAGCCCTAGGGATAGTCCATAATAAAGGAATAATCATTTAAATGTCTAATCTACACACACATACCCAAACCATCAATGAATTTTTTTAACTAATACCTGAAATAACATTGCACGATAATCACACTAATCCATGACCTCATACTATGGGGAGGTCTAAGTTAACCAACATATTTTCACAGACATGAGAGAGGTTATAAGAATACCAATCCATTACCATATACACTAGGGTGTTTATAATAACACCTACCCATCCCCATAAAATCTCAAGAGGTCATCATAAAATGCAATATTGGTAGGGACCATAAGAAATCACACAAATCAACAGAATATAATATAGATATAGTTATTGAATACCCAAAATGTCATCGAAAAATGTCTCACCTATCCTATTAAAGAACCCATGGGTTCCTACAAACCCATCAGAGTCACTCTTTATCGATACCATCCTACACTCATCACCTATTAGTACTTTCACTGCCCAAAGGTTCCTTTGAACGACAACTCATTTCCCGGTTGACATCCTCATCCATATCCCTCAACACTCTTGGTCCAAATACGCAGATCCTATAAGAAATAATCTCAATATAAACTTCTCAGAAACTTGATGACAATTCAAAAAAAACCCATGAACTGAACCTGGTCCCTGTATCACATCTTTTAAGGGAGATCCCTCTATCTACTACTTAGAGGAAACAAATATCTATGAGTTTATTCTCTTCTAGATAGACTCTTACGACTCAAAATAATAATATAATTACCATTCTCCATCAATAAGTAGTTCCTTATCACATACAAAATTTAAGTCTTTCATGTCTATCACTATTGGGTCCGAGAACCCTTTTGACTACTCATTATCCTTAGAAGCATCTAACTAGAATACCCAAATCTTTTATTGAATCCCAAGACCCATAAAGGTATCTCATAATCCTAAACATCACACATAACTCTTAGAGGCATAGTCATTCTGGGATTCCCAATTTAATTCATGAAAAATAGTTTCCATCCAAGATATAAGAGGCCCAAAATCACCTTTTCACTTCTCAAGGTGCACTATTAGTATATAGTTATATAACAAGTTCCATAAAATATGTATAAAAGCATGTATTTGGGTATGAACACAAATAAGAATTTATATTATTGGGGAACCAACCCCTATAATGGAGTTAACACCCTTGAAAAGCTCCACATAACCTCATAAAATCCCATTCATTCCTCATCCATGTTTGTCCCACCACCCGATATACCATACCACATCGTATGACATCATTTATTAATTATAAGTAATTATAAATTATTATTAAAATCAAACTAATGATAAAACATCAATGAAAACTCATTAAGCACCATTTTTTCATTAAAATCATTACCAACTACCTTGAGAGGATTCATTGAACATCCATGACAACATGCCGACCAAAATCCCTATCATGAGACACTCTCTTAATAACCAATTTCTTTAAATTTTATGAAAAACCCTAAAATAGGGTAAAACTTACCTCAACAATACCACTTTTGATAAAATAATTTTAGCCTCATAATAATTCCCCAATCCTCCATAAAAATAGTATTTTATTTTGGTCGATTCAACAATTCCCTGGTAGAACCTTCACTAAACCCTAACCAAAATCATATTGGAGATATGGATAGACACCAAAACCAAATAAAATGGTGGAAAAGAGAGATAATTAAAACAAAATTTCCAAAAATAAAGCTTAGAACACCATATGAAATATTGGGTGGATGTTCATAAAAAATAACCTCCCTCCATGCGCTCCATTAGTAAAAAACAATGAGGTGTGGGGGATATCAATTTTATCTTGATAATAAAATTGAAAACCCATTCATGGTGTGAATACATAGTTCACACCATGAACCATAAGTGATATAGGGTCTATTTCATAGTCTTGAAATTTCATGGTTTTGACCAGGGGTTCATGCCTTGAATGGGCTACTACTATAACTCTACAGTAGCATGACCACCCGAACCTTCTTTGACCATCACCCAAACAGCATGATCATCCACCATGCATAAAAAAACATCCAAAAATACCATTAAAATATTTCTTAACACTCCATATCCAAATACAAGTCCCAATTCTTAAAAAAATTACCCAGTTGACAAAACATTCAAATTCATTTTCTAAATAATGATTTGAAAATCTACAGGCCATTACATAGTGAAAGTGGGATAATTAAAGATAAATTCCCAAAATCATTTTAATTTTTAAGTTTTACTAACTATGTTATATAAAATTATTTGGTGCTATTGTATAAATATGAATCAAATAGTGTGATCTATATGGATTCCCTAAAATCGGTATAATAATTGAACGTTTATATGATAACCACTAAATCATTATTATATGTTAGATATCATAAATATGTATGTTTCATACAATTAAATGCATGAGATATGCCTTATTATGATTAATTATTAAATGAAATAATGCAACTTTCTCATTTTTTAACTCATGAGTAAATTTAAAAGAACTCAAGGATTATCTTCTTGGGATTATATATAGGTGTGATCAGTATGAGATATTGATTATTAAATAATTCCATTACTTCATCTGATTCTATATATTGATAAAGATATATTAATATTGTTTATTGGAAATTATAGGCACTAGTATTCTATGTAGTAATGGAGAGACCCACCAATGTGATGGGTGAATCACATTATCCCTGGATACACCACAGAGAAGGGAGTGTTATGGATGCCTATGAGTGATCTTTATTAAGAATTTTTAGATGAAAATTATATAATCTCAAAGACGCAAGTTACATGTGATATTGTTTCTTATTATATGTGGAATAGTTTTGGTTTTAAGTAAGGTATATCATTGGATTTAGATATCTATATTATATCTACTACATTTATTAAATATTAATTGATCCTTAGAAACCCATCACCACCTGAATTAAAATTCTTATATGATCTATTAGTAATAGTGTGTTATGAAGGGTATCACCTTGAATATTGTACTCTATACCACTTGAATTAATACATACCATGGGTTTATATATACACACACCAACTAATTTCATGTTGACATTTTTTAAATCAACTAAGTAAATTAGACTTATTTTCTAAAAAAATATTTTAAAATGTTTTTTTAGGAAGATTACTTCCAGTAAATTTTTCATATGATTGGATATACTACCATCGATAATTTTGGTATCGGAATCTGGAAATTATTGTTAGTTTACTAATTGTTTTTAATAATTACTACATCAATATAATTCAGGATTTGTTTTTTTTCCATTGGTAGTTATTTATTTATTTCGTATATTTTTCTCAAAATAATTAATATGATTTTGTAAATATCCATATTCCATACTCAAAATTATTTAATTCTTTTTTTTTAAATTAGTCTCTTAACGAGACACCAATAACCACCACTATAAAAACCCATCCTATTATGGATTATTAAGAAACACCAATAATAGTGATTTTTCACCTATGATATACAAATCAACTTCTATTTAAATAATATTAAGAAAATAAATTGTATATTAATATATTAGAAAATATAAAATCACAATTGTTTTCTCATACGAACATTTTCATACCATTATTTCTGTGTATATTGATCTATATGTTTACCCTTATCATTAACATTGTCATCCTTCCAAACCACATGACTTGGGGGTGAGGTAGTGGAAGGAGTTGGTTGATGAATATATTTTTTGACATAACTAGATCAATGAATTCTAATTTAATTGGTTTCATTAAAAATTCATTGTAATTTTCAGTTATCTTTCAATTTTATTATAATATATCCCTATTTTATGTTACAATTTGGATAGTTTTGCTGCAAATTGGTTAATATTTATATATTTTTAATATTTTTTAATATAATATATATGAAATTTAAATGTTTAGACATTTCAAGACAAATAAATTAAAATCACTTTTAATTAAACACAAATATCTACTTATAATGATTGGTAATGTAAGAATTATAAGTTTCCTAGAAGATTAATGTATCATATAATACTTGTGGGTGTTTATTTATTTTCTTATCAATATGTATCATGTATTTATTTTTTAATTTTGTTAAAAAAATTCCCCACACTATTACTATAATTTTTAAAATGAAATCTAGTATAAAATATTCTTTTATAAATGTAATATAAAAAAATTATCATTTATAGACTTGATCAAAATAATAAACAATAAAATATATAGAAGTATGTTATCAAAAGGTTTTCTCAAACAATGTTATCAATTATATGTGTAACCAAATTAAAACTATATGTATCGATTGAAAGATTGAATTATGTAATAACCTAAAAAACTAATGTATATAAGATAAGTAAGGTTAATTAGTTTAGAACAATTATTTCCAATAAATTGAAATTCTTATCCTCTAATTCACGCATTAATTAATTTTTAAAAAATGGTCATATGATGATAGTTTTATTTTAGTTCTTAATAACCCAATGTATTTTATTTCTCACCATTGGGATCTCTAAAATGTTTTTAATTATAGAGATTAATATCCTGTGGTAGAAAATATATTTTCTAATAATATGTTAGAAAAGTAAAATAGAATATATTATTTTTTTATTAAACAAAAATCAAATTTATAAAATACATACTATATATAAAAAACATAAGTGATATTTGTTTTTCAATTTTTCAATTTTTTATTTAATAGTTTATGTGTTATGACCTCAATAATTTGTCTTCATTACCTCTATACGAACACCCCTAACATATAGTAAATCATCTCTATCGAGTATATCATGATGTGTTATTGAAATTCCATGAAAATGATCTTCCTCTATTGAATGTTGATTCATAATTTTTTTAATTACTAAATAATAGTTGACTAAGTTTTTTATAGGATCATGTGTATACAATATACAGTTTCATTTTCATTCCATTATGAAGGTATCATCATTGCATCCTTCTTTAAATAAATTCACCTATAGAAATCCCATTTTATTATCTTTTATTATGATCATACTATGAACTCACCTTCATTTAAAAATCTGTACATGAAATTTCCTATTGCCCAAATCCAATAGTTTATTTGTGATCCAAAAGAAAAGAAAATTAAATTAATATTAGTTCTATATTTAAAATCATATAAATGAAAAATTTAATGTTGCAGATATCATAGCTAAAAGAGTTTATCTATAAAAGGGGTTGAGAGTTTTATCAAGTTAATAATATTTTACCAAAGGTTTGTATTAATTTCACCATTGGGGGATCCCTTGGTCCCCATGAATTTAAGACTCCATAGATTGTCTCCCCCTCCACCATTTATCCCATATTTTTTTCTTTATAATAAATATTCAATTTTTAATCAATGAATCATTTTACCCACAATAGTGACTCTATTATTTTTTATTATAAAACATTCCTAATGTACCTTTGTATAGAATTTCTTACTACTAATTTTGTATATATTATAAAATAATACATGTACTCATGGTCCTTTAAATAACTAATAGAAATTTCCATTTCTGCATTTAATATTTTTTAAACTATTCTTTAATGATCTCTCAAAACCAACTAAAAAATTATTGGTTTGATATATTTGATACCGAACCGTCATCCATTATTGGATTCATGTTCCAAATAATTACTTATGAGTTTTAATATATCAATTTTCATATTAAATATTATAAAACACATACAATTGAGTTTTTTACTAATATGAAACAATTATTATAACAACATCTCTTTATGAAACTTTTTTACCTTCTATGTACCTGTAATGGAATTATCTGTTATGACCAGTGTTATCCACATTAGAAAATCATTAAATAATTTTTTTAATAGATTCTCCCATAATAAACCTATCCACATTATAACATTCTGATCAAATATGATTTTTATATTCCATTAAAGTATTTGAATCTAGTTTCTATATGGTTCATCTATCTAAATTATATATGAAAAAAAATATTATCTCAATAATCATGTAATCCATCACGCGAGAAATAATATAAAACCATTATCATGGGAAGAATATAAGTAGTTCATTTAAGGTGAAAATGATTTCTTTTTTACATTATCTATAACATTTTAGGGTCAATAATTTTTTTATATAATTACTTGAATAAGAAATATATCTTAGTTATTAGGTGTTAAATATTTTCAACAATTGGAATCATATTAACTTAGGCAGAAAATTTTGAATCAAAACATGAAATTCATGTGATTTTAGAATTTCATTCTTTATATCTTTCACTGAGAAAAAATTATTTATATATATATAATTCCACTTATATATCTTTAAAAAAAATTAGATATTAAAAAATATAAATATCTTATATCCAGAAAGAGTTATTGGTACTGGAGGAAAAACAGTTTATCCACATTTCTTTATTTGTATGAAATATTCATTGATTCCCATGCCAATCATGTCAAAAAATGTAATAAAACCATCCTTAGTCTTCCCATATATCTTTATGAGATTTATAATAACACTTTTTTATAAGTATTTTCCAATATGTATGGTTTCTAGATTTTTTATTATATATTTAATCTTCTATTAAGGTTGTTAGAAGAAAATTGAAATCTTTTTCCAAAACAATGAAGTCATTTAGATAATGTTTTACCAAAAACATTGAAAATATATTTTACCTTATCATGTAATTCTTCATATGATAACAGATAAAGAAACCATCCATCTTTTGAGATCCCTTAAAATATATTCATTTATGATCAGTGTCATTGTCATTAATATAAAAAACTATTATCACCATATAAAAATGTATTCATAATAAATTTTAATGTAATTGAATGTGTGAAAACCTTACCCACATGATTCCATAACTATATGTTAATTTTTTACCTTAAAAATTAAAAAAAAAATAGGAAATTCTACTACCATACCCAATAACGTAGTTCTTAAAAATAATTATTTTTCATGAGTATCATACAGTATTACACTAGTATCATATAATGATTTCTAATCATCAATAATAATATAAAAATAAATATATATAATATTACCATGTAAATTTGGTTCTAAAATATCTAATGATAACATAATTAATCTATACACCATGTATAATCGGTGTGGTAATGAATAATTTACCTACATAACCAACCAAGGGTTGTGAGTACTGATTTTTACACCAAGGATATTAATTTTTTTCATATATATCACAAGATAAAAATTTTCTGACACATTCAAAAATTTGGGATAGACATATTAAAATTTCATCCACCAAGGAGAATCTACATGGTTTCAATGTTTAACATCATAAATATTCTACCTGCGTGAAATGTAAACTAACTTATTGAATCTAAAAACCATTTAGATATTATCTAAATTCTTCTTTAACAACCGTTTTTATTTCCTTAATATTTTCTAGATTATTATATAATCTTATAGTTATATAAGTTCATTAGAAACAAATATAGTCATTTTATTCAAAATATCGCATCACTTCTTCTTTGGGTTTCATCAATTATTTGTAACTATAATAAATTTCATAATAGATGATGTGTTTTTACAAATAATATGGTCCAAAAAACTATGATTATCTATAACATCACTTACTAGAAAACATATTTCCTAATTTTTAGTTTTCACGACCCATTGAAAATTTTCAAATCTCTTTGAAACCATCCTCATAGTCATTGGTTATAAAATTAGAATCCATAAGTTTTAAATTAATATTATTCTTATTTAATTTAAAAAAAAGTATAAAAGATACATAGATAGAGAGAAAACATACATTTAATTATATAATTTTATGTGATTCACACACACACCATATAAAAAATATAATATATCTAATATATGTTATATATATATATAAACAAGACACACACACAAAATTATTAAAAAAAGTATATATCATATAAATATACACATTATATATATGTATGTTTGTATGTCTGGGTGTGTGTATAGAAGTATATATGTATATATTTATATATATAATTGATATATGTAATTGAAATTTATGTAAATTAGAATTGAAAAAAAGATTAAAATATAAAATAAAATTAATATTTTAGGAATGAAGTTGAAAACTATAAATTGAAATCAATATTTCCATTAAAAATGAAATAGAGGAAAAAAATAAAATATTGATGTTAAATATGAAATTAAATTCAAATTAAAAAATAAAATTCGAATATTGATTATATATATTGTGTGTGTGTGTTTTTGTAATATATTTATTTATATATATTAAATATAATACGAAAATTAGTCCCTAAATAATATATTTACATATATATAAACCCATATTCATAGAACCACATGTTAAATTATATTACTATATTTATTTTTATCTATATTTACAAATTATTATACATTTGTAGAAAAAAACACACAATAATATTTACTTAAATATTACTCACGCATGCTCACAAATACAGAAACACAAATAACTATAAAATATATACTTATATTGAAAATTATCCTGAAAGGTTGAAGAACAAAAATGGTAGTTGATGGTCAATACAAGTATCTATATTTTTATGATGATTTAGTGAAGAAAAACATATAATGATGAACTTACACAAGAGAATAGATTCTATAGTCCACGAGAAGAGATGATGAGGAGGAGGAGGAAGATTAGTTGTTTAGTTTTAAATACAAAATCTTTTTCAGCGTTAAAAAACTATCAATTTATTATATTTTTGGGTTAATTTAAGATAACACTATTGGATTTGATTATTTTATTCCCATTTTAACATATGAAATACTTTTATATAAAAAGATACATATTAGGTCATTCCAACCACAAACATGATGGCTTGACAATAAGTTTTTCCTATTGGTAAAAATTTTATTAATGATTATTTTCTTATATTTTCATACCAAATTGATATTGTTTTCTTGGTTTCAATTTTTGATTCATAATTTTAATGAAAACTGATGTTTTTTTTTCAAAAATTTACTTTCAGCTATTCAAACCCCCTACATGGTAGATTTTTGTTCATATTTTTTTAAATAAAAAAATTTAATCAAAAATTACTTTTTGTTTTTTTAAAAAATTGAATTTGTTGGTTTGACTATGATTATTTTATTTTAATTTTTAAATTAGTAAATAATTGAAATTAAAAGAACAATATTTTTTTCATTGAAAATATAACAGACATTTCAATGATATGTATATTATTCCAACATGCCAAAAACTGCATATTGATCATACATATAATTTCATGAAAAATCTAACATTTTATTCATTTTTGATTATTTTATTGCAATTTTTGACATTGAAAACAATTTTTCATTCTAAAACCACACATTATTTCATTTTTTCAACAATAAAAACAAGATTAATAATTTTATTTTTTCTATGTATCATTGATTAATTACCAATAATATTTATAGATTTTTACAACAACAAGAAATAATTTTCTTTTCTTTGGTCATTTTATTAGCATTTTAATATTATAAAATAATTTTTATTATTGAAAAACACTTTCAATAATTTTGTAAATCCCACACTTCATATTGTCTAAAACCACCCTCCACTAACACATGAACCTAGTCCACTGAACCCATCATCTAATAGGGAGAATCCTTCGGATCCCATTGGTCATGCCATGTTTATATGCATTATTTTAAAACCATTGTATTTCCAATGCCCATCATTATATCTAGACCACTCGACCCCAAGAACTTAAAATCTCCCATCTAGTGATATTAGATCCCTAATTTCACTTCAATATCATCATTTTGATGATTTAAAAATGATTTTATATTGAGTTAATAATCCGATGAGTTTCATTTTAATGTAGATCATTTCCATTATCATCTCTTTGATGAAAACAAAATATATTTTTCAAATGCTTATCATATCTCGAGTTTTTGACATGTTTTAATAAGATATATGTCGATCATTGATTTAGTCACAACCCACATTTTGGGAATTGGTGATTGAACATCGATCAGACCAAGATCATTTCAAAAAACATATTTTATCATGTTTTTCTGACTTCGACCTATATTTAATTCATAGTTTCCTATCATAATTTACACAAGACTTATATGTAATGTTGAATATGGTTTAGTTCTTTGTTTTAGTGGTGTTGTTTTGACTAAAATAGTGATACTTTCTGTTATAAAATTAATGCACCAAATGTAGGAATCCATTGAAATTTTCAAATGTTATTGGGGTTTATATAATGACTGATTGGTGTGCATGTGTAGCCCTATAAGAATTTTTTTATGTTTTATCTAATATGATTTATTGTGGATGTGAATCTTACTTGATAACATGTTATGGTTGATAAATCATATTGAATAAATGTTTTCATGAACTATTCCAATACCTTCTGCAATTGATGCTTGTTGAGTGATATTTACAGTCCCCTCCTTAAAGGGATGTGTAAGATATTGATGGGAGTATACAGGCACAATCCCTTCCAGTGGGATGTGTCAATCAATTTTTTAAACTACCATCATTAGGAGGGAGATATTTTATACATGGATGTGTTATTTTCTTATAGTACATTGGAGATGAAGGTAGAGCTGGTCTTCAAGGATCATATATATATATATATATATATATATTTCTCATGATATATACTTATATTTTACCTATGTTTTTACTTTCAAGAAATGTAACAATATATATAATTTTCTTATAATAATGGTTTTATGTGGTCTACAACTGAGTTTTTTAACCACACCCTACTTAGGTATTTTAGTGAACTTTTAGATTTTATGACCAGGGATCCAATGATTGGAAAGGGCCTAGTGGTGGATGGTTGAGCAAGTTTAGTCAGAGGATATAATTGTGTGGGATGGACCTCGATCTAGAGTGTTTTTTCTATTTCTATTTAGTTTTTTACTTTATACCTTGACCCACCACTTGTAGGGATCCTTTAATTTTCGATTTCTATTTTATGTGTTTGGTATTCATTATTTTACTACGTGGGTTGGTACTTATGTTTTTTATATAGATACTTTAATGATGATTTATTTATTTATTTCTTTATTTATTAATAATTAAATTATTATACATTGATGATTACATAATAATGGGGGAATACACTCCCCTTGATGTTACTTACACCCTCTCCACTAGTTATAAACCTCTTACATATAAGGAGGCGCTCATAAGGTCATGTGGCATCCCAGCTCAGACCTAGTGGTTTATCTCGGGGCGTTACACATATAGATGTGCAATACATATGTATCATATAAAACATTATTTGATGATAATTTTATTATATGTTCCTGAAAATATGTATATTTTTTTATTCATTTTCATAATTTGACACATGATTTAATTTTTTAAAATAAATATAATTCTATATACATACTTTTGGTTATTATATCCAAACTACATTCAAGATTGGTGTGAAGTTTATTATTAAGAGAAAAAATTAATTAAATATAATTTTTATATTTTTCATGATAATTCAAGATCTCTTTCATGTTTCTTATTATTTATCACTTAATTATAACTTATAAAAAATATTTAATTCTAAAAATACTCTATTGTTCATTTTAATCAAACCACACATCAGATTGACCTGAGGTCTATTCCAACAAGTCTAAAAAATAAATGATCATAATAAAATATTTTTATAATAATTAAATCACTTTTTCTCATTTATGAATAAATAATTCTAATTTTTAACATGGGAAATAATTTTAATTCTAGTAATTTATGATCTATTATTCAAAAATAATATATTTAATATCGTTTTTAATTCAATGTATATAAGTGAAAAATTAATTAAATATAGTAATCCTAGATTTTCATTACAAAATGAACTAATAATTTTCTCAATTTTAATAATCCAGCACATTTTTTAACTTAATAATTAATTTAATAAATAAAAATTACATTCAGTCATAATGAAGGAACCAAAAATCATGTTTATTTTATACAAATTTCTAGAAGTACATAATAAACTAAAGACCATTATTCAAAATATTAATGATAACACAATATTGGTTTCCTGGTTTTTATAATTTAATGCGTATTTTATAATTACTAATATAATTTAAATTATAAAAATATATTTTATTCATTAATTACATGTATCAAGGTAATTTTTTAAAAAGGTTACTTTCTACTAGTAAACAATTAATATATGTTATTTTTTTAATAATTTCTTAATAATTTAGGAATATTTCTTCAATTTGTATCTTTGTATTTATGTATTTAGTATAAAGAATAAAATTATTTATAATAATTTTCTTTTGATCATTTTGATCACACTATACCTAAAATTAAAATGTTAATTATTAATAAAGGTAAAAATTTAATCAAATAACATCATATTATATTTTTAAAATAATTCGATATCATCATGATTATCGTGAATGAATCAAATAAATTATGAGTTTATTGTTAAATATTTTAAAGTAGAATCCTTAAAAAAATTACATTGGATTACTATATTTAGTATTTGTTTTGATATATTTAAATAAATATATATATATATATCATTCATACCATATAATATGAGATCATTTGAACAAAATATGTGATTATATCGTTAGAGTATTTATCATATAAATTTCATTACATATATCTTAAATCCTGATCAATGATCAAGACATATACAAATGATTTTAAAGTAATGATTTTTAGAATATCAGGTGATGGGGAATCATACGATTTTGAGAATTATTATCATAATTTTTTTATACAGTGATATCAAAGACATTATAAAATATAGTTGACACACATAATAGTAACTATATGTCTTTATGGAACTAGTGGATGTTTCTATATTTGATTATATGAATTATTTGTTATACTTATTATCATAATTAATGTGTATCATTAATCATTTTTTTATGATTGATGAAATCCATGACACATATACTCATTTTTAAGTTTCTTCTATTTGTTTTTTCAATAGTGTTATAAAATAAATTGAATGTTAATGATAATATTATATTATATAAATTTATGGGAAAATATATCACTTTCAATTTGATTAAAATGAAAGTGTTTGAAAAAATTAGATGGGAATGGATTCTTAAAAAAGTTCACTTTGATAAGCCAAATAATGATATATCAAACATTAATTGTAGAACTACATCATCATGTATTATAGTACAGCTCAGGAGAAGTTATTTATATCTTTGAATTATCTATTTATTAATATTGTCCCTGATGTCTTGTTGGATACCAATTTTTTTGTGGGTTGGGACAAATTCCACTGAGAAATGGATCTAGTTGGTCACATAATAAGAGTATTAAAAAAATCAATATATTCAATTTAATATGAGGCTATGAATAGAATTAGGGTTTTTATTATTTTCAGTTTTATAAACTGTAATCCTATAAAAACATATTCAAGTACAACATAATTACGTTTTTTTATATATTATGGGGTTTTTATTTATTTTATGTTTGATATTAAAATAATAGTTCTTTTATAAAAAATATATATTATTTTATGGTTTGAGGTTTGCAAAATTTATAGAGAGAGATTAGGGAAATTTAATTTCTGATAGCATAACTTTTATATTTCTTAAAGTAAAAAAATATTTATTTATATTAGGAATTTTTTTTAGATACCCATCTTAATTAAAAATATTAAAAAAACAATTTTATGAGAAAAAATGTATTTTTATTTACATTGAAATATTTAAATGGGACTTTGTGTAAATTTTATTTAAAACATAATATAAAAAAATATGTCAGACAATTATTTGGGGAAATAACAATTTTTTAACTCACATAAAAATACATAACAAATTAATTATAAAATCCCTACTTATATTTCCTTAAGATTTAGAAATAACAAATAACTAGATACTATTACATGATAAAGTTAAGACACATTAATTACTTGATTCCTTGATAATGAAACCAAGGATATAAATATTAATATTTTGACCTGTGTAGAGCATGTGTGGATATCATTAGAGGAATCATTAAAGATGATTCTCAAATAATATTTAAAAATACTTTCATTAATATAATAATATTATTTAATAAATAATTATAAATTTTGTGTGATGATACCATCTAAGGATTATAGGCTAAATTTTTTAGCTATAAAAAGATATTTTAAGATTGGAACCGAAAAATTTGAAACTCTCACGACACCCATCACTTCTATTAGGAATGTTTCCTTCATGACGCATTTTAGAAAACAATATAATTTAATACTATTATTTCAATATTATATACCAAAATTATTCTTTGGGGTCTTTTTTTGTAGTATATAGTTTATATTTCATTGGAATTATAGTTATTATGGAAAAGAAGGGCTCAATAAGGAACCCAAAAATCTCCCCTAGAGCATCTAAGGATGCCTAGCCATATTTAAAGTTCTTGTTGTGTAATGTGATTACAAGAAGTTCCACATGGACAACATTCATAGTTTTCATGTAGTTATACTAAATCATGAGTAGTTGTGTCTTATTTACTGATATAAAATGAATGTGATACTATAATTTATATAGATACACAAGGGTTGAATCCTATGAGATGGAATAAAGTGGTAGTGAAATAATTTATTTGGTTTGTATGTTGAATGGTGGTAGTGGTAGTGGTAAGGGGGTGTTTGTAGAGATTAAGTGATTTAATTTATGAATGATGAAAATTAAAAAATTATATAAATATTAAGTGAAATTTAATACTTGGTATTTAAGAATATTATATATTGATGATTTTGAAATATTACAATAAATTAACATCCAATTAATAAGATGAGTTAGGGAAGAGTTACTATATGTTTTGATTTTTGTCCAAACCAGAATAGGGGTATCACTCATAATAAAATACTATTAATTCTATGTTTAATAACCCATAAACCTTTTTGTATTTTTTATCTCAATAATCCATGGAATAAATCATTTTAGTTATACATTTCACTAAAACATTAAATATCTACATAAAAAATTAAAATATCAATTTAATGAATATTAGATGGGAATAACTCTCAAGAATATTCAAATGCTCAAATTATAAATCAACCCACTAGGAGTAATATTGAACCATTTATATTGTGAATAATATCAGGAACCAACACTATTTGTAACCCCTCTTGATCAAACAACTAATATGAGAGTGACCCATGAGGTCTACCTCTAATAAGACTCCTGTTGGAGAAAAGAATCTAGGGTATAAAATATGAAATTGGGAGGCATAATCCTCATAAATCCTTAAGAATCTATTTATAATGAATTCAAAAATATACTCTATAACATAAAAAATGAGAACCAATACCACAATACTTGAATATCATCTAAAATATACTCTCCAAAATGAAATACCAAAAATAAAACATCTTTATCAATGACTCCTTAGAAGCTCCATACAATAATATAGTCATGTCTAGATTAGTGATCAAATAAGTCTAGAGTAATAAAAAATAGATTTATATAAATATGTGTGGGCATTTAGGAGTAATCAGTAGGAATATCTTAAAGACCTATTTTACAATCATTGAAGTAGCACACAAATACATTAGTTAATATATTTCACAAAAAACATGAATTACAATAGCTAAACAAACCTGAACAACACCTATCTCTCAAGCCTGATAATTCATTCATGTATAATATCATAATATAAATATAAAATGAAAAAATGTGCCTCCAAAACACTTCCCCATTACTTTTACACTCTCACACCCAATTAAAAACATATTGTGCTTCCATCCCTTCTATATATATGTAATATGATAATATTTATATAAAACTTCACATATGATCTGGGTCGGACCACAACCCTCTCCACCTCATCCACCCATATGGTCTAACATTTAATATCAACATCGGTCTAAATAATCATATCATAGCCGATGTAGGTGAAACTATAGCCCAACCAACCAGAAACACCAATATAGTTCAATATCTAATGCTAGGATTGGTACAATGAAATATCCACATATCCAAGTCATTTATAGTAGGGTATCATGAACATATATTAATTTAACCTTGTTCGTCGTCCAAAATTGGAAGACCCCACCCAATAATTTCATCCAAACCACATAACCAAGTCATCTAACAAATCACTAACTATAACACTAATCCATTACAATACATGTTATTATACATACCATATTTCATCAAAGATCTAACTATATCTATAAAGGACAATGGAGAAGGGGGAGAGACTAGTAATCCATTACCTCACAAGCATTGATGTTGGGGAAGACAATTGAAACATGAAAGACATGGGTGTCATTATTATTATCTAACTCATTTGGGGTGTATATGAAATCACAAGAAATACAATCCATAATATTACAACACATAGTCCCAACCAATGAATTCAATAAAAAAAATATCATCCTCACTTATATATGAATCACCATATCACAACCCGTCCCCCGGGGCCCGTGTCGTGACTAGCCCAAGCCAGCCTTCCATAGGCCAGTGGATGGAAACTAGTACAGAAAGGAATACTCTCTATAACTAGGAAGAAATTTCCTTTATAACCTGTAAACACACGCAACCAAGCACGCCACAAGATATGAACACAAGTCAACTGTATAGAAAAAAGTGTGCAGAATGTAAAAAGGGGTCTGAATACAAGCCCAATAGTAGTAGTAAAAGTACAACTGAAATAATATACAACTGAAGAAAAATAAAGGCATCTACTGAGTCATCCTCTGAGGTTCCTACCTGAAGGGTAGGTACAGATCGCCTCCTCAGCACTCCACGTCCACCCGTCTCCTCTGTGTATGTTCACATCGAATGGTCCACCTCCAATCCTCATCTATCCCCTGTACCCTCAGCCTCAATCAGTGTTGTCTGTTGTCTGCACCAAACACAATAAGGTGTGGGCATAGCCCATGCAGGGTTGAGTATAATCATACTCATTTGGGTCCCCGAGACCCTCAAGGTCTCACAAAATCATGAAAGGATAAACCAGAAAGCATGAAATCAACTGACAACCCTAATTAGGTATATTCCCATAAATATACCAAATTTATCAAGTATAACCATCTCAATCATGAGGAAAAATAGATTCCAACTCAAAATCACAAATATCATCTGTTCCACAAAGGAAGGAGTACCAAAATGGCATGTCCCACTCAGGTACACCACACAAAAGAATACCACCAAGGTACTATCACAATGGAAAGTACCCCTCAGGTACAGAATCAGCTCACAATAGGTATTTCATAGGTACAATAGTAGAGATTATTTTATGTAACTACTGAATCATATTACTCAGTAAAGAGGCCCTATTGCTGACCCACACAAGATCTCTCGGTGATAACCCTCACAGGATCCCTCGGTGTTGTCCCACATAGGATCACTCAGTGTTGACCCACATAGGATCGGTCGGTGCTGAACCACAGAGGATCGCTCGGTGCTAACCCACATAGGATCGCTAGGTTCTCACCCACACCAGATCTCTTAGTACTGACCCACACATGATCTCAAGGTGTTAACCCACACATGATCACTCTCCATTCTTCACGTCACAGCCAGCTATTAGTTTCTCACACTAAGCTTGCTCATCTCTGGGAGAGTCTTCTCCTCATGCCACTGGTTGATAAACCAAATTCCATGAAGTACCACTATGATGTATCTCAAAGTACCTCCTTGTCATAGGGTTCTCAATGCAATAGACATTGTGTCAATCAGATGCCCAGTCTGTAAGTTATTATCCTTTTAGTCCTGAGGGGCCGGTTGGATTGGTGCTCTATCCAACCCGACAATATCACAACTTTATCTAAATCTAATGAGGGGTATACTAAATGGAGGATCTTGCTTCTAGTTTTATAGTTCCATATATAGTTTTTCAAATAGACGATGGGTGCCGAAGTTATGGCTGATAGAGCGAAAAGCTCATAGCTAGTCCGGGTTGGTCTGACCTGGTCGGACTGACCCAGCAGACCCGACCTGGTCGAACATAACCGACTATCTAGACCTGGTCAGACTGACCCATCCCGACCCAGCCTAGGACATCCCGAACCGGTTTGGGTTGACCCGATCTTCTAGGTCATGCCCAGCCCGTGCGGGGCGGCGTAGGGTTTTCATAGTGGTGTGAGGCAACAATGGTGGCACAGAGGCTATGAGGACTGTGAGGCCGTGGGGGCTGTGAGGATGTAGGGTCCACGTAGGGCTATGGGTCAGCAAGGCCTCGGGGTCCGCGGAGGGCCTAGGGGCGAAGATGGATGCTGGGTGGCCCGGGCCACGGGGTCATGGAGGACCGCGGTGACGCGAGGCTGCGGGGAGCCACAGAGGGCTGCTGGGTGGCAGGGTCGTAGGGGCCGTAGAGGCAGCGGGGCGGCAGTGACCTAGGGTGGCATGATTCCATGGGCAGTGGAGGTACAGGCCGCACAGTGGTCTTGGGGTGTTGCCGTTACACCGTCGCCTTTGTCGCGACAGGCGGTGGTTCCGGCCGTCGTTCCCATCCCTCACCGAATATGTTTTCCATCCTCCTCCATCGCAAAGTACACAACAATTAAACACATGATTTTCGGAGAGGTGAGGCCATGTTTCTTTAGCCCTCACTCTCCACATTAGAGCAGTATCAAGTAGTTATAATCTCTTCTAGATTTTATGATGAATTATCAAGAACAATTTTGGAATGAAATTCAAACAACCACACTACCTTGATTGCTCGTTAGCATTGTACGGGGTTAAGTCGGTGACGTCAATGTTTTCCCAATCATCAGTTCATTGTCGTCGAAGACGTCCTATATTGGTTGCTTCCGCAAGGTGTTTCCAATCCAACTCAGTGTCTGTTTCCTCATTCTATGATCTCCAGTGGTCGTTCTTCATTGGGAGGTGATGTTATTCGTTGGAGATGAATTTCTACAAGCTCTCACAAGCGCTTTTCCAACCCTATTCCCAAAAACGATTATCCAACATAAATTAAATAAGGTTGTATTAATTTAACTTGAGTTGGCACCATGAATCAAGAGGTGTTGGCATAATTAAATTGGGGGAAGTTTAAGGGACTTTCCCACATTGAAGAGGGAGTTTAAGGGGGGTGGTCCCCACCATTTGAATTCAAAATGGGGGGTGTAGGCTCGGGTAGTACCCTCTACCGAGCATTAAATTTGGATGAAAAAACAGTTATGGTCCTCACATTAATAATATTTTTTATGGGAGGTTTCAAAAAAAATTAAAATGTTAAAACATTTTTATTCTGTTTTATTTTTTCACGAAAAATTGAAATTCTATCTTCCACCCTCGACCTACTCCGGTCGAGGTGATGGTCTCCTTAAGTGAATATTGGTGCTATGAGTTCAATGGTGCCCTCATATTTGAATTCTGAGCACTGGTTAAAAAGTTACAAAGAGCTGCTCTTATGTTTATTGAACGTACCCGAATAAAAAGTGCATAAATTCATTCTGGGCACACCAGGCCTCGGAAACACATGCCATCAATTATCATAGAGTCGTAACATTTCCATTTAATTAAAAAAAATTAAATTGAATTTCCAGGTCTTTAAATTCTCCCCATTTTAGGGATTTATGTCCCCATAAGACACAACTCAAAACTTGGAAAACTAGTGGGGGTACTGGGCATGAATATAATCCTCCCGCTCCCATGTGCTCTCCTTTAGCTTCCCGTGCTTCCAACAAATGCACTCCAAAGATATCAACCGCCAATGGAGGACCTGCTCCTGTCGATCCTCAATCTCAACTGGAACCTCCATTAAAGTCACCCCATAGTCAATGTCGATCTCTCTGTGGTTGATGACAAGGGAAGTTTAGTGCACGTATCTCCTCTATTGGGATATGTGGAAGACATCGTGCACCTGGTGCAACTGAGGTGGATGAGATAAGTGGTAGGACACCTCACCAACTCTACTGAGGACCTAAAATGGTCCGATGAACCTCGGAGATAACATGTTGTATCGGCCAAATATCTAAAAACCACTTCAAGGTGAGATCTATAGAAATAAGTGGTCTCCATCCTCTAACTCTAGAGGTCTTCGTCTCATGTAATTATATGACTTCTACCTTCTTTGTGCAGTCTTCATCCGCTCTTGGATGATCTTCACCTTCTCTATGGTAGCCCAAACAATCTATGGTTCCAAAAGTGCTGACTCCCCTGGGCCAGTCCAGCACAAAGGTGATATGAAAGGTCTCTCGTAAAACACCTAAAAAGGTTACATACCAATGGTGGAGTGATAGCAGTTGTTGTATGCAAACTCCACCAAAGTCAAGTGATCCTCCCAACTGCGACCGACGTCGAGGACGCAAGCACACAACATGTTATCGAGAGTTTGACTGGTCTGCTCAGTTTAACCATCCGTCTAAAGATGGATGTCCGTGCTCAAATGAAGCAACATCCCGAAAGCCTCTTGCAACCCCTTCCATTATTGGGAAGTGAGACATGTTTCACGATCAGAGACAATCATTGAGGGTACTCCATGTAGCCGCACAATCTCATTCACATAAAGGCACCCCGTGCTCTCTACCGAACCCTACTCTCTGATCGGTAGGAAGTGGGATGACTTGGTGAGTCAGTCGACGATCACCCAAATTGAGTCATGATCTCTAGATGTACATGGATGTCCTGTCACGAAGTCCATGGATATACCATCACAATTCAACTCTAGGACCTCCAAAGGCTGAACCAAGCTTGCTGGTACCTATTGCTCCACCTTCACTTGCTGACAAGTCAGGCACTGAGAGACAAACTCTACAACTTCTTTCTTCATTCCCGACCACCAGTTTTGTCATTGGAGATCCTGGTACATTTTCACCACACCTGGATGTACCGCTAGAGGGGTTGTGTGTAAATTCCTCAACACTTCCTCCTAAAGTGACACGGGTTCCATGGTACATCCTCTAAAGAAGATGATGCGCTCCCCATCATCAGAAAATACATCAGGTTCATGTCATGTGTTCTCTGAGTACGCCGTTTGTTGCAGTCAGTGTCCCCACGCTACGCCTCCCTGTCTTGTTGTATAATTGCTGGAGTTACTATAGGAGACTGAAGAAAAACTACACTATTTTGATCCACAAATGATATCTGTAAAGCAGACAGCAGCTCTGTCACCTCGCCTATTAGTTGTATACCAGACCCCCGGTTGAGTGAATTTTCATCGACG
Source organism: Viscum album (assembly GCA_963277665.1). Taxonomy (NCBI): domain Eukaryota; kingdom Viridiplantae; phylum Streptophyta; class Magnoliopsida; order Santalales; family Viscaceae; genus Viscum; species Viscum album. Next base: position 1,144,779,768 of record OY728138.1, read on the forward strand.
TTCCCCTTCCTAGGAGTATAGACTATCTCAAAGTCATAGTTCTGGAGGAACTCCATCCAACATCATTGTCTCAGGTTATGGTCTTTCTGAGAAAAGATATACCTGAGACTCTTGTGATCTGAGTAAACTATAATGCGTTTTCCCATCAGATAGTGTTTCCACATCATCATGTTGAAGACCGCTGCTGCTATATTTAGGTCATGGGTAGTGTAGTTCTGCTTATGCTATCTCAACTGTCGAGAACCATATGTTATCACTGCTCGCTCCTTCATCAAGAAACATCTGAGCCGGGTCCCTGATGCGTTGTAGTAGACTACATAACCTATGACCTCCTATGGAAGCCTCAAAATGGGGGCAGTAGTCAGCCTCTGGCTCATCTCTTGAAAACTCTATTGGCATCTTTTTGACCACACAAAGGGTTTCCCCTTCTTCATCAATGCTGAAAGTGGTGCTATAACTCTAATTAAATCTTGCACAAACCTCCAGTAGTATCTTTCCAAACCCAGGAAACTTCATACCTCCGTCACACTATTGGGTTGTTCCTAGGAAAGTATCGGCTAAAGCTCCCATCTGCTTTCTTGGTGAAAAAATAGGGGCTGCCCAAAGAGAAACACTGGGCTGAATGAACCATTTCCCCTATAAGTCCCCAGCTATACCCTCATCTCACGAAGCATGGCAGGGGCCATCTGATACACTGGTATAGATATCAGTGCCAACCTGGGGTAAAAGTAAATGTAAAATACCACCTCTATGTGAGGAGGAAGACCCAGAACATCATTAGGGAAGACATCCGCATACTGGTCCCCCGCTACTGGATAAATCAGACTCTTCACATCAACCGCTCTGAGGGTAAGGCCAGCCAACTAATGAGTTATTGGATGCACTCTCCTTTGGATAAGTCCATCATGTGGTGTAAAGGTTCCCTTCTCACCGGTGGAGGTAATCATATTCCCACCCATGTGGAAACACCACAAAATGTGCCTAATACAGTCTATATGATCATGGATAGTAGATAACCAGTCCATACCCTTGATGATGTCATAAGGCCTCGATGCCACTAATAAGAGAATTTATCCGTAGCTCTCGCCACCTAGAGTAAGCCCACACTGCCATCACCAATGTGTAATTGTCGAATCTGCTTCTATAGGAGTATCTAGACGTAAGGATCGAGCCAATGGCTCCATCGGAATATCCGATCTTCGAACGAGGGTAATAACAATAAAAGAATGACTGGAACCATTGTCCAAGAACTACATATAAGGTAGAGTAGACACAGATCGTACCTCGTACCATCTCTGAAGCACCATGGTCATAAGTCTCAGCTGCCTAGAGATGATCTTTCTCCTGCCCACCTGCTCCCTGTAGTCAGGGTAGACCACTAGGTGGTGGTGGCAGTAACATCTCGAATCATCTCCCACTGTTAGCTGCACAACCAGCTCCTTTGCCACGTCTGCCTACTCCCTGCAGACCTCCTCAGTCGAACCTATATCTCTGCCTGGTCAGTCCTTCAACCATCTATTGATCATTTGTATGACAGTTCAGATTATCACGAGCCATGTGACCCTACCCACCGCATGCGTAACAATGCCCACTCCTGGCATGACTGGCTTTGACTTGGGTGCCTCACACAACTGATCCTGAGTCATGCAGTCATCCACATATAGGTCTGGTCCTTTTGAACCTCTGTAACATCTGTATGTTGCCTGCTGTAGAAGACCCCGCTACGTGATGCCCGATTGTGGGTCTCATTGCTGGTGATTGCTCAGCCAGAAAACTATCCACTAAGAGGGCTCACTCTTACACCCCCACCAACGTCAGGATGTTAAGAGAAATCATCGAAGCCCTACTCTCTTGCCTGAGACCCTACTTAAAGGTTTGGGCCCTGAAGAATGGGTCTCACACCATATCATTGGATTAATGTGAGACATCAGGGAAACTCAGTAAGGTTTGACCCACAGTGATGCTGCCCTGCTGTAGATGAAGAAGCTCTTGTATGCACATTGCGTGAAGAGTTTCTTGGACAAACTCTTCCCGAAATAGGCTCTATATGTCTATTCAATGAAATGTGACCTCATCATGAACTTGTATCATAATTCTATACCATCTATCTACTACTTTTTTGTAAAAGACTTGCCTCAAGGATCATCATGAGATCGACTGGTGTCCCTACCAGTCAGAAGACTCTCACCACAGCTTCCAGCCAATCCTCAGCCACCTGTGGGTCTGTCTCTCCCATGAACCTGGATGGCCTCTGGAACTGGATCTCGTGTAACACTATCAACTGGCGTGCACCCTCTGTTGCTGGGGTTGGTGGCATCTGGGGCCCAACGGGTAATGGTACCACTGGTGCCTCCGCTGGATGAGGGCCTTTCCCTGAGGCCTCATCGATCAGTGGGCTACCATTGTGTACTAAATCTAGAACCCTAGATAGTTGTCAACGTGGATTCATCCTGTAAAGAAACAAGTGAGACATTGTCAAAAAGTTATACTAGGTGAGCTGACTCAAATATTTCACAAGGAAAACTCTTGGAAACAGAGACACAATTAGTTTAATCTTGAACTGAGATAGAAATCAAAAGTCAGGGTCCTAGTGTATGGATATGTCGGTCACCGCACTAACACTGGATTCCCTAAACTGATAACCACACTCACTATACATAACACTATTTTTGTTAAAAATAAATATCAGAGTCTTATGTCTTATGGTAGAACCGAATCCTGTGAAACAATTTGTCAATACTTGTCCCCTAGGGCCCATTCCATGACTAACCCAAGCCCTCCTTCTATACGCCAAGCGCTGGTGACTAGTACCAAAATGCACATTCCCTGTAACCTGTATGACACTGCCTTTATAACTTGTAAACACATGAAACCAAGAACACAGTAAGATACGAACAGAAGTCAACTATAGAGAATAAATTTTGGTAAAAGTAAAAAGGGGACGGAATAAAATCCCAACAGTAACAATACAAGTAAATCTGAAATATAATACAACCAAAGAAACATAAAGGTAGCTATTGAGTCATCCTCCAATGTTCCTACCTAAAGGGTAGGTATAGATTTCCTCCTTAGCACTCTACATCTGCCAGTCTCCTATACGTACCGTCACACTGAATGGTCCACATTTGGGCCCCATCTAGCCCTAGTACCGTCAGTCTCGATCAATACTATCCTTCATCTGCACCAAACAAAACAAGGTGTGGGCATAGACCATGCAATGGTGAGTATAACGATACTCATTAGGGACCCTGAGACCCTCACGGTCTCACAAAATCCACAAATGATAAACTACAAAGCATGAAATTAAATTACAACCCTACTTAGGTATATGCGCATACATATTCCTAAGTTATAAAGTAAACCCATCTCTGTAACGCCCCGACCCCAGCTACCCAGAGTCGGTGCATTAATTACATAACATTGGCATGATCACAAGAAAGATCAAATCCCGAAAGACCGATTGGTTTAGTAGCCTTGGAAACACTAGATATAATCATAAGTTTTACATTACATCGTAAAATGAAGAACTACAACAACAACATAAAGTTTCCACAGTCCACACTATAATCCCCTCATAATATCCCTGCAGGTCATTCATAACTTACTTCTTCACATCCTGGGAAAAATAAAACATAGAAAAGGGGTGAGCTCAAATGCCCTGTAAGGATAACAATATAGCGGAAACTTTCATAAATAAGAATAAACTTTTAAGGCAATATATAACTAAAACAAAATCCTTTCAAACATGAACTTTCAACATGGTATGGCATAAATAAAATGAAATAATGCCATTTACTTATTCACATGGATATTCTACTAATCGAATAATCACATGCAAAAATCAATAACCACTTTCATAATGTTGGAATGCATAATGCCAAACGTTAATTTCTTTGTCTAGGCCTCATCCCAAGACCTAGGGGTTACTTCTAACCGGAACCCAACCCGGAGTGCCTCTAATAACCGGACACCAACCCGGAGTGCCTCTAATAACCGGACACCAACCCGGAGTGCCTCTAATAACCGGACACCAACCCGGAAGACATACTTTTACCAGTCCCTAGCCTGGAGGGCTTACTTTAACCAGTCCCCAACCTGGAGGGCTTACTTTTACCAGTCCCCAACCTGGAGGGCTTACTTTTACCGGTCCCCAACCCGGAACATACTTGTTTAGCACATTCATCTGAAGAAAAGTTTGAAATATAACATAAACATTCGGATTAAAACTAGCATACGAAATGTCAATAGATTCACCATAAACTATGAATGGTATAAAATAGCACATCCACAGTCAAACATATCACAAAACCTTCAATACAATATAGAAGTTTTGTATTATAATAAATCAACTTCAAATAAGCGTAAAATCCATTAAAGGATGTTGACATAGATGAAATCAAAACACTTTTTAGAGAAATATCTCTTTCTATTTTTGAAATCATTTAAGAGCCATATAAAATAAAACATTCTCTTGAAAATATTCTTGTAAGCTTGTAAGGAAAGCTTTGAAGATTTTATAACGGCGTAAAATAACCGCACCCGCCGTATAAGTTAAAAAAAACATTATTACCTCAATTCTGTCGAAAAGGTTAAAAAGGACCTTGTTTTGAAAACGACGGAAAGATTCCTTTATAAACCTCTTATAAAAAGTCAAAAAAAGGTATAAATGACTTTAACCCATATTCTTGTAAATAGTAAAAATGTTTTGAAATACATTTTTAAGAAACATGGATGTGGATGATAAAGAGATCCCAGTAGATTATTACATATAAAAAACCTCGGATAATGAAGAGATTGTGAAATAACCCTTACCAATTTGGTAACTTATGAAACATACAACCCATGAAAGAGGTATCATACAATGAATATGTAAATACACATAAATTAGAGTGTATTACACAACGAATATAGTTATGGGCAGTACATACACCACACAAAAGGTGATGGTGGCAATATGGCATGAATCTCACAGGAATAAGGAGTGAGATGAAAACCCCTTACCTTGAACTTTTCCTTGGTTGGGGTAGGTTAACCTCCTCTTCTTCGGGTTCTTCCTTTTGATTTGATCAAAAGGGCTCCTTAGGTTGGCTTTCTGATCAAACTAAGGCCTCTAGGTTGTAGTGAGGGATGTTGGGAGAGTATTTGGGCAGAGTTTGGCCGAACAAAAAGGCTTTGAAGGTGTGAAGAAATGAGAAGGAGGAGTGCCCTTTTATAAGAGGGGTGAGGGGCACCTTTGGAAAAGCTAGAAATATTAATTTATAATAAATTCATATTAGGTTTCTAATGGCTCCAAAGTTGATTATTCAAAGGTTAAGGTGGGGATAGGTCGAAAACCACTCAACCAATAGAATTTAGACAGGTTTGGGTACTTATATTAACCTTATCTTTAAGTATTAACTCTAAGTTAATTAGTTTCACTTTTACAATGTCTCTTTGTATTTTTATATAATATGGTTAATAAACTTACTATATACATCCAAGATACCCCCAAGTGGTACATTAATGATGAACCTATCATGATATAAGTCTCTTGGCCGAACCTTAGATTTTTAGGAATTTAATATCAATTAATAATATAATATTTGTTTTAAGAACTCTTTTATGTCAATTTTTACACTATTCAATAGTTGATTTTTTTGTGAAACTCATAACAGATTGATTACTTCGAACAAAGTCAATTAAATCAATCCTAATATATCATATTATCCTATAAAATTAGTTTAATTCATTAAAAGTTTCATATTATATTTATTTGGGTATTTATAATATCAATTATTTTAATTTTTCATTATTATAGTAATTACTGCATCATCATTGTGTCATAAATAAAATAAACTATTTAATGTCTAAAAATTATAAATAAAATATCATTATTTAGGAAATCTTTTTAGCTTTCTATTGAATATTTATAATCTGAAATCCAACTTATATAACCCTATGTAACAATTGTTTTGCTAAAAGATATATGCTTGTGTCATTTTTGTATTCATTTTGACTTAATTAAAATAAAGTGTCATTATCACTTACAAGTGGATCCATGGGGTCCCAAAATCGACCCAAAGATGCCCATGGTCGACCATGTATCAACCTATAGGGTTAAGACACGTTTTAGGGTAATTTAGTATTATTATAATATTATTTTTTAACCCTTATTTACCGGATTTACCCTTAACCATGGTAAATAAAATATTTACCGCAGTAATTATTCAAAATGTCTAAAAATAAAAGTTACCCATTTACACAATTTGAACATCCTGATTCCAAATATGGAATCCATTTTCTTAAATTCAAAACATAGAAGTGGCAGAAATTAATTTAAAATTAATTCCCACTGTCAAAACAAAAAGCGTGTTTTTAAGAGATAATAACTATCAAAAGATTGACACTTGTTTATGTTCGGTTTAATTGTAAAATTATGTCCAATGACCAACATTATATTAAATGGTAAAAATATATTCCAAATATACTCTAAAACCACTCAAATTCATAATTTATCACTATTAATTATTTTGATTAAAAAAGTTGTTTTTAATTAAAATTTAGTAATTTTCACTATTCATCAAAATATGAAAGTTATCCGAAATGTTCCAAAATTTCACCTTAGGCTAAATTCGATATTCCGAATCCAAAAATGAAGTCCATTTTAAAATATAAAATATATATATTTTCAAAAAGTAGGTATTACTATTCATAACGGCTAGTTTGATTGGTTGTGGTGTGTGTTAAAACTCAAGGTTGCGTACAACACACGCTACTGTATTATTCAAAGAAAGTGTACCGTGGAAGCTTGGGATGTTTCATTTTAAATTTTTGATGTCCCCATTTAGTCAAAAAGTTTAAAATATTGTATTTAAAAAGGGTTCACTATTAAATGTTGATAAAAGTGCAATACTGAAAATGAATTTGTTCTTGCATTATATCTAAGAAACTCATAATATGGATTCTAAAATTATAAGGATTATATAAAGTTTAAAATTCGGTTAATACTATTCATAACCTCTTTTGAATGGATTTTTTTTGGTAAGTCATGGTGCAATTGAACTCGGTGTTGCGTGTAGTGCAAGTTATTGAATTATTTTGAAGAAATAACACACTATGAAATCTTGGGGTGTTACATTCTCCCCTCCTTCAATAAATTGCGTCCTCGCAATTTGAAATTGTTCTTCAAAAATAAAAGGTTGAAAGTAGAAAATATATTTGTGGGAAAACCCACATCGGAAATTGGGTTACTAAAATTTAGTCTTAATATGAGGAAAAGAGAAATCAAAGGGTCACAACCAAATTATGATCTCAATTAGGAGAACATTGGTGGCAATTAGAGACATATAATCAGAGGAAAAACGTAAATATTTATAGGTAGTGATTGAGGTCATCAATCACAAACAAGTGTATAATTGAGGTCCTTAAATTCATCAATCTATGATGATTTGAAATACCATCGGTTCAACAAAACATAGGGTATTAGGATAACACATTTTTGACGTTTCAAAATATCTTAGTTGAAATCCCACATCGAAAAATGAATTATCGAGGCCTCTATTTAAAATAAAGAGTGGAAAGTATGAAGATTACCGAAAATAACACATACTAGGGTTCCATGTAAGAAAATATGGATATGGATGAGAAATATAACCATCAATTATCTGATGGAGAGTGGTAGAGAACATGGCTATGAAAAGGCCAACAATCCCAAAGCCATAAATTAGTGTTGATTTAAGGTATCATCTAGGAAAACATTTTTGTTCTAAGTTACTTTTCTTAATGTTGAGGAATTTATTTATGAGATTGGATAAGATCATAAGGAGATATACTTACTTTATAATTAGAGTTTTATCCATTAATAAATTTCTACCACAAACTCATCTTTCACTCTAAAAGATAATAGAATGTAAAAAAATTCTATTTACACTATTCGTATAGGGTTCCAAAATAAACGAATTTATAATTAATCTACAAGATCGTTTAATAAAAACTACATTATTTAATCCAGGACATCTCGTGGGCCAGTGGTAGGTGATACACCCTTGTCGCCCTTCGGTTGCGGGTTCAAGTCTCGCAGCCTTGCCGGACGCGACAGGTTGCCGCCCGACCTCTGGGTTGCCCTTTTATGGAAATCCAAAATAATCCAAACTAGAACTATCCAAAATAATTCTGTCCAAACTCACAGTCCAACATTTATAAGGAAGGTAAACATTATGTAGATCCTTTTTACCCCGTAATAGCTTATGAATACCTTCATCATGTATTCTTTTAATACACTGAAACATCCTGAATTACCATAATCTTTATTGATTACATTCATGCTCCCTTATTCCATATAGAATGCTGGATATACTTCATCAATCCAAAAATGTTTTAAACCCCAACAATGATGGAATATACAAATCATTAATCAGTTCCAAGGTAGTCAAGATTATCCAATATAATTTATCAAAAACAATCACATATTATTCCAAAATCACTACCTCAGTATCAGAACTATATTATGATTTATCATTCTCTCAACCATATATTTTCCAAAAATTTATCCTGCTATTGAGTCACTTTTCTTTCTTCCACACAATCTCAAGTCCTTAATGAAATAGTACTGCAGTACAATCCTTATATACTCCATAATTATTATAACAAGTACATTGTTGATACAACACTCAGTTGACATAATCAACATAAGAACTCTAATCATTACTCTTCATCTGTGGTAGTATCATAACTTGTTTATTATCCAATAACATCATTTTCGACATAGTCTAATGACTGGGACATAAGTTCGCGTAGTGTCCAAACTCCTTGCAAATGAAGCATTGTACATTTAAAACCATTTTCTTACCCTTACAGTCACGTACTTTGTGCCCTTTTCCTCCACATTTATAACAAACTCCCATTCCTTTCAGGGAAGTTCCAAGGTGTTTCTTTCCACAGTTACCACATATGGGAAAATTCTTCTTTTCCATCTTCCCTTTATCCATCTTTCTCTCTTCCATCATTTTCTTCTCTTGCTTCCCTTCAAAGCCATAGGACTCAGTAAACTCTTTACTTATCTTATCAACACATGATATTATTTCTTCATATGATGATAATACATGGGATACTATTTCTCTTATAAATTCTAGCTTAAGACCATGAAAGATATGATCCTTCCTTCTCTTTGAATCATGTGTATTTCTGGAGTTCTCATTCCTTCTACTGGGCGCCATTTCTAAACAATGGCATAAACTAGATCAGTTTATGAATCAAAATACATAATCCCATACTTATAAAACACTTAACATAAATTGAACTATTTATGGATATAATCCATAATCATAAAAATGTTTTCTTTGAGGAAGTATATACTCATAAACCCTTCATAATGATTTGTAAAGAAAATGAGAGTTATCCTAAGCATATCCCCCGGGAGTGTCGTAACCAAGAGTGCAGCAAGGCCCGTTGTCGTGCACCAGTTCCCGTTCGAGTCTAGCTCAAAGCGGTGTTTTCGGGTTTTACCCCTAGTTACATCTGTGCCAGAGCCGCCTCTACCTGCTCGTATCCAGACAGGGATGTATTGCTCGGAAAACTCACAAAATCTCTACAATACCAAAATTCTAGGAAGTTCTTCTATACTAATCCTCAAAGTTCATCTTAGGTCTACGTGTTCTAATCAGAGTTTATCTAAATCTAGCTTCCAAGGTTTGTACTAAACTTCCTCTGATACCAACTGTAACGCCCCGACCCCAGCTACCCAGAGTCGGTGCATTAATTACATAACATTGGCATGATGACAAGAAAGATCAAATCCCGAAAGACCGATTGGTTTAGTAGCCTTGGAAACACTAGATATAATCATAAGTTTTACATTACATCGTAAAATGAAGAACTACAACAACAACATAAAGTTTCCACAGTCCACACTATAATCCCCTCATAATATCCCTGCAGGTCATTCATAACTTACTTCTTCACATCCTGGGAAAAATAAAACATAGAAAAGGGGTGAGCTCAAATGCCCTGTAAGGATAACAATATAGCGGAAACTTTCATAAATAAGAATAAACTTTTAAGGCAATGTATAACTAAAACAAAAGCCTTTCAAACATGAACTTTCAACATGGTATGGCATAAATAAAATGAAATAATGCCATTTACTTATTCACATGGATATTCTACTAATCGAATAATCACATGCAAAAATCAATAACCACTTTCATAATGTTGGAATGCATAATGCCAAACGTTAATTTCTTTGTCTAGGCCTCATCCCAAGACCTAGGGGTTACTTCTAACCGGAACCCAACCCGGAGTGCCTCTAATAACCGGACACCAACCCGGAGTGCCTCTAATAACCGGACACCAACCCGGAGTGCCTCTAATAACCAGACACCAACCCGGAGGGCATACTTTTACCAGTCCCTAGCATGGAGGGCTTACTTTAACCAGTCCCCAACCTGGAGGGCTTACTTTTACCAGTCCCCAACCTGGAGGGATTACTTTTACCGGTCCCCAACCCGGAACATACTTGTTTAGCACATTCATCTGAAGAAAAGTTTGAAATATAACATAAACATTCGGATTAAAACTAGCATACGAAATGTCAATAGATTCACCATAAACTATGAATGGTATAAAATAGCACATCCACAGTCAAACATATCACAAAACCTTCAATACAATATAGAAGTTTTGTATTATAATAAATCAACTTCAAATAAGCGTAAAATCCATTAAAGGATGTTGACATAGATGAAATCAAAACACTTTTTAGAGAAATATCTCTTTCTATTTTTGAAATCATTTAAGATCCATATAAAATAAAACATTCTCTTGAAAATATTCTTGTAAGCTTGTAAGGAAAGCTTTGAAAATTTTATAACGGCGTAAAATAACCGCACCCGCCGTATAAGTTAAAAAAACATTATTACCTCAATTCTGTCGAAAAGGTTAAAAAGGACCTTGTTTTGAAAACGACGGAAAGATTCCTTTATAAACCTCTTATAAAAAGTCAAAAAAAGGTATAAATGACTTTAACCCATATTCTTGTAAATAGTAAAAATGTTTTGAAATACATTTTTAAGAAACATGGATGTGGATGATAAAGAGATCCCAGTAGATTATTACATATAAACAACCTCGGATAATGAAGAGATTGTGAAATAACCCTTACCAATTTGGTAACTTATGAAACATACAACCCATGAAAGAGGTATCATACAATGAATATGTAAATACACATAAATTAGAGTGTATTACACAACGAATATAGTTATGGGCAGTACATACACCACACAAAAGGTGATGGTGGCAATATGGCATGAATCTCACAGGAATAAGGAGTGAGATGAAAACCCCTTACCTTGAACTTTTCCTTGGTTGGGGTAGGTTAACCTCCTCTTCTTCGGGTTCTTCCTTTTGATTTGATCAAAAGGGCTCCTTAGGTTGGCTTTCTGATCAAAATAAGGCCTCTAGGTTGTAGTGAGGGATGTTGGGAGAGTATTTGGGCAGAGTTTGGCCGAACAAAAAGGCTTTGAAGGTGTGAAGAAATGAGAAGGAGGAGTGCCCTTTTATAAGAGGGGTGAGGGGCACCTTTGGAAAAGCTAGAAATATTAATTTATAATAAATTCATATTCGGTTTCTAATGGCTCCAAAGTTGATTATTCAAAGGTTAAGGTGGGGATAGGTCGAAAGCCACTCAACCAATAGAATTTAGACAGGTTTGGGTACTTATATTAACCTTATCTTTAAGTATTAACTCTAAGTTAATTAGTTTCACTTTTACAATGTCTCTTTGTATTTTTATATAATATGGTTAATAAACTTACTATATACATCCAAGATACCCCCAAGTGGTACATTAATGATGAACCTATCATGATATAAGTCTCTTGGCCGAACCTTAGATTTTTAGGAATTTAATATCAATTAATAATATAATATTTGTTTTAAGAACTCTTTTATGTCAATTTTTACACTATTCAATAGTTGATTTTTTTGTGAAACTCATAACAGATTGATTACTTCGAACAAAGTCAATTAAATCAATCCTAATATATCATATTATCCTATAAAATTAGTTTAATTCATTAAAAGTTTCATATTATATTTATTTGGGTATTTATAATATCAATTATTTTAATTTTTCATTATTATAGTAATTACTGCATCATCATTGTGTCATAAATAAAATAAACTATTTAATGTCTAAAAATTATAAATAAAATATCATTATTTAGGAAATCTTTTTATCTTTCTATTGAATATTTATAATCTGAAATCCAACTTATATAACCCTATGTAACAATTGTTTTGCTAAAAGATATATGCTTGTGTCATTTTTGTATTCATTTTGACTTAATTAAAATAAAGTGTCATTATCACTTACAAGTGGATCCATGGGGTCCCAAAATCGACCCAAAGATGCCCATGGTCGACCATGTATCAACATATAGGGTTAAGACACGTTTTAGGGTAATTTAGTATTATTATAATATTATTTTTTAACCCTTATTTACCGGATTTACCCTTAACCATGGTAAATAAAATATTTACCGCAGTAATTATTCAAAATGTATAAAAATAAAAGTTACCCATTTACACAATTTGAACATCCTGATTCCAAATATGGAATCCATTTTCTTAAATTCAAAACATAGAAGTGGCAGAAATTAATTTAAAATTAATTCCCGCTGTCAAAACAAAAAGCGTGTTTTTAAGAGATAATAACTATCAAAAGATTGACACTTGTTTATGTTCGGTTTAATTGTAAAATTATGTCCAATGACCAAAATTATATTAAATGGTAAAAATATATTCCAAATATACTCTAAAACCACTCAAATTCATAATTTATCACTATTAATTATTTTGATTAAAAAAGTTGTTTTTAATTAAAATTTAGTAATTTTCACTATTCATCAAAATATGAAAGTTATCCGAAATGTACCAAAATTTCACCTTAGGCTAAATTCGATATTCCGAATCCAAAAATGAAGTCCATTTTAAAATATAAAATATATATATTTTCAAAAAGTAGGTATTACTATTCATAACGGCTAGTTTGATTGGTTGTGGTGTGTGTTAAAACTCAAGGTTGCGTACAACACACGCTACTGTATTATTCAAAGAAAGTGTACCGTGGAAGCTTGGGATGTTTCATTTTAAATTTTTGATGTCCCCATTTAGTCAAAAAGTTTAAAATATTGTATTTAAAAAGGGTTCACTATTAAATGTTGATAAAAGTGCAATACTGAAAATGAATTTGTTCTTGCATTATATCTAAGAAACTCATAATATGGATTCTAAAATTATAAGGATTATATAAAGTTTAAAATTCGGTTAATACTATTCATAACCTCTTTTGAATGGATTTTTTTTGGTAAGTCATGGTGCAATTGAACTCGGTGTTGCGTGTAGTGCAAGTTATTGAATTATTTTGAAGAAATAACACACTATGAAATCTTGGGGTGTTACAATCTCATTCATGAGGAAGTATAGATTCCAACTCAAAATCCCAAAGTTGAAATGTTCCACATTGGAAGGAGTACCATGATGCTATGTACCACTTAGGTATGCCACAGAAAAGAATACCATTAAGGTATTACCACAATGGAATGTACCGCTCAGGTACAGATATAGCTCACACTAGGTATTTCATTGGTAAAGTAGTAGAGATGATTATATGTAACTACTGAATCATATTACTCTATTAAGAGGCTCTACTACTGACCCATACCGGATCGCTCGGTTTTGACCCACATAGGATCGCTCGGTGCGGACCGAAATAGGATCGTTCAGTGATGACCCACATAAGATTTCTAGGTGCTGACTCACATAGGATACCTCGGTGCTAACCCACAAAACACTGCTAGGTGCTGACCCACACAGGATCACTTTGTATTGAACCAAATTTGATCGTTAGGTGCTTACCCACATAGGATCGCTCCATATTCTTCAAGTCAGAGCTAGATACTGGGTTCTCTCTCTACGCTTGCTCATCTCGGGGAGAGTCCTCTTTTCAATCCACTGGTTGATACTCCTACTGCAACAATGTCCCATGAAGAAGTATCTCAATAGACTTTCACGTTATAGGGGTCTCAATGCAACAGACGGTGCATCAATCAGATGCCTAGTCTGTACGTTATTAGGCTTTTAATATTAGGGGCCCACTTGGATTCGTGCTCGATCCAACATGATCCAGTCCCAAATTTATCCAAATCACAAGTGGGGTATACCAAAGGGACCATATCTATCCCCATTTTACAACACTATTGATGGTTTTTCAAACAGACGCTTGGTGCCAAAGTTATGGCTGATAGGGAAAAAAGCTCATAGCTGGTCCAGGTTTGGTCCGACCCGGCATGGGCCAACCTGTCTTGATTTGGGTCGACCCAATCTGTTGTTTCTGGCCCATCCAGCATGAGGAGGCGTGGGGTCCACAGAGTGGTGCGAGGCCACGAGGGCGGCACATCAGCCACGAGGGCAACAAAGCCACGGGGTCATGGGATGGAAAGGCCATGAGGGTCACGATGGTACGTGAGGTGGCGAGGCCGCGGGGGCCGTGGTGGGCCACAGGGGGACGATGCCATGGGAGCCATGAATGGTCGTGGGGTGGTGAGGATGCGGGGGCCCGGAAGGGATGCGGGTCAGCAAAGGCTACAGGGGCTACGGAGGGTTGCAGAGGGCCACAGGGCGGCGAGACTGTGGGGGCCATGGAGGGATGTTGGGTGGTGAGGCCACGGGGGCCATGGAGGGCTACGAGGCGGCGAGGCTACATGGGGCTTGAGGTCGCGGGGTAGTGGAGACTACGGGGCGGTGGTGGTGGCCGGCAGTGGCGTGGGTGCTAATCGCCATTTGTGTGCCCCACCAATGTTGATTTTTGTCCTCCCCCATCATAAAGAACACATCAATTAAACAAAAGAAATTGAGGAGAGGTGGGGCCGTGTTTGTTTGGCCCCACTCTCCTTGTTAGAGTGGTAGTAAGAGGATTTAATCTCTTCCTAATTTTAAGATGAATTATCATGAATGGGTAAGGGGATGAAATTCAAGCAACCACCCTATCTTGATTGCTCGTTGATGTTGAAAGGGATGAAGTCGGTGATGTCAGCATTTCCACGATCGTCGGTTCGTTGTCATCAAAGACGTCCTACATTGGTTTCCTCCACAAGGTGATTCTGATCTAGCTCTGGGTCGGTTTCCTTGTTCTATGATCTCTGGTGGATGTTTTTCATTGGGAGGTGATGTTATTCATTGGAGATTAATTTCTCCAAGATCTCCCAAGCGCTTTTCCAACCCTATTCCCTACAAAAGAATATCCAATATAAATTAAATTAGGTTTTATTAATTTAACTAGATATTGCACCATTAATCAATAGGTGTCAGCATAATTAATGTGGAGGAAGTCCAAGTGGCTTCCCCACATTGAAGAGGGAGTTTAAGGGAGGTGTTCCCCACCATTTTAATTCAAAATGGGTGGTTTAGGCTTGGGTGGTCCCCACCACCGAGCGTACAATTTAGAGGAAAAAACTCTTGTGGTCCCCACCTCCATAATATTCACATGGGAGGTTTCAACAAAAAATAAAAATGTTAAACAGATTTATTTTATTTTATCTTTCATGAAAATCTAAATTCTATCTTTCACCCTCGACATATTGCGGTCGAGGTGAAGGTCTCCATAAGAGAAAAATTGCGCTGTGAGTTCAACTGTGCCATCAGATTTCAATTCCGAGCACTGGTTCAAATGTTTCAAAAAACCCGCTCATTCATTTACTAAACTTACCCATAAAAAGTTCAAAAATTCATTCCGAGAACACTAGGCCTCAGAATCACGCACCGTTAATTTTCACGGACTCATAAAATTCAAATTTTATTAAAAAACTTACACTGGGTTTCTAGGAAATTACACACCATAACATCAATTTCATTAGTAATAATCATTCCTTACTATAAAATATTATCCAAGAAACTTCCTACTGAAAAAATACACAAAACAATTAGTGTTTCCCATTTATTCATTTCATTTAACATTTTGAAATTTCAACATTTACCAACCATGTCAGATTCATATTGTGATTTATTAAAATTATATTGACCATTCATCTAATGCATTAATATTTTTAAATCATAACACTTCCTCTCATTATATTTTCATTTAAGGACTTATGATTTTTTGTTATCCATTATACATTTAGTTTTAGCCCATTCTTATTAATAAATAGTTAATAATCATCAATTTTATTTTATTATATCCCTCAACCTTATTATATTCAAATATTTAATAGTAAAATAACAATTTATTATATATTTAGTTCAATCACAAAATTATTATTTTTTACTACCAATTATTTCAATACCATTAAGAATCTTGAAACACCTATCATAAGATGGTTCAAAAAAATATTTAACCCCCATGATTATAATTTATTAAAGTAGAAACCTTCGGGTTTATCAAAAGAGTGGTGCATAAAATAAAATTTTTAGTATTTTTTTTAGAAAAAAACATGTTTATTAGGACGAGATTACTTTTGAAAGAAATAAGAAGTTGATAAAAAATATTTCCAAATAAAGAAGGTTAATTGTGATTGGTTTAAGTATGAATATCCAATTATAATTATATCATATTATTTAAATAGTTTAATCCTATTATTGTTAACTGATTAATGGGATGTCAAACAATCACTTAAACTCTCATCCTTTGTTGAATTAATAAGGTTAATATTAAATTAACATAAATATTTTGATTGATATCTCCACCTTTTTTATTTGATTGAATTATTAAAAAAAATATATAAAATTATAACACTCTTAAATTACTCTTGGGATACCCCATTAAGTTTTGGTTTTCCAATGAAACCCAAATGTATTCTATTATCTTCATCCATGGGCTAAAAGTTTCTTAAAAATTCACCTCTAATCATTGAAAATTTCATTATTTATAATGTAAATTAAGTGGAGGTAAATAAGTGTTCATCATTCTTGATAAAATATATGGAACATATATAATAATATAAACACAATCACTTCTAAAATAATAATTTTTTACCTTATAATGAATCAATTTAAAAAATGAATGATATTTATTCATTAATGCTTTAAAAAATAATGTAGTATAATAAAAAATATTATTCATATCTTATCATTAAAAGGCCATTAACCCTCCATGTGGGGGTTGAAAGTGGTTAATAATAAGAACAAGTTTTTATATAATAGAATAATTCTAAAAAGAAAACTCCAAAAACATTATAATAGTGGAAAAATTGTAAGTCCCTTGTGGGAGATATATTCTAACCATTCTTCTTATCATCTTATATATTCTTCTCCCCATTTTTAGTTTATTAGTGAAGTCTTATTTTGTCCTTTATTATTTTAATTTTGGATTTTTTTCTTATTATATGATATATCCCTTGAAAGTCACAACCAAGTCATCCATATATTCCATTGCATTCCTATTTTAATATTTATGGAATTGTAAATAAACTATTTTTATAATAAATATTCATTATAATTAACATGAATCCTTATGATTGATATATATGAATTAGGAGGTGGCACCTTGAAGCTTTTGTTTGATGCCTAGGTAAACCTTAAAAAATCACATTGAAATGTCATTATTTTGTTATTTTTTGGCACAAAAAAACATTACAAAATTGATAGGGGAACCTTATGATATCTTGAGGAGCCTTATGAACTTATAAATAACCATAAAAAGTTGGTAAATTACCTTATTAACTTTATATTAATAATGATTATCATAGTAAACTATTCCTTATACTGTTCAGAGGAATGTTATAAAGTACCCTATTGAACGTTACAAAGATCCTCCATCCTTAAGTTGTTTTCAAGTAATCCTTTTGATGAATATATTTATCCTTATTATGTGTAGATCATATTTATGAATTATTTAATATAATATTTTATAAAACGTAATTTTTTTTAACATTTTAAAAACATTATTTCCAAACTAGTAACTAAATTCCATTCCCTTAGAAATACTAAAACAAAGGAAAATTAATAGATACAAATCTATTTATTCTGGAAAGAAAATAAATAAATTGAATGTATAATTTAGATATTTGTATAAATATTATCAATTTTGATAGAATTTAAAAATTAATTTGAAAACTCCCAAGAACACTAATTATAAATATGTATAAAATTATTTTTAATTAATTTAATAAAAAATATAATGCATTTGTTACATATGTCAATCTACTAAGTTATGTACATGTTCTAATAATGAGTAGTTTCAACACTATTTATTGTATTAACGATTATTGGATTATATCCGGAGAAAAATTTAATATCTAATTTTATACTTGAATCTATTTTGAATCGTAATGCATGATTTGTAATATCCCTTAAGGATATAATCCTTCTTCACATATTCTTTTATCGATTATGCACAAAAATAAATAATTTTGAAAATGAAATTTTCCCAATTAACATTTAATTTGTAGGGATCATTTATTCTTAATGTTTCCCTTAGCTAACTAGATTATATTTTTATTTGTCATATTTTTATCAGAATAATTTTTGAGGTTAAAGGGGAAATTATACTCTTAAAAAATTGTGAGAACTACTTTTCTGAGAAATTAAGATATATTACATAATCTTCCATTAACATTGCTAATTTAGATATAATTTATTTAAATATATTAAAAAATATTTCATGTTAATCCCATAGAAAAAATCACAAGTAGATTTTATCACTCTTCATACATCTTCATTTTAGATTAGCTAGCTCTTTCCCCAAAATTTATAATTAAATGAAATCATGAGTGAATTATTTGGGAAAGTTTTTTAGGGATTTTTGGATAGTAATGTGATAGGAAAACATGGCCAATCAATGATGTTAGGGTATACATAAGACAAATGTCCTGGAAATTCATAATTAAAAGAAAATTTTAAATTGGTATTTTTAAATAAAATTCATTCCTTATTCAGGTAAAAAAGGCCCTCAACCCATCATGTTTTTACTAAATTACTTAGTAAATTATAGTCATTCAATAATATTGGTCCTTTTAAGGTGTATGATTATTTTTAAGATGTTTTTATATTGGGTATAAAATCCTATTAGGTAATAGATTTTAATGTACAGTAGAATTTCATTGATTGAGATTAAAAGAATCATTCATCCTTTCAGGAATATCGTTCACAATGAAATTGAAAATATGTTCATTTTGGAGTTTATCATAATAATGTTAATTATAAAAAACTATTTTCAATAATTAAAATATGATTAAATTTTTTAAGGGTATTCAAAATGGAACATATTATCCTTTAAAACATAGTAAAAATAATAAATTAAATCCACTAAATAAAAAAAAATATAAAAATGGAAAATCAAAAAATTGAAAAGGATTCCCTCCAAAACACTGATATTATATAGTGTCCTTAGTTAATTCATTTAGATATAGTTTTTAAAATATATTTAATATAAATACCAAAAATAATTATGTGTTAAGGATAGATTTAATCTTATATTTCTTATTATTAGACAGGATGGAGGAGTCTGATATCCTCTCCTAGTGCTTGTAGAAGATTCACATGAAAATTCAATATCCAATTTCCATTAAAAGATAAAGGGTTCATTTTTCACTCTGGAATACTATTAAAATAACTTGATTTGTATAAATTAGTGAAATTAAAAGTTTCTACCTTTTTGTAAGGAAGTCAACATATCATTAGTTTGAGTTTGAAATTATAATATAACACATATTCCTCTAGGTAGAAGTCCTTATATTGAATTTAAATTTATTGAGACACTCTAGTTCATTCTCTGTGAATAATTTATTTTGAAAATATTTCTCTTTTAGTTTTTTATGATCTTAATGTTGAATATTTTTTCCTTCAAAACTATTACTATAAATAGATTTATCTTCTTAACTAACCTATACGTATTATGCTCTTCTCCACAATTAATTGGAAAATATTTATTAAAATTTAAATACATGGGGTCATTCCAAAGAGAGTTTTTTGGATGTATTTTAAGTCTTTAATGTGTGCTCCAAAATATTACTCCATTCATTATTTTTTTTATTGAGTGTTTTACATAGGATTCTATTAAAATCTATATTTGGAACACTATTCTTAAATTTAGTTTGGGGATGGTAGTATGGTGATGTATTTTGATACAATCCATATATAATCATAAATATTTTGAGGATCCTATTATATAAAAGTGTCCATTGATCACCAATGACACTTCTTGTAACTATAAACCTACATAATATATTAGTTCTAAAAAAGAAAATTACAATATCATAATTAATTTTGGTAGATATAGATTCCAACAACTTTGAGACATAATATAAGGCTAATAGAGTGTTTGTGCTGCAAAAGGATAGGGAAAGGTTATCAGGAAGTATATTTCCCAAATATAAAATAAATTTAAAAAATATTATTGGATTTTGGGGAGTTTCATAAATTTTAGATTTGTTTTTAGAAAACTAACATTACACACATTTTTAAAAAATTAATTAAAATATTTATATAATATAGGACACTATATGTATAATTATAAAATGTCCTTATAAATCCTTTATTCAAATAATTTCCCTCTAAAATACAATGGATGAAATAATTTATGAATTTACTTTATCTCACTCTCTAGTAAACATATTCTTATCATTTAATCATTGGATATTTTTTGAAACTATATATAATTCAAATTATAAATCCTTTAGTCAGGTTTAATCATGAGTATCTATTCGGGTTTTAGGTGAGATTAGAGTTAATGATTTTACTAAAAAATAGAATATAATAATTCTAGGTTTTCTCTCCTTTAATTGAGTACTATTATTCTCCAAGAATTATGTCATTAAATGAATTTTGTTAAGAATTTCCACTTCAACTATATCAATAAGTCCAGTTAGATGATCTACCACTTGTTTCTTTTCTTCCTTCTAATTTTTTATCTATAAATTAATCTCTTGAAATAAAATAACTAATATAACAAAAAAAATTTAGCGTTAAAATTTGTTATTATGTACCCAAGAGCTGTGAGATCAAAAAAAATTATAGCCACATTTCTAAGAAATCATGATTTGAATTTATCTCATGAAAAAACAAAATATATATTTTTTAAAGTTATTTTTTCTTTCATTTTGGATATCACTTAGTTTTATTCATTAATATTAAATGACATTAGGTATTCATTTATTAATTTGATAAAATATATCTCTAAAAATATTGTCCGAATAATAGTAATTTTTTTAAAGTTATGTTCCTATTAAGGTTGTTACATCATTGTTGGTGTGATCAGATCACTCCTAAGTACATTAAAATATTATCCATAATTATAAATAAAAATAAATTCATCATATTTTTAAATTTTTAGAGAGAGTTTCAATGAGAAATTATATAATTATTTTAAAAATTACCAATAAAATATGGCACATCCATGAAAATATCTATCATTCTTCAAAATGTTCTAATGAGGAAATTAATTTATATATAATATATTATATTTATATATCTCAATTCCATTTTGTTAAATAACATTCCATGCAACTATTACTATTTATATAACAAAATAGAAATATTTAGAAATAAAAAAAAGTTTATTTTCAATAATGTTTTTGAAATCCATAACCCAAATTTCAGATGGTGATATAACGAGTCTCTAAAAATAGAAAATCAAACCGTAAATACTTCAATTTAGACTATTATATGATTTGTGTAAATTATTAACTTAATCATCATGAATGTGCATATTTAATTAAACATGCCAAATGGAATCCTTTTATTATGTAATATACTATCGGTACATGTAAAGCCTATTTTATCATAATCCACAAGAGAAATGGGAACCTGAAGGAAAATCGATCTATGAAAAAATAGAGTGTCTCTCTTCCAAATATTTCTAAAATTTGTTCAATAAATTATTTATGTAAATATTACATTTTATTATACTAATTAAAAATTCTATAATCTATTCACAACCTCTAATTTTTATCAATTATGACAGTTATCAATTCATATTATTCATTCATTACTATTTGTAGTCTAGATTGTTTTTGTATGTATGTTAATGGGACTCAACCATTGCGAGTTAGAGAGAATATGGATTATTAATTATTATAATAGATTTAAAATTTATTCATTTAATAGCTCTCTCATGGTTGTATTTAATATTATTTATGGCAGAATAATGACTAAAAATTTATTTTTTTTATTTTAATGATTTCCTTTTAATGTTTGAGTGATAACTAAAAAACTTGCGTACGATTAAAATCTCACAGGACGCGAGATACAAAATATAAAATTCTAAAACACAAAGGAACACAAAAACCAAGGCCTTGATCATTGAGTCATCCACTTTATATGAAGTCACGTCACCTTCCATATTCATCTTCTATACACCCCCATAATTGTCACCACCCTATCACTGCTAGAAATGATGTCTAGATCAAAAAAAAAGATAAAATACCCCTTAGAACTCTTTAACCATGCTTTTATCTTTTCAGATTCATTTTTTCCAAATAAAAAACCTCTATAAAAGTGATAAAAATTCCACCATTCTGAAAAAAACGAGAACCATAATTGATAATCACCGGACTACAACCATCACCTCGAAGTAATATTAACATCTCACATATTCCACCTGACACCGAAAAAGAAAACAAATGCCGGGACTCCTAAAAAACTATTGGCCACTTGAACACTAAATCCCAAATCATATTGTAACTATCTCACTAGACTCAATTTAAAAAGAGATATGGACACAATTCTAGGATAGATTTGAAGAATATTAAGTCCTCAATAGAAATTTAAGACCTTCACCAAGAATAAGCCATGTGAAACCATAACCAAATCCAAAAAATCATCCCTAGAAAAATCCATCTGAACAAAAAATTAAAAGGTGTATATATATATAAATAGAAACAGAAATACAATACATGGAAGAAATTCCAAACCATTAAAAGGGAAAAGGAACCATAATGAGGAGGAAAAAAACCCAACACCGATGAAGAACAAGGCTGCGAAAACTACTAACCACCTTCAACACCATCACAATGTGACAGAAAAAATAAACCAAGCCTGAATAATATGGGGATGATCACAATGGGTTGAAAATCATGGGAGGTGGAAAAGAAGAACACCTTATTCCACCAATGATACCAACCCAAACCATCTAAAGCATAAACACACGGACCCAAAATGGTGGCCTGGTGTACATGGGTAATATGGAGAGAGGGGTGATGAGAGGTGTACGATATTTGCATCAGAAGAAACTCTAGTCAAGTAGGGGGAAAATTGGAAATACTGATAAAGCAGAGTAAGTAAAATCGATGAGTTCCATCACTGATGAATGGAATTTTAAAAAACCTAGAATTAATGGGGATTAATGCTGCCTAATAGGCTTGGAATTTTATTGAATTAAAATTATAAGAATACAATTTTTACGATTTTTTCTAAGAATTATTCTTGAACTATTGCATATTGACTAAAAATATTCCATTAAAATATCAATAATACTTTTTCCCTGATTTTAGGATATGATTATATTTTTTTTAAACCTTTCCCTTCCATGTGGTATATACAATTATAGATTTGGGGGATATTCTAAGGCTGAAATTGGATTTGGGTTCCTCACCTCAAAAGATTTAATTTCAACACATATGATTTCATATAATTTTTTTCATCCTAAATAAAAAAATGAAATCCAACAAAGAATTTAGGTTTTACTATTCCTTTGAAATTATAGATAATTTTTCAGATTTCACAACATTCCCTATTATGGATGATTCAAATCAAAATTGGTTTCTAAAAATTTTAATATATTATAATATTATCGATTAATCATCAGTGTCAACCTCTTCAATATTTGAAAGTGTATTTATTGAATGATACATTGCAGTATACATGATATATTCACAAATTTTGAAATGTATATGGTTCTCACCAAACTCCATGGTGAGATTTCATTTATTTACACTAATGAAAGTTTAGTTCATATTCAATATTGGAGTTCCCATGATAATGGGTGACTATAATATGGTAATATTATACTACATTTTAAACACATATAATTCATCTAGAATTACTATATTTTGACATTTGAGGAATACATATTCAAAAACTTTTTATAGAAATATTGTGGATCATATTACTAGTTGAATAACAGCTATTGCGTTCTTTACTTATTCTATGTACAAAGAAGTAAAAAAGGATGAATTACATTTTTAGAGGAATCAATCGTACACAATTTTTTTAAATACATAAATTAAATGGTGCAATGGATAAAAAATGTTTCTTAATCATGACACTTTATGAAAAACATTATGGTAAATTAGACTGAAACAGTTCTTCCCAATGTTATTATTTCATTCCCTTAAATATTAAAAATGTTGGTATAAAATTCCTTGAAAAAAATATAATTATTTATAATTTTTTAGGTATTTATATAGTGAATTTTAATATAATTTTTTTGGGGTAGTTCTCAGTAATGTTTTTTAAATTTATTAAACTTCATTATTTATTTATTGGAACATGATTTGTGAGAATAGAAGTGTGTGATCCTTATTATACCGTTAATTTTTTTGAATGGGTTTATTTTATCTATATTTATATCTTCAAAAAAATTTATCTATTTTTTTAATCTATTATGGACTGGTTCATAAGGTTTTGTTTTGATTTTAGATATTCAATTTATTCAATGTCTGTTTGATTTGACACAGATCTAGTTGTTCCCATAGGGTGAATCTATTCACTATATTTAGTTTTCAAAAGGAATATATTAACTTTAGGGTATAAATACAATTGAGTTGAAAATTTTCCTATGGTTTTGGATAAAAGTTTCACAATGATTTCTTGTTTGTTTTTAAAAAATCTAATTTTTAATCCATGTTCTTTCTACACAGATAATAGTACACTAGTTGAGGGTTGGACAGAATGTTTCTTTTATTATAATAATTGTGTTTGGTAATATAGTTGGGTGAAAGGATATTTTTAGGAATTTTTATAATATATATAATATTTGTTGTAATTTCATTATGGTGGTTTAGAGTGAGTTTTTTGATTTATTAATCCAAATCAATCTTTGGAAGGTTTTTTCTTCATTAATCTGGTTACAAAAACTATCTTAGCCAGTATAATTCTGCACATCTTTATTTTTTCATTACGAATCAATACGAAAATCAATATAATTATTATGATAAGATCATATAACACATTCTTTTATTAGTTTTACTAATCACTTGTCATTTTAATGTTTATTTTTATAACCAAGTTGGTTAGGTGTTCTACCTATGTTTTCTATAAGGGGAACGATTCAAAAGATCTTATCCCATTAGTATTCGAGTGTCATTACCTATTATGAAAAAAATATTTAGAGCTTTTGAATATATTTTAAATCACTCATATTAACTCCACTTGTTTTTTTGGTGAGACATTTTCTTATGGATGGATCCAAAATACTTGTGTCACTATCAAAAAATCATTAATAGAGGGAGAAAATGAATTAAAGCAATTCAATGGATTTTTTGGGAAAAATTGTAAAACATTTCTTGGAAGTATCCTAATATTGATAGAGAGTTTCTCAGAATCTTATCTAATTACCTATATTTACTTCTTTATTAATGTGATTATATAAATAGGGAATAATATTTTTAGAAAACCTTGCAATTGGTCATTCAAATCTTTTACTATATCATCCTTGGAAATTATAGAATATGACTTTTTCATATATAATAAATATTATGAATTAGATAGTAATTTTACCTTAATGGGAAAATATGTTTGATATTGTACCCTACACACAAAAATGAGTTGATATGAAATCATACATTTCACAAAACACTAAGTTATACCGATAAAGAAATAATATATTATTATATTATTATTTAAAATGCTAGTTATAACCTTGTCCTTGTTTTAGAGGAAATAAAAAATCTAATGATTTTATGTTTACACGTGTTTATTAAATATTATAACTTACTTAAAATAAATTATAGAGGCTTAAAATGATAATAAATCCATTTTAAACCATAAAATTATCTAATATTTTAAAAAGGTAGTTTTACCACCTTTTGATGGTGAAAAATTTTTAAAAATATTTCTTGGTAAATTTTCTATGTTATATTTGGAAAAATGAACTTATTATTTAGAATATTAACATCAAAATTTACTTTGGTTTAATTTTTGGTATTTTTCTCATAAGATTAATAATTTAATGAATAGTGAAAATTCTGTATTTTAAATTGAAATCTTCATTTTCATCTAATTTTTTTTATATTTTTAGATTTTAATACAGGGTTTGAAGGTATAATTAGATGATTTTTTTAGCATTTAATAAAATTTATTTCATTGGACACCTTTTCAAATTAAATTTAAATAGAAAAACTATGTGAACATTTGAATGTTTTACTTAAAAAATTATTTTCTCAATGTTTCAACGAGATTAGTTTTAAACCTAATTTAACCACTAATGTTAATTGAATATTCTAAAAAATAACGAAATGTTTTTAATTTGTTTGATAAATGTGGTCCAATAGGATCAAAAATTTTTTGGTGAATATAAACTTATGTTTTTTATTTACAACGGTTAAAGGTATATATGGTAAGTAAAGGAAAACATAATATTATAATATGATAAATTTACCCAAAAAATTTTTATAATCTGATTTTATGATTTATTACAGACCATTAAAATCATTTTAATGAAATTGTGACCTTTTGTATCCACTTGGGTGTCATTTCAATATTTATAAATTTTAATTAAAAGTAATGGAAAATAGGCAATAAAATGTCTCTTCTTACTAAAACAATTTTACTATGGGTTTATATAAGTGATATCTTGGACTAAAAAGGTAATTATAAATATAATAATATTATGTACTACATTTTAATTTATTCATAATTTTTAGGAATTAAATGTTAAAATTTAATTATGACACAAAGATGATGAAGTAATGTATTTATTAAAGAATGTTTCAAATAAATGATATTAATAATATTAAAATAATAATAATTTCAAATATTTTATTCCATAATTTTTTGGGGATTATTATGAAATTTTAGTATTGATTTAATGTAGTCTATTATAAGGAATCAAGTTGTAATGATAGTTTTAAAAAATCATGTATTAAATAGTTACAAATTTTACATAATTTATATTTTAAAATATAAAATATATAATTAAATTATATAAAATTAATTAAAATATATTATCCATCAAGAAGTTGATATTACTATATATATTTCATTTATGACTCATTAATTTGACGGTTGGCATGATTTGTTGATTATTTTAACCCACTATGTGTAAATTACTTGATTAAATGGTAAGAGTTAAAATTTGTTAAAGAAAACATATAATGATTAAACAAATAATTAAACCTATCTAATTTTTATTTTATGATTAAATTTAGACAAAAAATTATCTTATATGATAACAATATTAGTTTTTACAAGACTAGTGTCGAAATTGAATTTATCATAATTTAATAATTTTAATAATTCCAATGGTGCCCCTCCCTTCTCCAATAAAACGCACCCATTCATCTCAATTTATAAAACTTACAATAATTTTTAGTTCATCAAATATTTACCCAAAACCCTTCCTATAATACCTAAACAAAAATATTTGGACCTTATTTTATTCAGAACAACCTCTTTATATGTGATTAGGTGTTAATAATTATGATCATTCATCGGAAAGGAAATGTTTTTATTTAAGTGTTTCTATTTCACTTATTCTTCCACTTTCCTTAAATATCTTTAAACCATATGATATAATGATTCCAGTATCCCCAATATAATTATATGTCAATAAATTCATATAATAACCTAAATACATATACAATTTCATCAAATTAAAAATAAACTATTTGTTCATGTGTACGAAAGACTACCGACTCACAAACCGATATAGTTTGTTCTTCATTGAAATCTCTCAAGGTGGGTCATAATGATGTAATTAATGATTATATATGATTATAATGAAAAATTTATCATTAAAATTGAATTATATATCAATTAGGTTATTACATTCCAAGATAATAAAAATGATTACGTTGTTCGTTCGTTTGTGAGAACTAACACCATTATAATGCGATGAAAATCATCTTTATTCAAATCATCACTTTTATGATATACATAAGTATATTTAAATTATTATTATTATGTTAATAATATTATGTTAATTCTGGGAAGATAAATTGACAATTACTTTATTTTTATAATTATCAATGAAAAATGGAAACGTTACTCATGTGTTCGTATGACCTACCATCTCAATGATTATAACGTTGCTCATTGTTTTACCCTAAGTAATGGTTTTATTTATAATTATAATGGATGTATAAAATATAATCCTATGCCATGGATATTATTCTGGGGATAATAAAATTATGACCAAATTGACTACTGACGTCATTCCATGTTCATTTTTGACCCAATTACCGAATATTGAAAAAATGACTGATATTAATTTAAATAATTATATAATTTTTATAACATGAGAATAGTTGGTATATAAGGAATAATATACATGAAATGGGTTATAAAGTATGTATAAATTAGCATAAGTTTTTAATTTTAGAATATAATGACTATACATTATATGTTAGACTAAAGGTATGGGATTTCGCCTCAATCTCTTTTCATTAAGGCATTTCCTGATAATATGCACATTAATTATTTTATAAGATGTATATATAGTGACTATAACATTTCATATCCATATTTTGTCTATACTAATTTTATTTAACATTTTGGTAAATTTATTAATTCATGGATATTCATATTTAAATGTTCAAAGTGGTATGGAAAACCATGAATGTTTAAAGATTTAATCATAAAATATTTTTTATTGATATTAATTTGAATATTAATTTAAAGGGATATAAAAGGATTATGACGGAAATTTTCTGTATATATTAAATTTAGTTCAATTTTTCCAAATGAAATATTTTTATATAAATCATTTTACATTATTTACAACACGAAAAAATGAATGTTTTTAATGGTGACAATGAGTTCTCTGCGACCATAACTGTTATTTGATATTTGGATTCCTCTATAATAATTAATGTATTTTAAAAGAAACAAATTTCCATATTACCATTTTTTAAGGTATCTTGGTATTGAAAATAAGATATTAAATAAAAATGGTATTTATATATAAATTTTTATTTCATATGGTATTAGAAGAGTTTTTCAGAAGGGTTTTGGGAGGAATGTATTTAATTCATGAAATGGTACTTTAGAATTATATTAAATGGGTGAGGATGATACATCTTATATGAAAGATTTTGACCCATTATAGTTCACAGGTGATCCTAAAACAACATATATGAAGGGTTCTGCCCCATAATAGCTCACAATTGAGCCCGTTATAACTTATATGAATGGATGTTCCCCATTATAGCTCACTGTTAAGCCTGATAAAACTTCTAAAAATTGTGACTCCCATTATCGATCTATAATTTAATGGGTTATAATAATATTGGTAATAGGCCATATATTTATTCTAATTTAAAATGGGTTTGAAATGGATATATGTATTTTATGATCTAAGTCATATTATATAGTTTTAATTTCTTTCTATTGGTTTGAATATTTATCATGGAGAAAAAAGTATTAGTGTAATTCATGTGAAAATGGTTTGTTTCATTTTTCAAAATAACATTAAATGGCTAAACTTGTTTTTACTAGACTAATGAGTTTCTTTATTTTTACATCCTTTACTGATATTTTTGTTTTCATCCCATGTTTTAAATGTTTTTCATGGGATTTAATGGCGAATAAAGTCTTGTGTAGAATAAAGGAAAATTTATGATGACAAAACATGAAAATAAACAACATCTCTCTTTAAATGTTCTAATGTTATAAAATAAATGGATACCACTAGATTTTTTCACTTTGAATTTCTATGTTTTTGTTATGTAATAGTTATGGACTAATTATCTAAAGCTCTAAACATGAAACGATACTCAATTAGAAATATTGAATTAACTCAATATTCTGTAATGTTTATGTTTGGTGCCATATATTTACTTCATTAGGATGAATGTTGTAAAAATACTTCGTTGCTACTCCTTTAAATGAGAATGGAAATTTTCTCCACATTAATTTATCCTATACCACACTTCTTGGATTGAGTGTGGTTAATAATAAGTTAAACTCCACTATGTGATTAGTTGGGTACTCACCGATGAGGCCATGAAATATTAGAAATTTTTCATTAAACTTATTTTCAATTCAAATTATTTTTGTAAAGTACATATTCTAGTTTTTTCTGGGTGAAATTAATTTGTTTTCAGATTTCACATAATCTTGTGGTATATATATTTCCAAATGAGAAGTGGGACTTTTCATACTTTTGGAATCATTATAATTTTATAGAAGAAAATTATATTTTGTACTATAATGTTTTTATTTGCCTGATTTCTAGGATGTCCAGAGAAGAATATGATGGGTTTTTATTTATTTAGTGACAGTCTGTTGAATATGAAATATTCAAAATAGTGTTTACATATTCAAGTCTTTTTTACAAAATTTCAATGATTTATGGCTCAAACAGTGACTCCTTTACCTCTATATATGATGTTTTATTGTAAGTAATGATTGTATATTCGATGATCTTCAAGATGGTGTTAGATCATTGCACCTCATGTATTCACTTTATTTTAAACATTCCTTAATAAAGTATTTAGTGTTATGGGTTGGGAAAAATCATATATTAGTATGAAAAAAGTTTATTTTTTTTAAATTACTTGTAATATTTTATTTGTTTCGGTTAATGAAGTGAGGTTTATAAAGGCCCCTTAAAATCTTGTTAGGATTTCCTGTTATAGTTTCAACATCACATTTAAGACTTTAGGATTCAATATAGTCTTTTAGTTAAATATTTTCAATATGATGTTGTATTTATATAATTATACATTTTTATAGTAAAAATATTTCATTATTAGAATCTTGGGGGAAATATGTATAATAATAAGACTTGAAATTCAAATAAAAAAGTTAGGAATTTTTACAACACCTCCTAAGAAATGATACCATGTCTTCTGTACCCTATAATGGGGAGGGTTAAAATAATATTTAAACACTCTGTATATAATATAGTAAATTTGATATCATGGGTGTCTCCAAAGACGGGTGTATAAAAAATTAATTATCCCTATTTGATTAGAAAAGGGGTGAGGTGATTTTTGATAGTTTAATTTTAAAATAAATTTTAACTAATTAAAAAAAAATATTGAAATCAATAAGGTGTAATGTGATTTTTTCAAGGAAGGTAATCCAAATATAAGTCTATAATATCCATTAAATAATTAACCTCATTTCTTATTAACTAATGAATGGGAGTTTTCCAAAAAATTTAACCTCACAACCTTAGAGGGATGACTTGGAAGAAGTATGAATTGACAGAAATCATTCTATATAGATTCTTTCATACAATGTATCTAAAGTGGTGTAAATGAAACCTAAATCTGAAATAACATTATATTACACAAAAAATTACTGATTATGTTTTTTTTGTTTTGAATAAACTCAAGAGTATTCAACTACATTCATCCACATTCCATCAATCACTAAACACTTCACCACTCAACCAGGAAAATTCCATCCAACATTTACTGAAATGTATAGAGGGGAGTATGAGATCACTAACCAAGGAAACATATAAATAAATTTTTTAATAATTAAATTTCAATACCTTTTATAACTACAATGAATAAAAAACAAACTAATAGAATAAAGAGCTATAATAATTAATGATTTGAAACTGAAACATTAAAATAATACATCCTTCCCTTCCCAGACCACCGATGGTATTTACACCCCCATGCAGGGTATAATAGTTTTGAAAAAGGAATAATTTACTACATAACAAAATAATGTCATAAAAACACTGAAAATATGAACATATCAGAAATATAGAACATCATATGAGAAATCTATCTTTCTCCTCACCTTCATCCATTCTTTTTGATTCTACATTTAATTTTTCTTAGGTAGACCAGATTATTAATGATCATTTATTCATTGAATTTTTTATTCTTTCCTTATTATTTTTCATCTCTATTTAATGTTGTGTTCTTATATTCCATAGAAACTATGAAAACCCACACTTTTCATATATAGGTATTATATCTTATCATATAAATATTCATTACAAAGCATAACGACGCACTCATGAATCATATAAGGCTAGTCTCTTTGGAATGTTGGATACAAAAAATAGGTTTATATGTTATCTATATCATATCGTACTTAGATATTCAAAAATAGCACCCTTCTTATACATGTCACCCAAAAAACCTTTGTTCATAATCTAGTTAAGGGAAAATTAGAAAGGGTGACTTCAGATTCTCAGTAAGGTTAAAAAATAGAGATATCAGCATTGCATGAGAATTACTATTTGAAAACATGAGTATATAATTTTTTAAACCATGCCATAAAAATAATAGATCATAATTCAAAATCAAGGGATAAAACATGGCTACTTTCAAGACACGAATCATAGTAAAATAAAATATCATTATCCATAAGAGAGTAACATTGATAGAAGACATGTGTTTTTGGTATGCACATATGCGTAAAAAATAATTTACTCAGTAGTCAAGGACAACAACAAAGACTGTCATAGTGATGTGGTTCACTCCCAAAACTATAATAGTAGTCAAATTTTACTCCTGGTACTATCATATTTGATAAATCCATTCCCTAAACTAGTTTTACTCCACATTATAGTCCTTTTATAAAATTATATATACTTATTTACCCAATTCATTAGAGGGATATACAGTTTTAGTCCCACCTATAACATAAAAAAAATAATAAACATGTCTAGAAAAATATAATAAAAAATTAATCATATCATAACTCATGAATATAAATGTATTTAATAAACATTTAGTTATAGCATAACCCATGAATAACATATGGGTTTCAAAAAAATTTCATCTATTCATCAAATCATAACCCCTGGTTAATGAACGTTCTTAATAACTATCTTATCATTATAATAATAAACTATATATTGAGAAAATGAGGATGGTATCATTGAATATTATCCCAAGTAAAGGCTAGGAAAAATAAAAGGATTTTATATGATATATAAAATGATTTAAAAGATCACATAGATCATTTTTTTATGAAAATATTCTATTTTTACATTCCAATCACTTATTAGGATCCTAAAAATGTTATTGAATATCAAATAAAAAAAATTTATTTAAAAAAACCCATTAAAACACATATAATAATCTTTTAGTCATTTAGTTGTCATGGTGGTTGGAAATTTCATTCTTGCTCTAAATGTTAAAATAATGATTCCATTCACATTTACATTAAAAATCCAAAAGTGTACCTAATTCCAAAAATGAAAAAAATATTAATTTTAATTTTTTTTATAAATTTTACTCATTGGTAAAAATAGAAATAAATAAAAATTGTGTAATATTATATAAAATATTGAAAACATTTTTATAAAACATTGATATGGAAGAAAAATTTTCTTTGACCGAAGAGCGATATAAAGTCCAGTTTTCCTTAAAAATATTATTTTAGAATATTGAGTAAATAAAGAGGGGAATATGAAAGGAGAAACTATATTCATGAAAAATATGTATAGGAGAGTAAAATTCATTGTATTATTTTGGTATATATTATATAATATCTCCATAAAAACCAAATTATATACAATACCGATAAATAATTAGATTGTAACATAAAACCCTTACTACTTTGGTAACATTAAAATATTCACATAAAAAAGATAGAATATTATATTGATATGTATATATCCTTTATTTCCATGAGTATAATTAAAAAATATATTAATGATAATTATATATAGAACATAAAAGAAACAGGTGATGAATACAACATGTGTCTCATAAAAGTAGAAGTTAGATGAATGTCCATTACTTTTAGTCCCACTTGATTCAGAAGTAATAAAACCTCTCAAATAACAAATGTAAATTTATTATAATTATATACCAAAATTATTTACAAACTTATAATATCAAATATTATCCACATATAATATTTCAATATCCAATTATTAATAATTCCATACTAAAATCATCATTTACGGGTGTTAATAGTTTCATTTTTATCGCGAGTTTCAGTTCGGTAGATACAATTCTTATAAATTCATCCTAGTTACTTCATATACATAATATTAATAAGTATATAAATTAATTATATATATATTGATAATATATTTATTTATAATAATCTATAAATAATAGATATATAAAAATCAATTACACCATTCATGGAGCTGCACGCTGTTCATACATATGGATGATGTTTTTATATTTTGACTGATGGAAGAAAACAAAGTAAAATAATAAGCAATTTATAAAATCATTATCATATCATATATATCTTAAATATTAATTAAATATATTTATATTATCAGACATGTAATGTGTCAATGAGAAAAAAATCACCTCACATTGTGGATGTAGTGGTCCACACGTACGATTGAGTGACATTGTCATTTTCCTATGGGTTTTGATATAAAAATGAAGATATTATATTAAAATTTTAAATGTATAATTAGGTCGCAAATTTCCAATATATAATTCATTATATCAAGTTGTGAGAGTGAGAGATGGAAAATGAATTAGTTGGTTCGTGAGGTGGTAGTCCGCCGTACATTTGTTCGATAGTTTCATTTACCGTTTGAATGAATAGAAAAAGAATATATGTTATGAAATAAAATTTTAACAAATTAGTAAATTCTAGAATTTTTTTATTATATTTTAATTATTAAAAAAAATTAAGTTGGTAAAATAATAAGTAAAAAGGATAAACTTGGTGAAGACAATTACATTTTCTTAGAAATTTATCATTTGGATATCTTCTTAAAGACTCTAGGGTTGGTCTTCTTGGAATTAAAATATCTATATAAGATTGATATTGATGTTGAGGATATTTTTTTAAATTTTTTCTATCTGAATTTCTTAAAAGGTGTGAATAATTGAGGGGAGGAGGTTGCCTTTTATAATTGAGGTGAGTGACACAGTTGTAATTTTTCAACATTTAAAAATATTGTAATGTAACATTCTTGAATAATGAGCTCCAAAATATCACATATTAAAATATGATAATATTAATGAATAAATAAAACCAACCAATGGGGATTCATAATGTTTTTTGGTTATTTTAAAACTTACCTTTATTGATTAACCCTAGGCAATCACGTATTAACTTTAGATGTGATAACATTATTTTCTGTCTTTACTATTTATTACCAAAAAATAATTACAATATATTAAATAAATTAAATTATTATAATTCAGAAAATTATATCCATTCTATCAGGTTTAATTCATATATTTTTAATAATTTAATTTAAAATCCAACTGATCACATGATAAAAAGTGGTTTTCGAAAAGAAAAAGGTTTTTTATGTATAAATTTGTTTGGACAAAATTCAACATAAATTTGAATCCAATGAAAAAATTAGATTAATAATAGTATTATTCAACTAATTATACTTTTAAAACACTTTTAGGACAAAATGAAAACTTTTATACTCATTCAATGGAAATCTATGGTTTAATAAAAATTTATATTTATAACTATTCTTCAATTAAATAATTTTTGATGAAAATTTTCAAAAATTCTCTCTATGATAATTTTTTAATGTTAATTTAAAAAATTTATTTATTTTTTTCAAATAAATTTTTGAAAATTTTTAAAAATAAATTTTAAAATATGATCGCCAAACACAACAGATTTTTTTAAAAAATATATACTATATATATTTAAAATGGATTAATTCTTATCACATTCATAGAAAAAATAATATACGAA
This sequence comes from Viscum album, assembly GCA_963277665.1. Classification (NCBI taxonomy): domain Eukaryota; kingdom Viridiplantae; phylum Streptophyta; class Magnoliopsida; order Santalales; family Viscaceae; genus Viscum; species Viscum album. The sequence continues at coordinate 1,144,815,519 of OY728138.1, forward strand.
TTATAAAAAATTTGGTTGAATATAAAATATAAATATATCATTAAAATTATTTTAAAATAGTTATTAGTTTAATTTATTAAGACCAAAATAAATTATGTGCATAAAAAAATTAGAATGAAATTTACTTTAATTTGAAATGACTTTTATTCTCATTTCAATTCATTTGATAAGTAATGAATTTATTTTTTACATCAAAAAAAATCCCAATTTACATATTCATATTTATATATTTAAATTTAAAAAATAGGTTATAATAGTATATAATATTACTGTTCGTCTAGAACTGGGGTTGCATGTATCACATGCTATCAAATAGATTATATTTATTTAAAAATAAATATATCCTAAAATCTCAAAGAGTTACACTCTACAACCATTCATATTAATTTAAACCGTGAAATTATATTGTTATGAAAAAAATGTGGATATCTTTGCTTTATCATATCCTTAGGTTCTTATACGGATTCATCGAATTTATTATTCCTCTAGAGATAAACAAGTGAGTAGACCTATTCTATTCCACATTATTTCTATGATCAATGATTTAACTTGTTTTTTATCAGAGGAAATATTTTAATATAGTGTTATAACCTATACATTTATGACATGTGATGAATAACATTTATAAATAATCAATATAAGTATATTGAGATCATTATGATCTTATGAGAGGTTCAGTGGAAGCCAAAATTGGTATTCTACCATCCTTACTTGATCGAGAATATTGAAGTGGGAAATATAACAAGTGCTTGAATTTCCTTACTTTTTGAATATTATAACCTTATTACATGAATAAGTTCATAGAAATGATTTTTCACCAACGTTAAACATTAGATATCATCGATGATTATCAGTATAAATTATTTATTGACTCTAATCTACCTTGTTGAGATATTTAATGTTCCCAACATTCACTTCTATGTCATCAACTATATTGTGTCTCAATCGATTTATTTATCACAGTTTATCCCAACATGTTAGAGCGTTATAATTCATTTAATATAAGTATTCATAACTATTCATATTAATTCGTGATTGAAGGATATTATTGTGTGAAAACTCATCTTGGGGGATGTGTTTATGCCAAAAACAATGGAAATCCACAGAGTAATAACTCATTATATATTAAAGCATTTGAAAGGTTCTATCAGTCCAACCATCTATTTGGGGATGTAAGAATTAATGAAACTGAACTCTATTTCTAGATCCTACTAAAGACTTCACATGAACATCATGGTAAACCACTTATCCTGATCAGATATAATAGAGTAAGGTAATATTGGAAAATATACCACTAAATTAATATAAATTTTAGAAATATGATCTTTAGAGAAGTTATTAATAATGTAAATAATGTGTTATAAATTTTTAAGGTTATCAACTACAACCAAAATAATATTATGTCCTTTAGTCAGTTTTGGGAGTCCTTGGAAAAAGGTCACTGGGTTTTTTACCGATTTCCATTATAGGATGTCTTTTGGTTATAAAATCCCCTTAGACATATGTCTCTTGGCATTTAACTAGTGAGATACTATGCATTTAGATACAAAAATATATTACGGATGAAACACATACATGGTTCCTAAAACATATCATTCCATAAAAATCAAATTTTAGTTTAGTAACATTTATAACCTTCTTCTTCACTTCCATATTCTTATTCCAAACCTTTTTATTCCTTACATGTATAGGTTTCTGAACACACGTTTGTGAAAGACTATATTTTACACATTCATTTAGATGTTAAGATCTGTTATTTTAAAATCCATAATTGTTGAATTGTTTGTGATCCATCATATATAATGTTGTATGATCCTTTTTAATTAAGTATTATCTATGATGGTTTCTTTCCTAGGATGGTAATGTATTGATATGTCATAATCATTAATCAGATACAACCATCATATCTAGAAAATATACCTCTATTTTTAATGAATGTATACATTAATTATTTGTGATCAGTATATATGTCATAAATTTACTAATAAAAAATTTATCTACATATTTAATAAAAATATTACACAATATAACTCTAGATCTTGTGTTGGATAGTTTTTCACATGAAACATTAATTTTCATGTGGTATAATATATAACTATATCATTATTTATGATTATTCATCGTGGTCCATTCATAGAAACATTTATATTTTTTTTAAAAACACTATCCAATGTAGGGTAATGTTATCATAGGAATTATTACTAACCTTCTCTTTAGTTCATTGATACTTTATTGACATTATGTTTTCAAAAGGAACTTAGATACCTTCTGAGTTAATTTACTGTGATGATTATAGATTAAAAGGAAATTCAAACAAAAACCCATAGATAATACCATTAAAACTGCGAAACAATTTCATCACATTCATAGTGTTTGGTTGGGGATAACGTTCAATAAATTCCATGACAAATGGATCCATCAATACACCCTCACATGAGATAATATAACCTAATAATTAATCTTTTTATAGCTGAAATTTACAATTTGTCTATTTTTCATACAACATATCTTTCCCTAGGGCCTTCAGAAGAATCCTCAAATAATCCTCTTGACCATATTTCTCTTTGATTATATAACAATATAATCTATATATAATATGAAAAAATTTACAATATTCATCTCTAAAGTCTATATTCGTTAAATCCAAGAATATAGAAAGATAATTAGAAAGTTCAATTGAAATCACTATAATTTACTTGTGTATGTACCTTGTATGAAATGATGTATTGGGTGTGTCTTAATTATTGGCCCTCAATTTATGTTACCTAGAGTTAATATCAATATTTTTAAGTTATTTTTCACCCAAAATATGATAAAAAAAACTCATAAATATTAGGTATAGGATACTGGTTCTTGATAGTGACCTTGTTATGTTATCGATAATCAATTTTCAATTTAATTCATCCATTTATATTATTAACAAAAAGAACTAGTGCACCCCATTGTAATGTACATGGATGAATAAATCACTTTTAATGATTCTCCTAGAGTTTCCTCTTCAATTCCTCTAACTAAATCAAATCTATTCTATATTATGCCTTTAAAATAGGTGTAGCCCCATGTATGAATTATATTGATAAATAAATATCATGATTTGATAGAAGAATATGAAAATCATAAATAAATACATTATATACACTTGATAAATAGACATTTCTTTTAAATTTTACTTCTCCCTAACAAATATGGATAAAACCTCCCTTTAATTGGAATTAAGAGCCATTGAATGGAGGTAATTTCCATTGTATGTTAAAACTTTTCATTATAAATTTGGACAATCATAGTTTTGTTTGGAATATCAAATTTGACTTACCTTCCGTAGAAATGGATTTGTTATCTATATAGTGAAATCAAATCCATGTTAAAGTTAACATTAAATTAAACTAGAGGTAAAATCATGAGATATATAGTAAGAAATTTCAAACACACTTCAACTAGATAAGAACCAGAACCATGATATGTTAACATCTTCCAATTTTGTGTTTTTACTAATAAAACAATAAATAATAATTTTGGTTATGAATTAGAAATCCTTGAGGATTTTATTAATATAAAGGAATACATATAACTATGCTAATATATGGTACTATCATACCTATAACCACCCAACCTATATCATTCTATCTTTAATCCCTTAGTAATGTTTTTGACCGTGATCATCACACATATTTGATCATAATGATCAATCATTAAAATTAAATCCAAATATCTCAAAATTTTAACACCATATTTTATATCTATGAAATTTTATGAATAAACAAGATAATTCATGGTCATCGTCTATTATAATCATTCATAACAGTTTAAAAATAAGAAGTTAATTATCCCAAAAATATCCCCAGGAGTTCCAAACCAAGTGTGATTCAAAAGAACACTCAATGTTCTCCATAATTATGGAAGAGATAAACTAAGAGAACTATTTTTGGGGTTATTACCCATAAATAATGGTTTTCCAAAACCATATAAAATTATAGTATCAATATAGGGTTATAATTCTAGTAAAAACACACTCCTTTTTTTATTATAAATTTTGTTATACTACATTATATAGAATTATCCTAATAGATATCTCAAACATTTTCTCATCTTAGTTTCCAAATTTTATCTAAACATTACTATGATAATAGATTTAGATACCCATGCTTTTTAAACAAAGATAATATATTTTATTAGATTCATATTCATTTACTAACATAATTATCAATGCTAGAATAATTTAGTTTGTGGGAATTTGGAATCATGGATACATAAAAAATTGGTTCATAAGTTATCTAAATTATCTCCCGCATAGTTCTTCATAACTAGAATTCTTCTTAGTAATATAATACCAAGAAAAATTATTTATAACCTGAAGAAACGAAACATTAGAATGTGGGATCCTAGATTCTCAATAAGGTTAAACAAGAGAGTCATAAACATAAAATTTACATAAGGTTATGTGAAAATTATTATAATATTTGAAAATCATACCATTAATATCATAGATCAAAATATTGAATTATTTAAAAAAACTTCGATGTTAAAAAGACATAAATTTAAAATAATGTAAAGGGCATGATATATTATATCATTATAATGGCATAAGATGTGAGTTTTTGTAATACAAAAAATCATATAAGATTAGTTCTTTAATAGTCAAGGATTACTAACAATAATATTATAGTGGATTGGGTTCACACATGAAACTGTCATAGTATTGATGGTTTAACCCCATCACTATTATAGTTGATAGATTACCTTATTGAACTAGGTTCACCCCCCCATTACATTCATATTTATATCATAAGATATCTATATTTATCTAATTATTTTGGGGGATTTATAATTATGGCTACACAAATCACATAATTAAGATCATATAGACGTGTTATAGAAGATCACATAATATGATAATAGATTATAATAAATGAGTTTCAAAATCAACTCATTATGGAATTACCCATGAAAAATAAATAGGTTTCATATCCATTTTATCAATTCATCATATTACAACCCATGAAAGGGGAAGAGGATTCATAATAATCCTTCCATAAAAAATTCCATCAATATAAATAATATAGGTTTTAATATTTTATCAAATATTTCATAAAGGTTAACAAACATAAAAGGACTCCATATGAGATGGAAAATTCATTTGAAGATCACATAAAATTTTCCTTGAGAAAAATATACTCTTTAAATTAAAATTATTTATTTGAAACAATAAAATTTCAAAACATTTAATGAAACAATATTCTTGGAAAATAACCATAAAAATAATTTAATATAAAAAAAACTAAGTGTTCATTATGGCATGGATTTTAATTCCTACCCTAAATGGTAAAACAAATATTCCTTTCACATTTGTAGTAAAAAGTAAAAAAACAATGCCTTTCTCAGAAAATGATAAGAATATTCCTTTATAAATATTTCTAAAAAACAATAATTTTTAAAAATTAATTAAATATTAATAGGAGAATATTATAAACATTATTGAAACCCTATTTATAAATAATAGATATGGAAGAAAATGGATCCTCTAATTATGAGATATGTAATGTTTTTTTATTTAATAATTATTCATTCGGTATCATGAAAATATATAGGGAGAAAAATGAAAGAAAAACATTTATTGGTAATAAATAACTACAATATAAGAAAATTGATATGTTTATTTAGTGATATATAATAATATTTCATCATTATAAACTTAATCATAAACAATCCTGATAAACTAATGAAAATGTAACAAAAAACAAATAATAATATGGTAATTTTAAAATCAAAACCACAATAATGAGAGAACAATATATTTACATCTATATCCCATATTATACATGAGTATATTCATAATATAATGTCATGGTAATTATATTTAACACATAAACAAAACAATTGGTGAGTACTTCAGGTGTCATATAGAAGTAATTTTTTTAAAAAGCCCTAACCTTGAGCTCCACTTGATTTGAAAGTGTTATAACCTTCAACATAATATATTTCTATTCATTATAACAATATTACACAATCATATAAAAAATTATAATATCATAAATTATCCACTGATAACATTTTAACACTTATTTATTAATAATAACAAATAAAAATAAATTTTTTTTGGGTGTTAATTATTTTATTTTCCATGAGAGTTATAGTTTCGTTGTTTTAGTACAAAATCAATTATAATGGTTCCTAAATATATTTCATGTTAATAATTATATAAATTCAACATATATTTAATATATATATATATATATATTTAACCACAAAGGATAGAGATAGAAATATGAATTACATTATTCATTGAGACGGTAAGCCATACATCCTTATGAATGTTGTTTTCACATTTCAATGAATAAAATATTGGAATACTGAATAAAAATACAAATTTATATAAAACATATTTTGTCATATATATATTTATTAAATTTATATATAATATATCTTTATTACCATCCATGAAATGTGAAATGGAAAATTAAATCACATCATTTTCTTGAGGCGGTAGTCAACAGGTATGCTCAAGTGACATTATAATTTTCAAGATGATAAAAATGTAAGAAGGTGATGGTTATATTATAATTTAAAAATATTATAATTTCAAAAATATCATATATAAAAATTAAATCCATCATTATATATCCATGATTGGTGGTTTTGAAAAATTAATTACATCGGTTTGTGAGCAAGTAGTCCACTTCACACATAATCAAAAGATTCATTTTCCCATTTAAGGGATTAAAAGATGGAAATAGATTATAAAATAAAAATAATAACACCTTATTATATTTTAGACACATGTTTTACTATGTTATAATTTTTAATATATAATTGATGGTGCCAAAGAAGCTATAAAAAGAAATAACATGGTGAAGATAATTACATTTCTTTCGAAAAACATTCGTTAGATCCCTTATTAAGGACCCTAGAAAAATGATATAGATTGTGGATATGGGTTTTTATAAGATATTTTGTTAGGGTTTATTTTTTCTAATTTTTTTAATAGGTGTGATGAAGTGTGTTGAGGAGGTTCCCTTTTATAATTAAGATGAGAGACACACATGATATTTTTCAAAGTTTTAAAATAATTTCAAGAAATGTTTTTAGAAAAATGGATCTATAATATATCATATTAGAAGATAGTATAATAAAATAATGAGTTTTAATAAAATATTTTCATTTTCATAACACATATATTTATAGACTAGCCTTGATATACCCGTTTTATGTTTTACCGTGGTAATCGATTTTTATTATTTTTACAATTCATTATGAAAAAAATAGAGTCAGCCTTGTAGAAAAAATATTATTTATAATGATTTAAAAAATGTGATCCATTTAAAAAAAAATATATGGGGAAGATTTTAATTTAATTTAAAACCTTAAAATAGGATAAAATACAGTTTTCCATGGAAAACATTTTCCTAAGTATAAAAATTTTAAAATAAAATTCATCATAAAACTACTTCCATAGGAAAAAAGTGGATCGATAAGAATATAATTTTACGAATTTTACCTTTAATAAAAATTTAAAATAAATTTTATCTTTGAAAATTCTATTAATAGTTCTAATAAATAAATTAATTTACCACTATGAATATAAAAACATGTATTTTAAGAAAATTATCTAAAAAATCACACTATGATAAATTTGAAACTTTTATTTAAACAATGAAGTTAAATTTTCTATATATTTTAATGAATTTAGGAAAATTAATTTTACAATAGATTCTCAAAACAAGATGAAATTTAATTTTAGAAAAATAAATATTTGATGCATAAAATTGGATTTGTTCATATCCCATGCCTAGAAAATAATATTTGATGAATAAATTTTTTTTGGATGAATATAAAATATAAAAATTGAAATAAAATAATTTTCCAATAGTGATTAATTTTGTAAAAGACTAAAACTTGTGTCTCATATAATTATAATATTATGATTCTATTTTTGTTTAAAATTTCATTTAACTGATCCATATTTATAAGATAAACAAAAGGCTATTAATTTAAACTAGACACCAAACTATTTACAATACACCGAGATTAAAAGGGAAATCATACTAACCAAATATACATATTAAAAACCCTATAAAATTATAGAGATACCACTAAAAACAACTTGAACCCCCAAAAGATGATATGGTTCCTTAGAATCCATCGTAATGAACATTAGTATGGCCATGACCACCACAATCGTGCTAAGCACCAAGAGTATGACATGAGCCCTTTTAAACCATTTCATTGAATTTAGGACACCCAAAGGCTTGGTTTTATATAAGGCATAAACCTAACAGTTTCCTTGGGTGACCGTTGAATTCCGAAGGCTATAATTAATATCGTTGGCCTTTTGGTGAATTAATTGAAAACATGTTAGTGTAATTTAGTTCTCAAAATTATTATGTTAAGGAGTGAAAAATTATAAAACCACTCTAAATATTGAAAAATAAAAGGACATGGTGAAATAATTTTAATTACACTTATGTGATTTTGATAGAAGTCAAAACAGATTTAATATATTGTAAAGACTTCAATTTCACAAATAGTGTTTTAAAATATGTTTAATTTCTTATAATTCAACTATTTTTTTTGGACTAAACTATGTTTTGAATTATATAATAATAGTATAATATTTTTCATGTGGGTATATTAAATCTCAATTTATAACATTGTATGTTAATGGTTTAGTGTTGATAAATAATTTTAGTAATATTTTTATCTAAGACAATGTATAATTTGGTTTCATTAACCTTCTAATGATTAAATAAAATTTACATTTAAAAATATTATTTATATAGAGTTATAATAAAGGTATTATTTTCCTTAAGACTTTATAACTTTGAATGATTGAATTTTATTAAAAAATAGGCCCACTAGGACTAGCCCTATATAGTTGTGCCATGGAAGGAAGCTCATGCTAGGTGGCAGAGCCTAGCCCTCAAAATCCGCTTGGGTCAGCCCAAGCGTGGGCATAAATTCCTCGAAGGGCTTGCAGAGGTGCATGAGGGGTTGCAGCGTGCCACTGTGGGTGCATGGTCACAGTGAGGTAGGGGTAGGATGAGGAATGTGGGGTGGGAGCCCATGTATAAGGCTCCCAAGGGGTGCACTATGTTTTTTTAAGCCATCGTTCAAATACTTTGGTTTATAATGTTGTCACGAACATCTCACCAATTCGATGTTGGATGAGTATTTTTGGGAGAAATGATATTTGGACCATTGGATTGTGTCATGTGCGATCTATGTCGTCGATCTCGATCTAGTGCTCGACCCTCTACAACAACAGAATACCACAACATTTTTGTGCACTGTCCAATCAGCCTTAGATCTAATCTCAGCCATCCAAGAGTTTTAAAAATCAACATTGATCTAGGGCCGTCTGATCAAACTCAGATTTAATATGAGTTGCCCAATCTATTTTCAGATTGCGGATGTACCCTAACCATCTGATCAAGTCCAAATTTGATCCCGACCGTCCGATTATCTATTTTCTTTTTACCACGACACCTTCTTCTTCCCCATGGCATGCACTGCACTAATACCCCTATACCCTATTTTGAACCATTTTCTCTACCCTTGACACCTGCTAGTCACTTTATTTTCACAAGGTTTCCACAAAAACCGACCAAAGTTTTTAAAAAAAAAAATTGGGCCTCAGATCCCATGAAACATGCATTAAAATATTCTTGTGTAGGTACAGTTTATAAAAAACAGACCTGAGGCACCTCAAGGAACACCTCATATATTCTGCACTCAAACATCCAGTGAGCTTCAATGAGTTATCTCGAGCCCCTCTTCCTCCTCAAACTAAGGTTGGGGATTTAAATTGGATAGATCTTTGAGTTAGTGTTGTATATTTATGTACCCTTGTTTGTATATATATATACATGTATCTTACGGTTTGAGTTTGAACCCTTCTTTACCCGATTCAGAGCTTCAGGATTTCAAGATATAGGGTACCTTATAACCTGAAGCATAATTACCATATGCAATCTTATTTCATGCCTTATATACATAATCAGTTATGTTAATATATAATTATATAAATATATAAATATTTAGCTCCTTAGATTTATATAAACTCATTATGTCCAGATTTATGGTTTCCAATATTGAGCCTCAAATTAAATTTAAGAACCTCAAAATGAAAAGAACTATATTTTTGAATAAATTTTTTTACCCAATTATGTAGTTTCTTATATATATATATATATATTTATATGGTAACACATGTTATAAAGCAAACATAGTTTGGTTTTTAATCATGTGATAATGTTGCATTAAATATATTTTAAAATTATTTATTAATTACGAGAAATTGTTAAACCAAGTTTAATTAGGAAAACTCATATATAGACATTGTGTAAAGTTTCCAAAACAATAATTTCAGGTATGGATTATTTGAATTTAATAAATGTATTGATGTAATAAATTTAGGTGATACTTTAATGAATATCAGACTCTGAGTAAGCCAAAAAATAGGTATTTATGTAAATATATATGTCCTAATCCTTAAAGTAGTTAAAAATGGTTTTACATAATGAATATTTAATAATATTAGCCTTGTTATGATTTCATGTTTCATAAGTCATACATGATTGATCTTGTTGTGTTTTATGATTAGAAATAATATATACTTTTCATTTGACCAAAATATATCAATGGAGAAAAGGGTGTGTTAAACCATGGAATCATGTAATACTCAGATAATGTTTTTTCAACTACGATGATTGTTGTTAGTGAAGTCTTGATGTAATAAAATTTATTGGTCACTATCAATTTTATCAGCATATTAAATAACATAAATTTTCATTCAAGGAATAAGGATTTTAAATTGAAGAGTTATCATTTTAACATCTCTAATGGAAAACCCCTTCTCATTCATTATTTGACTTGATTTAGTAGTTATCCCATGTGCAATGAATGTGTAATAAGCCTTGTCTTCCTGGGATAAACTGTTACGACTGTATTTTCATGGTTATCTATCATATTTTGAATTTTTTGATTAAATGGTTTCATTTTCTATTTTATTTATAGTTGCACTCAATGATGCATGCATGTGGCATATCATAATAACGAGATAATAAATTATATTACTCAAAGTGGTATGTGAGAGTAATTATTCATGTGCTATATGAAAATTTTAATATAAAACCCAATTTGGCATATAAGAAATGTATTAGACATAGTTAGTGATGGGTGGGGCCTGCTACAGCCCCTTGATGCACCGGTAGGTCCCATGAGACAATCTACAGTCATGGAACAAGGCCTTGAAAAAAATCGTATTTATGGTCTTGGAATGAGGCCCTGATGTTATGATTATGTTATCCCACATTATATATCCCGTCATTATGTTTTTGATAATTAATTATCCCCATGGATATTCGACTTGTAGAATATCCATGGTTAAGAGACAGTACTTATGAGTATCCGAAATGTAAATGCTTATGGCATGACATATGCACTCAGTGAATTAGTATTCAATGTAAGAAATTGAAGTTATTACCTTTACACGATTATTTATTTATTCACTACTCTTAGTTGTTTAATTTTTGCTTACATATTCATATGCCATAAATGTTTAGAATTTCATTTATTCATTACTCAAAAAGATCATGCCTATATTTTAATCATGTATCCTAGTACCTCGGATATCATGTTTTTTAATTGATCACTTTTATGATATGTACATGTGTATCAACATTTGATTATGATAAATGTTTTATGGAATGTTTTGAATTTTTTTCATAAGTTGTAAAAGTTAATTTTTAAAACCCCTTACATGGAATTCGTATGCTCACCCTACATTTTTTATTAAAATTTTTCAGTTACCAATTTGAGTTAATGAAGTATGGCAAAAGTGGCTAGTTTCTCAAAACCAAAACTGAAATTGATCCATTGTATGGACAAGATGATTAGTTTAAAAAATTACACATCCGGATTCAAGGAAATGGCTCTGGGTGTTCATGGGTCGGGTGGTCAGAAATTTAATTTATTAGGATAAAAAATCATCACACATAAAAAGTGTTTTTTAAAATTATATTTCATTTGATCTAAAATGTTCTTTATTTTTATATTTATTAATTTTATTTAAAACTAATTAATTTTATACATTTTCATAGCAAAAAAATTTCATAATTTATTTATCTCTTATTAATTCCCACAAATTTAATGACTAGCTTATAAGAGTATACTACATTATATTTTGTTTATACCTAAAGAATCATTTATCACAAGTTATTGAAGTAATTAAATTTATTTTAAATTTATTATATCATTAAATCTTTAAGAGTTACATTCTACCCCCTAAAATTATTTTCCCACAAGATTAAATTATTTTGATTCCAAAAAATGAGTATATCTTTGTTTTATAATATTCTGGAGTTCCATGGAAGCTTATTAAATTTTTTTAATCCTCCAAAAAGCATTAACAAAGTGAGTATTATTATTCTTTAGAAATTTACCATTATGATCTATGATTTATACTTGTTTTTACTCATAGTAAATATCATGATCTAGTTGTATGATATCTGGGTTTAGTACATGTGAAAGACCAGATATATAATTCCTTATGATAGATATATGGATCACATCAAGAATTTGAGACTGGTTTGGTGAAAGGGCCAAGTGATAAGCTATCATACCTACTCGATTATGCTTCTAAAAAGGTCGAATATACATCAATATGGGATTTCATTTTTTTTAAATATCATAACCATCTTCTAGGGCGAAATTTAAAAAATAACTTTTAACCAACTTTGAACTATAGATCTCCCCAATGATTATAAGAATAAATATTAAGTTGAATATGAGTTATCTTGATGTGTTTTTGAATGCATATGACTTTTTATACCATTTCCTCAACTATATCTATTTCTGTTATATTACATTTCCTAAATTCATCCAAGAACATTAGATTTTACACCTATTTCCAATGATAGCTTAATAATGAACCATTTTATTTCTTGATTGAAATACATTGTTGTATGAAAACCCAACTATTGGATGGCTTTTCCCATAATATTTTTAAATCCATAGAAGAAGATCTCGACATATCCTTCATTGTTTTAGTGGTTCTTTCAAGATGACCATCTATTTGGGGATGGTTTGATGTAAGTAAAATTAACTCTATATATACATCCTAATGAAGATATCAAATTTAATTTGAGGTAATACTCATATCCTGATCAGATATAATATAATTTTTCACTCTGGGAAACCATACTATAGTGACTGTAGACTTTTCTCATAATAGTACATGATTTTAAACATAATACTCTATAAAATTATAAGCCAAGGACAGTAAATTCTAGTGTCATTTGAAGACAAATACATAAACCTAAATCATGGAACTAAATAAATTATTTATTTCTTTTAAATTACGAGGAACGAGATTACCATATGACCTTACATATATATGGTATAACCTATGGATAATTGGGATAAATGGATGTGATAAAATTCATGTAATGGAATAAATATAAGAATAAAACACAACACATGGGTTAATAAGAATAATAACATGACATAAAAGGCATGCATATATATAAGGAATCATAACATATTTAATCATGGTATCATAGGATATTTGAAAAAAAAACATAACTTAATAATGAGTCAATTACCAATATACATTATAGATCACAAGACATGGTTAACCACCAAGATCATTGTACATAGAGCACGAGTCAATGCAAACCACTACGACCGTTGCACATGACGTCTCATTAGAGTAAACATTATCCAAAGAATTGGAGAAATATCTGGGTGAACCCATTATGACATGTTAAGTAATATTTGTTCAGCATGAGGAATAATTCATAAGGAATCAAACATTAACATAAGGGTTATCAATGGTAAGAATTGGGTATCATAATCTCGTTAAAATGGAATAATATAAGGGAATATCATAATGGTGTCCATTAATGAAAGTATTTAAATAATAAATGGAAATTAATAACTAAAAATAGGAATATAGAATAATACATAATGTTAAAATATATTGACAACATGTGGAAATAGTATTTAACAAACTTTATAATTAAATCATTTCTGCATGGTTAATGTAGAATATTAAAGATCATTTAAATTTGAAAATTGAATAATATTTTATATAAAACCATATGTGAACTAATAATGTTTTTGTAATAAAATGATGTATTTTAGAAACATTTCTTTTTCTTAAAAATATATAATAGTGTGGACATGAAAATGGGTATGAATTTGGGAAGATACCTTCAATTGGGCTTGCTTATTGGGAAGAACCGAGTAGGAATCCTTTTAATAACTTGTATATACATAAAAAAGGAGGACTAAGGGATATTGATACATGAGTTCAGAACATATAAAAAACATTTTTAATATTTAAATAAAAATAAATTATAATTTTAATTGGGTAAAAAGAGAGAAAGAATAACTCGATGGAATAATTGAGGTTCAGGTAGATTTCCTTACCATAAGTCTGAAGGTGTTTTTCATTTGATCATAATGTCCTAGATAATAAAAATATATTCATTTATTAATAATTTAAAAAACATTTATACATGAAATTGATTTTTTATAATTTTACTAACTTTTTAATGGCATTTATTATGAGTTATAGTGTTCAATTTCATTGTTTGGGAGTGTTAGTTTTTATAATTTTCAGGTTCAGTTCACTTGTATATGCATATGGAAGTTCATGTTGAATGGTTAACATTATTCACAAAAAAAGTATATGTTATTAATGAAACAACCTAAGTGTAATTGGTATTACATATTAATTTATTTCTAGATATGAGGATGAATCATTATATATCATCTCAATGATAATCGTTTGGATTAATTTTAGCGGTTTTTCGATCACAACAAGCACTTTTTGTCTTATTTTTTAAAATCATGTAAATATAATAGTGACATAACTTTAAAAATGATATAAAAAATTTATTAATTCATTTTTCAAAAATAAAAATGGTTTCATGACTAGTCTTGATGACAGTAATAGAAATTGAAAGGTCTTCATCCTTGAATGTGATAAATTAGCACATCACGGATGATGTTTTAATTTTCAATAAAAGTAGAGGGGATTAAATTGATGATGGATTATTATATAAAAATAAAAGTATTACCATATATGTAAGGAGATTACGTTATAATTCACTTTGGAAAAGGGGATGTGAGGGGAAGACTAGGAAATAAAAGAACATGAAATGAAATTTAATGAAAATTCAAGAAAGGTTTACCTCTTGATTTTTTCTTCCTGTGAATCTCTTTAAGGGGATTGAGTTTTGTCTTTTGTTAAGAAAAAATCTATTGGACATTTTGGAGATTCGTGGGAATATATATGAGAATAATTTGAAAAAATCTCATTGCTTGAGAGGTGTGAGGAGAAGATGTGGTGAGGGTTGTATTAATTGCCAAGGTGAGGGATGTTTTCTCTATATTTTAATCATTAGTTTATTATATTGGCTCAAGAATATGAATAGTTTGAGCATTAACTTCTAAAATATGAAAATAATAATCAGAATTTATATATTATTGTTCATATATCATCGATGACTCAAGTAATAGTATAGTTAACTTATAATGTATAAATATAAAAAATTATTATATTTCACTATTCAACAAAAATTCAAGTATTTATGAAAAATCAAATAAAATTAACGCTAACCTCTAATAAAAAAGTATAATTAAAAATCAAACTCTATATTATAAAAAATATTAATTGCAAGAAATTAAATTTTTAATTAAAATCATTATTTACTAAAAAATAGATTTTAAAATTATAAATGTTTTTATAACACTATGAAATATTAAATAAGGTATTATAAAATTATATTATAATCATAAAACATAAAAATAATAATTCATGAACAAATTTTATGGCGATAAATTTTCTTTAAATTATTAAATTAATTTTTAAATCGATTTTTATTATTTACGAATTAAAAAAACACTAACAAGTAATTAAAAAATTTCAGAATATTTATTTACTGATACTATGATATAATAATATCATATTATCACTTGTAAGATGAATAAATTTTATTTATATCTTTCTACAGTGTTATTATTCATTTTTTATATTACTACTCATATGGGTAAGAATAATATTCCAAAGGGTCATGTTACTATTCACAAAAAATTTAAGTTAATCCTATCCGACTCTAAATATCTTACATATCACAATTGTGTATTTCTATTTTTGAAAATAAGTTCATAGAAGAAGAAAATTGTGTTTTGAGTGTAGGTTAACACTATATACTTTAAATAATTATAATTACAATATGTTGTTCCTCATGGACTCTAAATTGTGTGAATTATATTGTATATTAAGCATATTATTAAATCCTTTGGGAGTTACATTCTTCCCCCCTTATGAAAATTTACCCTTGAAATTTCATTTTACATTATATGTTGAATACATCTGAGGTTACTTCTCCTATTTCCCTCGACTAAATGAAAAAAAAATAAAATTAAGAGGGTTTGAATACATAGTTAATTAGCATATAAAACGGAAATATTGGACATTGAAGGATAAACTTATAATGGAAAAGGATATCAAAATGTGTGATTCATATGTTTCAATCTATATTATCCATAATCTATTTCCTAACATATATTATTATGGGACATTTTTTTATTTCCCTTAATAATCGTTCAAAATGAGTTTACAAAATTAGCAAAGAATAACCCCTAGAAGTGTCTAACTAGATGCACATTAAGGCAAATTGTTGTGTACCAGGATACACGGAGTTAGGAAAAAACATATTATTAGAGTTATTACTCTTATGTTAATATATTACCAGACCATGTCAACTTATAGTATCTAGGTAGTGAAATATTTTCCTGATAAAACATCTACTATATACTTACAAAAATATCGGAATGATTTATTATACATAGTCTTATCCCTAAAACATTGACTAGAGTTTTCGAATCATAATCTCAAAAACAACTACACAATCCTCTCATTCCAACCATAGGTAGATTATCCTTTTAAAATAATTTTACATTATAATAAATATAAATTAATATAAAATTAAAATCCAAGTATCATAAAGTATATTGTATTTGGAAGTATGTGTACATAAAACAGAAATCATGGTAGTAAATAAAACATTTCTTTATTTATCATCCATTATAATATTTTTAATTCTTTTAAACCCTTACATATTCATAGGATAAACTAGGGATGACATGGATAATGACATGAACTAAAAATCCCAGTAAGGGAATTAAAATAATAATAAAGAATAACGTATGGGTTAGTAAGAATAATAAAATGACATAAATGGAATGAATATACAAACAGATGAAAAAATATATGTAATAATGATATCATAAGATATTTGGAAACAGTTTATTAAATAACATAAGCCTTAGTAAATCTCACTGCACATGAAGTAGCATCAGTCAAGGTTATCCACCAAGACTATTGCACAAAATACACAAGTCAAGGGTAACCACTATGACCATTGCACATGAAATCTCAGGAAACTAAATATAATACAATTAAATGGAGCACTATCAGGGAGAACCCATCATAACATGTTCATGAAAATTTTTTCCACATGAATAATCATACATAAATAATAAAACATAAACATAAGGTTTACCCATTGTAAGAATTGATTATCATAATCTTGTCAAAATGGAATAACAAAAGGGAATATCAGAATAGTGTCCATGAAATAATGGATCTGTATAATAAATGGAAATTAATAAGGGAAAATAGGTATAGATAATTATATGTGATGTAAAACTGTGGTGATAACATGTTATAATAGTTTTTATGAAACTTTATAAATAAATAACTTTTATGTGGTTTGGTGAAAATATTTAAGAGAATTTAAAAACAATAAGACATAATATTTTATATAAAACCATATGTTAACCAAAATATTTTACACAATAAAATGATATATTTGATAAAAATATGGTGGCTTAAAAATATATTAGAGAGTGAACTTGAAAATGGGTAAGAATATGGAATTTTCCCTTAAATTGGACTTGATTATTGGAAAAAATCATGTATGAAACCTTTTAAAAACATGTATATCCTTCAAAAATAAGGATGAAAGGATCCTGATTCATGATTTTGGAATATATACACAAAATTTAATTATATGTTCTCAATAATAAATATAGATTCACATTGATACACGGTCAAGGATACTTGTTCTTGATAGTGAATATTCTATGTTCTCAATAATCAATATAGAGATGAATAGATCCATATTTTATCCTAACAAAAAGAAATAGTGACCCATAAGTGATGAAATTGGATAAAGGAATTCATTTTAAAGATTCTTAAATTTTAGTTACTTTAATTCCTTAAAATAAAACTAGTATATTTTTTTGGAGTCTTTGAAATTGGTGTAACACTAAGCAAAATTTCTATTTGGATACCAAATTCTTAAATATTTGGAAATGTATAACTCTTTCATAAATACATCAATTTTCATCACATTATAGTCATATAGTTGATATTTATTTTCTCCCCAACTAACTAAAATAAATAAAACTTTTTAATAGTAATCAAGGCACATTCAAAAGATTTAATTTTAATTGGACGTTCATAGTTAGCTTCACAATGATAGACAATTATAATTTGGTTCAAAATTTAATATATGACTTCCCTGACTAGAAAATTGTTATGGTATTTATGTAGATAACGCAAATACATGCCTAAAATAACCTCAAATTCTACCATAGGGATAATAAAAATATTATCAAGAATAAAAATCCAACAAACATCAACTTGGGAAGTCTCATAGGCCTGAGATATGATCATCATTCCATTAAGGGGATTCACTACTAATCAAACATCAAATAATATTTATTATGAATTATCATTTCAAGATACTTTTCGTGATATATATGAATTCATATAACAATGAAAAAATTAATTACTTTAACCTTTTATCCTAATTTCAACCACCTAAACATCATTATTTGTTCATTAATGCCTTAGTAAATCCAAAATATTAAGCATGACCATCAAATAACATTTATTAGAGTGATCAAATAGGAAATATATTTCATAGGATTTCAAAATTATGGCACTTTATTTTCATGCTATGAAACCATAGGTTTAACCAAAATTTTTGATGGTCATCATCAATTAAAATCCATCATAATAGTTCATAATAAAAATGTGATTGAACTATGAATATCCCAGAGGAGTTTTAAACCTTGTATGTTGTAAGTGTACACACACCATACACCAGAATGATGGATGATATATATTTGATGAAATCTTTTCTAAGATTTCCCTAGTTTAATATATTTCAAAACATTGTCCACATTTAGTATCTATAATTGGATCATTTTATAGGAAAATCACACTCCTTTAATTACCATAACATTTTAAATTCTCCAATACTAAGTGTTATCCTAAGGATCATCACTAATGTTTTCTCATTACAATTTCCAAAGGATAACTGATCCTTTATTTGACAGTTACTATTATGACCAATAATTTTCTTAAATAGATATTACATCCTATTAAATTAATATTCATTATATTACATAACTATCCAGACAAGAATCATACAGGTCTAGTGCCTTTACAAATATGGATACATAAAAAAATAATTTATTATATATCCAAACAATCTCCAACTTAGTTCTTCATAACTGTCACACTACTTATAAATATCATATATAAAACATTTCATCTTAACCATGTGGAAGGAAAAATAATAAAGGGTAAGATTAGTTTCACAGTAAGGGTAAACAAGTGAGATATCAACATAATAGGAGCCTAAGGGTATTGAAGCATGGGAATAAAATTGAAAAACCATACCCTTTATATAATAAATCATTTTAATAAATCATGGTGTAATTATAGGTATTTAATAGGGAATTATTAATAAATCAGTCAAAGATCATGAGTCATGTGAGCCCAACATTGCAATAATACATGAGTTTGTAAAATAAAAAATTTCCTAGAAAATAATTTCCTTGTAGTTAAGGATTACCACTAAGACTACCATTGTGGATTGGGTTCAATTCATAAACCATCATAGTAGTTAATGTTCACTCTTAATACTATAAGAGTTGAAATTTTCCCTTATAAATAGGGTCCACTACCCATTCCATTACTATTATTCTCATGAGACATCCAAATTTACCCAATATATTAGAGGGTTATATAAATCTTAGACCACACATAAAATATTAAAAATAAAATATTTGTGTTCTAAAAGATCACAAAATATTAATTATACTATAACCATTAATAATAAATATGTTTCATAGAAACTTGATAATATCATAACCCTTGGAAAATAAATGTCTTTAATAAACATTTCATAAATTCATTATATCATTACTCTTGGAATAGATAAGGGTTTCATAAATATAAGGTTATAATAATTTTAAACTAGAAAAAAACAAGAACAATATTATTATATCATATTCCTAATAAAATTTTGGAAATATAAAAGGAAGAAATTTTAGTTGAAAAATACAATTATAGATCACTTCGAACATTTCCAATAGAAAAGATACTTCGTAAATAAAATTAACTTATTTAAAACCTAAATATATACAAAATAATAAATAAAAATGAATTTTAGAAAACTAAACATTAAAAAATACAAATTAATATTTAAATCAATGGTTGTTCATGATGGTGGAAAATTCCATTCATGTTGTAAACACTAAAACATAGATTCCATTTAAATTTTTAATAAATAGTCAAAAGAGTTCACTGTTTGGAAAACACATGAGAGTTAATTTTGTTTTCTAAAATTAAATCATGGGTAAAAATGAATTTAAATAATAATAATATAATATTTAAAAAATTCTTGCAAACCAGTTTAGAAAAATTGGATATGAATGAACAAGTATACTCAATCGAAGATATAAATAATGTTGGTTTTTATGTGAAGATGTTTTTTATGTATCTTGAGTACATAAAAAGAGGAAAATTAAAGGAAAAAATTTATTCATAATAATTAACTCTATTATAATAAAATCCTTGAGTTTATTGAGTGTCATATCATAATAATTCATTATTGTAAACGTAATTATAAATATTCCCTATAAACAATGAGATTGTAACATAAAACCATTACCACTATGGTAACTTAAAAAATCAAGACATAAAAAAAGAGATATCCTTATATGTAAATGTATATAAAAATAATTTTTATTAAATTAATCATAATGGAAATTCATGGGAATTATATACACTACATAAAATAAATAAGTGGTTAATATGGCATGGGGATAAATGAAGTAAATGTGATAAATTAGTCCCTTACCTCGAGTTTCGCTTTCATTGAAAGAAATATAACATCCTATATAATAAATTTAAACTTGTATAATTATAAATAAGAATATTTTACATGCATTTGATATAATAAATAATCAAATTAAATTATTTCTATAACAATTTAGTAACAATTCTTTATTAAAATCATCATTTTTGGGTATTAACTGTATCCCATTTTATGAGAGTTACGACACGATAGTTCCAAAACTGGTACTTTGATCATGGTTAGTGAATATAATAAATTTTAATGATTACATAAATATCATAAGTTATATATATATAAATATTAATCCATAATTGATAGATATCAAAAAATGAATTACATCATTCATAGAGACGATAAGTTGTATGCACGTATGAAAACTATTTTCGATTTACAATGGATAGAATGAATGAAATTTAAATGTTAATTAAATTTTATAAAATAATTATTATATCATATAGATCATATTTTTTAATTAATATATCTTCATTATCATCCATGTAAATATGTAATGAAAAATGAATTACGTCACTTCATAGAGGTAGTACCACACATATAAGCATGACTGTTGATATCATTTCCCAACAGATTGGATGGTAATAAGGTAGATGTGGTATTATAATTTAAAAATTAGAAAATTGAAATTAATATCTTATATATTCTTTAAATACATAATTATTTGTAACTATAATATGCGGTTTTGGAAAATGAATTACATCAGTTCATGAGACAACAGTTCACTGTACACATAATTGAAAGTTTTATTTCCCATTTTTTGGGAGATATGTTTGATATAGGTAAAAAATAAACATAATAAAATCTAAGTATATTTACGATAGTTTTTAATTATAATTTAAGTATTATAATATATTTTTTGGTGGTGAAAGAAGAAATATAAATGAAAGAGCATTGTGATGATAACTACCATCTCTTATAAAACCTACTTTTGATAACTTATTAAGGATCATATGGATGATATTTTAGGAATAAAACTAGTTATAGAACACTGATAATGATATTGGGGAAGGAATATTTCATGATTTTTAGGATATAAATGGTGTATGAGGTGTGATTCTATGAGTAGAGGTGGCACACAATTATAATTGATGTGTGTGGAACACATGTACCTTTTAAAATATTTAAAATATGACAAAGTTACATTGATGAGAAAAAATCTAAAATATATCATATTATAAATTTATTAGGATGAGTAATAAATAAAACCAAAATCGGGTTTAATCAATTGTTTATTCCATATTAACCCAAATATTTATAGATTAACACCTAATAAACATATCTTAATAATACTCTCAATAATAATTTTTTAACTTTTTAATATTGATTATGAAAAGACTTATATTAATACTATTAAATAATAATAATTCTTATGATTTAAAATATGGAATCATGTTTTATATATTTTTTCATACTAGTTGAAAAATTTAATTTAAAAATTAAACCCAAAAACTCGAAGAGAAAAAATATTCCAATGAAGAATTTTTCTAAAATATAATTTTTTTACTTATCATAATTTAACAAAAAACTAAATTAAATGATCCAAATTGAATTAATGATAATATAATTTCATTAAATTTACTTATAAATGTTTTTTAAAAAAATGTGTCTATATAAATTCTTTAAATGAAACGATTTTTTAATAGATATATGAATTTTCACTATTCCTTGAAAAGTTACCCACTTCATAAAATTAAAAATAATTAAATATAAGATAAATTTTACTTGTTCAATTCTAAAATTATGATTATTTTTTCAAATAAGTTTTTTAAAATTGGAAAATGTTAATCTAAAAATATGTGGGAAAATTCAATAATTTTTTTTAGAAAATTACTATATTTAAGCATAACATTGGATTTGTTATTATCCCATGAATAAGAAGAAATATTAGATGAATGATATTAAATTTTATTGAATATAAAATATATAAATTTCAATAAATTTATTCACCAATATGATTAATTTAATATACAAATAAAAAATATATTTGAATGCATAAAAAAGGTCTTTCATAAAAATATTTCTTTTAATCCCAAATGTTTTTTTCTAGTCATTTCAAAACAATTATTGTCCAACAAATTTAATATATAATTTTTTAAACCACATAATTTTCATAATTTAATTATTACAATTCATACCCACTAATTTAATGACTATTTTATAATGGTATAATATATTACAATTCATTTAGACTTGGATTTTTGTGTTTCATAATATACCAAAGAGATTTAATTTATTTTGAAAAGAATAAATCATAAAATTTTAGGGTGTTATAGATTACACTTATTCTATAATTTTATATCAACTAAATTGTAAATGATATATTATAAATGGATATATTCATTATATTTGATGCCTTTACCCATGATTGGGAAACATTAATGTCGATGTAGAACGACAAAGATTTAGATTGAAGCATCTGTGAACAACAAAAACTCTCATTGGTACATCCTTATTTTTCTTTTTTTAGTAGGGGAATGAAACTCACGACACTAGTAAGGGAAACATATGAAGTCTTCTGAGATTTATTATCTTTTGAGGATACTTATGATTTGGGTAATCAACCTTAAAAAGATATGATTTAATATCAGTAGACATGCATATATTAATTTACATTATTCATAGGAACCTTATGATGTCCTTTATTTAACATTAAAAAGATCAACCAACCATACAATGACTTCAAATAAACCATATAATTTACATATTAATCTTTATGAAGCCTATATCAACCATATAATGACTTCTGATGAACTCTTTGATGAAAAATTCAAACCTCACAAATTATATCTCAACATTATAATGAGTTTCCATTTCCATTTTTTGAACCATAAATTCATAAGAAATTTTCTAAACATAGCCTAATTAGTAATATAAAACTGATTTTCTCTTTAAAAATTAAAAATGAAGTAAAATTAATAGCAATATGTCTAATTTTTATAAAAATAAAATATTTCAGTTAAATGTACAACTTACCAATTTTATGAAGTATTCAAAAATTTTAATGTATTGAAAATTTATTTCTAAACTCCATACAAATCACTATGTTAAATAGTACAATTGAACAAAATGAAAAAATGTTTCAAAAATATAAATAATTTTCTTCCTAACTAACATCAAAATTAAAATCCAACAATAAGAACATAATTATACATCCATCATATCAACTACTAAAACACATTCCACAACAATAATCATAATATCCCTTCCACCACATTTTAAATAAATTATAAACAAAAAATTACCACATCATTCTCCCATTAGAAAAAATATTCACATAAAAATATTGTTATAATAAATTATATATTTAACATAACCAATATATTACTCACTTTATTTATTTTTTCAAAAACAAATATGATATATATATATATATATCAACACTAGTTTCCAATATAATTACAATATACCTCTTCATTCAACCACATGTTCAAAATAATAATAAAGAAGAAAAAAACCAATAGTGTAAAGAATCAAACAAGGAAACCCCTTCTTTAACAATTGATTCATAACAATCATGTTTGGACATATTAACAAAATTTCTATTATTCCAATTTATAAAAAATATTATCATTATATTGGATCAATATGGTAAAACACTTAGAAGAGGTGTGACACCACATCTTTGACTAGTTGTATAGGTGTAGTGGTGCTAGATTAAGAGGTTTTTATATATATGACAAGAGCTTATTCTAAATAATATTACCATTTGGGACTTTAGGTAATCCATTTTGTAAGTGGTGCATTTTGGGCCTACGGATCCCTAGATCTATTATACCATTTTTATATATTGTAGTCATGTATTCATAGGACAATGTGCCTCTGGACCATTTTCCATCTATTGGGAGCCATCCTCACCCAGTTTAAAAGGAGTTTCCCTTTCTTATTTGAACAACAAAAGGATATAAACATGACCTATTAAAAATAAACAATTTCATCACCTTATTTAAAACTATTTAAATACCTTCATTAGATGATAAACCTTTTTAGAATTTTTTTTGAATACCTAAAATGCAAAAAGGGTACACTTTTCAAAATATCTGGAATGCAAATAAACTATTTAACACTAATAACATGTAAAATAGCATAAAAACATAAAATAACATGGGAATATACCCCTAAAATTAGTTTCTCTTAGATTTATTCTTTATCACTATTAATACAATATCAGATATCTTACAAATTAATTAAAGAACTTGTTAACTACATAGATTAACATACATAAAAGAGAGTTCCTCAAAAACCCCACTATGATTGAAGCTTCACAACCACTTTATGAGAATATGGAGAGGAATAATAATTACCAAACATCAAACTCAAAATTAAAACCCATGAATCTTTTCTTTAACCAATATCATTTAAAACCATGATTTAAGATCATTGAAATTGAATTGATACTATAGGTTCTGAGTGAAGTGGATTTTCTTGTTTGTCGTGTGCCCAAATTTGTAAATTGTTCTGATTGATGATTAATTTGGGATTAATATGTTGATAAACTCCAATATCCACAGAATTGAATCAAAGATAAAATATGATGTAGGGAACCTAGAACTGAGAAGACGTGATCAACATATTTTGTTTATAATTAAATTAAATAAATGAAAGAATTACCTCCACAGTGATTCTTTCTTTATGGATACGTTTGAAAATGAGTATGAGGTGTAGATTCATTGTAATTTTGAATCTAAGGATAAGATTCATATAGCAGTGATCCACATGTGCTCCACATATCTACAGGCGTTGAAGGAGTCTCCAGGTTCTATCATGGATGATCCTTGCGCTTGCGATATCTGCCTTCGATCACCCTGAGAATTGTTTCCAAAGAGTTCTCCTACATTTGGTGGAGGAGGATCTCTCTCGTTTCTGAGAGAGTTCTTATAGAGGGAAGAGTTCTCTAGGCTCATGATATTATTTCCAAGGTTGTTGTACAGACAGCCATTGGTTAGCTAGTGGAAGGATCCATTGGCTAATTAGATAATAATAATATAACGAAGAATTTAATTCAATTGGTAATAATAAATAATTAGCATAAGTGTTGTTACTAATTTTATTATTCCATGTGAAACCTGAAGATGAAGATTACTATAAATGCTATTAATTCCAAGACATGTTCTTAATGTTCCCGTTATATATATATATTATTTAAAAAAATAATATCTTATATTATTTTTCCCCAGACCCATAACATGGTCCTCCAATCCTCCTCAATATTTAACAGTCCTTGAATAATTACAATTTGTTTATTAAATAAATACATCTTCATTATTCCCCAAAAAGAAATATTCTATTCAAAATATTTTATCTTGAATTATTAGCAATGAAATAAATGCGATGAGTCATAATTGAATAATTATTAAAACACAAACATGAATAATATTTATTCGTCTTGTTAAATAAATAATATATCATTTAACTAAGATATTGGGTACACATAGTTTGTGACCATCTAGGCCTCAATATCATTGTCATTAGGTGGGATTTCCTATTGTCCAAGATTACTATTTGGAAATAGGTCAAGGCACCCAAGAGAAAGATGTTGATTTCCCAATGACATGTGACCTCATATAAACACTTACCATGTAATATAATCCCATTATCTTGATATCTTCGATCAAGCAGGCTGCATGAGAGTTCCATCAACACATGTGCTCAGTTTCTTTTTTTTTGATGTTCTGGAATTGAACATACCTAAAGAACACCATAGACACTAATTTAGTTAGGCAATATCCATTTCACCAAATGGGATGGGTTACAATAATCTGTAGAAGTGAAAAATCATTTCTCGCATTATTCACTAATGTAGTATTACTAATGACTCACCCAGCATATCATACCACGCTGTGAACTTATGTCAACACATTTGTTTGTCAATACATCTAATTGTGTTATTAATAATACATATTAATAATAATCTTAAATTCTACGGTCCAATAAACACATCTATATATTGGAACATCCAATAAAACATTTGAATGTGGATTTCCTAATGGTGGGTCTTGTTCTCATAATATCTTCCTAGATATTACCAATAGTGCACACCATGAGAAGGTGCATAAAACTTTCATGAGTTCCCTCCCCTGATATCCTATATCATCTGTGTCCCTTAAAATTATATCATCCATCTATAGAATATATAATCAAGAATAGTTTCATGGCTCTTCTGAGTTCTCATCATAAAAGGGATCCGCTATGACCTTTTAGTGAGATAAATATTCTTAAGACATTATAACATTCTATGTCATGCAGAAGAACAATCATGATGTGATAAAGTGTTTATAACTATTCATACAATGAATACAAGTTTATCCTAAAGTACAAAGAAGTTGTTTCTAGGGAACCAAATCCAATTGACTTCCACATGCTCTAGAGACAACTATTAATAACCTTCAGTCATCTCACCCTCACAAGATATTAATTCTTCTACTAAGATAGTAATTTAGTTAAGGGGTCTTCCATGATATCTTATATGGGCACTCTACTCACTGGAACTTCGAACCATTGATAGATATCATTCAATGGGTGAAAATTTTGTATTATGTTCTTTTTGTGAGGTTCTGACCTTATCTCCTTTGCAAGAGCACGCGCTCTAGTATTATCACAATACAGTGTAATGGGATCCTTACTTATTGGTAACACATCATGAACCTAGAAAAATATTTGAATCAAAATAGATTCATTTGTTGAATCAGAAGACACTATATATTCACACTGTGCTGTAGAATCAATGATAACTGGCTTTTTGAACCATTCCTACTAACAACTAATCTATTGATATGGAAAACATATCCTAATAATGAATTTAGATCATTCTAATCTGTATAAAAACTTGCTTCAACATACACTTTGATGATAAGATGTTTTTATACTCTATACAGTTGAACCATATCCTCAATTATTCTGAAATACATAAGGATAATCTTAAAAATAGTTCAATGTTATTCTCTAGGATCTAGTTTATATCTTCATACCTTTCTAAGTGGATAGTCAACATCATGTCTTCTATATAACATGAAAAACATGATTGATCCTATCAATGAAGTGTATGAAATTTTATTCATCATCTCTTAGTCATGTTGTGTCAGGGAACACATTTTCATGGAAAGACTTATACCATGTGGAATTGGAACCAATCCCCTCCAAGAATGTTGCATACTAAATATCTTCAGTATCTGGTCAGTTTATGTTTCTTTACTTAATCTATGAAGTCTCTAGGTTCTATCATGAATGATCTTAATCCCTAGAATGTAGGTTGTTTCACCTATGTCCATCATATTGAAGTACTTGTTCAAACAGTCCATGAATAACTGGATACTTACTTTAGTGTATAAATGGATAATGACCGCATTTCCATTAAACTACTTGTAAACACATGGCTCACAGTTAATTTTAATAAAACCAAATTCTCTAATGGATTCATTAAATTGAATGTTCCATGATCTGGATACTTACTTTAGTGTATAAATGGATCTCTACTACTTGTATACCCATTTATTATCACATGGTATCACAAACCCTTATGATTGTTTCATAGAGGCATCATCCTAAATGTTCCCGTTAAGGAATGTACTTTTGACATCCATATACCAAATCATATAGTTATCTAAAGGTGTTATGGTAAGTATGATTATTATGGATTTAAACATGGAAACCAAATAAAATTTTTCATTATAGTCAATTCTTTGATGTTGTTTAAACCCATTTTCCAATATCAATGCTTTATCGGTACTAACATGACCTTAAATGTCTAGTTTTTTCTTTAATTACCATTTATAAACAACAAGATTTACATCAATGGGCATATTGACCAGAATCTAGACTTAGTTCGGATATATGGAATGCGTCTCAAAATTCATATATTATAGAAATCTTTCTTCCTCGAAGTTCTCTATGAAGTCAATGTTGGATATAGGTTCATCACTGTCCAACAATAATGAGTTACTATCCTCGGTGACAAAGAAGCCATATATCAATGGTTCATGTACATCTCGTGTACTCCTACAAAGTACATGTGTTTTAAGTGGTGACCACACCTTAGGAACAATGTAAGAGGTGAACTTTAGAATTTTTTTTTGAAGTACAAGGCATTTCTAGTGGGTACATTACATGTCCATATAGCCACATATCGTTTCAACTCCCCGTTACATGGTCACCATCAAGGCAAGCTGTGTATGGGATACACGACATGACCCTGAACCGAAGAGACTACACGTCATATGCAGTGGGCCACACATCATGTATTCTAGATGACCGTGATCCATTCTATCCTAGTCATCACATAGTGTAAGAATTAACTTCTTTGCATTTTTTATTAATGTACATAGATTGAGTAATTTCATAATTACACCTGATGTGCTGAACACAACTACATGTTGTCTGATTTTAATTACACATTGTGTATGGATAATGACATTGCATATAACTATGAATACACAATGTTTACTATCCAGTTACTTGGGAATAATAACTGATTTCTCTAGATGTGATGCATAATTAAATTTTAATCATAAAATCATTCATGTCTGTTAGATACGTGAGAAACAAAATAGGAAGAACAGATCTCAAAATCCAGATTATAGGAACAATTAAACAAGAATTGAAAAACTAAATTATTAATGTGTAAATCATCAAACAATTATTTAAATAATAATAAATGAAAATATAACCTCCCAATGATAACACTTCTAGGTTCCTGTCACAGTGGAAGCACGTAATGTGAGTGTAACCAAATTTGAAACATTATATTCTTTATGTTTAATTCAGGGTCAGTATGATGATAAATTCCAGTATCCATGGTATTTAATCAAATATAAAAGGAAAAGTATATAACCCATAACTGTGATGAAAGGATCAACATATTTTTTTACAATGGATTTAATTAAATTAAAGAATTACCTCCATGGTGATTCTTTCATCATTGATGCATTCGACCACAGTTTTAAGGTGTGGCTTCCTGGTGATGTAGAATCAATGGATATGATTCCTCTTAAAATGATCCACACATGATCCATGTATCCCCATACATCGCCAAAGAAGTCTTTGGGTACTAACATGGAAGATCCTTGTGGTTTCAATGTTTTAATTATATCACCGTGAGAATCACATCCAAATCATTCTCCTAGATTCAGCAAAGGAGGATATCTCTCATTCATGAGAGAGATGTTTGAGAGGGACGAGTTCTATAAGATTGATATCTTTTTTCTAAAGATTTTGTGAACAAAACTATTGGTTAGCTGGTGGAATGGTCCTTTGTATAATTATAGAATACTAATATAATGAATAATTTAACTTACCAGGTAATAATAAATAATTAGCACAAGTAACATTACTCATTTTATTATTCCATGTAAAACCCCATTTAAAATAATAATAGCCATTCTATTATTTCAATGACATGTGATTAAATTTCATGTTTTATTTTAATATTATTTAAACAATAATTTATAACATCATTTCTCACTGGACCCATAACATGTTCTATCAGTGCTGCTCAATATTTACATGGCCTTGAATAATTATTATAAATTTATTAAATAAATATAACAACATTTTTGGCTGATAAATCAATATTCCATCTTCAATATATTATCTTGAATAACAAGTGATGAAATAAATGCAATGATGCATACTTGAATAATTATTAAATGACAACATGATATATTATTTATTCTACTTGTTAAATAAATAATATATTATTTTACTGAGATAATGGGCACACTTAGTGTGTAACCTTCTTGGCCTCTTTCTTGCTGGCTTTTGGTAGGCTTACATAATGTTCAAGATTACATTCTAGCAATGGATCAAGGCACCCAAGAGAATGAATTTGATGTCACAGAGACATGTCACCTCATATGAATTCCTATAGTGTAATATAATACCTATGTCTCAATATCTCTAATCAATAAGGTTGCATGAAAATTCCACCAACCCATATGCTCAATTTCCGATTCTTTGAGATCCATGAATTGAAATATCATAGAGAACATAATGGCCATATATTTAGGTAGGCTATATCATTTCAATAAAATGGCATGAGATACAAAATTCCATAGAAAAGACAACTATTTTCTCACATTATTCATTAATGTTGTATTACTCACGACACACCCATCATATCCTACATCACCGTGAACATCTATCATTACAGTTTTCTTCAATAAATCAAAGTGTGAATATTCTAATTTCCATTATTAGTAATAATAATGCCGAAATACCAATTCATAAATCTGTAGATAGAAACATCCAATGACACTTATGAATGTGTATTTCCTACTGGCGGGTTTTTTTTATCATAGTATCCTCTTAGAAATTACCAAGGGCACACATAAAGAGAAGGTTCCTCGAATTTTCACATGTCCACACTCCTAATAGCCTATATAATTTGTGTCCCTTCATATTATATCATCCATCAATTGAAAATATATTGATGAATAGAATCACAAAACATCAAGATTCACATCATTGGATGGATCCTCTATGTTGGATTAGTAAAACATCTATCGTTTGGACTTTATCATATACTATATCACACAGAAGAAAAAATCATAATGTGATAAGGTGTTTATTAATATTCATATAATTAATATAGGTTTTTTATAATTTAAAAATAAGTTGGTTTCTAGGTCACTAACCCCAATAGATAAAACTATTTTTACTTATCCAAAATGAAGAGTCAAGTTATAATGGAGAAAAGGCCACAAAGGGAAGGAAATGTACTATACAATTATTATTTTTTAAAACCAAAAGTTAAGAAGAAAATACCATCAAGAAAAGTAAAAAGTTATCTCAAGAGTCCCCAATAACCAACTTCCATTTAATGGATGTGAGTAAAATATAAACCAAGGACGTTTAACCCTTTATTTATAGAGGAGAATTGATAGGGCTTAACTATGTCATGGTAACTCCCACTAAGGAAGTAGTCACTATAGTCAAGTCAAGATAAGAAGATATTGGTTCAAAAATGTTCATAATCATTAAATCTCAATGATTTTCCCATTTGTTTGATAAATACTATGACAATTAGGGGTTTAGAACACCAATAGAGTTCCTAACCATGACCCCTTTTAATGTTAAACCATGACACAAAGTGATTTTCTTCTCTATTTTCAACTGACCATTGAATGGAACATGATGTAAGGAAACCCTGATAATAATTTATATCCATCCTCATACAAATCGTCCACTTTTGACATAATGGCTCCAAAACCACTGACTCAGGAATCTCAACCTTCCATATTTAAAACATAGATAAATTAAAAACTATAGTCCCTTACTCACAAGAATTTTACACATCCTCAATTTATATATGGAATTATTAAATATAACACATCTACTAAAATGAACTTCACATCACCAAAATGGCTGTTTTAAATCCTTAGGCTCAATATAAATCAAAATGACTACCCCCATAGATATAACATCAAAAAACACCACCACTATTACCCAACACACCTCTCACCATTTTACAAAGAGAAATCATACACACACCACACCATTGAAAAACTGATCATCCATGGTTAGATGAACCCCCACTATAGGGTTATTCATTAAAAGGGGCATTTCCAACCCAACGTGACAAATTTGTTTAGAAAACTCAAATCCCCATTCAAAAAACCCTAAAAAATAATCATCCATAATAAATTCCATAAAAAGTTTAACCACAATATATCCAAATCCAGATTTTATTCTGACAACAAGTTCCAAAAATACCCCATGAAGCACCAAAAAAACTCAAAAACACTATGTAATATGATAAAGAAACATAGTTGTTACATTATATACCACTAAAATAATTAGCATCCTCAAAAACAAAATCTAACTACAAGAAGAAGATAACATGTAAAAACCTAATATATCCATAAGAGGTAAAATTTAGATAACAGAAACATATGTACCATGACATGAAAATAACTCAAGGTATGAAATATAATATCCCAAAATCAAAAATTCACTCACTCCAACACTAGGATGATCACGTGGAATGAACAACATAATTTTAGTCTACTAATCTAAGAATATTTATAAAAAAATTTATGATACCTAGAGGAATTACTCTCTATGTAATGAAGAAGTAGTTATATTAAGTTATATATAGAATATTATCCCAAAATCATTACACCATAGGGACAGTATCCACCATGAACATACCAACCTAAACTCTAAAATCCCACCAAAACTAAAAAGTATCACATATTAATTTGACCCACTTGGGATGTTTGTGGTGAATCAATATGGGATAGCCTATTTAAAATTTAATCACATTATTACTTAATCACTTGTTCAGTGAATGGTGTTTTTATTCTATTTTTTTCTTATTTTGGTATGTGTAGATACGTATCTGTTATTTTAAAGTATCACAATAGAACAACATGATTATTAATAAATGATATCCTGTATAAGGATAACTACATCTCGGATGTATGATGTTTTTTATCATTCTCATATGAAAATTACTTCATATCATCAAAGAAATAATATAAATTAAGTGTGGTATTACTATTTTGTTATACAATAGACCAATATTATGACACCTTAAATAAATATCACATGTATAGACTTGAGTTACCCATGGACTATTAGAATTGATTTTTTTCTATCTGAAAAATCATATGGGCTACCATGATGAACATTAAACTTCTATAATATTTGAATATATTTTATATTGGATTATCAAAACATTGGTATATTTTTGATCAATTATTTATTTCCATTATCTATTTATTATTCAATTCTTCTTCATTATTCAAGAAGATATAATATCGATGTTTCTTAGTATTTCATCACTTTATTTAACTTTTAAACATTATGTTTTTCAATATATTTTATATTGAATCTATATCTTAAAACTAATTTTTTTTTGTATTTTTAAATTACTGTATCAAAAATATATAATTCTCATTCTTTTCATATTTTTGATCAATATATTTTAAGATTATTAACAATAATTTTATGTTTATAAATACCTATACTATGTTTTGTATTTATTAACAATTTATATGTGGCTACAAACACTTCTCTAGTAGCTGTAAATACTGATTACAAAATTTTTTGGGTCTTTATCCATTTTTTGATTAGAAGATTGATACCAACAATTCGAAATATTCTATCAAAACCATTGATTTGGGGGGAAAGGGTATAAAGGATCTCAATATTTTTAATGAGTGTCTACTCAAAAAGTTTACGTGGAATATTATATCCAATAATGATTGGTCACTGGAATTCCATTCAAAAAGGATTCATCATACATTGTATAATGGTTTCTCACATTACATATCATATTTTTTATCGATATATATTAAGAAATCATAACATGATATAATGTAATGCTCAAAGTGTATTTTTTTAAACAATTAAATCTGAATTACTAGAAAACACCATTCCTGCCCCAGCCTATTAATTAATAATTAAATCTTCCCTTAGATATGAGGAATATGTCTATTTCTAATCTCTCATGTAACACTGATGTCTAGGAATTACATCCTCTTATTATCATTATGAAAGTTAATAATTATAAAATCATTTACATAGATACTATCACCACAACTCCGAGTACAGTTGGCATACTCACTATTAGGGATTTTTAAAGGAACCTATGTGACGGGTCCGCCCATGTTCCCTTATGGATGATGATGTTTAGAAATACCTTCATTTAATGTATATTTTTTATCCTATTTTGGAGGATATGGAGTCAAAAACAACCACTCTAGTTCATGCTTCAACGAACATGGATTCATTTGGGTTCTACTTATTACTTCCTCCATTTTTTTGATGAATGTATTAATCATATATTATTCTCACGTAAATTTACATGAATGATTTGGGATTATCAATAGAAGATGTGTTGTAGTAGATTGGTTTTTATAAGCATTCAATATTTTTTTCATCTATTTGAATTGTAGTCTATAGTGAATTAGTACTTGTAGTTATACTCATTGTAGCAATAACCATTGTTTTTTTTGGGAATATACAAAACACTATGGTCTTTGAAAATAACATTCCATCCATTAGGGTTGAGATCAATAAAGTACATAGAGAAGTGATGGTATCCTACAGGCTTCAAATATTGTCAATGGATAATTCCTTTGTTGAAATTATTTTTATATAGACATTTGGTGTTTATTGAAGGGGAAATAAACCACTGAAGGAGTTTTCCGTTATATAAATCATTCTTATTCCACATAGGCTCAATGTAAATATTAATGGGGATGCCTAACGTTCACCTAGACCCTTGGGTTGTGGTGGTGTCCTCCATATACATCACTACATTGATAAAGGATGTTTGTTCATTTCATTTGAAATTAATATGTGATTGAATCGAAATTATGTGCGATGATAATTGAAAAAAAATATCCAGTGAAATATAGACATAGATTTCATTGGATGGAATCTAATTCAACATTGGATGTGGGAACTCTGAAGTACTATTCTAGAAATATTAAATAAGGAATTTAGGGTTTCATGGTTGATTACCTATACCTTGTGGATCAGATCATCCTTGATGTCACTCTTGTCTATATTGATGGAAAACATGTCTATTAGATACACTACTTTTTATCCTGGAAAACTCAATCTCAACAATTATGGTTCCTCACCTCATTTGAGTTTTCAGGAAGTTCCTAGTAGATATCTCACTCATGATTGTAACATGTATATAAGATATCTTTATATTTTAATGTAATCATATTATTTTTTCATTAAATAAGAAGTCATAAACTCAATTCATTCTTCCCATAACAATATCAGGTGGATCCTTTATTTTTACTCATTATTTAGTTTACATGAATGAAATGTAAATATATATGCCTTTACTATTTCAATACCACTTATGATCTACACACTACCTTAGATTTCATTAACTATGTTTACATGAAATTACAAGGAAGGAACAAATTAAAGCATGAATGATCCATTTCATCTTATCAGTGTAAGTCATATCTTTTAGTGGTATAACACACATTCACTATTAGTTCATCTATATAATATATATTATAATGAAAAATATTTTTTAGTTTGAATTATTGAAAGGATCAAGACCTTACAAATCGCACTATAAATCCAGAATGACAGCCATATGTGTACACTGTACTTTACATGACCACATCATACTCAAATTTTTTCCAGATTTATCTCATAAACAATCTTCCCTAATTTGGTCAAAAAATCAAGAGAAAATTTTCAACCCAAAATTTGAACACAAGGGAGCTTAGTAGGTTTGTTTTAATTTTCAATTCTAATAGTCAATTAAAAAATTACCAATCCACGGTTTATGTGAACGATCATCAATTATACATTCAATCAACTGATTGAAAAGGATTACTGATATAAAGGAATGAGTTTGATCAATTCAACAACAAATGGTTAGTAAAATTTAACACATTCGATTGATCAAAATGTTATTTTAATTCATTTTGACGGACTTTAAAAAGTAATATAATTAGGAGGAAGATAATGATATGATGAACTAGATAATATTCGTATGAATACCAGAAATATATGCCTAAAATTTTTAATGCGAAGCTATAATATCCTATTTTGGAATTGTTTGATGTAAAATAAATATTTGACATGATTATTTTTAATAGTATAAATTATACCATGAAAAAACTAGTTGTGATGATAAGGAGATTCTTCAAGGTAACATTTTCTACCACTTTCATATCCAACCAACAACACGATCTATTTTTTATGTGTGTCCCGCACACCATAATGCCCCTTGTACATGATATGATCCTCTTTCGACTATACTATTTTCTTCTTGGGATAACATGACCATATAGACCCATATTGTTTGATAAATCCCAATTCAAAATTTAAGAAATTTCAATTATTCTTTGTATGGAATGTATGATCAATATAATAATTCCAATGATAGTAGATGATTTTTCTATTACTCACCATCATATGAGTGAATCATTATAAAAATTATCATTTCCCTTTATATTCCTCCAAACATTCATATAAACTCATCATATAATGTATTCATATGTTTTTTACAAAATGTAAAACTACAATATATGTTAGCACATGTGGTTGAAATGAAATAGATGGTCACCAGTCATCACAAATAGATAGTATTACATTATAAAGCATGATATCCAATTCTAACATCTTTATCCTTAATCTAATAATATTTTTATATAATTATTATATTTCACAAGGAAGGAACACCCCAACTAATTGAAAATCCTATTTAGTATGTATGAATATATTTCCACGAATATTTATTTGAAAAAAATTTCCTTCTTTTTTCACATGAATTAGTAAAATCAACATTAATATCCAAAATTTGAGAATGCACATATGTATTCATTTGTAATTTACAAGACCAATATATTTTCCTATTTCCATGACTTGGTAACATTTTATTCATAATGATATTAACTTAAACCAACATCAAGTACTTATAATATATTAGGATTATTATTCAACATAATGAAATTGAATACATCTTCAATATTAAAAACAAATATAACACAACATAATGAGGGATCAATAATCCACCCCTTTGTATTTTTTCTGAATACCTACCATAAAATTATATATCAATATTTTATTCATATTCTCATATATGTTTTTTATATTATATAACAATTCTCTTTAATTTTATATCTTTATTATCTCCCCTTATTGATAAAAAATTAATATAATTATAGAATATGGGATGATATCATTTCATTTTTTGAAATGTACCATCATTAATCCCATATAAAGTCGACTAGATCCATGTTCAGTGTAGAAAACACGAGGAATTGAATTAATGAACAAATATATCTATTTCAAAAGTTGAATATTATACCAACATAATCAAATTACCATTTCCTAATTCATTCCATGAATTTTTTTACACAGGTATTCATGTTGAAGCATGCTAATGGCTGTTGATGAATAATATTTCTTAAGATATTCAACCTAAATTTATTGGACCAATTTTCTCAAAAGTAAAATAACACTTGTACAACTAGAAGGTTTTTTAAAACATCTATGAAACTCCCCATAATATTCTAATTTTCATATCATTAATTAAAATAATTTCCACATTATTTTAGGTTACATTATTTAATGTCAAAGATGATATATTTACCTTGAATGAAATTTTAATTAATAAATCATAGGAACTTTGTTAGAAATTATATTTTTGTTGATTATAAATGTTTGAAAGATTCTCAAGAAACTCCTCCTTAAGGGATACTCTCCTTTTTTACATGGATAATCTAGAATTATCCTTCCCACTAAAAGAATATTCGACCTGATTCACTTTCCTAAGGTGGTATTTTATTGAACTGTCATAATTCGTTATCAGCTCTAACCATATTCTCTGGATCATGTTCAACTCGTTATATGTGATTATATATTTTAGGCTTTTATGATCAGTATATATATCAAAAAAAATTATATAATGATTATTCTTGTTAATATTTAATGGAAAAGTTATTACTTCCAACTCCGAATCATTTTTTGGGTAATTTTTATCATGAATGTTAAACTATCTTAAGGCATAGGCTATAACCATGTTATTCTCAATAATAAAACATCCCAATCCCATATTGGTGGAATTGATATAGATTAAAAATCCTTTATACTATAGGGTAATGTATGAATTGGTTCACGAACAAACCCTCACTTTATTTCCTTGAAATTTCCCTAACATTATTCTGACTATAAGAACATGACACCATTACGTGTTATATTTGTCAGAGGATTAGATAGTCATGAGAAATTATCCACAATCCATTGATAATATCTTGGTAAACCATGAAAATATACATAAATAATTCACCATGGTTGGATTTGTGCGACATTTAGTAGCCTCTGTCATTGTTGGATCTACTACTACACCATATCCTGAGATTATGTGACCCAATAATGTTACCCTTTGTAGCATAAATTTAACATGTGTAAATTGAAAATATAGCTTCTACTTATTTAGGGTCATTATTATAATTCTCAAGTGATCTTAATTCCGTTAATGTATCTTTTAATAAATAAGAATATGATCTATAAATACTACCACAAACAGATCAAGGAAATATATAATGAATCTATTTTATAAATCCTTGAATATAGCAGGTTAATTATTAAGACCTAAAGGAATCACTATATATTGAAGACACCATGACTTAAATAGAATTTCATATTGGGAATATCATTCTTATTGACACTAAATTGATTATATAATGAACTAAGGACACTCTTGGAAATGTATCCAGCTCCATTTAGTTGATAAAATAATTCATCAATACGGGGAAGATGATACTTGTTCTTGATTTTGATCTTGTTCAAATCTGGATAATTAATGAAAAGTTCTATTTATCCATATTTGTTTTCACGAAAAGAATAAATGCACCCCATGGTGACACAATTGGCAAAATGAATCCATTAATAAGGGTTTCTTAAAGTTATTTATTCAATTTAATCAACCCAAGTGGGTCCATTTTATAAGGATTTGTTGAAATTGGTGTGGAACTAGTTATGAGTTCTATTGTTAAATCATCTTATCATTTTTGTGGAAGGATAAAAAAATATTCCCGAAATACATCCCAGAAATTCCCAACAACAGAAATATCATCGATGTTAATCTTCTCTACATCCATTTCAGATAAAAAAACCTTTTGAATGGGAATTTAGAACCATACACTCTTTGTAATATCTACAAGAAGTTCATTCTTACCATCATGTTGATGAATGATCATAAGAGGGATTAAAATATCCAAATTAGCTTACCTTACTTGAAAATTGATGTGGAATTTTTATATAGAAAGACAATATATGCATAATATGACATCAAATTCAACCAATGTAAGAATTAAAATAGTTTTAAACAGAATATTTCCAAAAAAATCAACAAGAGAGGAACAATAGACATGATATGCAATCATCACAAAATTTTCAGTTTGTACTACTAATTCAAAATCTAATTTTTTTAGGAATAATAAAATCTTTATAAATTTCATTATTTATGAATGAGTGGGTGGATCTAGAATAAAATATGATAATACAATTTCTAAAGTTTATGGTAAGGGTATCTTTCATCACGTCGTTATCACACTACTCATTATAAATAGTGATTGAATGAGATTCCCCATGTACGTCGTCTTAAGAGGTTTCTAATGTTGATCATCATCAACATACCTTGGGTTTGGTAAGTGGTTTTCCTAATTTCCATTCTCCTTACACATGTAGCACAAAATCATGGGACGTTCATTCCATGTGTCTCTTTCTCCAATAACGTTTTGAGCTAACGTCTTCCCATAAATTCATTAATAAATATCATGGTGACCTTCGATTCCACACTTAAATAATTTATTTAACACCTTAATGATATTTCATACACGTTTCATCCCAAAATTAGAGAATAAAGTAAATCTCATCTTCTATTCTTAATGGTTTTTATATTTTCATTTAAAATCTATTTTACTTTTTTTATCCAAACCATGAGTTTGATAGATGATTCTAAACTCCATTTCTATCTTGATTTCACATTGAAAAATATTTTCATAGATACTAATGTTTCTTATGGAAAATTTCATTTTATGGATATTATTTATGCCATTGAATAACCTATCTACATTACGTGTGAGTTGGATGATAATTCCTGAAGCGCACTCACAAGAATTTTGAAATTATCATCATAGGTACAAATAGATTAATCAACCATTTAATTTAACTCAAAGAACTCTTTTTACATGTTCATATAAAGAGTTTTAGGACAATACTTATTGATAAATATGTTTGTGA
Source organism: Viscum album (assembly GCA_963277665.1). NCBI lineage: Eukaryota > Viridiplantae > Streptophyta > Magnoliopsida > Santalales > Viscaceae > Viscum > Viscum album. The sequence goes on from OY728138.1 coordinate 1,144,856,486, forward strand.
ACTCATAAAAATCCATATATTCAATCTTATATTGCAGCCTCATATTCTTGATTAGAGTCCACCACTGATCTACTTCACCTACTAACCAATAAACAAATAGAATGACTTTCTAATACTCAAACAACTGATGAACATAGAATATATTCCCAGTAGTAATAGTATATTGTTATGTAACTAGTGTATTAGAGGTCCCTCTAAAACAAAGTGGACGTTTCCTCCTAAAAGAATAATATAATATTCTTCCATAATTTTATAATTTTGAAGTCCACCAGGTTTCATAGATCGAGAAAGATGTGCAATCATTGAAATTATGTGTTTCATTATAAGTCCCTTTGAATTTGGTTGCTCTATTGGAAAATTGATGTGTTTTCCATCACAATCAACATTAACGAGGTTCGTTTGTGTTTTTTCCATTGGATAAACACCATAATCATAGATTAAGAAATAGTTATCATAATTAGGAACCACATAATAATGAAATATCACATATAGATTTTCTAACTTATGACTTCTTATATGATCTATGACACCTTATTTTTATCTTAGGTTATTTAAGGGAAACTTATATTTAAATCCTTCATAATGGATTGTGATGTATTTGTGAATTCCCAAAGTATATCCCCTATGAGTTTCAAACCAGGTGTACAGTAAGGCCCGTTATATTGTACCATCCATCCAATGGACCAATGTCCTTCATATTTTTTATTTTAATAAAAACCCCATTTAAAGGATGAAGGGGGGACCCGAACATACTTTAAGGACATATGACAAATCATGACCCAAATGTCTAGAGATACAACCCAACCTAACAACATGGAGTTACCCCTCCCTAGAATTTGATCATGTAAATCCCTTCACAATTTCATGCATGTTCAATAATCCAATTTCATGTGTCAAAGAACATGTCAAATCCGATGGAAACCACTCCCTCATGGTTTTATTTATTCGAAACCACTCAATCAATTCTTTACCAATATTATAGGAAATATTCCAATAATTTTCATCATCCATTGACATATCTATAGAAATTTCCTTAGTGTTGTCACTGTGGTTTTCTAATCATATCTTCCTAAGGATACCTATAACTTTTCTATGATTACACATATATAAAGCCTCAATTTCCATGCATAAACATTAGAAAGCGTTTTTACAATACATAAACTTTATACAAACAGATGCACAAAGACCATAATTGGTCTAATTACATTGGAAACATGGAAACATTAACACTAGTACATAAATAAGCTACGTCATCTCCCACAAGGTTTTTCATGACTATTACACGTCTTAGACAACTAAAACATAATACATATCATCACAACATATGGGAACAGATGCATAACAAGGGGGAGATCATATGCTCAACATGGGTAAACAAGGTGGACTTGTTAGTATAAACACAAGCATAAGGGTATGAGAATGTGATCATGGAAATATAAAATCATGCCTTATAATTCAAAGTTAGTTATAAGAATCATGGAATAAAGATTACAGTTAACAATACATGAATCATAATGAAATAAATATCATAATCCCTGAATACATAACATAGTAATAAAACATGTAATTTTGGTTGACACATAATCATATAATATTATTTCCATAGTATCGAAGGAATCACTGTGAATAATATCTTGGTTGTATGGGTTCACTACCCATACTATATTTGTAGTCATAGTTCACTCCCTCATCCATATTACTAGAATGAGTTCACAAATCATGCCATCTTGGAAGTCATTGTACAATCCCATGGCTATCTTAGTATTCAATATTCATTCAAAATACCATCTTATTATATCTCATGATATATAAATCTTTACCCATTGCATTAGAGGGAGATATTGGTCCCACCCATATCATAGTGAAATCATTCATACATGTTTCATGAGATCATAAATTTTCATATTATAACCGATGAAATGAAATGGATATTATAAACATGTAATCATATAATAAATTTTGGTAAGAGTATTATTCACAATCATAAACATTACACATGAAAACATGAGTGTTTCAAAACCATATATCCTATGAATATGAAAAGGGTTCTATAAATATCATGACACCAAAACATAATCCATTAAAAAAAGAATATGAATGGAAACATACAATAAATTCTCTATAAAATAATGAGTAAGATCAATGCATGTTATCTTAGATGGGAAATAATTTAGAAATATCTTTTATATACATTTATTGAGGAAAATATCCTTTCGTATATGACTAATTTTCATTTTTTGACATTTTTTTTGATTTTTCTTAAATAGTATTGAAAACATATAAACCAATATTTGAAAACCATAAAACATATTTAAAATCCTTTTTCATTGAAAATGATATTCTTGGATCTTTTGAAAACATTTTAGAAACCAAGTGTTTTGGAATACAATAGAATTCTGAATGAAGAGGGAGAGAGATGTTAAGATTTTACATAAAAACCTTATCATAAGTACCAAAGAGTTGAAAATTTTTGGTGACACGTAATAATTTAATGAATAGTTATAGTAGAACTAAACTAATGAGCATTCGTGATATATGGATCAAAATATTTCATCAACAGAAGCATAAACACAAACAATCTTGGAAAGCGATGAGATTTTTGCAATAAATTCTTATAACATGGTAACATGGGATCATACTCTCCATGTTAAAATAAGAAATTACAAGAAGAATAAAATACCATTAAAATAAAGATATTCATGATAAAAAAATAATGTGGAATTATATACATGTTGAAAAATATTTTACGTGCATAACAAAACATGAGTCTCAAAGAAGGAAAATTGAGACAATACATTTTTAATATAATCATTTTTAGTACATACACCAGAATAAAGGAATGTGTGGTGAACATTGAATGTATCTAATGGGAATAAAAAGTGAGATGAAATCCCTTTACCTTGTGTCTGGAATCTCTTCGAAATATTACATTATTTGATTATAAAAAATAATTGTTTATTTAAAATCATTTAATGAACATTATTATTATACTTTATATCTTATATGGATTTATTATGAACATATATTACCTTCTTGTTAACAATCATATGCTTAGGTTTGACTTCAGGTAATATTCCCTTTGTTCTTCACATGTGTCTTAATTTTTAGTATTTTTGGTTGTAACGCCCCGACCCCAGTTGCCCAGAGTCGGTGCATTAATTACATAACATTGGCATGATCACAAGAAAGATCAAATCTCGAAAGACCGATTGGTTTAGTAGCCTTGGAAACACTAGATATAATCATAAAGTTTTACATTACATTTCAAAGTGAAAAACTACTACAATAACAAAGTCTTCATATCCACACTATTAACCCCTCATAATATCCCTGCAAGTCATTCATAATTTACTTCTTCACTACCTGGGAAAAATAAAACATAGAAAAGGGGTGAGCTCAAATGCCCAGTAAGGATAACAATATAGCGGAACATTCATAATAAGCATAAACATTTAAGGCAATGAATTACTAAAACAAAAGCCTTTTAAAATTGAACTTCAACATAGTATGGCAAAAATAAAATGAAATAATGCCATTTACTTATTCACATGGATATTCTACTAATCGAATAATCACATGCAATATCAATAACCACTTTCATAATGTTGGAATGCATAATGCCAGACTATCATAACCACATAGCCAAGGCCTCGTGCCAAGACTACAAATAAGATTTTGTCAAGGCCTTGTGCCAAGACACTAGTTTGTCTCATGAGACCTACCGATGCATCGAGGAGCTATAGCGGGCTCCACCCGTCACTTATTAAGTCCAATGCATTCCCATATGAAAAGGTTTAAACATAACATAAACATTCGTATTAAAACTTGCATACGAAATGTCAATAATTTCACCATAAACTATGAATGGTATAAAAATAGCACATCCACAGTCAAACATATCACAAAACCTTCAATACAATATAGAAGTTTTGTATCATAATAAATCAACTTCAAATAATCTTAAAATCCATCAAAGGATGTTGACATAGATGAAATCAAAATTCTTTTTAAAGAAGTATCTCCTTTTATTTTGAAACCATTTAAGATCCATATAAAATAAAACATTTTCTTTGAAAATATTCTTATAAGCTTGTATGGAAAGCTTCGACGATTTTATAACGGCGGAAAATAACCGCACCCGCCGTATAAGTTAAAAAAAACATTCTTACCTCAATTCTGTCGAAAAGGTTAAAAAAGGACCTTGTTTTGAAAACGACGGAAAGATTCCTTTATAAACCTCTTATAAAAAGTCAAACAAGGGTATAAATGACTTTAACACATATTCTTGTAAATATTAAAAATGTTTTGAAATACATTTCGAAGAAACATGGATGTGGATGATAAAGAGATCCCAGTAGATTATTACATATAAACAACCTCGGATAATAAAGAGATTGTGAAATAACCCTTACCTTGTACTTTTCCTTGGTTGGGGTAGGTTAACCTCCTGTATAATGGTGAAATAGTTGTTATTAAATTATACAAGAATCATATATATTAATATGATATCATATATGATCTTTTAACATTGATTTGTTAATAATATCTTAGAATTATCGTCGTTTCGGGAGTTAACTTACTCATTTTCTTTTATATGTTTTGTTACATAAGCCATGGTTGTTGTATCTTATTCATATCCAGAATGATATACAGTCCTTAAACATCATTTTTAAATCATCAAATGATAATTATACTTGAATGGATACGATGGAGAATGAATCTCATCGCGTTCGTGGAGACGGTAGTCCGTACGTACGCACGAGCGACAATATCATTCTTTTGATATTAAAATAATATATAAATGGATGGTATATCATATATACAGAATCATTAACATGTTATATTTATTATTTACATGAGTTACACATCATTATTATACCCATCCAAATAATATTATATTGAATAACAATTACACCACGACGTGGAGACGGTAAGCCGTACGTACGCACGTATGGTGACATGTTATTCAAAGGGTGGATAGAATACTGAATATGATTGTAACATATTTATAATAACATCACAGTATATGTGAGATACTGGAGTTATTATTTCAGAATGGTAAGAACAAAGGAAGAAGAAGTGGAAGAAGAAATGAACTTAGAAAAGGGTGGTGAAATCATTACCTCTTCTTCGGGTTCTTCCTTTTGATTTGATCAAAAGGGCTCCTTAGGTTGGCTTTCTGATCGAACTAAGTCCTCTAGGTTGTAGTGAGGGATGTTGGGAGAGTATTTGGGCAGAGTTTGGCCGAACCAAAAGGCTTTAGAGGTGTGAAGAAATGAGAAGGAGGAGTGCCTTTTTATAAGAGGGGTGAGGGGCACCTTTGGAAAAGCTAGAAATATTAATTTATAATAAATTCATATTCGGTTTCTAATGGCTCCAAAATTGACTATTCAAAGGTTAAGGTGGGGATAGGTCTAAAACAACTCAACCAATAGAATTTAGACAGGTTTGGGTACTTATATTAACCTTATCATTAAGTATTAACTCTAAGTTAATTAGTTTCACTTTTACAATGTCTCTTTGTATTTTTATATTATATGGTTAATAGACTTACCATATACATACAAGCGACCCCCAAGTGGTCCATTAATGATTAACCTATCATAATATAAGTCTCTTGGCCGAACCTTAGATTTTTAGGAATTTAATATCAATTAATAATATAATATTTGTTTTAAGAACTCTTTTATGTCAATTTTGACACTATTCAATAGTTGATTTTTGTGAAACTCATAACAGATTGATTACTTCGAACAAAGTCCATTAAATCAATCCTAATATATCATATTAGCCTAGAAAATTAGTTTAATTCATTAAAAGTTTCATATTATATTTATTTGGGTATTTATAATATCAATTATGTTAATTTTCTACTATTTTAGTAATTACTGCATCATCATTGTGTCATAAATAAAATAAATTATTTAATGTCTAAAAATTATAAATAAAACATCATTATGTAGGAAATCTTTTTATATTTCTAATGAATATTTATAATCAAAAATCCAACATGTATAACCCTATGTAAAAATTGTTCTTCTAAAAGATGTAAGCTTATGCCATTTTTATTTTTATTTTAACTTTATTAATATAATGTGTCCCTACCACATACAAGTGGCTCCAAGGGGTCCCCAAATTGACCCAAGGATGCCCATGGTCGGGTATGTGTCCACCAATAAGGTTAGGACACGTTCTAGGGTAATTTTGTATTATTATAATATTATTTTTTAAACCCTTATTTACCGGATTTACCCTTTAACCATGGTAAATAAAATATTTACCGCAGTAATTATTCAAAATGTCTAAAAATAAAAGTTACCTATTTACACAATTTGAACATCCTGATTCCAAATATGGAATCCATTTTCCTAAATTCTAAACACAGAAGTGGCAGAAATTAATTTAAAATTAATTCCCGCTGTCAAAACAAAAAGCGTGTTTTTAAGAGATAATAACTATCAAAAGATTGACACTTGTTTATGTTTGGTTTAATTGCAAAATTATGTCCAATGACCAACATTATATTAAATGGTAAAAATATATTCAAAATATACTTTAAAACCACTCAAATTCATAATTTATCACTGTTAATTATTTTGATTAAAAAAGTTGTTTTTAATTAAAATTTAGTAATTTTTCACTATTCATCAAAATATTAAAGTTATCCGAAATGTACCAAAATTTCACCTTAGGCTAAATTCGATATTCCAAATCCAAAAATGAAGTCCATTTTGAAATATAAAATATATATGATTTCAAAAAGTAGGTATTACTATTCACAACGGCTAGTTTAATTAGTTGTGGTGTGTGTTAGAACTCGAGGTTGCGTACAACACACGTTATCGCATTATTCGAAGGGAAACGTACCATAGAAGCTTGGGGTGTTACATTCTCCCCTCCTTCAAATAATTGCGTCCTCGCAATTTCTAGGGTATTAATGCATAAAAAGACTCGGGTGGTTCTTCATCATAAGTTCCTCGGGTTCCCACGTTGCCTCTTCCATCTTATGATTCCTCCACAAAACTTTTACCAGACGCGTCGTCCGGTTTCTCAGCACTTGTTCTCTCGTATCAAGAATCTTGATGGGCTCTTCGCAATAAGACAGATCGGGTTCCAGTTCTAAATCTTCATAGGTGAGTACATGCGTTGGGTCAGGCATGTATTTCCTCAACAGAGATACGTGGAACACATCGTGAACTTTGGAGAGACTTGGCGGCATTGCCAATCGGTAAGCTACAGCCCCAATTCGTTCTAGAATTTCGAAAGGTCCGATGTACCTGGGACTCAATTTACCTTTCTTACCAAAACGTATGACTCCCTTCCACGGAGATACCTTCAGGAAAACATGATCACCGACTTGAAATTCCAAATCCTTCCTTTGATTATCGGCATAGCTCTTCTGCCTACTTTGAGCTGCTTTAATGTGATTTTGGATTACCTTCACCTTTTCCACCGTTTCCTCCACCATTTCTGGGCCTACAAGTTTTCTTTCACCAACGTCATCCCAACAGGTTGGTGTACGACATCCCTTTCCGTATAACGCTTCATATGGTGCCATCTGAATACTCGAATGGAAGCTATTGTTATAGGAAAATTCTACCAGTGGTAAATATTGATCCCACATACCCTGAAAATCAAGTGAGCAAGATCTCAACATGTCTTCTAAGGTCTGAATAGTCCGTTCTGATTGTCCGTCTGTCTGAGGGTGGTAAGCAGTGCTCAAATGAAGTTCAGTATCCAGGGATTTCTGAAGACTTTTCCAAAATCTTGAAGTAAAACGGGGATCACGATCAGAAACGATCGATAGGGGAACTCCATGAAGTCTCACAACTTCATTAATGTATAGTCTTGCTAGACGTTCCAGGGGTAGATCTTCTCTTATAGCAAGAAAATGTGCTGACTTGGTAAGACGATCAACAATAACCCATATTGCATCGTTCCTTCTAGGAGTCTTTGGTAGCCCCATGACAAAGTCCATCGTAACATTGTCCCATTTCCACTCCGGTATGGGAAGAGGTTGCATGACTCCTCCAGGCTGTTGCCTTCCAGCTTTCACTTGTTGACAAACCATACATCTTGACACAAAATCAGCAATCTCCCTCTTCATGTTGTCCCACCAAAAATGTTCCTTCAAATCTCTATACATTTTGGTGCTCCCAGGGTGTATAGAGAAATTGGAACTATGAGCATCATCCAGCAATTCCCTTTTTAGATCAGGTATATTGGGAACACAAAGTCTCTTCCCGAATTTCAAAATTCCATCTTCATACACAAAGTCTCTCAATCTCCCATCATTCACAACTTTAATCTTCTTTTGGAATTCTTTATCATCGGTCTGAGAACTCTTAATCCTTTCTAGTAAAGATGGTTTGGCAACCATTTGAAAAAGCATTGATGTTTCACCTTCCCTGGTTATTCCCATGTCCATCTTCACTAGATCCATGAAAATTGGATCCCTTTCAATTCTCATATTGTTCAAAACTCCATGGTCTTTTCTACTCAAAGCATCTGCCACCTTGTTTGCCTTCCCTGGGTGGTAGTGTATCGTACAATCATAATCCTTGAGTAATTCAAGCCATCTCCTTTGCCTCATGTTGAGTTCTTTTTGTGAGAAAATATACTTCAAACTCTTGTGATCAGTATAAATCTCACATTTTTCACCATAGAGGTAGTGCCTCCATATCTTCAAAGCAAAGATCACTGCTGCTAACTCGAGATCATGAGTAGGATAGTTTTGTTCATGAATTTTCAACTGTCGTGATGCATAGGCAATAACTCTATCATTCTGCATAAGGACACAACCAAGTCCTTTCTTCGATGCATCACTATAAATAACGAACCCATCATTCCCCGATGGTAGAGTCAATATAGGAGCATTGACTAATCTTCTTTTCAGTTCTTCAAAACATTCTTCACACTCTTTTGTCCAAACAAATTTAACCCCTTTTCGTGTGAGCTTCGTTAATGGGTTTGCCAATCGGGCAAAATTCTAGACGAAACGTCGATAATAACCTGCCAAGCCAATAAAACTACGTACCTCAGTTATACTCGTAGGTGCTGGCCATTCTTGGATTGCCTTGGTCTTAGAAGGATCAACAGAGATTCCATCTTTAGAGACAATATGGCCAAGAAAAGAAATCTCTTGAAGCCAGAATTCACACTTGCTAAACTTCCCATATAATTCATGCCTCCTCAGAGTCTTCAAGATAATGCGCAAGTGATTTTCATGATCTTCGTAGGTTTTGGAGTATACCAAGATATCATCAATAAATACCACCACAAATTCATCGAGATACTCCTTGAAAACTCTATTCATCAGATCCATGAATACAGAGGGTGCATTAGTCAATCCAAACGACATTACAGTAAACTCGTAATGCCCGTACCTGGTTCGAAATGCTGTCTTCGGAATGTCTTCCTTCTTCACACACAACTGATGGTATCCAGATCGAAGGTCAATCTTTGAAAAGTATTGAGCTCCATGCAGTTGGTCAAATAAATCATCAATACGAGGTAGGGGATACTTGTTCTTTATCGTTATAGCATTGATCTCCCTGTAATCGATACATAACCTCATAGATCCATCTTTCTTTTTAACAAAAAGAACAGGGGCTCCCCATGGAGAAACACTAGGGCGAATAAATCCCTTATTACTCAATTCCTCTAGTTGTTTCTTTAGTTCGACTAACTCTACAGTAGCCATTCTATAAGGGGTCTTCGATATAGGCCTTGATCCAGGAATCAAATCAATAGAAAACTCTACTTCTCGTTCTGGAGGATGTCCAGGTAAATCTTCCGGAAATACATCTACAAACTCTTTCACAATAGGTACATCCTCTATTTGAACATTCCTTTCCTCACCGACAGTTATTTCATTCTCTTCCTCCCCGATAATTGAATTAAGTTGAGCTACAGGGGGTGGATCTAAATAAGAATTAGGTGGTGACGATTCTGCTCTAAAAATAAGGTGCTCCTTATCATTATCATCAAGAATCGTAACCTCTTTCTTCTTACAATAAATCTTCGCATCATAGTCCGAAAGCCAGTCCATACCGAGGATTATATCAAACTCAATCATAGGTATGACGATGAAATCAGCAGATAAAGAAAATTTATGTGCTCTAATGGGGACTGATTCACAAAACTTTGTTGCAACGATACTTCCCTTAGGAGTTTTAACTGACAACTCCCTTATTAAATCAAATTGGAAATATCTAATTTTCTTAGCAAACTGGGAAGATATGAAACAATGCGATGATCCAGAATCAAATAATGCATTTGCTAAACTTGAGGAAACCATTAAATTACCTGCCACCACGTCTTTCGGAGCTTCTACCTCAGCAGTAGTGATAGCATAAGCCTGGCCTTGATCCCTTGGCCTTTTCTGAGGTAAGTTCTCCTGACGCTTAGGACATGCATTTGCATAATGCCCCATCTCCCTGCAATTGTAGCATTGAACGTTGGTAGCTTCCTTCTTCCCCTTGCAATCATGAGCTTGGTGGCCTTTTTCACCACACTTGTAACAGACTCCCATTCCCTTCAGGCAAGTACCAGGATGTTTCTTCCCGCATTTACCACAAGATGGATATTCAACCTTTCCTTTCTTCCCCTTATTTCCATTCCCAGATTGATCAGAAGGTCTCTTCTTCTCTTGCTTTGCTTTAAAGTCATAATACTTAGAGAATTCCTTTTCGGTCTTGATAGCACATGAGACAATGTCTTCGTACGATGAAAAGGATTGTGAGACTAATGCTCGACGGAGAAATGGTTTTAACCCATCAAAGAAACGATCAATCTTACTTCTTGGGTTGCAAATATAATCACCAGCGTACCTCGCTAACCTTGTAAAGTTAGACTCATACTTTGTGACATTCTCATCCTCCTTTTGTCTCAGACTCAGAAATTGTCTTTCCATATCTGCTCGATGGTCGCGAGGAAAGTATTTTTCTAAAAACAGATCTTTGAACTCCCTCCATTCCATATTTGATACTTCATCATCTTCCTTCGTATTTTGAATCAATGACCACCATTGATCAGCATCTCCAGTGAGGCGGTAAACTGCCATGATAACTTTTTCCCTTTCACTGCTCCCCAAAGCCTGAAATATTTTCTCTAGGGAAAATATCCATTGCTCAGCTACTAAGGGATTTGCACTCCCATTGAAAGTTGGTGGTTGTTGTCTCATGAATCGATCTAACATTGATCCTCCACGCTGCGGATCAGGGTGCTCCATACGGGTAAGGTTATTATTCATAACCTGAGTAAGTTGTCCCAGTATGGTGATTAGCTGATCGGTACCAGTTGCATCACCAGCCCCACTATAATTATCTTGAGCAGGAGGGCAATCCCTACATGGAGTGCGTGCATTGATACGGTTTCCATTTCTTCCACTAGGCGCCATTTCTAAACAATGGCATAAACTAGATCAGTTTATAAATCAAAATACATAATCCCATACTTATAAAACACCAAACATAAATTGAACTATCTATGGATATAATCCATAATCATAAATATGTTTTCTTTGAGGAAGTATATACTCATAAACCCTTCATAATGATTTGTAAAGAAAGTGAGAGTTATCCTAAGCATATCCCCCGGGAGTGTCGTAACCAAGAGTGCAGCAAGGCCCGTTGTCGTGCACCAGTTCCCGTTCGAGTCTAGCTCAAAGCGGTGTTTTCGGGTTTTACCCCTAGGTACATCTGTGCCAGAGCCACCTCTACCTGCTCGTATCCAGACAGGGATGTATTGCTCGGAAAACTCACAAAATCTCTACAATACCAAAATTCTAGGAAGTTCTTCTATACTAATCCTCAAAGTTCATCTTAGGTCTACGTGCTCTAATCAGAGTTTATCTAAATCTAGCTTCCAAGGTTTGTACTAAACTTCCTCTGATACCAACTGTAACGCCCCGACCCCAGTTGCCCAGAGTCGGTGCATTAATTACATAACATTGGCATGATCACAAGAAAGATCAAATCTCGAAAGACCGATTGGTTTAGTAGCCTTGGAAACACTAGATATAATCATAAAGTTTTACATTACATTTCAAAGTGAAAAACTACTACAATAACAAAGTCTTCATATCCACACTATTAACCCCTCATAATATCCCTGCAAGTCATTCATAATTTACTTCTTCACTACCTGGGAAAAATAAAACATAGAAAAGGGGTGAGCTCAAATGCCCAGTAAGGATAACAATATAGCGGAACATTCATAATAAGCATAAACATTTAAGGCAATGAATTACTAAAACAAAAGCCTTTTAAAATTGAACTTCAACATAGTATGGCAAAAATAAAATGAAATAATGCCATTTACTTATTCACATGGATATTCTACTAATCGAATAATCACATGCAATATCAATAACCACTTTCATAATGTTGGAATACATAATGCCAGACTATCATAACCACATAGCCAAGGCCTCGTGCCAAGACTACAAATAAGATTTTGTCAAGGCCTTGTGCCAAGACACTAGTTTGTCTCATGAGACCTACCGATGCATCGAGAAGCTATAGCGGGCTCCACCCGTCACTTATTAAGTCCAATGCATTCCCATATGAAAAGGTTTAAACATAACATAAACATTCGTATTAAAACTTGCATACGAAATGTCAATAATTTCACCATAAACTATGAATGGTATAAAAATAGCACATCCACAGTCAAACATATCACAAAACCTTCAATACAATATAGAAGTTTTGTATCATAATAAATCAACTTCAAATAATCTTAAAATCCATCAAAGGATGTTGACATAGATGAAATCAAAATTCTTTTTAAAGAAGTATCTCCTTTTATTTTGAAACCATTTAAGATCCATATAAAATAAAACATTTTCTTTGAAAATATTCTTATAAGCTTGTATGGAAAGCTTCGACGATTTTATAACGGTGGAAAATAACCGCACCCGCCGTATAAGTTAAAAAAAAAACATTCTTACCTCAATTCTGTCGAAAAGGTTAAAAAAGGACCTTGTTTTGAAAACGACGGAAAGATTCCTTTATAAACCTCTTATAAAAAGTCAAACAAGGGTATAAATGACTTTAACACATATTCTTGTAAATATTAAAAATGTTTTGAAATACATTTCGAAGAAACATGGATGTGGATGATAAAGAGATCCCAGTAGATTATTACATATAAACAACCTCGGATAATAAAGAGATTGTGAAATAACCCTTACCTTGTACTTTTCCTTGGTTGGGGTAGGTTAACCTCCTGTATAATGGTGAAATAGTTGTTATTAAATTATACAAGAATCATATATATTAATATGATATCATATATGATCTTTTAACATTGATTTGTTAATAATATCTTAGAATTATCGTCGTTTCGGGAGTTAACTTACTCATTTTCTTTTATATGTTTTGTTACATAAGCCATGGTTGTTGTATCTTATTCATATCCAGAATGATATACAGTCCTTAAACATCATTTTTAAATCATCAAATGATAATTATACTTGAATGGATACGATGGAGAATGAATCTCATCGCGTTCGTGGAGACGGTAGTCCGTACGTACGCACGAGCGACAATATCATTCTTTTGATATTAAAATAATATATAAATGGATGGTATATCATATATACAGAATCATTAACATGTTATATTTATTATTTACATGAGTTACACATCATTATTATACCCATCCAAATAATATTATATTGAATAACAATTACACCACGACGTGGAGACGGTAAGCCGTACGTACGCACGTATGGTGACATGTTATTCAAAGGGTGGATAGAATACTGAATATGATTGTAACATATTTATAATAACATCACAGTATATGTGAGATACTGGAGTTATTATTTCAGAATGGTAAGAACAAAGGAAGAAGAAGTGGAAGAAGAAATGAACTTAGAAAAGGGTGGTGAAATCATTACCTCTTCTTCGGGTTCTTCCTTTTGATTTGATCAAAAGGGCTCCTTAGGTTGGCTTTCTGATCGAACTAAGGCCTCTAGGTTGTAGTGAGGGATGTTGGGAGAGTATTTGGGCAGAGTTTGGCCGAACCAAAAGGCTTTAGAGGTGTGAAGAAATGAGAAGGAGGAGTGCCTTTTTATAAGAGGGGTGAGGGGCACCTTTGGAAAAGCTAGAAATATTAATTTATAATAAATTCATATTCGGTTTCTAATGGCTCCAAAATTGACTATTCAAAGGTTAAGGTGGGGATAGGTCTAAAACAACTCAACCAATAGAATTTAGACAGGTTTGGGTACTTATATTAACCTTATCATTAAGTATTAACTCTAAGTTAATTAGTTTCACTTTTACAATGTCTCTTTGTATTTTTATATTATATGGTTAATAGACTTACCATATACATACAAGCGACCCCCAAGTGGTCCATTAATGATTAACCTATCATAATATAAGTCTCTTGGCCGAACCTTAGATTTTTAGGAATTTAATATCAATTAATAATATAATATTTGTTTTAAGAACTCTTTTATGTCAATTTTGACACTATTCAATAGTTGATTTTTGTGAAACTCATAACAGATTGATTACTTCGAACAAAGTCCATTAAATCAATCCTAATATATCATATTAGCCTATAAAATTAGTTTAATTCATTAAAAGTTTCATATTATATTTATTTGGGTATTTATAATATCAATTATGTTAATTTTCTACTATTTTAGTAATTACTGCATCATCATTGTGTCATAAATAAAATAAATTATTTAATGTCTAAAAATTATAAATAAAACATCATTATGTAGGAAATCTTTTTAGATTTATAATGAATATTTATAATCGAAAATCTAACATGTATAACCCTATGTAAAAATTGTTCTTCTAAAAGATGTAATCTTATGCCATTTTTATTTTTATTTTAACTTTATTAATATAATGTGTCCCTACCACATACAAGTGGCTCCAAGGGGTCCCCAAATTGACCCAAGGATGCCCATGGTCGGGTATGTGTCCACCAATAAGGTTAGGACACGTTCTAGGGTAATTTTTTTTTATTATAATATTATTTTTTTAACCCTTATTTACCGGATTTACCCTTTAACCATGGTAAATAAAATATTTACCGCAGTAATTATTCAAAATGTCTAAAAATAAAAGTTACCTATTTACAAAATTTGAACATCCTGATTCCAAATATGGAATCCATTTTCCTAAATTCTAAACACAGAAGTGGCAGAAATTAATTTAAAATTAATTCCAGCTGTCAAAACAAAAAGCGTGTTTTTAAGAGATAATAACTATCAAAAGATTGACACTTGTTTATGTTTGGTTTAATTGTAAAATTATGTCCAATGACCAACATTATATTAAATGGTAAAAATATATTCTAAATATACTTTAAAACCACTCAAATTCATAATTTATCACTATTAATTATTTTGATTAAAAAAGTTGTTTTTAATTAAAATTTAGTAATTTTTCACTATTCATCAAAATATTAAAGTTATCCGAAATGTACCAAAATTTCACCTTAGGCTAAATTCGATATTCCAAATCCAAAAATGAAGTCCATTTTGAAATATAAAATATATATGATTTCAAAAAGTAGGTATTACTATTCACAACGGCTAGTTTAATTAGTTGTGGTGTGTGTTAGAACTCGAGGTTGCGTACAACACACGTTATCGCATTATTCGAAGGGAAACGTACCATAGAAGCTTGGGGTGTTACATTGGTACTTATAAATATATCATGATTAAATAATATAAATCATGATATTAAAATTATTAATATCTAGTATATTAATATTGTAATAATTTATTTTATTAATAAGTCTGAAATGGATTACATCATTATTAGAGACGGTAAGGAGTACGCATGCGAGAACATTGATTCCGTTTCAATGGTCGCATTGAAAAAATGAATGAAATTGGAATAAAATCATATATTTATATAATATCATTAAATAAAAAATATAATGTTATATATGTCATATAATTTAACTAAACCCATACTTGATTCATTTTGTGATGAATGTGAATGAATCACATAGCTTTGAGGGGGCGGTAGTACACACTTACTCAACCAAAATTCTCATAATTAAACCAAATAGAAAGTAAACAAGATGTGTGATGTAATATGAATAATGAATATAAAATAAATAATAAATATAATATATGAAATACATAAATATTTTTTACATCATAATGTACACCATGAAATTTGGTAAATGGGAAATGAACAATCTTCATCTAATGAGGTGGTTGTTCACTTTACACGCAAACATTATGTTCAATATCCATCAGATGGAGGTGTGTGTAAGTTTAAGTGAAAAAATAAATCATAAAAAATAATAGTATATTTATGATACTGTTGTTTTAGTACATGAATGAATAAATACAATGGAAGGTGTAGAGAGAGAGAATAATGGATAAAAGCTTACGAGAAGATGTTACATCTTAATTGGGTAACTCCTTTTGGTTTGTGCCAAAAAGTTTCCTTGATACTATTTATTCCCAATGTAGAGATTTTAGGTGAAAAGTAGGTAAGGTGGGTGATTATTTTATTAGATTTTTGGATAACCAATGGTCTTGAGAGGGGTGAGGAAGTGGGTAGACATGGTTTCCTTTTATAGGAAAGTGAAAAGGGACACATGACATTTTTGAAAACAAGTAAGGTGTGCGCACATTTTTACATAGAAGAAGTCATAAAAAATGTTTGTTTAATTTCAGATTAATTTCCATAAAATGGATTTTTGATATGTTTCTAGGTTCTTTTTTATATTATATTTAAGGATTAGTACTTTAGTAACCTAATTTTTTTACTTCAGTAATGTAATTAATTTTAATCAAAATCCCTAATACTTTTTTTAAATAAAGTTGAACATATTATAAAATATAAATTATTATGATTCTAAATATTAGATATATTTTTCAAAATTATAATAACATAAGTGAAAAAATTCAATTTAAATTTAATCATTCAATTGTGTTGACGATACAGGTTTTTAAAGTAAAAATTATCAAATGTGTTCTATGTTTTAATATTTAATTTTCATGTGACATTGTTTAGAATTAACTAAATTAGATTAATTGATAAAAATATTACCTAAATAAATAGTTAAACTAAATAAAATATATTTTATACTTATATATAAATTAACATAAAAAGAGGTTTTGAATTATAATTCGGTATTTTTCACTATTCATCCAGAAATGATGTTAGTAGAAAACAAATTAAAAACTTTCACCATAAGAAAATTTATACATTCCAAATTCAAAATTTTTTTTTATAAAATTAAATATCTAATTATGTGTAAAATTAATTTTATTATTTCTCACAGAATGACATCAAAAGTGGTTCATTCCTAAAAACCATATTTTTAAACATAGAAGGACTTTACCAATAATCATATATTTTATTATCAATATGTTTTATTTATGTAAAACAATTATAAATTTTTAAATGTAGTTATTAATATTTATATAAATTTTTTCACACATTTGTTATTATTTTCTCTTTTAAATAATTATAAAAATATAATAATGTTTCATAGAATCATCAGTGTTGCGTGTAACCAAAAACTAGATGGTGTTGTGTTAAAAATATGAAAATTCAGTGTTTCATGAAATGTATGCCAATTCGGTTCCATAAGAATGTAATTTTTTACATATTTAATTGCATGATAAAAAAATTAATTTATTAAAAAAATGTTCATAAAAACATTAGATGCTACATAAATACATGGTTGGTTTTCTTTTAAAATTTCAATTTTTTATTGAGTACATAAATTTTCTAAATTGAGAGGAAAAAAATGATACATAAACATGTAACCAGATATAATAGAAATAAGTAATATTTGGGAGAGATGGACTATATACTTTCATCATCATAATATTTACTCATAAACTACAACTGTAAAAATGAGATCATAGTTAATTTATATACTAAATGATAATAATTGTATAAATACTACATATATTAATTATATATATATAACTATTCACTTAAAGAAGGGATAAAAAACGAATTACCAAACTATGTATAGACGATAGTCCATACGTACACACGAGTAACATTTTCTATTGATAAATGTATTGGAAAAATGGAAGGAAAATATTGATTTATATTTATAGAATAATTGTTATAATTTATATATTATATATAAATATTTAATCTTTTATTATTACTAAACCTGAGTGAAGGTTCTGGAAAATGATTCATGATACTAGTTAGAGGTGGTAGCCCACATATAAGTAATAGAAACACTTTCAAATCCATTATATTGAAATCATATAGTAAATGTTTTTACCAAAATTATTTTAACATCTCTAACCCAATAAAAAATATATCTAGTCCCCCAATATTGGTCATCACATTACCTAAAGTTCACCTCTCATATCCGAGAGGTTGTAGACTAACAGTTATGTTTTACAAGGTTACAAATGGGAGAATATACTCACTCATAAGATTAAATCCATAGAAAAGAAAATATGAATATATTTAACAACCAAAAATGAAAAATTAATAATGAAAAACCAGAATAATGGGATAATAATAAAACATGTAACACAAGTTATAACAATACAATAAATACACTACATATGAGATAAACATACATTTAAATCCCAAAACCAAAACTATCGGAGGATCATGAATGTAGACCTATTCCACAACCTAATCCTGACCACCCCATCCTCTAACCCATCATCCCATGAAACACTAAATCCCATGTACCTATCATGAACCTATACCAAAAAAACATTAGCAGCTGCTTGGGTACCCAAGAATTTTGGCGGGTCTTGTAGGGAGCCATTATAAATTAATAGGCCACCACTAAATATGTCTAAAGAAATTTCCAGTATGTGAAAAAGTGAATGTCGGTAACAAGTTACAATGGAATAAACAATTTATCAAACAAAGCATCAATTACATGTAAACAACTCTATGTTAATCCATTTTATATTTCAGGATGCATACTATCTACCATGGAACTACACTATCTCCAACCATGCATAAATACAATATCATGGAATTAGGAAAGCATACAAGTATTTGTTCCAAAAGGTGAATTCACAATTATAGAATTCATCAATAGAAAACAAATCCTCATACTATAATAAATCAATGTACATGAATTTGTGATGCATAGATCCTGAATCATATAGCCCAAACCCTGATGAACATAACATTACTAAACCTCAGTTTTATATCCTAGGTAAACCAATACACCAATGTGGTCTAAATAATCATTACAACCACCCCAAATAAGTAAACATAGTCTCTACGTTTAGAGAATAAATTCGTAGTATGAAATCCTATCAAAAACAATAGATCAATAGGCCTATAAAATCAGTCTAGTCCGGCCCAAACACAGAAGTGGAGCACCCGTCCAGTGTCTCCAACCACTATTCATAGGTTTGTAAGTATGAATCATTATTATTAGAGTCCAATATAGATTTGGAACAACTTGTCACATTGTCCCCAACCATTACATTATAAAAAATTATATCATTATTACAACATATATGAAAATCCCAATATGCTTTATCATTCATTATTTACCATGGTCATTAATGAACATATGAATCAAAATACATAAATTTAAAATTTATCTTGAATAAACCACTTTAAAACATAGTTCCTCTTTTTTTAAAAACTAAACCATGCCCTAAGGAATTTCATTAAATTTCCAAAAAAATCATATATTAATGAATACATTTTTATAAAAAATGGGATCCCACCCTAATTTAAAATCATCTTTTAAACCCTATATTAATACTCTCCTTTTAAAATGTTCATTTACACCATAGGAAACATCATGAGGTCATTAAAAAAAATATAAATCATTAGAAGAACGTTCCAAAACTACCCTCCAACCATGGTATTCATCTTCAAACAAATTAACATGGACCATGTCCCCTTGTTTATTTCAATTCATTAAAAAAATCCCTCAAGTTATTTTAAAAAAGGTAGACCACAAACATAAATCCAATCAATATTTTAAATAAAAAATAACCCCTTTTTAAAAACCGTGGGGTTAACACCCCCTTTATAAATATTTCCCAATTACAAAACAGAATTTTATTTTATTGGAAAACCATGTCGATGTCAAAATCCAAAAAACAAAATGTTTAAACCAATTTAAATTACTCTTTAGAATTTAAAAAAATCCAACCAATAACCACTTATATTAACCCATCGACCATGAATATTCTCAAATTACAATTCAAATATCAATTAATTTTGTAATTACCATGTTCTAATGTTTACTATATAATTCACCACACATAAGGATTTGGAATACCACATGGGTAGTCTTGTGTTGTAATCAAATAATATGAGGATAAAATGGTGTATGTAATTGGATTTCCACCTACCAATAAGACCTAAATTTCATTCCTTATCAAATGAAATAGAAACATAACAAAGATTCACATTAGAACAACCACGCACACACACACAGACATACATATATATATATATAAAGCATTGAGACTGTGGAAAAAACATTAAAACCACATAAATGATGTTTATAGACCATCCCTAATGAAAAATAATCACATGATTTGAACTATAACACCCTCAAACCCATTGTGAATAAATCCTTATAAAAGAAGGATTTAGATCATTAAACGAGAGAAAAACACACACCAAGCCACTTCTATAAAGTGGATGGAAACAAAGTTGAAGATATACCATAGATAAGAATGACAACTAATAACACTCAAAATGCCTATGAAAAAAAGGAGAATCATCCTTTTTACATTTAGAAGGTTTTTGTCCCCCATCAAATCTATTGGAGATGGAATAATAAAACAATTCATGTTAGAACCCATAATGTCTAAGCATAAAAATTTAATTTACCTCTATTTAATGGAGGAATGGTTTGGATGAATGGTTTCCCAAACCATGAGCCCAAATTTTAGTTCTATATATTCAAGATGGTTTAGGTATAATGGACACTTCAAATATCCCACCTAGTTTGGAAAACTATACAGTTCCCTTGCACCAGCCTCTATCCGAGAGGAGGCATGGCCACACAGTTCACCTTGGCCAGGAAACTGGTTAATAAAAACTATGTTCCAACTATGCCCCAAAAAATGTTTGAACAATTTTCTTATACTTTTATGTCTTGAACCAGTAAGACACCCATTTGGCACCACATGCTTTTTGAAGAAATTATGTTAACAAAAATTTTAACTATGAAACAACTTATCTTAGTGTTAGGATATTAAAACCTCCACAAAATATAACTTCTTGTCCTTGATCCATACTCCCCATGAACCCTCAAAATCACAAAACAAAATGTACAGGCACAGGGCTCAATTATAAACTGTCATATACTGATATTCCTCCCTAACATGACAGTGAATTCCGTAAACTAAGAATAAATAAATAGTCATAACTCAAAGAACATTCCCATGATGATCCATACTCATGAAAAAAATGCTTTTTAAAAGGATGCATCAACTTAAAACTCATCATTTCAAACATAATGAACATGGTAAATTTCTGGTTAACATCACCAAAACACCACATTGAAAGGATAACAATAAAACTACACTTCCCTGGAAGAGTTAATCGAAACATTATCGGTCCAATCATCTCAAAAACTAATGGCCCAAAATCATTTGACTCTATCTCACCAACTTTTTAAAAATTACTTCATACCCATTTCATGGAATCATATAACAAAATCATGGATTTTCAAACCACATTCCCATACTCATCATCGGTTCAAAACTCAAGGCCCATGAAAATTTTCTATATCCACATATCTTAAGAATAACCCAAGATTAACTTTCATTTCAAGGTACTCAAACAGTTAAAACTCATGACTATTCCCCAAACCAAACCTGAAATACAAAAACGTCTCTAACTCAATCCTATACAGAACATTAAATCGGTCAAATCATCAATAAGGTACTAACTACTATGTTGTTATATACCATATTCACTAACTCACCACCACTACGTGACGATGTTTGGTAGCACTTTCATCAGATGGACCACAATAACCTCATCCCATCATTCACAACATAACAGATAGACTTCCAAAATAACCATGGGAAAACATACCCAATAACACTATACTAACATTGGGATCTATGTTTTCCATCAAAATGGCAGATAAATTATATACATACAACATCTATTTGTATATTAGGAATAAAATGAACTCTATCAAGTAATAATTTATTTTTGAAACACACATTCCAGTTTAAAATCAAAACCAGAGGTTTATTATATCATACCACATACCTTCCTTTCATCCAAAATCCTCAGAACAACGAAACATATAATAAAAATCCACTATCATGGACTATTAGAATCTCAAATTCATCATCAAACTCTCCTCCCCATCCAAATTTCTAACCCAATCACCTATTTCACCAAAAGTCAACCAAGGAAAACATTGTTTTTTCTAAAAACCCATATCCACTCATCTAGGAATGCCCAGATTCACTATCATAAACACACTAACTAACATTGAATATAATTAATTCAAGATTAAGTAAATCCAAAGGACACCCAAACATGCATACCCAAAAAAATTCCAACAACTAGCTTGATCAACTAGCACATTAAAGGTTCACATGGCATTTTCAGGGGAATAATAACATGAACTTTAGAGGTTCATCAGTGTCTTACTAGTGCCTCCACATCTACTTCACAATCAACACCAAGCATGCATTCCTAGTATACTGGTCCCCTCCTCAGGAAAATCATCATCACCTATTTCCTTAAGTAGTCCCAACCACCAAAAATAACAATTCAATCATACATTGAACCCAAAACATTGACAATGGAAAATTAGATTCTACTATTAAAATTGAAGAAACATCACAAAATACTTATTCATAAAATTGATGAATGAAAACCATGGAATTCATCGACATCCTATCCATCCAGAGGACCCCACAAACCACCATTTGAGGGTGTATATCCCCCCATATTTCTCCATATACATCTCTCTATGAGTGAAACCTTCAGCTGAACCCATATAAAGAAAATATCATTTTGGTAGCTATGTAGATATATAGATCTATATTATTGTACCCTGTAAAATTTCAATATATTAGTAACGATGATTTCTATTTTAAAGTATTCTAGGAAATTGTCGATGAATACCACCACAAAACACCAATCACTAGTGTCACATCCCACAATGGTGATAAATTGACCTATCAAAAGTCTTTGTCTATCCCACCCATATACCTCTCATAAAAAACCAGCCAGCAAATCCAATTATAAACCAATAGTCTCCCATATAACCATGCTTTCCAATTTTGTTTGAAAGAAAATGTAATGCGCTTATCCCATGCCACATATTCACCCAGCCCAAATGACATCATGATTTCCTATCCCGTGACCCCATGTGGACCTCATCAAGCCCCACGATGTGTCACACATTCCTACCACCAAATATTGAACCTGACTCAAAACCACATGGTCCACACATCACCAAAGATATGCCCAAAACCACAAAACACAACAAACAATGCCTCTTGGTTTGTTAGCTTCATTATACTTGAGGAATTATCAAAATTCTCTTCCAAAAACCAAAACCATCATAAATCTAATCTAAAACATGTGACGACACCTCAATGTAGGGTCCACCTCCAGAATAGAACCTTCAATCCATGCTTTCGTCTCACATTCCACGTCCAAAAAAATTAATTTGTTTCATTCATTATAAATTACCAACACTACCAGGTCATGAACCCTAATGATCATTCCCATCAAAAAAAACCATTAAAACCATAAACAAAGACAGATATCCCTCCGAGAAATATTCGGATGAATAATGATGAAATTTTAACAAAACATGATGGTACCTACCATGCATCAATTCCACGTCTAAAGTAAACTCCCTTGTTTTATATTCCAAGGTACCTGCAAAACTGGGCAAACCTCCCCCAAGGATACCATTTGTTTTCAAAAACCACAAGTACATAACCACATCTGAATTCATATCCTAACAACATTAACATTCCAATCATTAACTTTAGGCCAAACCCACATAATACATCACTCTATGTGTTCCACAGATAAGACCCAAAACGTCCACCTATGCATCTTGTACCCACAAACACTATCAACCAAATCAACCCCTATCATAATTCACCCTCAAAGATCATAAAAAACAGAAAAAACTAGATTCATGTTAGGAAAAGATCATTTACTACCTCTTTTCATATCAAATCTTTACAAATCCGACATACAATAAGTAGCTACTCACGAGAGGCACTCTTGCGTCCATTCTGAAACACACTGTGTCAATGTTACCAAAAAACCATTTACTATAAGTTTAAATCAATGTATAACCACAAAAAATATATTAGATCTACATGAAAACCCCCACCCAAGTTTCGAAAACATGTCACAAATGGCCTCAACCTTCCAGGTTCACCACATCCACATTACCAAACAACAACTCATAACCCCAAAGATGTTGTACTATCAAGGGTACCACAAGGAACAACCCTCTAAACCCATATCAAAATTGAAAAAGCCTCATAAACCATAACCAAGGTTGAGAACTTGGGAACTATATCTACACAAACCCCCCATACACACGGTCAATTCATCAAATTAGAGATATTCATTTCATGTGTCCCTAATGGTTCCATCATTTTCCCAAATCCCTTGTCAATCGAACTTTACCATTTAAAACACAATGGTTCACATTTAAAAACATTTTTTCCCAAGCACAAGGGTTTACGATTTAAAAAAACACGCTTTATTAACTAAACATTTGGAAAATAATTTTTTTCTAAAAATATTGATTCAATAAATATTTATTAACGACCATTTAAAGAAAGATAAATGGGTTTAATCCATAGGAAGAAAATTACACTGCTAAAATGTCATTCCCAAAGAACTAATAATCATAGGAATCATATGGATAGCCTATCAATACTATGTGACTAACATGATGCAAGAAATAAAACCACCTATCATTCCTGAATGTAAAAATATATAAACCATAATATAACGAAAAATTAACACCGAAGTTCATCACTCAAGGTCGAACTATAAAAAAACACAAAAATAAAAATTGAACACTAATTCCCACCCCTAGAAACTTGGATTTGACCTCGTACCTGGGAATGTAGGAAGACAATCTAGAGCTTATTACCGAGCCCCAATAAGATCATAGTCTCTTATTAACCATTCCAAAATAGTATGACTAAATACACACCTCTGATGACACTTTGTAATAGCCCTAAATAAGTAGTCACTATACCTAGTGCCCCAAGCTAGGGCATCAGATGACCTCAGACCTTCCTCCACATAATCCATAAGCAACCAACTAGTATCACGTGTCTATTTGGGTATAATAGATATTATACACCAACTAATGATAGTAAAACCAAACTAAATAAAATATAAACATATATAAAAATCAAAAAATGAAATAGACAACCAAAAATCCAAAGGCAAGTGATGAAAATATACTTGGAAACACATGCTATAATAATATTATAAATAAACTACATGTTGGAAAATAATAAAATTAAATCCCACAAAATGAAACTACCAAAATATCCTAAATATTGACCCAAGAACAAACGAGGCTTGATCTCCCATTCTCAAAAACATCATCCCGTGAATAAACATAACCTAAGTCTATGTCCTGAACCTATCTCAATAAATAATTAGTAGCTTCTTGAGTACCCAAGTTCGATGGAGGCCTAATAAATGTGTGAATACTACTCAATCGACCACAACCATTGATGTGTAATGAAATAATAGTACCATGAAATAATTTATAAAGGAAACCAGGTACAATAAAATTAAAAAGGTAATAGATAAAGCATTCATATCATTTAAACAACTCTATATTTATCCATTTTATCTATTAAAACCAATATTGTCCACCGAGAAACAACAATAGCTCCAACCATACCAGAAGAAAAACCCATTTCAAAAGTGAATCAAATTTTTTTTTTTATAAAAAAGGGATTTCAAAATTTAAAACATTATAATCTTAACTCATAGGCTCAGAATGATAACAATGTCTTGTCCACATGTTTTGGAAGCATATATCCTCAACCCATCATCCCAAACTACACTAACTATAGGAGCATAATTATGTAGTCCGACATCCTATGATAAAAATTAAATTTGGGGGGGGGGGAGGTGCATCTTGAGAATTTTTCCATCCTACACAAATATGGAACATATATCCTAGGTTAGTATCACATACCCTCAGTACATCACTATAAACCAAATAATTCATCGGTGGGCCTAGAGCATCAGTTTACCCCAACCCAGACATGGATGTGGGGAACATTTACAACATCCCAAAAATTTATTCAAAGGCTGGAAAGCATGAAAAATATTACATGAGTCTAACTGCGATTTGGAACGACATGTCTAATAAAACCCAAAAATTCCTATATCTAATATTCTATCATTATCATATAATATATCATATCCCCATAAACATTACTGATTAATCATTTATTAATGTCACAAAAGACATTATATATAAAAAAAATTAAAATTTCTAACAAATCAACCACATTAATACACAGGTATTCCCCATTGAATAGATAAACCAAGACCCAAAGTTAATCATTACATTTACCAACATTTAGAATATTCATCAATGAATTTTCATGAAAATACATCCAATACCTCATTTGAAATCACCATTTGAAACACATAAGCAAAACATACCTTTTTTTAAAGATCATTTACACCACTAGATACATCATGAGGGCCTTAGAAAAATAACCCAATTTAGAGGATTGTTTCAAAACCACTACTCAATAAGGGTTGTACATATTAAAAAAACATGGGCCAAGTAAAACCATTTCATTGTATTTATTAAATGGTTCCATCATGGATGTTTCACAAGGGTAGTATGTACACAAAACTCAAAGAACAATTTCAAATCTAATTCTGTTCCCCGTTTTAATCACCATATGGTCAATTACACGATTTTTTGAGTTAACAAATCAAAAAACAAAATTTTATTTTATTGAAATACCATATATATGATAGAAACTAAAAAATGTCGTTTAATCTATTTTAAAAGACTCTAATTTATTTCAAAAAATCCAACCAACAACCACTTCAATTGACACACTGACCATGCCTGTTTTCAAAGAATAATTTCCAAACCAAATCCTTCAACATTTACCATATCACAATGTTTACAATGTAATTAACCACACAAAATGTTTTGGAATACCTCATTGGTATCCCTAGGTCTTGTATCAATTTATCTATGGAACCAGTGATGTTTGTTAAGGGTTTTGAACCTCCCACTAATACTCAAATTAAATTCCATATCCAAGGACAAAAAAACAGAAAAGAATCATATTAGGACAACCACATACAAATATAATGCATGCATAATATGGACATAATCATTAATACCTCCTGTATCATGTCCATACAAAACCACTCATCCAAAACAAACCCTTGATTCAACCTAAAATTTCCTTAACAACATGGATAAGAACATTGATGAAAATAAAGGGTTTAGAGCATAGAAGGAGAGGAAACCACACAACAAGACTCTTCTAGAGAATGGAAGGAAAAAGAGATTAATACAAAATAATAGCTTCCATTTTAAAACAACTAAACTCTAAATGCATAATAATTGAAGGAGAACCATCCATTGGAAGTTTAGGAGGGTTTGGTTCATCAGACAAGCTATTGGAGGAAAAATTGGGGAGAAATATGGGTTTGAAACCATAAATAATAAGAGGGGAAATTTATGAATTACCACTTTTTAAGGGATGAAAGTTTTGGCCTCACATGTTCCACACTATGTTAAAACCATGAGGATATTTATATAAATTAGTGGCTTGGTCGAACTGTCATTGGGGTTACCCGCTTGGTTTGACATACTCAGATGTTCTTGTGCACTAGCGTCTATTTGAGCGGAGTTATGGTTGCATCATTTACCCTGTATTGGTGTATATTTATTACTAAACATGGACTAACCATTCACTAAATAAATTGTGGCTTATTTTCATCACTTTTATTTGTCTCAATCACAATGGATAACCCCAATACTCTTTAGGTGATCGGGTAACATTCCGTTAACCGAGATTCAAATCGGGACATAGAATATCAAGTGGCTTGGATCTTAAAATCATAATAACATCAACATATATTTTTTATAGATAATATATAATTATTCATTTATATAATAAGTTTATAGGGTGTAGTGGAATAAATAAAACTGAAAGTTCCTGGTTATGATGAATACCATTTGGTTTAGAGACATTCTTTATCCTACATTTTAATCCTTGATGGATTAGTATTTGGTGAAATAATATTGACACAGATGAATGAAAGTATTATATGAAGTTTTTTAAGTATTATTTTTGAAGTATAAGTATCTAAATGTATGAATAACAGAGGATAAGAATCACCTTTTTATAAGTGAGGGGTGAGAAAAAAATTGAATTTAATAAAACAAAATCAATGATTTAGGGTAACATCGAAGGTAAAGTAGATCCAAATGGACCATTATATGAACTTAGATAATAATATTTTTTAATAATATTCATAAAATAATAATTTTATAGTTTTTGGTGTAAATCCTACACTTATCTAATGGTTTAACCCCCGGGTAAATTCAATTTAACCTAATCCGTGATAATATTTTTTTTATTTTATTACCACTGACTCTGAAGAAAAATTATATTTAATATTTCAAATTATATTAATTAATATAACATAATATATAAAACCAATTTTATTGGATTTTTTTTTCGATTTTTATAATTAAATTTTAACAAATTAAGAATCCATAAAAATGACTAATTTTTATAAACTGAATTTTCAAGTGTAAGATATTATTTTTCTTTGATTCTATACATTGTAAAAACCATAAATGAATTTTATAAAATTATATTATATATAAAATCTATATATTTAATTAAACAAATTAAATAATTTATTTTAAATTATTTTTTACAATAAATACAAACATCACACATAGATACTATTTTTGGAAAATTGTGTTTTTAAGAAAACAAATCGAATTACACAAAACTGAGGAATAATGATGAATATAATTAAATTAATTAGTTTATTTATAATTGTATAATAATGATGTTATTTTAATACCCAAAAAAAAAATTGGAATTTACTTGAGATGAGAGGATATGTTTTTTAAAAGCTTTATTTCTCACTTTTCATTGAAAAATAAATATTATTATAAAAATAATAAAAATTAACCACCATATAATATTGACATGCTAATTTTAAAAATTATATTAATTTAATCAAATGAAATTCCAAAAATTGGTAGAATTTTATGTTAATTGGTTCTTGAAAACATGATTTAAAAATATTTTTCTAGAATAAATATTATTTTTGAAGGTTAAAATGAATCTTTTGAAAAGTGAGTCGTTATTTTAAATTAATTATTCAAATAATGTTGGATTGTTAAAAAAATTATAAATATTTTCATAAATTTGTTATTACCATTCATATATGTAAATTTAATCACTTGTTTATAATGGTTTAATAAATTTCAATTTATATTTACTTAAGGGTTCAAGTAAGGTAAGCTATCAAATAATTCTTTTTTATTTCCTATAAAGAACATATACAATCTTTGTATCTTATAGGTAGTTGGTGAAATGTGGTTTATAAACTCCTATTTTGAGTGGAATGGTTTGTGTAGGATTTTCGTGTGTAACCCGGTGAGAAGTGAAATACCCATGGAAGATAGAGAATCATCACATAGATTATATGTTTTATCAATATGGGAAAATAGGAATACCGATCACCCTTATTTGTGGTAATATGGGTGTTGATTTGAGGTTTTAATGGGTTTTTTATATTATGTTTGAAGCATGAGTGAGGTCATTTTGTGCCATGGTATAGGTCATGGTGATAATAAAATTGTGAGTGAAGTTACTTTATTCTACAATGGGATTCAAAGGGGAACCATTGTAATGGAATCCATAACTGTGTTTGGTAAAAAAATGTCATGTTGGTCGTCAAGATGGTTTTTAAAATGGGGAAATGACAACCAGGATTAAGGGACATGTTCAATTTTCAAGGGGTAGATCAGGGTTCTATCATTGACTCCAAGATTTATGACCATGGTTGATGTCACTATGCTATGGTGAAGGTTTATTAGGAATATTTTATAAATAAGGGGTCATTATCCTTGGGACCAATTTTAATTTTTACACTTAAAACCATAGAAAACTCAAGGATTCCAATAGTACTTCATTGTTAAATGTTAGAAAATATTAACTATAAGTATTATCTGGTGAACTATTACTTGATATTGGTTGTTTTATTATCCTCATTAATATTTCATCATGACCACATTCTCCCCATTAGGTTATAATAGTGCAATTTCTATAGTATTGGTTCATGTTTTGGTCTAGTTTTTTGGTGTGTGATTATGGTTAGGTTATGAAGTGGTATTTTTAATGTTTTTAGGTGATTTATCCTTTATTTTCCAATTATGATGTGGTGTTTCCTTGAATATTTAATCCATGGTATGTGATTCAGGGTTTCAATAATTTATTTACTTATATATGTGTAATTATGATTCCTTGTATTCCATTGTGTGGATAGTATGGATTTAATAATTAATAATTATGAATTAATGTAATAGAATTTATATGGTATGTATTAATCACTTCTGAATTACTTTGTTATTTGTTATAACATCATTCAATAAACTACCTGAATTTATGGCTAGGAACTACCTGTTGTTATGATGAATGTGTTGTCGATGTAATTACTTTGTGATTCACCTTCAATAAAATGATAAAAACATAAATGTAGTTGGGAATTGGTTGCGTGAAACTAGGATTTTCATGTCACCATTCATATAAGTGATTTTGAGTTTAATGAATTTCCATATTATGGGAATGGAAAATTATTGTAATGACTCATTTCGGAACTTGTTATTTCATGGTACCTAAATATTTATTCTTATATCTTATATAATGTGTGTGGTAGTGGTCCAAGATTAATGTTGACGGATTTCCATGGTCAGGATGGAGATGATCAGATTATTGAGGTATGAAAGATGGGTTATCATAATAGAATTGTTGGTTTTGTAGAAATATGAATTGTTTTGTGGATATTATTTTTGTTGTTATAATAATATATATCATGGTTAATGTGGTGGTTGTATGTGTGTTTTGGGGCTATTAATATAGTTACCTAGTAATTAATATTATTGTAAATAATGAATATAACTACGGGTGTTGGATGGAATTGAATAAACCATGGAATGAATATTAAATTTTAGAAATTGAAATTAATGGGAAATAAATGGGATATATGTGGGTAATTTATAGATAATGGCTTGAAATTTAATACTAAAATGAATGTTATAGTAAACATATTGTGGTACGTAAAATCCCAAACCAGAAACTATTAATATTTCTTTGAAATTGTGTACTGCGAATGGGTTTTGATGTGGCGATGTGGGGAAAGTAGCGATGGTTAGTGGTAAAAAATTTGGTTTTGAAAGTAATAGTATCTAGAATACAAGACCATCTCATATAAAAAAATTATTTTAAATATTTTATTACTATAAATTCTTATGAAATTTTCTGATAAATGTTTACAAAATTTTGAAAAAACAATAACTAATGAAATAATTGTTGATTGTATCCATTCAACATCAAGATCATTATATATAAAACTAATAAATATATTATGAGTTTTCAATATATTCCAAATATTTTCCACATATGAATCTCTAATATAAATTTAATAGTTTTCATATATTCTTAATCTGGGGAAATAGAACCAAAAACCTGGGGTGATATTAGATGATTAGTAAGGGAAAACATAAATTATGACAACAAAATATCATAAGTGACTATAAGATGAGAACATTGGTATAATAATGATAGATGGTAAAATCATACCCAAAAAATATTAGTTTATATATAAGGTAATAAATATTAGATTAAAATATGAATGAATCTAATGATTGTGTAAATAAACATGGGCCCTAAGAGTAATACATAGTCAATTGAATAAGAGTATAACTATATAAAAATTATTCAAATATATAAGAAAACATTTATATATTGAACCATTAATTTCCTGATAATTGTCAAATGTTCTTAAACATACAAGAATCTAAAATTTACACATTAATACATATCTCATGGGATATAAAAATTTATCAAATTATTTGGAGGGTTATGTAGAACCCCACCAGTTATTAATCCATACTTACTTGTGGAATAAAAAACAATCACTAATAATATCATAGAGAACCTATGTAATGAAAATGGGATTCATTAAAAAAACAATAATGAACCCATAGAATGAAAATGGGTATCATATACTTTTCAAATTTCATCAAATCAACAAACCTTTAATTATCATAACATGATAAACACATGGAAACTAAATTGGTACCTAATGATATCAAATAACTTTATAGTTAAATTCAATTCAACAATGAAAATAAATCATATGTTATTTATACTATATAAATAAAGAGTATTTGGTTACATGTATAATTTTAGAAATCATGAAATTAATGGAATCTTGGTTCACAACCTTCAATCAATGGAGGGAAATATATAATGTTCAAAAGTATAACAATCGAAAGAATGTTATCCCAATTCATAGTGGCTGTCTAGAAAAGGTAATGACAATGAATAACCATATCTTTGATAAAAAATAAAATTATATAAGAAATATATATAATTAAGGTGGATATTTTTAAAAGAATATATACCTATAATAATAAAGGTTACTTAAAAGAAGATGGCATAGATGAAAAAAACCCTTCTTAAATAATTCTTCAAAATATATCACATTAGAAGGGATCAATGGATGAATTGTCTAACATTACAAGTTAAATCATCTAAATTATATATATATATATAAATATATATTATAGATTAAATATTTAATCATAAATTCAATGATAATAATTATTTTAATATGAAAATTTAATATGCATGAAAAAGTTAAAGGGATTTTTGAAAATATTTTTATTTTTAGTGTAAAATATAAACAAACATATCACTATAAAATTTAAATTTTAAAATTAATATTTGAATGATTTTTATCATATCTAATTTTAAAATAATTTCAATAAAATATCCTTAAAAATGATATAATTTTTCCTATAGTAAATGTATATCCCAATATAAAAAGATTGATTATGGAAGGTACCTTTTTACTACTTTAAAATTTTGTTTTTTTGAAAAAAAAATAATAAAAAGAGTAATAGATTCTAATTTGTGTTAAAAATAAAATTTATATAAGTCTATTATAAAATAACATATAATATAATATTAGAGAGTGATAAATCAAGTGTTTAATAAAAAAAATTGATGTTAAAACAATATATCTCGGATAAATAAGATTTTAATTATCAATATATCTTATGGGAATCATACTCTAAGAATCAGGATGTATTTGAAAAGCGTTTATCTAGTATAAATTAAAATAATTAAAAAATACCAATAAATAAAATATAAGGTAAAATTTTCCCAACATATCTGATATTTTTAGAAGATAATTATCACAACTAAATGAATTAAAATTATGTTACAAAAAACTCTTACGAATGGGGTACCAAATGATTCAAAAGTCAATTGATGAAATGAAATAGATTTGTATTAGAATATCCAAATAAATAAAATAAAATTAAATAAAATATTTTAAATTATTGGTAGAGTTAATAAATATAAAACCATACAAAGTAATCATGGTTCATAACATGTAACAAGTCTCAAATAATCTGAACTAAGAGAAAGATAACACTTACTTAATTTACTTCCTCAGTCAAAATGCCCTTTTACATCCAAACATCTTGGATTTTCTTCTTAGAAAAGGTTTTTAATACCTATAGGGATGATCTTCTAACAATACTATTACCTACTAATGGTGTGTAGAATATTTTACGAGTGGTTTGGGTATATTTTGTGCTAATACAAGCAGGATATGGTGTGACATAAAGTGAAGAGAGAAGTTCCC
The DNA here is from genome assembly GCA_963277665.1 of Viscum album. Taxonomy (NCBI): domain Eukaryota; kingdom Viridiplantae; phylum Streptophyta; class Magnoliopsida; order Santalales; family Viscaceae; genus Viscum; species Viscum album. The sequence goes on from OY728138.1 coordinate 1,144,890,397, forward strand.
CTTTTATATGTAAAAACATGTGATATTTTTTTGCAATTAACCAAAATATTTTAATAATAGTAATTAAATATCATAAAAAGTATCTCAATAATTAATTACTAATTTCTAGGGGAATTTATAAATTTGATCTAAGTCATAACAAGTAATTTGAAAAAAAATTTAAACGTGTTTTCAACTCATTATCATTATATTTTTTCACTTTTACCATTCCATGTTTTTTCATGGTAAATTATTTTTAACATAGTTAACATATAATTTATGAAAAAACTAAAATGTAATTTATTACATAACAAATAAATATTGATTCCAATTTTTAAATATAAATTATTTGATTCAATTTAATATTGTGAGGAAAATTTATTTTAAAATTGATGTATATAATGTGTTTATGTTTTTTTATAAAAATATAAATCATTATATAATATTTTATATATTTTTTCTTAAATAAAATGAGATATTTTGAAATATATTATATCTATTATAAAATACATATTTTTCCATGAAAATGGTTTTTTAAAAATTTTGAATCATACATATAGTCTGATAATGTAATAAAAAGAATGATATTTGTGAAATCGTTATATTTCACTTATCAATATATCATAAATATTTCTACAAATATTCAAAAAATATCCTAATTTAATATTTTTATTTTGTATCCACAAATATCGTCTATTCTTCCTTTTTGTCATTCTAAAATATAATAATTTATCTTTTATATAAAATTCTAATTCATTAAAAACGGTTTTTACAGCAAAATAAATTTTTAAAATACTAGTTGTTCTTATTATTAATTTATACAAAATAAAAATAAAAATAGTATCAGTCATAAAATATTATAATTTATTCACATCAACATTTAAAAATAATATAATTAAATTTATTTTATGAAATGTGTAGCACAAAAGATATATATTATCAAACACAATAATCAATTAAATAAATTTGTACAAAGTAACCATGAAAAATAAATATACATATATATATATATATCATAATTTATTTTCTAGTTTTCAAAATTAATAATTAAATGTATAGTTTTTAAATCCATTTATAATATTTATAACAGACATATGTGTACTCCGATGTTTTGTTTAGGATTGGGTATGGGTGTGGAGCAAGATATCAAATGTATTTGACATAATTAAAGGAAACATATATTAAAATATCTGGGTTTTACATTCTAAACATTAAAATAAATTAAATTATCAAAATGTTAATTGGTTATAACTATTGATTGTTGGTGAGACTATTCTTAACATATTCATCATTCTGTATATAAATTTCAATATTACATCTACATTACTCCGTTAGGAAATATCAAGTTACTTGTCCTTACAAATGAAACATTATCCATTCATAAAATCATATAAACCATTATTTTAATAACTTAATCATTTGTTTTAGGAAACATACCAATCTCGATACCATTTTAATCTCCTGGACATATAATCACTGCATTATTATACTTTCATCTAAAAAATAATTGTACCATAACTATATAAATATCATAATCAGTAGTTATTAATGTCATATACAAAAAAATATTTCATAATAACTAAAATTAGAAAAAAATTCAAAGATATCAACAGTCATAAATTATAAGTATTTCAAAAAAAATATTAACATCAGTGAAAACTAATAATCCTTTAATTATCTCAATAGAAATCATATAATAAACCAAGGATTTTCCCATAACTCAATGATGTATTTTACAATAGTTATCTGCAAAAGATAAAATTACCATAAAAAAACTATTTATGCTTATTGATAACATTTAAAATATATCCCAAAAATTAAATAAATTAAATTACTATAAAAAAATTCTTATATGTTTCACATAATTCTTATTACTTTTAGAGTATACGATAATGTCATTGATAAATATAACTCTCTAGTGAAAATAAATAGAAAAAAATAATTAATTTAAATAATATGGTAAACCAACCTTTGTAAATAATAGTGAAAAAATCATTTTCCATCATGATAGAAATATACAAATATTCTCAACCACTTATGTTTGATTTCTTATTTTATTATAATACGTAGTAGTTTTTAGAGAGATAATTTTCTCTACTTCATTTTTTGGGGTGCTATTTCAACCAAATTTTACATCCAAAAATTATTATCAATATATTTTTATTAAATAATAATATAAATATGAAAAATAAATAATAATTATTCTTCTATAATTATACATTCATTTCATCAAATTATATATTTAGTTCAATTTGAATTTCTTTAAGTTTTCTTCTCCTATACGACTTAACATATACACTTATAGTAATTAGAAAATAAATCCATCACAAAGGTATATAATGTGAATTTGATTAAAAAATTATATTCCCCAATATTTTATAGCTAGATTTTTAAACTTAATCCCAGTCATTATGCTACCATGTGAACATTGAGTCAATTATCAATAAGAATAGTTTGAGATGATTATCTAATGTTTCTTCTATGCCCGAACCGCATCCATATTCCAATATCAAAACTATGATGTACTTTCTAGGAAAACCATTTATCACTACCTTACTAAACTCTTATTATTATTGTCTATACATAGACATGTTCATAAGGATTTCATTAAAGCTATATTTTCTTAAAATGCGATTTTTACCTCAACAGAACTAATAGGTTATATATGAATTTAAAGTTATAATCAATCAAAAAAATTCAACCACTGATGAAATTAAAAACGTCCAGTTCATCCACAATTGATAACAACCAAATAACTAATGTCATCTAAATCCTACTCTAATACCAATTAATACATCTTTTAAATTTTACTATCTAACCACATAACATAAAGACAATATTTCTTTACAATAAATTTCCAAGAACTTTTAGGTTTATAGTTTAATATAATTTAATAAAAAATAACTAAAAAACAAATTTCTTTTATTTAAAATAGAAATTTTACACCTATGTTTAAAACTAATCAATCCATAATGAGTTTTCAATATATCAAACAAATTTTACACATAGGAAACTCCTCTATATATTTCACAATTTTCCTATATTCAAAAAATTGGGAAATGGAAACAAAAGAAATTGGTGAGATGAGATTCACAGAATGGGTGACCATAGAAATGAATATAAAATATCATAAGTAACATGTGATGATAACATAAGTATAATCAAGATACATAAAAAATCATTCCCAAAAAGGTAAAATTTGTAAAACATAGCATAAATCCTGATTTAAAATTAGACCAGAATTAAACGAGTGAGTTAGGAATCATGATACATAAGGTCTTACAATTATCACTAGAATAAAAATAAAACTATGTAAATTCATCCAAATATAACAGATACATTTATATAATGAAACATTATATTCATGATATACACTAGTAGTGACTATACTTATGATAACCTAAAATATACTCATGAATACTTTCCAGATGGGATATAAAAATTTAAAAAATTAATTAAATAGTGATATAGGAACCCACCGTTCATTCATCTATTCTTATATACCCAATATAAAATAATAATTCATCATATCATAAATAAGATATGTAAATAATATTTGTTTTATTCAACACTTCATAAAAACTATTGGAAGAAAATTGTTTTAAAATACTTTACAAAAAAATCATGCAAATAAATAGCTATTGATCATAAAAATATAATCCCATTGGAAATAAAATTAAGCATGTATTTATTGTTAAAAAAAATATAGAGTGTTCAAAATGAAATTTAATTAGAAGAAATGTTACCCCTATTCACAATGGATTTTAATGTATGAAAAATATAGTGATACAACATATCAATGATATAAGATAACATTACAAAATAATAACTAAAGATGATTGTTGGATGGTTTCAAAAGAATATAATCTCATTATAAGAAAATAAATTTTGATGGATTTTTACATATTATAAAAATATACTTGTTAGATAATTCTTTTAGAAATTTTCATAGAAAAGGGATATATATTCAAATTATTTGATACTCTAGGTTAAATCACTCAAATTATAATTATATATATTTATTTTATAACAGATAATGTAATGTAAATCAAATGAGTGTAAATACATTAATATTTTAAAAGGAAAATATAGGTTAACACCTAAATGGCCCTTTACAAAAAAAATTTAAATAAACAATTATTAAAAACATAAATTTCAATTCGAAGAGTAACTTTTGGAATGGTGAAGTGAATGAGCTTAAAAATATTTACATTTAAAAATAATATACAATATTAGAGTTTTTAAAATGACATAATATTTTGCATTAAAACTGTGAACATAAATATAAAACATTTAATTATTAAAATACCATTTTTAATACTTTTAAAATAACTTTATTGAAAAATAATATTGTAAAAAGTGTAAAAACAATCATTTATTTTAAAACATATTTTTATTAAATAAAATTACCATGTTACATATAATAAATTAATATGGTTGTAGATCCCCATAATATATGAATACAGTGTATGATAAAACTATATAACTCAACGAAAGAAAATTTGAGTTACTAATCTTCATTTTGGGAAACATACTCCATGAAGCTAATGAAATATTAAACATGTCTTATCTAGTAAAAATATAAACAAAGATAAAATAACACATAAAAATATAAATGGGTAGAATGTCATAAAATTGTTTGAAATAGGTTTATGATGATCACGATAATTCAATGAATGTAAATTGTGTTTCTAAGAACTCTTATGATGGGGGTAATAGTTGATTCGAGTTATAATTAAGAAAATAAAATGATTTGGATTGCTATGTCTAATGAGTTAAAAGAAAATAATGTATTGAATATTCATGGGATAGTAAATTATTAGAAAATCATAAAAATTAATATTTCTACTTAAAATTTTACATATTTCAATGAATTAATATTGTGACTAAGAAAACCATTACATTGTTTAATTTGTTTTTTAAAATTCAATCCAACATCCAGAATTATTGGATTATATCCTATAAAAATGGTCAAAATATTGGTGGTATGGTATTTTGAGAACTCCATATCCTCTTAAAGGTGGTAATAAATATTTATTAGTTCTTTAGAAAGAGTAAGGTCCAATATATGTTGGTTTAATGTGAGAGGATGTGATAACAATATTGCATATTTTATAAGTGAAAAGGGATTTAATTTTAGTAAATACCCAAAACATTTAATAGTTGAAAGTCACCCTCAATTTATATTTCTATACATTTATGAAATAATCAGGGAGGGTGGAGAGATAATATTTATCAAGGATTTAAATACCATTTTTAATATATTTTTTGATATATTTTAACTCATTTTCATTACATTTTTTACTTTTACCTTTTTTTATTTTACCATGGTAACTAGTTATAACCTAATGAAACCTATCATTTATAAAAAATATTAACCTTATTAAATACTTTGAAACTAATTTCAACAAATATTTTACATATTTTAATGATCCAATTTCTATAATTAAAGAAAATTCATTTTAATGTACTAAACACATAATGAATTTTTTTTTTTAAAAAAATAAAACAATTTATAAAAATTATTATTTATAGTAATGTAAAAAAATTAATATTTATAAATTTATAATTTCACTTTAAAAATATATATTTTATTAAAAAATTGATTTTAAAAATTTTAAAATCATTCCCTCATACTTATAATTCGATAAAAGGCGTGGATTTTGTGAAAAAACAAAATTTCACTTTTCTACTTATTATCAATATTTTCAGAAAGATATAAAAATTTTATGCTCAGATAATATTGTTATACTGAATCAAAAATTGATGATTATTAATTAAATTTATCATATTAATTTATATAAATTTAACATATAAATAATATCATAATGTGTGGATATAAACTACCACATATTAGATTGAGTACCCCGATAACTACCTAAGGCTCTCATGTGCTCTTACACAATCAGTGATGGGAAAATTATTATAATATTACTTAAAATACAATTATATCACATTCTTCTGTTTCATTTCCATTTTTTTGTTTAAAATAAAAATGGGTTTTATTAAAAAAAACATTTATCATTAACTAGATAAATCAATTGGGTTTCTATTAACAAATTTTAAACAATATTAAAAAGTTTTAAATCCATAAAAAACCAATTCCATTAAATTCAAAAATTCATTTCAAAAATTAAATTCGAAAATTTAATTGAAATATTTTCAATAAAAATTCCAATTTTATTTAACAAATTTATGTTGAAAATTTATATAACCCCCGCTATTTAATGGGATTAGGGATTTTCCAAATTATAATGACAAAACCATTCTAATATCCAAATTTTCAAGAATTAGGTTTTATTACATCGATTGAATGAAATTTTGAACAATATATTTTAAATAAATAGTTGAAATAATTCAATCAATTTAATTTCTATAAATGTTTATAAACATGATGGATTCAATTACATTATCTAGAAAACCCAACATTAGCAAGGACTCCCATAAAAGATAACAAAGGTGTAGAAGTCCTCAAAACACAACCTAAAGATGAGATCCTATAATACAGAGAAAATATCCATCAATTTATAGATGATATATTGAAATAACAAAGGTGGATAAAGAGATAAAAAGTAATAATAAAGTAGAATGCTTACTGGGGAATTATAACACATGAAAAATAATGATCGAATGTCAAAAGATTGGATCTGATAGGGTTGGAGATATTCAAGATTTACAAGTGAAGGCTTCGGGTCAAGGGAGACAAAATTGGAGAAAAGGATAATAGATATCTTAGACATTTTTCCCATTTAAAAGATTTTTAGTTGGGTTATTACACGACGTGTAATAATCTTTCACATCATGAAATAATATCTTGTTTTAACCACTGAAAAGCATGTCTCCTCGAATTAAAAAAGTATGATTTGATTTTAAATTATATAATTAATTCATTCACGATGTGTAATGTCTCTTCATGACATATACCCTTCAAAATGTGAATCCATTCATGAATTACATCCATAAACCATTAAAAGTTATGTAAACTAGTTACTCTCTGTGTAACCCTCTTGTAGCATACATAAAAGACCAGTTAAATTTGGCAGTACCAAAAATATATTACTTCACTATTATAGGTATCATCCCAATTAATTATTCACCCCACCCAATCAATAAAAAGGAAAGGCCAGGTAATGTTTTAATTTAATACAAGTCATATCAGTAATGGGATGTTACAACCTCACCACCATAAAAAAATTTATCCCTACATAACCTATATGTATGCTTCCATGAAAACAAGATGAGGCCATTGCTCTCTCATTAGTGCTTTATACTCTCACTTCTCCGGATTACCATAACAATAATTCCATAAATCAAGAACCAAAGTTATCATCCTACCATGGTGAACATTTTCATTATTATCAACTATCCAGATTGTCCTCTCAGTCAATGTTAATTCAAGTTTAATCCCAAGATCACCCTATCTCAAAACATGATATGGATCAAATGAACACTTTCCCGTTTACAAGACATGGAATACATCATGAATCAATGTTTGTTGCGGTGAAAGTTCTAAACAGTATTAAAATTTCCCCACCTTCATAGCTAGCTATACAGGTCCCATAAAAATAAGAGCATGCTTACATTGCCTCCCAATCCACCGATGACCAAACCGAGGTGAAACGTTAAAGAACACCTGGTCACCAACTGAAAACTTCCAAGGACTGCAGTGATGATCCATATAAGAATTATATTAGCTCTTTGTTATAAACATTCTCATAAATAATTTACAAATCTATGTTTTAATGTCTTACACCATGCTTAGTAAAACTCATGAAATTTCACCTATCTATGTCTAAAACAACATAGACTTACATGGTTTCCCATACAAGGCCTTAAAATGTTCCATTATAAACAAGAACTAATGACTATTTTTATAAGAAAACTCAACCATCCCCAGGGGATCATCATTTATATATTCATAATATCATTAATTAATTTAGAATTTATTTTTTCAAGTTATTTTAATGTTTTTATTTTTTTATTATTCTTAATGTTTAGAAATCTCAAAATCATTCTACAAATTTGAATCATGTTCTTAGACTATTATTTATCTTATAAAATTATTTTTTTCCTAATAAAGTATAATTTATTCAAAAAAAACATTCATATGATTATTTAATATAACCTTTATATAAAAGGCTTTTTGTAATTTTTTTATGTTTAAATGAAATCATCAATATATAAATTACAGTAATCTTTACATAGTGAAAATTGAACATTATCAAAAATTGATGAATAAAAAATCCATGATGCATATAGAAAAAAATATGTACATAAAGAATCATACTTATAGAAATATAACTAATCCTTATATAGAATATGGTTGTTATAGAAAATAATCAACACATAAAATTGATTCTTATATAAAATTTAATCATTGTGAAACTCAGAATTTCGGTTGAATAATTAATTTTTCTTTTCAATAATATATATTTATTTACTATAATTAAATAAATATATTTGTCGTATATTTCAAATTAATATTTTATTTACAATGCCTCATTATATTTTATCGTGATGATTAATTTAAGATCACATGTACGTCAAATGGAGATTAATTCAAGAAACACATTCTATAAATTCTTATATGGATAATGATTATTTTGAATAAATATTTAAATAACTCAAAACTAGTTCATTTTCCTTTCCTCTAGTACTATTGCATCAAGAAAAGTGTTTCTCCAATGACTAGTAATTTTGTTTCACTATTCAATGTATAGTCAAATAACAATAAATAGTGATTAACAGAACCATTAAAAGTTATCTAATATATTATGTCTATGAAAGGTAAAATATGTGAGGATTGATATATATAAAAAATTCATAATTTTTTTTATCATGATACTATTAGACATTTTCATGGTGGATTTAAATATTTAGAACCTCAAATTATAATTGATCAAGGATGATTTTATATTCAAGGTTATTTTTTATTTTTTCATAGGTGGTTCTATATTATTCACATTTACTTTTTCACACATAATTTTTTGTCTTTTTGATATTATAATCAAGATAATTTTATTTTATGTTATACCACCCAAAAATTCCACATTTAAGATGTAAATTTTTGTATTAATAATTTCCATTGTGTTGTGACTCTAGGTTTTAAATGTTAATTTTTTAATAAATAATATGTCCCTATTAAAATTCATTTCTTGTGTTGGATGTGCCTATACATGAAAAGGTACTTTGTATTTTGGTTTTTATGCCCCAATAAAAGATTTTATTTTAGTGGATTCCCATTCTCTCAGGGGTAGAGATAAGTGAACAGTATATATAGGTTCCCTATAATCTTAGGTAATATTAAAATACCGAGTTTAAATTATACTTTTTTCATTGTTTAAATAATTTTAAATTTTATATAATCCTTAAAATATTTATAAACTGTCCAAATCACCCCCTCTTGATGATTTTTCAATCATTTTATCTAAAAAATAATCAGTATCAGACCCAATATCTTTTAAATATTGAACTCTATTTCTTAGCTCCATTATATATATTATTCTACTAACCTTTTAATATATAATTATCCATTATAGGGAAAAGATCATTTTCGGTTCTATTATCATGTTATAATAATTACTCTATTACACAATGTACACATTTCTGTTTTGGAAATGATTATGAATAATGAAAATTCTGAATGGATTCATACCTTAAGAACCTAAGCATTGTTCAGTAGACCATTATAGTAAAACCATACAAGTAACCTGAAACACGTCTGTATTTATTCACATGTCATGATGCTATCATATATTTCATGAACTACAAGTTGATAATTTTTTATATTTTAAAATTATTAAAATTATGTTTATCCATATATCTACATGAAAACATGATAACTATATATGGTAAAGTCTGTAATATAATCATTTTTTATTGATAATTTAAAAAGGAAAAAACATGGATTGTACTATTTGAATATAAAAACATTAAAATGGGTGAAAGAGATTCACTAGATTAAATTATTGAAATATCTAATAGTATATTAAATGTGTTTAGATCATTAAATGTTTAATTGGATAACAATATCCTTTTTGAATGGGTAATTAGATCATTATCAAAGAAATAAAATAGTAAATGGATATTATTGATGAATTTAAAAATGTAAAAGAATACAGACTTGATGAACTGATTAGTTAATTATTTTAATATAAACAATAATATAATAATATTATCAATGAGAATGATTCAAAAATAAAAGGTTAGGATTTTAAATCAAATTGGAATGTTAGTTAATAATACTTAGATTTGAGTTATAAAAAATTTAAAGTGATGAATGTTTTCTAATAGAAAAAGGAATAGACAAAATAAAAATGATACTCATGAATGAAAAAAGGGATTATGATAGAAATTATAAAATTGAAGTTGAAAAGATAATATTATTTCTAATGTTGATCTGAATGTAATCTATTGATATTTCATAAGAAATAGACATATCATGACTATAATTATGATGTTATTGAATCAAATATATTATTAGAGGATAAATAAGAACAAGAATAATTGTTTTGAAACTAGTTAGAGTTGTACCAAGGATTCATATTCATGTTTTGAATGTAGAATACAAAAACCATCCACAAACAAGTGTCACAAGGAATCATTATTTTTTTTATTCTTCTAATTATTATTTCATTTGATTTTATTTGTAAAAACCAATTTTTTATGAAATATATTAAGATATTGGAAGGTTATAAAATAATATTATATAATTTCTAAATTAACTAAATAATCTAATACTAAAAAATAATTTAATGGTATGAATAATAAGAATATTGAAGAAAATAAAATTTTATATAAAAATAAATAAATTTAAAAAGAAAATGTATTGTTCATTTTTTACGAATAATGAATTTTAATAAAGAAATTTAAAAGTCTTGTGTGTTGAATTAGATTTTAATAAAAAGGAAAATTAAAGGCTCAAAATCAAGTTTGAATGTGTGAATATTTGTTTTTCATATTTTTAAAAGGATGAAAAGGTTGTGATAAAATGTTGTATATGAGCTAAAAACAATGAGAAAAAAAATTGTATTTTAATTTAAAGACAAATGTGTTTGATTTTTTTATACACAACCATGAACAATAATTAACTATAAGTTTCCATATTATAGTTAAAATGTTGTTCTATAATAGGTGGATAAAAAAATGGGAAACCAAATTCTAAATTATATATATAACAATGTGATTAATAATACTAAGGTGATGATGGAAATTCAATAAGTGTTGTTAAATAACTTTAAAAATATATTCATTCTTTAAAAAATTACCTCTATATAAATTTTTTTATGTGTTTTATATATGATGGAAAAATATATTATTTTTATGAATCACATTTTAACGCAAACATGATTTTTTATTGATACAAAATAAGAATAAGAATAGTTAATGTTTTTAAAAATTTAATTTTTTATGAAAAAAACTTTCATTTATATATATATATATATATATATATTATTTTTTTAATAATTTTTGAAATTTAATTGTATAATATGATGTTAATATTTATAATGAAAATGAATAAATTATGCTATGGGTTTAATTTAATCGTTAAGAATCAAATTTAGTTACCAAGGTAAATATTAGTTACCATGGTAAGATTTTTTATTTTCAAGGAATTGTAGTATTTAAAATATTATTAAATTAAATTAAATTAATATATTTTAAAATAAATACCTTAGTATTATTTTTATTCACACATAAAAATAAATTAAAACTCATTTACATGTTAATCATTTTTATAAATGATTTTGAACACTAAATGATTAAAATATCATTTTCTACAAAAACAGTCTATCAACACATTGTATATATTAGTTTAAAATTTAGTTTTATGGTATTTTTAAATTTAAATAGATTAAATAAATGAAAAAAATCATTTCATATCATCAAATCTAGTTAATAATGGTCATATTTTATTTTCATCAGTAAAATAATTTCCATGCTTAAATTTTAGTCAGTATTAATAAGTGTTAAAATGGGTAATCTAATGTGGGTCAATGTAATGTAAATCAATTTGACACATAGATCATATAGAAAGAATTTTTTATTTTTTAAATTAATAATTACATATGTCACAAAAAATTCATCACAAAACTCATCTCACTCATGAAATTATATACTTACCAGTTACATAAAATTCTTTTCCAAAGAATTTCTCTCTTTTTCCTACTATAAAAGTATCTCACATTCACACATGTAAATCCAGACATGTATTTAAAATTTCAATTGAAACTCTAACTAATTTAATTATCAAAAATACATTCTAGAATTTGGAATCCCCTATCCCCAAAAATATTTCCATATTACATTCATTGCCAAAGGATACCTCTAAATAAGATTAAAATCCTCTTTGTTCGTATTACTTACCCTTAAACATATTTTCATTATCCTTGTGATTCACTCTCATATAAAAATTATATATATATATGTAGATAACTAAATCAGTATAAATAATATAATTAAATTTTATTATAATAATGGTATAAAAAAATTTATTTCTCTCTCACCTATTTAAAAAATGTCAACATTACTGAATAACGTGTGTAGACTACCACCTCCATGAATTTCAAAAATTTATCATCACATACACTCATGGATAGATTGAAAAATGTGTTTCTCTAATATATATGTTTCTTATTTCATGATATATATTTTATAAATATAAATTAGGAATTATATGTGTAATATTATCAAATAGTTATTTTTGTAAAATGAACCACATAAAATGAACATATCAAGAGGATAAGATATTTATTTATAATTAAAAAATTATTTATCATTTAACCTATTTTTATAAATATTTAATGTCCAGATTTATCTCCTTAATGGCCATTAAATAATTTTTTTTATTTTTTTAAAATCAATATACATGAAATGAATCACATCTATATCCATACTCATAAATAGGTTATGGAAAATTTATTATTTGGTCAGTTTAACCACCAATATAAATAATGATATAAATATAAATGATGTATAGATTAAGAAGAATAATATTTAGTATTAATAATTAAGGATTTTTTATCTTCTAGAATGGTGATGAAAAAATATAATTCATTAATCAAGGAAACATAGTTCGTTGATTATAAATTACCAGAATTACCTAATCAATGACTATGTCATCAAAAATAACAAATAAAATAATTATTAAAGTAAATTATATAATCATAATAAATTATACAAAATAAATTAGCATAACTTTTATGATCTAGTAATTATGAACTTTTGTATATGATTTAATGAAGGAAATAACTTTAAGAAACTAGTTCAAAAGAATAAATATTACTCACACATAGAATTGAAAAAAATAATAACTAATTAATATAAATATTCAGAAAAATTATAAATAATATTTATAAAAGGTTATAAAAATTAATAAGATTTGAAAATTGATTATTAAGAATTTTATTTTTTTCTTAAAGTAGATTAAATAACATTTAAATAATAAAGGAATCAAGGTGAGGGTTTATTGTATCAATTTTTAATCCTTGAGACATAATTATTAATATACATCATGTTTTTGTTAGAATAGTGTATCTATAAGACATACAATAACTTTTTATCATGAAATTTTAATATTGATTTTATTTAATTCATCATTGTATATCATATCATTAAATGGATTTTAATTTAAATGTTAGTAGATTCCTAATAGTTTTATCAACATAAATTATACTACGATGAATTATAAACTACATACTCAATTATTATTTTCATAGCCCATTTTTTGAGTTATAATTATTTTCATAGGGGAAGTTAATTAAATTATTTTCATAATATTATTTTATGAAATACCTTCTGAAATAAAATTTTGACATAGATAATATCAACTCGCATTCTTTGAAATAGATCTTTATCCTCCAGACACCATATTTTCCTTCCTTCCAATATCTTCATATATTTTTGAAAACTCCACTATTGATTAATTTATTTGATACTCTTAATTGTCCTTAATAATTTTAGAAGGAAAATATAATATTCCTCTTAACATGTGGATTTTCAAGTAAAGGTATTCTGAAATACAAAAAAAAAATATTTACATATTTTTTTTAACAAATATATTATCTTCCACCTCACATTTAATTTGACATCCTTTAAATATTTTCAGTGAAATGTTTTCAAAGAATATTTTTCAAAAGAAAATCTTTTTTTATTTTCTCATTTCCCTATTTTTGAAAACAATGTTTGATAGTGACCCATGTGTACTGAATTGTTTATAATGTAATTTTTTTTAATTATGGTGTTATGTTTTCTTCTATATTAATATATCACAATTACTTGTTTTTCTTATCTATAAAGCTGACATTCTATGCCTTCATGATTTATAAAATAATATATCACACTTCTAGAACTAAAACAAATTGGGGGATTAAAAGTGTTACTTAATGGGTTTTATTAGAATTTTAAAAGAGTTTATATTTCATGCAATGTAAAAAGGGTGGTCTTTAATAGAATAAAAAATGACCACTTTATGGAACACTTTATCAATGCTAAAAAATCTCTAATAAATCCATCATTTATCATTACAAATAAAGGGTACATTTATCAATATTTTTTGGAACTATTAATAGGTTCTTTTAAGAGTGGGTATGTACTGCTATTAAAGGTTGGCTGTTACTAAAACTAAAAAGTGTTGTAAAAAATATGAAAAAAAATTAATTTTTCATGCACACTCACACCCATCATTCTCAGCACTTGCAACCCCATTAATAGTGATTCCCACTTACCATATTCTATCATACAAATCACCCCTTCATCAACACAAGAAGGCTACCCTAAATTCCTTAACGTTCCTTGATTTAATCTCAGGATCCCCATTAAAAGATGGAAGATACTTACCACTATTTTAAATATGCGTGTTTTGTTTTATATTTAATGACTTTTATATTCAACTATTTATATATATATATATATTCAAATGTGATATATATATATACACATAATTCTATTTATGTAAACATGTTATATAATATTTTTCAATAATATATAATAGTATATAAATATATATATATATATATAACAATATAATTATATATATATATATATATATTTGTGTTCATTAACACACAAACACACACACACACACACACACACACACACATATATATATATATATTATATTATTCCATTTTATACGTTACAAAATGAATAATTTATTAATTTAAATAAAATGAATAATAAATATTTATTTACTATATTTAGTAAAAAATTTTTCTTTAAATATGTTGATATATGTATTTCTGCAAGTGATTTATTATATGTTAATATATGAAAATATGGACATATTTAATTATATATAATATTAAATTCTAAAAAATGACAAAATTTTAAAAACATTTAATCAATATGAATTTTATACCTATGAATAATGTCAGTCCCCAATAGAAAATTCAAAAATACCCCCATAAATGAAGCTAAAAATCGATAAAATGTCAAAAACATTAGGGTATAATGAATAAAAACATAGTTTTGGAGGCCTTATGGGCCTTTGTAGAAAAAAAATGTAGTGACTAGGTCACGAAATAAAATATGCAGTGTATACCTCATCCAAAAATTTGATTTGATATATGGTAGACCCCAAATAGACACTTGGGTCAAACGTTATGGGTGTTTGAAATTCATGTCATGTTTTCATTTTATTTTAGATCTATTATTATTATTTGTTGTTTTTCTAATTGTCAAATTGTTATTAAAATGTTTATTTGTCACGACCTTACCCAACTGGTCTCGAGTCGCAACTACCCCTGGCCCGCCTCTATAGGCCAAGGGCTGGCGACAAGTGTCGAAGGCATAACAATCTCAGGGACGCCTTCACCTAAGTACTTGTACACACACACACATAGCCCACTCGATGCAGAAGTGTAGAGTAAAAAAGAAAAACAAAGGACAAACAACTATATCCCCACCGCATTCATGCATCATCTTTTAAATAGTACA
This sequence comes from Viscum album, assembly GCA_963277665.1. NCBI lineage: Eukaryota > Viridiplantae > Streptophyta > Magnoliopsida > Santalales > Viscaceae > Viscum > Viscum album. The sequence goes on from OY728138.1 coordinate 1,144,906,312, forward strand.
AGTAATGTGCTGAAAAGTTCTAACAAGATAACTGTATAGAAAAAGGGGTAAAAACACGCCCAACTATAAAGGTGTCACAACCCAATAACAGGTAAACGGAAGTAAATAGCTTGTGAGTCTCACACCTAAAAATCATACTACGATCACTGAATGTATCCCAATCTCATGTGTCATCTACGGTCCTCCGAAGTCTCAATCGACATATCCATCATCTGCAAGGGTACACCAAGGGGGGGGGGGAAAGCCAAAGCCAGGGTAAGTATAAAGTTACTCAGTAGGATGCCCCGAAATATCAGTGGAGCAACAAAGGAGGTACTCAAACAGTGATAAATAGAGAGTAAAAAGAAGAGTGTAAGAGTACAATAGATAGAGTGCATCTCAACCCAACAGAAGGAAGGAAGTGTAGTCATCCAACCAAGAGGAACTAGACACGGAAAGCACATGGCATACCCTGCTTGTCTTCGCCCCTCCTAGAAGGAGAGTAACTGAACCCAAGGAGTGGGAACAAAAGTAGGGTGTATATAAATATATGCTCAACAAGAAACCCGAATGAGTGTATAAGGGGATCTCCGTGTCTAAGCTGGGCCCAGGAAAAGTCACCAACAGTTCAAAGGATATCCATCATTGATGCCCAACAGTCTCATATGAAAAAGTTGTGTCAGCGCTAAACTGTACAACCAAGGGTCCCGCTCTGCTAATCACAAAGAAAAGTCATTGAATAGCCTCATAGAAAGGGCTGAGTCTGAAAGAAGTCGTCAGGTAACCCACTGCCCAGCCGAACTAGAGAGTAAACCCTAAAAAGTCATCGAGTAACCCACTACCCAGCCCCGCTGGAAGGTAAACCCTAAAGTCAATAGGTAACCCACTACCCAACCCCGCTGTAGGGTAAACCGTAAGGTCATAGGGTAACCCACTACCCAGCATCGTTGGAGGGTAAAACCTAAGGTCAACATGTAACCCACTACCCAACCCCACTGGAGGGTAAACCCTAAGGTCAATGGGTATCCCACTGCCCATCCTCAATGGAGTGTGGACCCTGATATACCGGCGGGTAACCCACTGCCTAGCCCCACTAGAGGGTAAACCCAGAACTGGTCTGATATCTCCACACTCCCCGTGTCATCTTTGGGTGTCACTAACACCACTACTATGCGTAGGATTGGAGTGCATTAAAGGAACCTCCGACCAACTCCCTTTCACGTTTCCACATTTAATGAGATCACAAAAGAGGCTCCTCACACCCAAATAGATTACACTGTTGTAATCCTAGTGAAAAAACACGTGAGATAGACTATTTACTCCCTAGAAACGAGCTTCTGATGGAAAATTTATTCAACACCACTTTATGCCCATACGACGTCTCATGAGGCCAACACCTTAGTCACGAAAGAGGTCGGGTGAACTGTGCCATCACGATGGTCTCAGAAAAACATGTCACAACAACAATTCATAAGCCTCAAACGAACGCCTGATGAAAAATTTGCAATACACAGAACACACCTTAAAAGACAGCCCATGGGGCCCACGACTCAACTACGACTTCAACGCCTGAAACCACCCAGGTCAACATTGTCTCGATGCAAGGGTCACAACACCGCTGATGGCACAAAAAACAGACTCCAGATACATAATCTACAACTCCTCGTGTTATGCGAACGGGGCCCTATGGGGCCCACACCTTGACCCCAAAACACATCATACAGATCGTACCATTGTTTTCCTCTTAGATAACCATACGGAAAAGGCTATTCATTTTCATTGAATAGACTTGTGAAGCATAAGTCGTAAAAATGCAGCATATGTCTGAATGACACCTCGTAGGGCCCATGCCTCAAACCTGAATGTAGGTGGACGGATTGCTCCGTCGCAATCCCCTTGGAAGAGCACTCAGAAACGAGTACTCAAACACCCCAAATAGATGTCGATTGAAAGAGTTGTGTTTCACCGTAAAATGTGCGAACTAGGACCTATGGGGGCTGCACCATCTCTCCAATCTGAATGCTTCAGAAAGCATCTCAAAAACTCAGCACGAGGACTGGGGTCACACTGCCACTGACGGTGTGTTAATCAAACATCCCAAGAAGGAGTTTGGTTTTACTCAAGAATAATTAATTAATTAAGTAATTAATTAATTCTTCACATTAAGTGTTTCATGACACCGACCAATGAATCCAAATCGAAAATCTTCCACACCAATTTTGGAAGAACTGTCCCAACAATAGGGCCACAACGCCTCTGACGGCGCATCAAACAGACATCCGGCTCACGAATATGTCCACTGAAAACATTAATATTAATTTAATATTATTAAATTTAAGAGTCTCGTGTAACCCACCCTAGGGCACAAAACCCAAAAAATCACAAAACTCCAATCTAAAATTCTGCCTTTCCTTTTCGAACCCATTTCCGCAGACAACACATCAAACAGACACAACGTTTAGGAGGTACGGACCCTTGAACAAAAGTGGACCAAACGGGCCGGTTCTAACTAGCCGGCCCTGTTCACACCGGCCGACCCAGCCCAAACCACCGGCCCGTAACCCAGTCGCGGTTCCGACCCAAAACGCCGCGGCCTGCTGGCTACAGCCTGCCCCATCAACACCGGACCCCTCGGGCCCGGTTCTTAAAAGCAGACCGTCCAAAGGCCAGTCTTCATCCGTGTCGCACGAGCAGGACCCGTGAGATGCAGGTCCCTGTTCGCTGCTCCCCTCCCCCCTGAGACGCTAGCCTCGAGGCTCCTCTTCTGTCTGCAACTGGCCGACACCGTCGCCACTGCCTACGGAGCGCCCCGCTGTGGCACCTCCACTCCGCCGTTGCTCCTGCCCGCAGGGTGCACCGCCGAGGTCACATGGGCTCCCCGTTGGCCACGCACACCACCTCAGGCCAGCCACCCGTGTCACGGCCACCCGAGATCCCCGCTCTGCAGCCTTAGTCCGCCACACCGCACCGGTGCCGCCTCATCCCCCCCTCCCTCGGCTCCCCTGATGCTGATGTGCTCTGCCACCTCCAGTTCGACCTCGTGCGATGCTGCTGCTCCGGACACACCCGACACCGACCCTCCGAGCTATGCCAAAGCATACTGTCTGTCGCGCTCCACCGTGCCTCCGGCTCAACCTCTGGCCACACCCATTACCAGAGCCAGACCTTCAACCGTTCCCCCCGACCACTCCGCTGGTTTGAAAAATTACCCGAAACCAGTTTCAAAATCCTCAGGGCTAGATCTTCATAGCGCCACCCCTCACTCGTCGATTCGTCACAGATTTGGCTTGTCCAAAATTTAGGACGAAAAACGCTCAAGAACGGGGCTCGGGTGATGGTTATGTTCATTTGGCCATTGTACTAATTATAATATTCTAGAATTTAAACAGCAGAAATGATGAAAGCTCAAGAAAAGAATGAATGTGGGAAAATTAACCAAAAAATTGTACCTCGAATAGGCTTGTTGTCATTGGAAACACGTCCACGACGATCCCGATTTGTTCCGCCAAAGTTTTGGTGAAAATCGCTCCTTAATCTGGAAAAGAACAATGAATAACGTCGAAGAAAATTGGGAGAGAGAGAGAGAGAGGAGAGGGATGGGGAATCCTAACTCCAAACTATTATTTTCTATTTATAGAAAAATCTTCTAACTGTGAAATCTGAAACTGTCGCACCCTCTAATTTTATATCGCACCTAAGAAAAGCGTCCCATTTAAAGCTCAATGGATGTATCAAATTTCCATTCCAAGACATCTTTTAAATGTTTTTTGAAACGAATTCCAGTGGTAAAAATCACTAAGTCATTATTTCAAAGTGACAATTTTTCCCTTCGGTGACATGTCTCACAGCAGGCTTGCACCCGTAGATTTTACACACCGCCTAAAGTAAACGACATGCTCCAAACGCAACTGTGCCCTATGATTTTTGATCCAAGCTACCGTTTATGAGAAAACACTACCTTTCCATGTGAATAGTATAAATACACTTAATATTTTTATAAAATTTATTTCGGGCACACCGGGCCTCGGAATTGCACGCTGTCTCAGCTCCTAGATCTGGAAATATATGTAGAAATATTTAAAAGTCTTACAAGGGAATACTAGGACTCTACATCATTCCCTCCTTCATGATTTTCTTCCCTGAAAAGAAAAACTAGGAAAAAACAACGCGGGATACAGAGCTCTTACCTAGCTCTCCCGCTCCCAATAAAACTTGCAGCACACTATGCTAGCACAACACGTAAACCAAAGGAATGGTTAATAATCATTAGTTCTGCTACTTCTGATGAAATGGGTAGGAACATGCACACACCTCATCAGCTATGACATGTTGAAGACATTGTGTGCCCACTCCTACTATAGGGTGGGTAGGGAAAGGCAGTGGGAAACCTCGCAATCGCTTTCACAATTCCTGAAAAGCCCAATGAAAATCAAGGGTCTTCCCCGACTGAACCTATACATTCCACGTCGTGAGGGAAATCAAGATTTGTTCCTATAACATGGTCTCATGATTCCCTCCGCCAGGATTGCCATCTAGTGAAACACCCAAGGATATCCAGTCACACATGCTTTCACAGTCAGTGCATCACAACCAAGACTCTCTTACACGCTCAAAAGGTGGATGAGTCAACACCTTCGACTGAAGAAAACTTGCATCCTCCTGGTCCAATAGGTTCATCTGCAGGGAAGCTAACTACTACGAAACCTCCTGCACCTGACGACTCTGGGACTTTCTGCTAATGGAACCTGCCACAACACTGCCATTTTTCTGGAACGTAAACTACCTGGACGCTATAGTCCTAATGAAATTTCAACCAGCACTGTCATCTTAGGTTCAAGTCTCTCTGGGTTAGGGTGAACCTGAGACAATAGTGGTCTGAGAAAACCACAAAGCACTCTCCTAGAAGATAGCGTCTCCACATTCTCAGCACAAGGACCACCACCAACAACACCACCTAGTGAAGTGTGCAGTACTATTTATGGGGTTTCCACCACCTCGACCTATACTTGATAATGGTATCAAGATTGAAGTTGAGCACAGAAGGTTTCAATGAAAAGGGCAGGTGAGAAAACTCATCCAACCGCTAGGGTATAAGCATGAAAAGTACGGGGCATACCCCACATGTCTTTGTCCGTATTAGAAGGTGAGTAATCCCCAAAGATGACACTCTGCCAAACCCACTAGAGGGACCTCAAGAAAAAGGGTGGGTCAAGCATAAAAGCCCATTTAGAAATCCATAACCTACTATGGCACTCCACTGCACAACCACACCATAAATTCACATGTCAGAGGGACTCATCCACCACACCTCAATACTATTTTATTTGTGTGGTATTGACTCTCGCTCAAGGATTTGATCGCATCACAAAAACATGACTCATTGGTGGAAGAACCCCTCTTTCATGTGCATTTAAAGATACGTCGGACAACACCAACACAGTTTTACATCGACGTCCTACGTCACCCTCGTTAACCCCTCAAATAAAGAGTTTGACGAAAAGAGTACCTCACGTAGTGCTTAACAAGTTCTACATGGAAAAGTAGAAAAAGACACAGAGTGTACCTACTATCATATCATGTGATGTAGGATTGTAGATAACCAAAGCAATCAGCCGCCCACGGCCCCATCCGTAGGCTCCCTGAGCATGAAATGGGCTGCCTAGTGGTGGTGGAAGGACCTAGAAACGTCGTCCTCCAACCACAGTTCTACCCGCTCTTCTGCCAACACCACCTCCATGGGGACTACCCTGTCCTCACCTGGGAGTTCTCTGATCACGACACTTCCTCTGTCGTGGCGGAGCATCTACCAAATATCTGAAAAACTTAGCACATTGGGTCAGGTAATCACAAGTTATGTGACCTCTCACATCACAATCATAACACTGGTCATTTTGGTGCTGTCTCAGGGCTCTACTTTGTCCCCAACAATGTTCCTATGTCTCATCAAGGGGAGACCTCTGGTGTCGAGGCCCTGCCAATTGATGCCCCTCTGACAGAAATTTCACTGTCACTAGGGACTTCTCCAGCACCCTGAGATGGGTGAGGATACACAAGGGCACTACGCTGGATTGAATATCCTCTATAGAGACCTCGCTCAAACTTCTATGCTCAGATGTTTCCATCATGAACCCCATCCAAAGAGTACCAAGTATGGTCTTCGGACCTAGCTGCGTACTCATGCACTACCATCACTCCCTGCTAATGCTTCAGTAGATCTTGAAACTGTATAAAGCATATGTAGGAGGGGTAGTACTCCTCATGAAACAACCACAAGAAGACATCCCACGAGAGTACCAAATCATTGTGTATTCGAGTAACCCTGGTCCTATTAACGCTAAACTGCTTGGTGGAAAAAGGCTGGTTGTCAAAGCCACCATCTAACCTATTAGTTTCCGATAAAGCCTGAAGTGGAGAACCACCAACTATAGCCAACCCTTCATTGTCTGAGGGTATGGCTCAATGTGGAACCACAACGGTCTCTAATGCTGGAACTCATGTAGCATGCCCAGCCAGCACTCATCATTGGCCTTCACTGTCGATACTATCTACTACTCGACACGTGTTGGTGCTACTTCCTGTCTTCCAGGAGAAAAGGGTAATCATATGATGGTTCTAGAACTAAAGCCTCATCGCTCACGGAGTCCTCATCACGAACCGAAGCTAGTGTCCTAGATGACATTCATTGCAGAGACATCCTGAATCATATTAAGGAGTACTGCGGTTAAATGAGAATATATATACCAACAAAGATAGGAAGCTGACACAAGAAGGATAGTCAGAGACACAATCATATATGATTCACAAACTGAATACCCTGTAACAAGTGTCTTAGTGTTCCAAGTTGACAATTGGGTTATTAGGGTCCTAGTGAATTGATACGTCGGCCACCGCACTATCACTGGACTCCCTGGCCTAAGATCCACTCTTGAGACAGATTGACACCATTACACCAAAACTCAAATAATTCATTTTTAGGGATGTCTGAACAACACCCCAAGGAACGAAACACCTTTGATACCACTTTTTCAGGACCCGACTCTACTGGTCTCAAGCCGCAACAACCCCAGGCCCACATCCATAGCTCAGTGGCTGAGGACAATCACCGAAGGCGTAACGATCTCTGGGAGGCCATCTACTATGTACCTGTACACACACACATAGCCCACTCGATGCAGAAGTGCAGAGTAAAAAAGAAAAACAAAGGGAAGAAAACAATAACCCAACCACAGTTATCCATCAGCTTCAAAATAGTACAAGTAAATTGCTGAAAAGTACTAACAAGTTAACTAAACAGAAAAAGAAGAAAAACACGCACCCAACTAGAAAGGTGCCACAAACTGGAAATAGGTAAATGAAAGTAAATAGTTGGTGAGTCTCACACCTAAAAATCCTACTACGACCACTGAACACAGCCCAAGCTCTTGTGTCCTCTACGCTCCTCTGTTGTCTCGATCGACCTGTATGTCATTTGCAAAGGCACACCAAGTGTAGGAGAAGCCCAAGTAGGGGTGAGTATAAAGATACACAGTAGGATTCACCAAATTCTCGAGGGAGAAAAAAAGGCAGTACTAAAACATTGAGTAGTAGACAGAACAAAGAACAGTGTTTGAGTACAATAGAGAGAGTGCAGCTCAACCCAACAAGAAGGAAGGAAGTTGACTCGTCTAACCAAGAGGAACTAGACATGGAAAGAATGTGTCATACCCCGCACGTCTTCTCCCCTATTATAAGAGGAGTAACTGAACCCAAGGGGTGGGAAAACAATTACCGTGTATATATATATGATCAACATGAAACACGAATGACTATATAAGGGGATCTCCATCTATATGTTCAACCAAGGAAAAGTCGCAAATAGTTCAAAGGATATACATCACTGATGCCCATCAGTCCCGTATGAAAAAGCTATCTTGTCGATAAACAGTACAACCAAGGGTTCCAATCTGGTAATCATGGAGAAAAGTCACTAACTAGGATCATAGAAAGGGTTGAGTCTGAAAGAAGCGATCAGGTAACCCACTGCCTAGCCTAGCTATAGGGTAAACCCCAAAAGGTCGTCAGGTAACCCACTACCTAGCCACACTGGAGGGTAAACCCTAAAGTCAACGGGTAACCCACTACCCATCCATGTTATAGGGTAAACCCAAAGTTCAATGTGTAACCAACTACCCCGCCCCACTAGACGGTAAATCCTAAGGTCAATAGGTAACCCACTAACTAGCCCCACTAGAGGGTAAACCATGAGATCAACCGGTGTCCCACTTCCTAGACTCGCTGGAGGGTAGACCATGATACACTGGCAGGTAACCCACTACCCAGCCCCGATGGAGGGTAAACCCAGAACTGGTCTGATATCTTCGTGTTGCCCGTGCCATCTCTGGGTGTTTCTAACACCGCTACCGTGCATAGGTTCGAAGTGCGTCAAAGGAACCTCCAACCAACACCCTTTCATGTTTCCACATTTAATGATATCTCAAAAGAGTCTTCACACCCCCAAAGAGATTATACCGTTGTAATCCTCTTGAAAAAACACACGTGATAGACTATTTACTCTTTGGAAATGGGATTCTGATGGAACGTTATTTAACACCGCTTTATGCCCATACAAAGTCTCGTGTGGCTTACACTTCGGTCTAGAAAGAGGTCAAACGAACTGTTCCATCACGATGCTCTCAAAAAAACATTCCAAAATGACTATTCATACATCCCAAACTAACTCGTAATGAAAATGTCACAGTACACTGCAGACAGCTTAAAAGACGGCTCGTGGGGTCCACACCTCTACTCCGGCTTCAATGCCTGAAACCACCTAGGTCAACTTCGTCTCGATGCCAGGTTCACAAGGCCACTAACCTTGCCAGAAACGGACTCTAGATGCAGAAGCTTCCAACTCCCCGTGTTATGCTAACGGGGCCCTATGGGGCCCACCCCTCGACCCCGAAACATGTTATGCAGATCGTACCATTGTGTTCCTTGCTGATAACCACACGACATATGCTATTCATTTTCCCTAAATAGACTTATGAAGCATTAGTCGTAAAAATGTAGCATACGTCTGAAAGCTACCTCGTGGGGCCCACACCATTGTCCCGAATTTAGGCGGGCGGATTGCGTTGTCGCAATCCCCTTGGAAGAACACTCAGAAATGATTACTCAAACACATCAAATTAATGTCGGGTGAAAGTGTGGCGTCTCACCGTAAAACGTTCAAATAAGGCCATGTGGGGCCCGCACATTGTCTCAAATCCGAATGCTTCAGAAAGAATCTCAAAAACTTCGTACGAGGACTGGAGTAACATTGTCTCTAATGACACATCAATCGGACATCCCAAGCAGGAGTTAGGTCTGGTACAAGAATAATTAATTAATTAAGTAATTAATTAAATATTCTCACTAAGCGTTTCGTGCTACCCTACAATGAAACCAACCCGCAATGGTTCCAAACCATCTTTGAAAGGATGACCTCAACTCCAGGGCCACAAACCCTATGATGACGATTCAAATGGACGTCCGACTCTCGAATATGTCTGTTGAAAACATTAATAATAATATAATATTATTAAATTAAAGGGTTTTGTGTCACTGGCCCTCGGGCGCAGAACACAAAAAATCACGAAACTCAAATAAAATAGTTCGCCTCACCGATTCGAACCCATGGCTATACACGGTGCGTCAAACATACACGTCATTTAGGAGAAACGGTCCCTTGAACCCAAGGGGCCCAACCAGGCCGGTTCACACTGGCTGGCCCGGTCCAGACCACCGGCCTGCGGCCTAGCCATGGTTCTGGCTAGACTCGCCGCGGCCGGCCCCCGCAACATCGGACCCCTAAGGTCTGGTTCTTCAATGTAGACCAGCCAAAGGACATGCTTTGTCAACATCACACCATTAGGACCCGCGTGATGCGAGTCCATGTTTGCTGCTCCCCCCCTGAGGCATTGACCTCAGGTCTCCTCTGATGACCGTGACTGGCCAACGCCATCACAACCTCTTGCCGAGAACACCAACGTAGCACCTCCACTCCGCCGCTACTCCTGTCCGCCGGGCGCACAGCCTTGTCCGCCTAGGTTCCCTGCAGGGCGAGCGCATAGTCGCAAGTCGACCGCCCATGACGCGGCCGTCCAGGCTCCCATCTCCCCTATCTGGGTTCACCAAACTACACCAGCGCCACTTCGTCTGCTCCTCCACCATCTCCCCTGATGTCGTAGTGCTCCGTCGCCTCCAGCTCGTCCTCACCTGATGCCACTACTCCCGCCACACCCGACGTCGGCCCTTCGAGCTCCTCCTTGGCCTACCATCAACCACGCTGCTCTATGACTTCGGCTCAACCTCCAGCCACGCGCCTTGAAGGTGCCAAACCTTCAACCGATACCCCCGACCACTCTGGTGGTCAGAAAAATTATCCGAAACTGGTTTCAGAATCCTCAAGGATGGATCTTCATCAGGCCACCCCTCGATCATCAATCCATCATGGTTTTAGAACCTCCAAAATTTTGGATGAAGAAAGCTCTAGAACGGGATTTAGAACAGGGCTCGAACAATGGGTGTGTTCATTTTTCCATCGTCTAAATTCTAAAATTGCACAATTATACAACGGAAATGATAAAATCTCGAGAAAACAATGATGTTGCGAAAATTAACCAAAAACCCTACCTCGTATGGGATCGTTATCATTGGCGATGTGTCCAAGACGCTTTGACGTCAATCCACCAAGGTTTTGGTGAAGATCTCTCCTTGATCCAGCAAAGAACAATGAAGAACGCTGAAGAGGAGTTGAGAGAGAGAGAGAGAGAGAAAGAGAGGAGAGAGAATGGAGAACCCTAACTCCAAACTCCTATTTTCTATTTATAAAAAAATCCTTTTAGTGTGGACTATGAAACTATCGAGACCTCTCATTTTATATCGCTCCTACGCAAAACTACCCATTTCCAACTCAACGTAAGTCTCATATTTCAATTCCGAGACATCGTTCGATATTTATTCGAATAGAACTCGAGTTCTAAAAATCACTATGTCATTATTTCAAAATGACAATTTTCCCCTGAGTGACATCATTCACTGTAGGCCCGAGCTAGTAACTTTTACACCCCACCTAGGGTAAACTACATGCTCCGAACACAACCGTGCCCTCATATTTTAGATCTGAGCTACAGTTTAAGAGAAAACACAACCTCCCCATCGGTATACTATAAAAACACTTCATATTTTTATATAATTTATTCTGAGCACACTGGGCCTCAGAATCGCACGCCATCTCATCTCCTAACTCTGGGAATATATTTAAAAATATTCAAATGTCTTAAAGGGAAAAAACCGGGTCTCTATATTATTAATATATAATAATTTTCAAAATTTTTAATTAAAAATAGTTTTTAATCATTTTTCATAAAATTTTCACTAAAAAACTCTTATATTTGGTGTAAATGTTTATTAATATTTATCTAATATAAATTTAAATATAAATATTTTATGAATATCAATATATAAAGATTTATATATTAATTTTTTAATTAAATTTTATGAGATATATCTTTTATCAGTGCTAGTAATAAATCACAAGTAGGGGGAATTTATGTGAACTTATAAAAAAGTGCAAATAAAGACTCCCACTTTTCAGTAATTTTTTTACAAGCATTGATAAAGACCCCCATTTATCAGCGCTTGTTAAAAATAACTACTAAATGTGGGAATTTATCCTTGATTTGAAAGCACTATTAAAGACCCCCTTTAACATCACCAAAAAGTGATGTTAAAGGACCCCTTTAACAAGGCTTTTTATATAACTGATAATGGGAGTTATAGTAGTCCTTTTATCTTGCTATATTAAATCCCTAAAATAGAATAATCATACTTTTTTAGTAGTGCAGTTTTATAAAATAAATGATTCCAAAAGATTATGGACATTTCTACTTTCTAGAAATATTTGCCTAAAACTACATAAATTTTTTTTTCTGCCAAATCAATTCTCCTTAACATATCTTATACTTGATCAATGTAATTATTAAAAAAAATACCATACACAAACTTTAATGGAATGAATTTTATATTTTTCATTATAATTAATAAAATTATCCATCAATGTATTTTCATTTAAAAATTATCCTCTAATAATAGAAATGTTTTTATTTAAAATCATTTCCTCTGTTACAAATCTATATTTTATATTGTGATGACCCATATTTCCCCGTTCCAATCCATTCTAAAAATCCAGTGCTTGTGGTGTTGTTGGAGGTCATAGTGGTTTGTTTCAGGTGTTTTCCAAAAATCTGGTTTCACCAAACGGTGGCACTAAAATGGTGGCACCAAAACTATGGCACACTAAAACAGTGTCACCAAATTGGCAGCACACCGAAATGGTGGAACCAAAATAGCAGAACACAGAAACAGTAGCACTATAGTGGTGGAACTGAAATGGTACCTCACTATTTTCCAAATTTCTAGTTTCATTAGTTTTTCTAGTTTCACCTGTGTTACATCTTATATGACGTAAACAATGTTTAGATACTTGTTTAGGTGTTTTAAGGGAGTTTAAAATAATATTAACTATATCTATAATATCTTAATGTTAGAGGGACATTGAGATATTAAAACCACAAGACCTTGACCACAATCCCATGTAAATGGAATTTTTTATCATTTTGTCCCATTAATATTTGATCTAACTCTTAAAAGTCAAGTATCTACCCTTTCTAGTGTGTTTTCATTCCCTCTTGGGGATTCTAAAGCCATTATCTCTAAATGAGTCGTGCACCAATGTTAGATCCTCCTATTTCTGAGTTTTATTGTAGTTTTTGGCTTCTTGGCTGGTCCTCTCTTTTGAAACAAAGAAGAGTCCTGATTTCATATTGTTTCATGTTGGGATTTTTCTGCCTCTATTTATTTGTGTATCATGCTTGGTGGGTGTACTAATGATTATTTGTGAAGAATAGGTGAATATGTTTTATAAAAAATTATCAAATAATGGTAGGGAATTTCTGATTAAAAGATAACAATTGTGGAATTATAAATGGTATATGTTGATGATTTTTTATCTACTATATTTTTTTTTATTTTTATGGTTTATTGTTGTTGTATGGATTTTAAAAATAATGGCTATTGGTGGTATTTTTATATGCACTGGTGATGTTATGTTTTTGTTTGATGCTTTGTTAAGTGACTCTAAAATGAAATATATTTAATCACTTATACGTGAATAAACAAATGGATTCCCCAGGGTCAAATATATTATGTGATCACCCCTATTATTTTAAGTGGAATTGAAGAACCCATGTTCACTAAATCTGAATATGATTGGATTAATGGTTTTTTTATGTGATTTTTTTGGTTATGTTTTGTACTTTTTGGGGTTTTTTGAAGTAACTTTTGGTATCTTTGTTACGAGTACGAGGGTTAGAAAGATAAGAATTGGTCTTATGAATGCGGAAGGGTATGTTTGTGCAGCAGGGCTACAATTTGGTGTTGTTTTTCTAGGGGATTTTTGTATGTGGTGGTATGGGTCGTGTGTTGGAATCATAGATTGAGAGATTGATTTATTTTTGTATAAATAAACATAATGGTAGTGGTACTATCTTTGGATTAAGGTGTGTCTATTGAACTTGTTATGCAGTTGGACTACATTTGGGAAATGCTTGTGAAATAGGACTGCATGACTAGGTTATGTCATGACTTCTTGTTTATGGGTCTATTGGGTGTGATCTTCTTGTGTATCGTGGATAACGGGTTTTGTGGGGAGAGGATGATTGAGTGGGATCACTTTGATGAATTATAGTTGGCAGTGGTCGAACAGGTGTCTAGGAAAAATGGGGTGTGATGTGGGACTACAGGTTGGTCATTCTCTATTGTTTTTTATGAATGGGTGTTAAAATGGAAATTATTTACTGCGGTCCCTCTTCTCTTGTTCAATGATGTAAGTAATGAAGAATGAAGTGGTTTGGTTTTTGTGTTTTTAGTTAATCAGGATCATCACATTCAATGAATGGTTATAGAATTTGTTCTTGGAAGTTTCCTTGGGTTGTGCTAGAAAAAATTAAAGTGAACCCATTAATAAATGAACGTCAAGTGGTTAATTAGAAAAAGGTACCGGGTTTGTGGTTTAGCAGTGGCTGTTGTGTGGTTGTTCATATGGTGTAGTAGAAAAAGTGTATCTGGTGGGAGGGGTGTTTGTTTTATAACATGTTGGTTGGGGGGATTGTTTGTTTACTTATATATATATAAATTTTAATTACTTGTGATTTCAATACACAAGCCATCAGTATTAAGCACCATGTGCTGGACACCTCAATTTTAAAGGGGGGGGTTGTCTTTCCCAACATCCTAGTGGGAGTATGGATGGCTAGTTACTAAATATTTTCCTTATACCCTATTATCATTTTTACTGCTCAGGCATATCTAGGTAGGTATTAATGGTTTGATGTGATTTTTTCCAGTCAGGATCCATGTATCACTAAGAGGGGGAGGGGTGAATTAGTGATATATTTTTCGTTTTTTAATCATTCTTTTTGAAAAACCCTTCACCTCCTATTAATGATCTCTTTCTCCACTGAACACAATTAAAACCCAGCACGACCAGAACCCAAGATTTTCGTGGTTTACTACTCAATAAGAGTATCTACATCCTTGTTATGGCACAAAAACATTTTACTGCAACAAAATACAATAGAAAAAAGTCCATTGATGTGGAATAAGTTTTGTAGGATATAAACATGGACTTTTGTAGCACTTGGAAATCAATCTGCAAGTGCAGGTCCAACCTCTTTGCACAAATTGGTAAAAACATGTTTCAGTTTTTCTTAATCACCTTTCATAGTTTGATATTTTAAAACAATTATTTTCATTCCTACCCAGAAGATGGTAAGAACTACCTTGCAAAAAACTTATTTCTTGTGATAAAATAAAATCTCTCACACAACCTTTTAGGTGTCTTTCACAAAAAAATTCATACCACGCAAGATTGATTTTACTTTTTTCCTGAAGCACCTCCTGTGTGAAACATAAATATTGTGTGAAACACTCTTGTTGCGCACAAAATATCCTTCTTATGTGAAACACTATTTATTTCTCACAACTCACTTTACATAAAATTCATCCAAGCTTCACAGCTCTGGATTTCACTAGGTGTAGATAATTTCAAATTAAAGGGTTCACCTCATATTTACACTTATCACTGACCCCCACTCGTGAAAAACCTGATGTGTCACCAAAAACACAATTTAATGTTGCATTGGGAACATAAGTCTCCTTCTTGCCAACAATATATTTTTCACACATTCTTTAATGTTTCACATTCTTCATGCCTTTTCCATTTTACAATGTTCTGACCTTGATTCATACCTTTCATGCACCATTCCACACTCCCTTGAATATTGCACGCAAAAACCAATCTTTATCATGGGCCTTTCTATTGCCAAATTTTGATTTTTTGATCTTGTAACACCACTTTCATGCAATATACCAAGCCATATTCTAACATTCAATCAACATCCTTTTCCTAGTCACATTTCTCAATATCTCTGTTTTTAGTCTCAAATATTTTGCAAACACTAGAAAATAGTGACACATTAAAATATTCTTCAGTGATAATAACAATACAACTTCATTGTAATATAGATTATTCAATAATCTATTACTTTCATCATGAACTATATCTTCCAGAATATAATTTATTTGATTAAACACCTTTATCAGCATCATTGTTTCAATGGAATGTATTGCAACTTTTCTATCTTACAACTACGTCATTATTGACAATCAAAAATGAATATAATTAGAATCAAAATTTCTCCCCTATTCCATCATAAGTCATGCTTCACAAGTTCTCCAAACTTATGAAATTTGGTAAGTAAGAATCATTAATGGATCATCTAGTTATCAAGTCCTTTACAATGTTAATTTTTTTATGCCCTTTGAAAACAAATGATAACACTCTATGGAAAAAAATTGTTCATTCATTCTTCTCTATCCAACATGGTCCCATAAATATCCCCTTTAGATTTTGATTTAAACAATTATTTATAAATCACTAAACATTTTGAACTCATGAAATTAATTACTTATCATCAATTCTGATCCTACACGAGCTAACTCATTATTGGAAATAAGAATTATTAACAGCAAAAAAAAATTGTCCAAAAGTAGTGACTAAGAAATTTATTCAACATTTTTTTCTCACCCTTATCAAAAACATAAACATCATTCTTTCAGGATATCTTCCTCAACATTATTCCACGCATTTTTGCACTCCTAAAGAATTAATGGACACAATTTTATTTCCTACATCCACTCCGAAAAATAGTTAGAATAGTTCACACACCTAGATGAAGGATTCACTACAAAACCACAAGTATCCCTTAATGCATGCTTTCAAAAGGATAGTTTTATGACACAATTATACCCATTGAAAACACTATACAAAAGTAATATTCTATGGGGAAAGATAAAAATATTTCAACCTTGATTAGAAGGTGGTTGGAAACCCATGTTCAACATCAATTTTAAAAATGGTTCATTCGGTAACTGTTTTGTGAATATTTTAGCAACGTGTTCCGATATAGGCATGTAATACAGCTTCAATTCATTCTTCTCCACAAGAACTTTGATGAAGTTGTTCTTCATATCAATATACTTAGAATTAGAATGCATTACAATATTATATGTAATATTGATTGCAATTTGATTATCAAAATACAAGAGCAATGGTAACATTACATCAACCAGTAAATTTTCAATCAGAGTCTTCATCAACAAATGTTGGGTAGTAGCTTCAGTGATAAAAACATACTCAGCTTCAACCATGGTAAAAGTCACAAATAATTTATTTATGCCACCTAACTCATATTTTTCCAATAAAGAAAACTCCACTAGATGTGGATCTTCTACCATCAACGTTTCTAGCCCAATCAATATCTGAATACATTAACATATCAATATTTTTTGAGCCATCATACCTAATTCAAAAAAAAATTCTTCCTAGGATATATCTTGAAATTATTTTTCTAGAAATAAAATTTTATTCTATAGGAGAAATCTGAAATCATGGACATAAGGTAACATCATAGACAATGTCAGGTTTGGAGGCATCCAATTATAAAAGACTTCCAATCATCTTTATAAAATTTTTCTGATCAAAATCTTTACCATATCAATGTTTAGAAAACTTTGATCCCACTGAAATTGGTGTGTAAACTAGTTTCAAATTTTCTATTCCAAACTTATTCAGATGTTGAATCACATACTATTCATGAGAAGGAAAAATGTGGTTCTTCTTCTCTTTAAGACATGAAACCCAAGAAACTATTTCATTTCTCTATGTATGGACATCTTAAATTAATTATTTATATGTTCATAAAATATTTTACAAGTTCATTCATCATTCTCACTAAAGATAATGTCATCATAATAAACAATTATGATTAGAGAGAACTCCTAGCATTCCTTGATGTAATTATTTCTATCAAATCTACCTTTCTTAAAACTAATCTTCCTTAGGAATGTATCCATCTTATAATACATTTCCCTTGGAGAATAATTTATTCCATACAAATATTTCTTCAGCTTAGAAACATAATTTTCATCATTCAAAAAAACATTACCACAAGATTTTTCAATCTAAACTTCTTCATTATGATTCCCATTTTAAAATGTAGACTTCACATCCATTTGAAAAAATTTGTAGCCTTATTGTACTGAAATAACATGAAATATTCTTATTGTTTCTAATATAGACACTAGAGAAAATGGTTCATCAAAATCAGTACCTGTAATCTATGATTAACCTTTTCATACCAATCTTGACTTATTCTGTATCAATTATCCTTCTTCATTCATCTTGTTCCAGAAAACCTATTTTCTACCAATAACAGTTTTTAATCTGGCATGGGTATGAGTTCCCATGTATCATTCATTTCTATCTGATCATGCTCTTAATTCATAGCATTAACCCATTATGGATACTTAAAAGCTTCATTCACAACATTTGGATCCACATTCGAATTCAAATAATTAAGTGTGATGTCATTTTTTTTCTTCTTTTTAGAACCCTATGATGCTAATCACCAATATTTTTTTGGGCCCCAACTTATTTCCTCATCCTAGGATGAGCTATTCGAATTTCATCCTCATAATTTGAAATTTCTATGTCTAATTCTTCATCATGATTCATATTAACACTATGGGAAACATTATCAAAATCATTAGAAAACATTCCTTATCCTACTCAACTTCTTTATCAGAAGAAATTTTCATTTCTCTCTCAACATATTCAAAAACTCTCACAATTAGCAGAATCAATGATTCTCTTTGTTTCTCTATTGAAACATCTATATCCTCTTCCTTTTGGATCATTTGTAAGAAAAATTCAATATTATCCTATTTACTCATACTTTCCAAGGTTTCCACCCATCTTCTTTATAATTCATGGACTCTCAAAAACTCTTAAGTGTTTCAAACTTCGAGTTTTTCTATATAACATTTCATTTGCAGTCATATTTGAATTTGGAATCTAGAAATAATAGTTCTGAATTTATGTAGTAGTTATTAAGGATTGACTCCAATAATAATGAGAAAGAGTATGTTAATGTAATATAGTTCTCCCCATTTCCCCAAAACAAATATTACTTTTTCTGCAACCCCATTTTGTTGTGGTGCGTATGGTGGACTGAACTAATTCCCAATTCTATGCTTCAAAAGATAACATTAAAACTCATCATTATTATACTCTCAACTATTATCAATTCTTATCTTATTTATTGAATACTCAAATTTCTTATCTTCTTTCCTCTTGAAACTCTTAAACATATTCAGAGCATCCAACTTATGCCTCATGTACATAACACAAATAATGCATGTTAATCCAGCAATAAATGTAATTATTTACATATCTCTATTTTTTTATCTCTTTCTCATTGATCCACAGATATCAAACTTTATATGTTTCGGGGGGTTTTTTGAATGAATTTCAACTATCTTATGTACAATTATTTCAATCGTCCCTTTCTCATAAATAGTGCAACACCAATATCTCCTTCTTGATAAATTTGGAATATCTTAGACACTATCTCGTGTTGATAACATGAACAAATTTACATGACACATATTTCCCACCCTTTTATTCCATAACTAATTTTTATCCACCATGCCAATGTCACAAGAGTTATGTACTTCCCCAACTTGAAACAAGTTCCCTTTTCCATGTTCTCCTCTTGTAACTACCTTTCCATCGATTTCAATTTTCATAACAGACCTATATTTTCTGAAGATAACTTTGTTTACCTCATCCCAAAGTTATGAAAAACTCATTAAATTGTGTATCTTCCCGTTCAAATGTAATGTCATCCTACATTTTATATTTTCTATCCCGATGATGGTTGCTCCAACACCTTTGATCCTCAAATATTCATCATTTCAAAATTTCATTGTTCCTTCATTGAAGTCATTAACATTTTTCGGAAACATTATTATTCTTCTTATATAATAAGAACACCAACAATCAATAATCCATGGATGTTCCACTTTTTTAGCTTTCAAATAGGCTCAACAAAAAGATATTTCTATTCAACCTTTTATTCATCACCCCCATATACCGATATTTGTTAAGAACCCTTTGTTATGATGGAAATAAAACATGACATCCCTTGACAATATGTCTAGGCTGTTCACATCATTCACAAATAGTTTCCAAAGGTTATAACTTATTTTCAAAATTCTCACCATCCTTTTTAGATTTCTTCTCCACTTACTTCTTGTACTAATTATTTTGAGAGGATTAACTCCCACTAAAACCTTGTCCACTATAAATTTTATAATATTAGAAATGTTTTTGGGCGAACCAACACATATTTTCCATGTCTCTAAATCCATCACAATACCATCAATAGTCATATAATTAATATTTACCTCTAAAACATCCATACTGACTAGAGTTATGAACATGCTTCTCATCACTTTTCTTAGTAATACTCTACTAACCATCATCCTCACTACTTTCAATCATAACATTATTATTTAGAATATTTTTATATTTATACATATAAAAACCATAATTAGTAGAAATTTTTATTGACTTAGAATTTTTAAAAAATTTCAGATTTTTCTTGATTAATATCTTTAGAAACATACATTGCCTTTCTAGTTCTAATTTTATCAAAACTAGTTCTATCATTCTTCTCAAATATTAAAGGTAAATTTTGTTGATAATTCATTGATTCATTATTGCTAGAACATTCACTATATTCAGATATAGAGCTTATTAAACATATATTCCTTTCTTCAAAATCTAAATTTTATGTTGGAGAAGTTCCAACTCTTATTATTTTTCAATCATTTTTACATCTAGTTTTTGATAATGATTATTTTCACTCTCAAGATAATTATTCAAATCATTAATCAATTTTAACATATATAAATTTTCATTAGGAAAACCATCTTGAGTTTTTGCTGAAGAATTCTCATTTATCAACTTCCAGTTTCCTTTTCATGCATTATGAACTTTCTCCATCAATCATTCAAGTATTCATTTAGATTTTATTTAAGTTGAGTTTTTTCTTATTCAGAACTGGTACTCCTATAATATTTATTATTCATATCTATAATATCAGTATTATCTCTAGATTTCACAGTAGTTTTTTATTCAACATCACCATCATCTTTTTATTTATATTTGGTGAAAGTATTTCTTCTTTTGGATTTGAATATCTTTTTATCTTTTCCTGTGAAAAAATATTTATCTTTATCACTATATATATTGCATGACAGTAGTGGCCTTCTGTCTTCTTTATCACCGTCTTTATCTTTCCCTTTTTGATGGAAATTTGATGTAAAGTGGCCAATATCACCACATTCAAAACATTTCAAGGATGTTTCCACTGGTATTCCCCTATACCTCTTTTTACATTCTCGGATAATAAGGATAAAATTTCATCAAAATTTTTATATAACTTATATTCACAAACAGATTCCCAAGTATTATATATAATGAGAATCTTCCATGAAATGACTTTCATTGCACCCATGGAAGACATTTCTTTATTAGATTTTATTTTTATCTTCATGTTATTCTCCCTTCTCATATCATAAGTAATGATAGTTCTTTAAAAATCCTCTAGTGATTTTGTTTCATGGTCTCTATCTTCCAAGGATGAATCATTATCCTCAAATAATTCGACTGGAATTCTAAATATATTTTCAACAATTGAAGAATCCAACAAATTTTTTCCATGATATGTGATTGTGCTGACAATATCATTTACCTTGGTAAATAATACCCCCATTTCTTCCACCTCTCCCATTTTCAAGTCTTCATACTTCAACCTTTATATTTAGAGTTTTTTCCTAATTAACTTTTGTATTTACTTCATAGATGTTCTTCAACTGAACCCAAATTCCTTTAGCAATAATGACACCTTTCACAAAAAATACTCACTCTCAAAAAGTGATAACAATAATGAATTTTTATCTATTCCATCATTCTAGTAATTTTTCTTATAGATAGGTGTAATAGGAGCCATATCATCCATAGTAGGAAATCCATCTACTGTAGATTCAAAAACATCATACCAAATAGGAATAGTATATGACACAATATAATCTTTCCAGATATGATAATTATTCCAATAAAATTTCAGATTCCCTTGAATATTCATGAAATTGAGATTCTCCATTATAATTTCTCTTCAAAACATTAGAAAAGAACAAAAGAACGAAACCTGGCTTTGATACAAAATGTTGTTTCCCAATCTGGATCCAAGTATCACTGAGAGGCAGAAAGGATAAATCAATGATATATTTTATTTTATATTTCATCCTTTTTGAAAAAACATTCACCTCCTATTAAAGATTTGTTTCCCTAATGAACATAATCAAAACACATATCCACAAGAAAGCTATATTTACAAGGTTCACTACACAACCAGAGTAGGTACGTCCTTAGTATAGTGAAAAAACATTACATTACCGCACAATCCACTTGAAACAATTTTTTGATGTGGAATAAATGAGTGGGATATACCTATACACTAATTTATCACTTGGAAAAAAGTATTCATATTCATGTTCACACTCTTCAAAAAATTAGGGGAAATGTTTTTAGTGCTTTTTAATCTTCTTACAGAGTTTGATATATCAAAATAATTCTTTTTTTCCAAGCCATAAGCTGGAAAGAAGTACCTTTAACACAATTTAATGTTTATGTTGTACTCAAATCATTAACTCACCCTTTAGGTGTCTTGTGTGAAACATACATTGCATTCATGCAATATTTGACTTTTCTCATGAAATACCTCTTGCGCAAGACTTCAATCTTGTGCACAATACTCTTCTTATATGCAACTTCTACTTATTATTCACAAATATATTTCTTTTGTGAAAATCCATTTACCTAAAATTATTTCGCACATCAAATATTTGGATTTCTATATGAATCTATCCTTTCAAATGAGAGTTTTCATCTCTTATTTATATGTGTCACCGACCCCAACGCACAAAAACCATTATGCATTATGCAAAACCCCATTTGATGTCACATTGGGCATGTAAGACTCTTTCATACCATATTCATATTTCACACACTTTAGTGAATATTTCTTAAACATCATGCATATTCCATTATTCAATGTTCATACCTTGAATAATTCCTTGCGTGCAATATTCCAAACCCCCTTCAATCTTGCACCCAAAACCCAATATTTCATGTAATCATTTTCATTCCTAAATTTTATTTTTCAAATATCATAACTCCACTTTTGTTCCAAATACCAATACTTATTCAATCATGAAATTAACATCCTTTTCTAAAATCACATTTCTTATTCTACTCATTTTCATCCCCAAAAATTTTGAACACACTTGAAAACAGATCCACTTTATAATCTTATTTGGCAAGAACACCAAAGAAGCTTCATTCTCATTGGTATTTTTTAACAAATAGATACTTTAATTATGAACTATATTATATTTTATATTTATTTTTTGATCAAACTCGTTTAGCATAATCAAATTTTCAATGTAAAGTACTGAAACTTCCATTTCTTCCAGCAACAACATTCCATCCAATAAAAATATAATTTCATTGGAATAAAATTTTATCCCTCCTTCCTTCATAAGGATTTCATCACATGTTCTCCAAAATTATGATATTTGGGAAATAAAAATTACTAAATCAACAGATGGGTTTTAAGTCCTTTATAAATTGAATTCCTTAATCGTTTTTGAAAAAAAAGCAACACTATTTAGAATTAAACATTCCATATATCCTTCCCCATCAAATGTGGTCCCAAAATGAGTTTTAAAATTTCTGATGATTAATCGGGTAGGTTGAGGTGTGGGTGATAGGCCTAGGTGTGTGTGGGCTAGGATAATTTTCCCATCAGTGTTTGGGATGAAGCCCAGGTTTCATCAGGTGTGAGTCATGTTTATTATGGACTTGGTGTCTATGGGCTTCATGTTTGTTGTGGTTGTGGCCCAAGTGTTTGAGGGCATGTTGTAGTATAGGGATTGAATTTTAGAAG
Source organism: Viscum album (assembly GCA_963277665.1). Classification (NCBI taxonomy): domain Eukaryota; kingdom Viridiplantae; phylum Streptophyta; class Magnoliopsida; order Santalales; family Viscaceae; genus Viscum; species Viscum album. Next base: position 1,144,929,789 of record OY728138.1, read on the forward strand.
AGTGGTAGTCTCAAGATATGATCAATAAGGAATGAGAATCTAACCAGTCCTAAAGTGGTGTGGGGTACCCAAATGTTGATGTGATTATACTAATACTTTACTTTCCTTGAGTCACATAGTGAGTGTACCTTGGTGAGGCTGGGTTGGTTAGTTTTCCATTGTAGGTTCATTGTGGTTCTACAATTATCTCAAGTGGGAATTACTATGTTCCACCACATGTTCTTTAGTGGATTTATTTTTCATACCATGTATACTTGAATATTAACCCAACATTTGAAAAACAATTTTTAGGAACCCAGGAGGACTTTTAGGACCATGATAGACTTTAATCGATCAGGTGTAGAGATTGTTACTATGATGTTGCCCAGTTTATTTCTTTGGGTACATGATTGGGTGTTTTGGTTGTATATTTTTCACAATTTACATTTAATTCATAAAAATGATGGAAAAGGCTTTCCATTACATAAATGATTTTTGTTGTTTGGTATTTTACCATCTTATGTCGTGATCTTATTTTCATTAAAAAGCGTAATGAATTCCATTTTATGTGATGTTCTATAACAATAGTTCTAGTTGCCACTCCCGGTCCTATTGTGTATGGGACATAGGGGTGATTATCTCTCTGTCATCTTGACAAAAAGGGTGTGGCCCTTTTTGGTCCCTCCCCTCATATTAAGGAAGGAGGGTCCTGATAGAATTGTATCAGAGGGTGATGGTTGAGGAATATGATGGATTTCAAAGTTATTCATAGTGATGACTTCAATGGGTGGTGGGTAAATGATTATAGGAAGTATCAACATGTTTAATAGGTCAGGGAAGACCTAATAAGACATAGGATTTTAGGGCCCCCATGATACGATGCATTTACTCTATACATAAGGAATGACCAAGTGAGGCTACACTAATTTCAAGGTAGAGACCCTAGGAATGGTAATTGCATCATAATTCAATATTTTGAAATTTGTTTGGGGTTTTTCGGGAATTTAATTTAAATAAATATCTAAAATAAATCTTAATTGAAAACTTCATACTACCCGAGCTTAAGTGTTCCTTTTTTACCTTTTTAGCTATGAAACCCAGATGTCACCCCCATGTGATACAAGCTGTTGAGCCCCAACAGGCTGAAATGGTTCATCAGCATAGGGATGATTGAGAGGAAGAAGATGAATGGTGGTCAAAGACCCTTTATGCTTTCTAGCTCCAGACCTAGGGGATGTACGAAGGTAGCTTTTTAGACGTAGAGATGGGTGTGGGGTGTCTTAAAGAGATGAAAATCAGCTTTAACTTGATACATATTCCAAGAGAGTACCGGGTTTCTCTAGAGGTGATCCAGATGTTATTATAGGGGTGTCAGTGGGTGAATATTTACCTCAAGGGGTGGAAGGATAATCATGTCCCATTGGGTTACTTTTAGAAGGATTTTCATTAAGAGTTTCTTTCCACAACAATGAAGGCTTGGAATAGGAAGGGGTTGTTAACCCACTATATGGGAAGTGTGTTTGTGAGGGAACTGGGGATCATGTTTAAGGATATCCTACACTTTTCTCCAAATATATTTATAGAAGAGGACTCATGGGTGAGACACCTAGAGGAGGCACTCTGACCTTCTCTTTAAAATGTTGTCACACCATTTTCCATACCCACATACTTATAAGTTACGAAGAATGCCGAATACGTGGAGAGGATTAAATCGCGTGTAGGCGTACTATGAGATAGGATCCCTCCAAGTTCGTCGAATGGGAAGGCATTCAATAATAGGTCACTAGGGTTAGGGCCTTCCAAGTTTTGGCCAGTGGGAAGTAAGCCTCAATAGTTTTGGTTCTGATCTCCTAGTCATCACCCTTTCCCCATGAGCCCATAACTAAGGTGCTTTTTTTGGAGGTCTTAAGAATCATTAATTCTAGTTCCCAATTCAAGCTCAGCACTGTGTGGATGGGATGATTTAGTGACTACCTCAACAGAAGAAGTTTCCAGTCAGACCTTTCCAGCATTAGGGCAGCAGGCTCCCGCACTAACGAGGGTATACGATTATGGAGGAGTATGACACTAGGGTGATCCTTAGGGGCCTCGAACAAGGATTTATTGGGAAGGAGTTCGATATTGGCGGTTTTTGGGAGTAGGTAACGGGCTGCTTTATGCCAACTAGGTAGTAGTTTCAGCAGGGAAAGAGGATGTTCAAGGTATGATTAGTCTATTTAGTAGACATGATTATGACTTGTTTGATTCATTAGCATTATACTCCATTGTTTCACCCAGTATAGCATGTTCAATGGAATTAGACATACAATGATTTCTCATACCACTGGTTTTGAGAATGCTAGTTGGAGGTCAGACTGGTCTGTTTGATGTTTACCGGGGATGTATACTAATGTTGGTGCTACATTAGTCTACTGGGGAACATATTCTATTATAGATTGATCCATATAATGTCATCATAAGAATCAAATTTTTACTTTTTGTGCACATAGTTATCGAATTATTATGGAAAAGAGTCTTGTTTTCAGGTGAAGATGGTACCATGTAGTTTTTGTTGGTGAGTAGGGCTTCTAGGTTGGAAATCGGCGTGTGTAAAATCATCTCTCACTATTGGTTGAGCTGTAAGAAGGAGCCATAGATATAGAGATGTGGGAGGTTCTAGGGGTATTTAGGAAATTCGTTGAAATATTCCCATAGGAGGTTGTGGATATTCTACATCAACATGACATTTAGTTCAGAATCAACATGCAATCCTGTGACCATCTAATTTTGATGGATCCCTATTATATGGAACCTTAAGAGTTGTTGGAGTTTCTAATTATGGTTGAAGTCCTGATGAAAAAGGTTTTATCAGGCCGAGTGTATCATTGTGGGGTTCTCTTGTGTTGTTTGTGAAGAATGAAGAAGTTGGCCCGAGGATGTGCATAGAATTCAAAAGATTGAATCTATTAATAGTCAAGAACTGGAACCATCTCTTGAAAATAGATGATATTTTTGTTCAGTTAAGGGGAGATGGTTGGTTCTCCAAGATTGATTGATATCTTAGATATCATGTGTTGAGGGTGTAGTTAGGTGAGATCCCTAAAACTACTTTTAGGTGTAGGTATGGGAACATTGAGTTTTTGGTCACGTCATTCGTTGTTATCAATGCACCAACCCTGTTCATGGGGCTCATGAACTCTATTTTCCATCAATTCTTCGAAAAAATTGTTATTGACCTCATTGAATGTATGATGATCAACTCAGGGTTAGAGGAGGATAATTCCAATCATTCAAGGACTATATTAGATGTACATCGATAGAATCATATATATTGTAATTTTTCCAATTAAAAGTCCTAGACATGAGAGGTGCACTTCCTATGACATGTGGTGTCTCAACAGTGGATATTAGTGGAACCATCAAGGGTTGAGGCAGCTGTTTCTTAGGAAGAACCCAATAATGTGGCATTGGTTCTAATATTTCATGGTCGAGTGGGATATTACAAGAGAATCGTACCCAACTTCTCCCAGGTTATGACTCCATTGAAAACATTGACTATAAAAGAGCAGGCTTTCGTGTGCAGTGAGTAGTGTCAGGTAGCTTTCAGCTACCTCAAGGGGAAGTATGTTAGTGCTCCAGTGATTAGGTTTCTGATGGAAGGTTTAACCTTTGAGGTGTTTTGTGAAACATCTAGGTTAGGTTTGGGGTGTGTGCTTATAAAATTATTAGGAGTGATATTTTATGGGTCAAGGAAGTTATGTAACTATGAACATAATTGTTACACCCATGAGCTGGAGCTTATAGAGAGCATGTTTTTGCTATATTTTTGGAGACATTATCACATTAGGTAGTCCTTTGTGGTCTTCATGGATCACAAGAGCTTGAGGTATATATTATCCCAGCGAGACATGAACATGCAGCGGTATTGGTGGATGAAGATTCTCTATTACTATGACTTTGAGATCCTGTACACCTACATAAAGGGGAATTTGGTGGCTGATGCCTTAATAAGGTGGTCACAGTAGGAGGAAGTTAGATAATACATATATTCCTAGAAGGCGATGGGGTAGTTGTATCCATTTCACCGGTATTCTGTTGTGGATAGTAGTAGATGTAATATATTTCAAATGATAGTAATGTCTACCTTGACACAACTGGTGGAGGAGTCTCTGTGGGGAGACATAGATACTGAAGTGGTGCATGATAGCACTATCGAGGATAATACATTGAAGGGATGGTTGGAGGATAGTTGGAATCTAATGTTTTTCCATGGTATTCTATTTGTCTTAGTGGTAATGCATGAGAGAGTTTTCTGTGAGTTCTATAGCTCACCCCTGGTGGTGCATCCAGGAGTTTAAAAATTGTATAGATGCTTGTGGGAATAGTTTTGGTGGCCTTATGTGAAGCGAGTAGTGGAGGGGTTTGTGGGAAGTTATTAGTTTGTCGGCAGTGGAAGGATGAGCACCATGTTCCTTGGGGTCTATTGTAGCCCTTAGACATTCCAGAAGATAAGTGTGATGAAATATTGATGGATTGTTTTCACATGATTACCCTTTAATCAAAGAGAAATATTTCTCTCAAGTTCATCAGATCGATCGGGGGTGTTGGGATGTGTTGGCGAGGTGGTATATCAGACAGTGTATCAACAACTATTGGAGAGGATCCATGACATCATTCATGTTTCTCAGGTTTGTTCGAATCTACACAATAACTCCCATGTCATTGACAAGGGAGAGTTGGATATTTTGGATGACATGATGTTCATGGAGGTAACAATACAATTGAGTATCATATGAAGAAGGTGCTTCATGGATGGTCCCTTCCATTGGTTTATGCGTTATGGAGGCATGTGGGCCTTGATGAGAGTACATAGGAGAAGGAGGTACAAATTTGTGCCCAGTACCCAAAGTTGTTTTGTGTTTTGTTCTATGTTTTACTTTTCATTCATCATTTAATGATGCAATGCATAACCTTGTTCATTATCAGATGCATTGTTTCCCTAATTTCTGAAGTTTTGTGGAATTTCTTGACTGTGTAAAGAGGAGGACTTGATCCTTAACAAAGATGCATTTATGTAGATAATATTGAATCTATGCGGGCAAGTCAGTTCCACCTAATGTGGATAGTATATTGTCATGGAAGAAGGAACTCTCTAACTCATGTGTCTAGATAATGTGAATTTTAGTGTTTGTGTATCTATTTTTGGTATGTGGGGCCTTAGTTTATGTAAAATTATTCTGGAGATATATTTCAAGGATGAGTTCTTGTATGTTAGGTTTTTCACTCAATTTTTCAAACAACAAATGGTTGTTTCTCCCAGAGAGGTATCATACTTGGTTGTTTTTTAGTCCCATCTTGTATTGAGTTTTATATTTGAAATTAATAAGGATGATAATATATTTAGAGGAATCTGATTTAATGACATGGAATTCCACGGGCCATTCCATTGTGAAAATCTAATTCTTGTGGGGTTGTTGGGGGTTAAAGTGGTTTATTTCTTGAGTTTTCCAAAAAATAGGTTTAAATAAATGGTGGAACAGTATTGGGGACATTGAAACAATGGAACACCATAATGGTGATACCATGAAAGAGGAACACCAAAATGGTGGCACTATAATTGTGGCACCATGATAGTGGCACACTGAAATAGTGTCTCATCCCATGCTAAATTTTCAGTTTACTGTGTTTTTTCTATTTCACCCATCTTACATCTTATATGATGTAAACTGAGTTTAAAGAATTTTTTAGGAATTTTTTAAAGGTAATTTCAAAAGATATTATGTATATAATTAATATACTAACACTTTGGGGACTTTAACATATTGAAATCGCGTGATCATGACCACGATCCCTGGTTAATGGACATTTGAATTGTTCCTTCCGTTATTATAGGATCTGTATCATCAAATCCAGGTATCTTTAGTTTACCTCATTCTTTCATTCCCTCATGGTGCTTCTAAATGTTCCCTCTCTAGATGTGTGATGCACTAGTTCTAGAGACCCCCTCCTTCTCATTTTTCTTGGAGTTTCTTTCTATAAGTGCAATCATATGTTTTGATACAAAAATGATTTTTGGTCTCCTATTGTTTCATGTAAGGATTCTTCAGACTTAATTTTTTTATCATGTGGGGTGGCCTTAAAATTTCATTTTTGAATAAAAAATGAATATGTTTCTTTAAAAAGTAATAAATAATTATATGTAAGTGATTATTAAAAGATAACAGGTAGGGAATGGAAGATGGTTGATATTGATCATTTGTTTTTTCTTTTATCTTGGTTTCATTTAATGGTTTGTTGGGGCTGAATACCTGTTCAAAATCATGGTTGTTGGTGTTCTTTTCTTGCGCCATGAGGATGTTATGGTTTTTCATGATGATTTGTTAAATTTTCATAACATGAAATCAATTTAAACATGTATATTTTTTAAAAAAATGGATTCCTCCAGATCAAACATATTATGTGATCACCACGATTATATAAAGTGAAAATAAGGAATCCATGTTGGCTATATATGAAAATTCTTGTATTAATGGTGTGGATGTGAGATATGTTTGTATGGGTTTCTTTACTTTGTTGGGGTTGTATGATGTTGTTTTTGGTAACCTTTTTAAGGGCATATGGGTGTAAAAATATGTGTTGGTCCTATGAATGGGGAATGATGTGTTTGTGCACTACGGATGCTATTCAGTTGCGTTTTGATGTGGGATTTTACTATGGGGTGGTACAAGTGGTGTGTTGGAATCTCGTGTTGAGATATTGATTGATTGTTGAATGTACAAACTTAATGGTATTAAGACATTCTTTGGTTTATTTTGCGTCCATATGACTTGTAATATAATGGGACTTCACCTAGGAAATGTTTGGGCAATAGGAAAATATGACTAGGCTATATAGTGACTTCATGATTATGGGTTTGATGGGTGTTATGTTTTTTTGTATAGGGGCATCCGAGTTTGGTTGTTAGAGGATGATTGAGCTTGATCCATTTGAAGAATGACAATAGGTAGTGATTGAACATGTGTCTAGGAATAAGGGGAGTGTGTAGTGTGTCTACGGGTTGGTTGTTATCTATTTTTTTCTATTAATGGTTGATAAAGTGGAAATGATTTACCTTGGTCCCTCTTCCCTTGTTCAATATTGGCATTACCAATGATTAAAGTTGTTTTGTTGTTGTGTTTTTAGTTAATCAGGCTCTTCACCTACTAATAATGGTTGAAAAAGTTATTCTTGGTAGTTCCCTCAGGTAGTGATGGAATAAATTAATGTGAACCCATTAATTAATGAATGGGAAGTTGTTAAATGGAAAAAGATTATGGGGTTATTCTTTGGTAGTGGCTATTGTTTGTTAGATCCCTATGTGTATCTAGGACAAGTTTGTTTTCAAAAGTGTCTTCAGGGGAAGTCATAGTTGTTTTCGGGCGGGAGGTGATGTTGTTGCAGATCAGGTTACTATGGGAATGATATGTGGTGTGGTTGTGGGTCATGTGTCTGTGAGTAGGTTGAGTTAGTGGGACTAGATTTTTGTAGGGTGGTACAATTAAGACTATAGTCGTTAGGAAAGAGAAGCTAACTAGTGGGAAAGTGGTTCAGGGTAACCAAATGACGATGTTATTATACTACTACATTATAAGAATTGAATTACATTGGTGAGTGTACCTTGGTGAGGCTAGGATGGTTAGTACTCCTTGGTAAGAGAATTGAGGTTTTGATTGTAACATCCCAAGTAAGTAATGAATAATATATATTTTTATCTATGTCTATTAATGAATTAGATAGTGTTTTAGAGGCTTAAAATGAGAATAAATCCAATTTATGATTGGAATACACTAATATTTTTAAAAGATTGTTTTACTGCCTTTTGATGGAAAACCATCTTTTAAATCTATATTTTGAAAATTTTATAAGCTCTACTTGTCAAAATAAACATATTCTTTATGATTGGGACATCAAAATTTACTTTGTGTGAATTTTTGGTATTTTTCCGATAAAGTTCATTTTTTTTAATGAATAGTGAAAAATGTTGTATTTTAATTCAAAACCTCTTTTTAATATAATTTATTTATATGATTAGATTATATTTTGAATTGTTGTTAAAGTCTAATAATAATATATTTTTTCCATTTAATCCAATAGTGGTCTTTGTAATTAATTTCATTTTGAAATTGGACTTAAACTAGTGTCAATCTTTTGATACTTATTGTTTCATAAAAACACGCTATTTGCTCTGACAGTGGGAATTAATTATTAATTTTATTAATGAAACTTATATTTTTTGAATTTTGTAAAATAGACATCATTTTTTATTTTGGACTATCAAATATAGCTTTCGGTGAAGTTTTTTGTTTCTGGAAAACATCAATTTTTGATGAATAGTGAAACCAGTAAGCGGTACTTATAAAAACTGATTTTTCATTTAAATGAAATTTTACCACCTCTGTGGTTTTAATTTCAAAAATCCGACATACATGGTTGTCATTAAAAAGTAAAATTTGGTTCAATGGGATTAAAATAATTTTTTTGGTGAATAGTAACTTTTATGTTTTTAATCGCGATTAGAGGTAATTAGTGTAATATAAGGTAAGAATAATGTTTTAATAATATGAGATGAGCTTGAAACATGTCCTAACCTTATTTTATGTGTCAGGGACGACCAATAAAATCCATGGGTCAACTTGGGGACCCCATGGAGCCACTTTGGTCGGAAAATTACATTAATATCTTTTTATTTAATGTTAAAATAAAAATGACACAAACATGAGATTTTTTACTAAAACAATTTTTACATGGGGTTATACAAGTCTGTTTTTTAACTATAAATCCTATTGGAAAGATAAAAATATTTCCTACATCATAGTATTTTTTTTATAATTTTTATACATTAAATAAATTAAATTATTTATGACACCATGATGATGCAGCGATTACCTCATTATTTAACGATTTAAATAAAATGAAAAGATAATGTAAAATATATGACCTAAACATGTCCAAAACCTATTGAATGGGTGTATTTAGAACCCTGATCACCATATCCTCTAATTATATCAATGTGGGACCTTTTAAATCTGAAACTCATTTTAAAATAAACTAACATTTCTTTACTTTCCAAGAGTGCCCCTCCTCTCCTCTTATAAAAGGCCCCCACCTCTACCTCCTTACCAACACTTCCAAAGCCTTTGGATAGGCCAAACCTTGCCCATTTTGTCTCTCCACATCCCTCTATAACTCATAAAATCCTCAAATTGGGCAGAAGTCTTCCCAATGAAGCCTTTGAGCTCAAATCAAAAAGAGTTACCCGATTTAAAGGTAGTGTCTTCTGTCGTGTTCTTATGTATTATTTTGATTATCCAACCCCATAAACTCTTTTTATTCATTTATTTTGTAACAATAGCAGCATCTTACATGTACTAGGATGTTGTTATAATAAGTATTCGAGCTACACTTACACACACTTACATCTAATGGTTAAAGAACATACTATTTTTGTGGATGGTGAATTTTCTGCCTCACGAAACGATGATTGTTCAACACTCATATATCACCTTCAAAGGTGGCCATTAAGATCTCACTATATTTACATATTATATATAATATGTTTATGTTTTACTTAAGCTTCTGTATTTTTCCTTTATGGCATATCTTTAGGGTTACCATTATGAGTAAACGCGATATCTTCATTTTAGGAAGTGCGGACTACTGCCCCCTCAAAGTGATTTGATTCGTTAATACCATATGTGGTACATATAAAGGATATATTTAATGATATTATATATGATACCATACTAGATTTAAAATACTATTATGTATCATTATGTTTGAATTCCATAAAATACGAAATAGAAATGAATGTAGAGTTCATGCGTACGTACGGATTACCATCTCCATGAACGGTGCATTTCATTTCTTACCTTTAAACGTTGTGAAATATTATAAATTCATGTATATATTGGATATATATGATATATATGATATATACATCATGAGTATAACTCTGGATATAATGGATACATGAATAACTTGTAATTATAAAGAGCATATTTTGACTCAAGTACCATTGATCGTTAAAATGACCGTTATTAACTAAAATAATTAAATAGTGATCATGACATGGTAATAAGTGATATAAAAGGAATAATGAACTTGAAAAAGGTTCTTAAGCAAGTATAAATTAACTCAAGTTTATTATTCAGGAGATTAAAGAACGATCAAGTCATGTCAGATACGAGGTAAGGGACTTCGTCTCAATCTCATTTCATTGAGGCATATTTTGTTTTATACACAACCTTATTTAATACGGTGTATAAACCCCTTTGACTTTTATGTTTATTCAAAAGAAATATTTTTTATACTAAGCGTTTACTAAACAACAAAGGGGAATGTTTTTTTTGTCGTACGTATGTGGCGACAACGACTTCTCCACCGCCGTGACCATTATTTGAGTTTCGGCTTCCTCTACAAGGCATACTTTTTATTAAAGAAAAATAAATACCATGTTTTACTTTTCCTTTATTTTGGTATTGATAATGGTTTTCATAATGTTTTTATATCAATGTGTTGAATTGATATCTTGTGATTGAAAGGTGGAAGTGTTATGTTTCCTTTATACTTGTTTTATGTGAAACGATTATGTTGTGGTTCTTGAGAATTATTATAAAGATGGGTGGTTTCGTGATGAACTAAGGGCGGGTGAGCCCGATATAGCTCTCCAATTCATTGGGTAACACAAAAGAGTGAAACGTTAAGGTTTCTACGAAGAGATTTAGGGAATATACTGTGATGGGTATTCCAAAGGTAACCAAGAGGGTTACTCCCTACGTAAGAATGTTATGAATGCCTCAAGTTACCTTTATGTCTTATGATTTCTATGATTTATTCATGATTTGATGAGGTATGTTAAAGTGCCTATGTTTTATGGGTAAAGTATGATTTCATTCTTATATATATATGAACTCATGTTTCCTTTCCGTATTTTTATAACCCTTACTGAGATTTTTATGCTCATCCCAAGTTTTTGAAATGTTTTTCAGAGGTCAAGGGAAAGGTACATGATATGAAGATAGTGTCAAGGAAGTGTCAAGAAAGAATCCTTGTTTTATTTTAAATATGTTTCCATTTATGGGAAAAATGAATACTATCTTTTATATAACCACTTTTCTTAAATGTGGAATGTAATACATGTTTTGTGATCTAATTTTCTAAAACACTAAACTTGAAATGATCCTCAATGTGAATTATTCATTTAATTCAAAATTAAGTAAGGTTTAAGGACGGAGCCTTATAGTTGCTATCAGAGGTCGGTTTAGATAACTTTAGAAGTTAGAATTTTATTAAATAATTATCCAAAAATATTTTTTATGGTCAAATTGAAATGATATAGCATTTGAAGATTACCATGTTGCTTCATCTATGAAATGTTTGTTCAGAATGGTTTTCCATAGAGGAAACAAGGAAGCAGTGCTAGGAGGGCATACAGAAGAAAATAACCTTCCGAATCAGCATTCTGAGATAGTCAGAATTAGAACTGAACAGTTTGTTGCAATAATGGCACGATTGACTGAAGCGATAAATGGTGGCGGTATCCATGCACGAGATCAGCCAGATCAACCGCAGAGGAACATGTCAGTGGTGGAACATTTCATGAGGCAACATCCCCCATCATTCAGAGGATCATCTAACACTGTGCTAGCTGAAGGGTGGATTAAAGCACTAGAGAAGATTTTCGATGTCATGGGGTGTTCAGAAAATCAAAAGGTTAGTCTTGCTATTTACCATTTGGAGGGTGAAGAAAATCAGTGGTGGTCGATGGTTAGAAATATCAGGGACACTGATGAGATTGATACTCTCAACTAGGATGAAATTGAAGGTATGTTTCTTGAGAAGTATTTTCCTATGGCTGTTCGACTTAGGATTTGAAAAGAAATTCTTGGAATTGAGGTAAGAGGAAGACTCAGTGGCTGCCTATGAAGAAAGGTTCACTCGATTGGAAAGGTATGCCCAAAATTTTATCCGAGACCTTGATAGTAAAATCAATCATTCTTACTCAGGATTAAAGCCAAAATATCTAAGGGCTTTAGCTTCTTGTGAGTTTAAAAGTTATGAAAAGCTTGTTCGATGTGCTGATATGGTGGATATGGAGTTTTCCGATGATCAAGTGTTCTATAACAACCAGTAGAAGAAGAGACCGAGGTGGCAAGAGAAAGGGAAGAATTCTTCAAAAAGGTCTGATGGTAAGAAAACTAAGTTTCCAGTTTGTGATAAATGTGGGAAAAGGAATGCTGGGGAATGTGTTCTGAATTCTGGAAAGTGATACCAATGCAGTAAAATGGGACATAAGGCTCTTCATTGCACGGAAAAAGATCAGGGTGATGGTAAGACCAAATTTGATTTATTGTTAGTGAAATCTTTTATGTGCAATGAGATGGGTCACTATGAAAACGAGTATCCAACAAAGAGATCGACTGATGGGAAGCACTTAGACTATATGCAGAAACGGGTGGTTAAATCCTTTGCAACTACTTCAGCAGATATCGGGCCATCAAATGAAGTTGTATCAGTTACTTTGTTTTTTCAGATTATTCCATTGTGTTGTTTGATTCGGGGTCTACACATTCTTTCATCTCTGAAACCTTTTCTAGTAAAATGGGAATACCATCTCAAGAAATGACTCCATAACTTGTGGTAAAAACACATGGGGAAATGTTGAGGCAAAAAAGAATTAATAGGAATCTTCCAATCCTTATCCGTGGAAAGAACCTCCTTGCAAACTTATTTGCTTTACCTCTAGTAGAGTTTGATGTTATCCTGGGTATGGATTGGATCTCTATTTACCATGCTAATATTGACTGTAGAGCTAAATAAGTTTCTTTTCAGAAAGACATTCAGTTTGTGTACAAGAATGAACCCTTACTATTGATAACTTATCAAGAGGCTGAGAACCTTGTAAAATATGGAAATAAATTTTACCTTGCACACATCATTGAAAACAAAGGAACTGTTTAGATTAATGATGTGCCAGTGGTAAATGAGTATCCTGATGTTTTTCCTGATGAGTTTCCTGGAATAATACTAGATTGGGATGTTGAGTTTACTGTTGACTTTGTTCCTGATGCTAAGCCAATTTCAAAACCCCCTTATCAAATGGCTCAAATTGAACTTTTAGAGTTGAAGGAGAAATTGCAAGATTTATTAGAGAAAGGTTTCATTTGACCTAGAACATCACCATTGGGTGCTCCTGTTTTATTTTTCAAAAAGAATGATGGTTATATGAGACTTTTCATTGATTATAGAGCCTTTAATAACATCGCAATTTAGAACAAATATCCTCTGCCTCATATCAATGATTTGTTTGATCAGCTCTAGGGAGATCAGTATTTTTCAAAGATTGACCTGAGATCGGGGTACCATCAGCTGAAGGTAAAAGAAGCAGATGTTCGGAAGATTGTGTTTCGTACAAGATATGGCCATTATGAATTTGTTGTAATTCCTTCTGGGCTAACCAATGAACCTTCTGTATTCATAGACATAATGAATATAATTTTCCATGAGTTCTTGGATAAGTTTGTAGTTGTTTTCATTGATGATATCTTGGTGTTTTCTAAAAGTAAAGAAGATCATGAAAGACATTTAAGGGTTATTTTTCAAACATTGAATGAGAAGAAATTGTATGGGAAATTCAGAAAGTGTGAGTTTTGGTTGCAACAAATTTCTTTCCTTGGTCACATTGTTTCTAAATATGGGATAACTGTTGATCCTGCAAAAACAAAGGTTGTAGAAGAATGGCCAAGACCCACAAATGTAACTGATATTCGTAGCTTTCTTGGTTTGGAAGGCTATTACCGAAGGTTTGTTAGAAATTTTTCACGGTTATCTCGCCCAATGACGAAGCTAACTCAGAAGGGTGTTAAGTTTATTTGGACAAAAGAATGTGATGATTGTTTTCAGGAACTGAAAAGAAGATTGGTGAATGCTCCAATTTTGGCACTACCTTCCAAGAAAGGTGAGTTTGTTATTTACAGTGATGCTTCATTGAAAGGACTTGGTTGTGTCCTAATGCAGAATGATCAGGTAATTGCTTATGCTTCACGACAGTTGAAAACTCATGAGGTAAATTACCGGACACATGATTTGGAATTAGCTGTTGTTGTTTACGCTTTAAAAATTTGGAGGCATCATTTTTATGGAATAAAGTGTGAAATATATACTGATAAAAATAGTTTAAAGTATATATTCACTCAGAAAGAGTTGAACGTGAGACAGAGGAGATGGCTGGAATTAATCAAGGATTATGATTGTTCAATTCATTACCATCCGGGAAAAGCAAATAAAGTGGCTGATGCTTTGAGTCGGAAAAGTAATGTTTCATTAACCATGCTACATTTGGAATGAGATCATTTGGTATTTGATTTGATGAAATTTGGCATAGAAGTTATTGGTGCAGGATGTTCTCTTGTTTTGTTTCAGGTATCAGTGAGATCATCTCTATCAGATAGAATCAAGAAAGCACAGAATCAAGATAGTGAGTTGCAGAAAAAGGTAGAGCTAGTTCAGTAGGGTAAGTTTCCTGAATTCAACATTGATAATCATTGTGTTTTGAGATTTGGGAAGAGATTGTTTGTGCCTTGTGATTCACAGTTGAAGAGATAGTTGTTATGTGAAGCTCATAGTTCTTCGTTTTCAGTTCATCCTGGCAGTACTAAGATGTATAGAGATCTTCTGGAGTATTACTGGTGGGACGGAATGAAAAGAGGTATTGCTGATTTTACTGTGAATTGTTTGACTTGTCAATAGGTTAAAGCAGAGCGGCAGTTACCGAAAGGGATGCTTCAACCTTTACCAGTGCCAGATTGGAAATGGGAGAATATATCCATGGACTTTGTTGTGGGATTACCGAAGACATCTCGAGGTAATAATGCAATCTGGGTTATTGTTGATTGCTTGACCAAATCTGCTCATTTCCTTGCGATACAAGATACTTTTTCCCTAGATCAAATTTCCCGTTTGTATCTTAAAGAGATAGTCTGGTTACATGGGGTTCCTCTATCCATTGTATTTGACCGTGATCCCAGGTTCACTTCTAACTTTTGAAAAGTCCTTCAGAAGTCGTTGGGTACTGAATTAAATTTTAGTACAACTTTTCATCCTCAATCAGATGGGAAGTCAAAACGAACGATCCAGACATTGGAGGATATGCTACGTGCTTGTTCGATGGATTATCAGGGAAGTTGGGACCAACATATTTCTTTAGTTTAATTTTATTATAATAATATTTTTCATTTCGGTATACAGATGACACCATTTCCGGCATTATATGGGAAGTGGTGTCGAACTACAGCTTTTTGGGATGAAGTGGGTTAAAGGAAGTTGATGGGACTGCAATTGGTGGAAGAGTTGGTAGAAAAAGTTCAGTTGATTCAGAAACACATTAGAACAGCTCAGAGCAGGTAGAAGAGATATGCGGATAACCGGAGGAAGGATCTATAGTTTGAGGTAGGTGATCGTGTTTTTCTCAAAGTTTCACCATGGAAAAGTGTGATGCGATTTGGTATGAAAGGAAAGCTGAGTCCAAGGTTCGTTGGACCATATGAAATTCTGGAGAGAGTTGGATCAGTTGCTTACCGAGTGGCTTTACCTCTGAGTTTATCTCAGGTACACAATGTTTTTCATGTTTCGATGTTGAGAAAGTATATGCCAGATCCATATCATGTTTTGAGTCAAGAGGTAGTTCAGTTGGAAGAGAACCTATCATATAAGGAACAACTGGTCCAGATTCATGACCACAGGGAGCAATTGTTACGGAATAAAGTGATTCATCAGGTAAAGTTTTTGTGGAAAAACAACATGATTGAAGAGGTAACATGGGAATCTGAAATTGCAATCAGGGATAAATACCCCCACTAATTAGATAAGTAAATGAATTGCGGGGACATAATTTTCTATAGGGGGAAGGATGTAACATCCCAAGTAAGTAATGAATAATAGATATTTTTATCTATGTCTATTAATGAATTAGATAGTGTTTTAGAGGCTTCAAATGAGAATAAATCCAATCATAGTAATAAAATACACTAATATTTTTAAAAGATTGTTTTACTGCCTTTTGATGGAAAACCATATTTTAAATCTATCTTTTGACAATTTTATAAGCTCTATTTGTCAAAAAAAACTTATTCATTATGATAGGGACATCAAAATTTACTTTCTGTGAATTTTTTGTATTTTTTCGATAAAGTTCATTTTTTTAATGAATAGAGAAAAATGTTGTATTTTAATTCAAAACCTCTTTTTAATCTAATTTATTTATATGATTAGATTATATTTTGAATTGTTTTTAAAGTTCAATTAGAATATATTTGTACCATTTAATCCAATAGTGGTCGTTGTAATTAATTTCACTTTGAAATTGGACTTAAACTAGTGTCAATCTTTTGATACTTATTGTTTCATAAAAACACGCTATTTTCTCTGACAGCGGGAATTAATTATTAAATTAATTAATGAAAACTATATGTTTTGAATTTTGTAAAATAGTCATCATTTTTGAATTTGGAATATCAAATATAGCTTAGGGTGATGTTTTGGTATTTTCTGGAAAACATAAATTTTTGATGAATAGTGAAACCACTATGTGGTACTTATAAAAACTGATTTTTCGTTTAAATGAAAATTTTCCACCTGTGTGGTTTGAATTTCAAAAATCCGACATACATGGATGTCATTAAGAAGTAAAATGTGGTTCAATGGGATTAAAATAATTTTTTGGTGAATAGTAACTTTTATGTTTTTATTCGCGATTAGAGGTAATTAGTGTAATTTAAGGTAAGAATAACATTTTAATAATATGAGATGAGATTGACACATGTCCTAACCTTATTGGATGTGTCATGGCCGACCATGACAATCCATCGGTCAACTTGGGGACCCCATGGAGCCACTTTGGTAGGAAAATGACATTAATATCTTTTTATTTAATGTTAAAATAAAAATGACACAAACATGAGTTGTTTTACTAAAACAATTTTTACATGGGGTTATAAAAGTCAGATGTTTGACTATAAATAGTCATTGGAAAGATAAAAAGATTTCCTACATCATATTATTTGTTTATAATTCTTAGACATTAAATAAAGTAAATTATTTATGACACCATGATGATGCAGTGATTACCTCATTATTTAACGATTTAAATAAAATGAAAAGATAATTTAAAATCTATGACCTACAGATGTAAAAAACCTATTGGATCGGTGGATTGCGAACCAATATCACCTTATCCTTGAATTATATCAAGGTGGGACCTTTTAAATCTGAAACACATTTTAAAATAAAGTAACATTTCTTTACTTTCCAAGAGTGCCTCTCCTTTCCTCTTATAAAAGGCCCCACCTCTACCTCCGTACCCACACTTCCAAAGCCTTTGGATCAGCCAAAAATTGCCCATTTTGTCTCTCCAAATCCCTCTATAACTCCTAGAATCCTCAATTTGGGCAGAAGGCTTCCCAAGGAAACCTTTGAGCTCAAATGAAAAAGAGTTACCCGATTTAAAGGTAGTGTCTTCTCTTGTGTTCTTATGTTATATTTTGCTTCTCCAACCCCGTAAAATATTTTTATTCATTTATTTTGTAACATAACCAGTATCTTCCATATACAAGGATGTTGTTATAAGAGGGATTCGAGCTACACTTACACACACCTACATCTAATGGTTAAAGAACATGTTGTTTCCGTGGATGGCAAATTTTCTGCCTCACGAAACGATGATTGTTCAACACTCATATATCACCTTCAAAGGTGGCCATTAAGATGTCCCTATATTTATATATTATACATAATATTTTTATGTTTTACTTAAGCTTCTGTATTTTTCATTTATGGAATATATTTATGGTTTCCATTATGAGTAAACGCGATATCTTCGTTTTAGGAAGTGCGGACTACCGCCCACTCAAAGTGATTTGATTCGTTAATACCATATGTGGTACATATAAAGGATATATTTAATGATATTATATATGATACCATACTGGAATTAAAATACTATTATGTATCAAAATGTTTTAATTCCATAAAATACGAAATAGAAATGAAAGTAGTGTTCATGCGTACGTACGGATTACCGTCTCCATGAATAGTGCATTTCATTTCTTACCTCTGAATGTTGTTTAATATTATAAATGCAGGTATATTCTGAATATATATGATATATATGATATATACATCATGAGTATAACTCTGGATATAATGGATATATGAACAAATTGTAATTATAATTAGAATATTTTGACTCAATTACCAATGATCGTTAAAACAATTTTTATTAACTAAAATAATTACATAGTGTTAATGACATGGTAATAAGTGATATAAAAGGACTAATGAACATGAAAAAGGTTCTTATGAAAGTAGAAATTAACTCAAGTTTATTATTCAGGAGATTAAATAACGATTAAGTCAAGTCGGATATGAGGTATGGGACTTCGTCTCAATCTCCTTTCATTGAGGCATATTTTGATTTATACACAACCATCTTTTATATAGTGTATAAACCTCTTTGAATTTTACGTTTATTCAAAATGATTCTTTTTTATACGAAGCATTTACTAAATGAAAAAGGGGAATGTTTTTTTGTTCGGCGACAACGACTTCTCTGCCGTCGTGACTATTATTTGAGTTTCGGCCTCCTCTACAAGCCCTACTTTTTTTTAAAGAAAAATAAATACCATGTTTTACTTTTCTTTTATTTTGGTATTGAAAATGGTTTTCATAATGTTTTTATATCAATGTGTTTTATTTATATCTTGTGATTGAAAGGTGGAAATTTTATGTTTCCTTTATGCATGTTTTATGTGATACGATTATGTTGTTGTTCTTGAGTATTATTTTGAAGATGGGTGGTTCCGTGATAAACTAAGGGCGTGTGAGCCCGATATATCTCTCCAATGAATTGGGTAATGCGAATGAGTGAAACATTCAGGTTTCTACGAAGATATTTAGGGAATATATTGTGATGGGTATTCCAAACGTAACCAAGAGGGTTACTCCCTACATAAGAATGTTATGAATGCCTCAAGTTACCTTTATGTCTTATGATTTCTATGATTTATTTAGGATTTGATGAGGTATGTTAATGTGCCTATGTTTTATGGGTAAAGTATGATTTCATTATTATGTATATATGAACTCATGTTTCCTTTCCATATTTTTATAACCCTTACTGAGCTTTTTATGCTCATCCCAAGATTTTGAAATGTTTTTCAGAGGTCAAGGGAAAGGTACATGATATGATGATAGTGTCAAGGAAGTGTCAAGAAAGAATCCATGTTTTATTTTAAATATGATTCTGTTGATGGGAAAAATGAATACTATCTTTTATGTGACCACTTTGTTTAAATGTGGAATGTAATACAAGTTTTATGTTCTCATTCTCTAAAACTATAAACCTGAAAATATCCTCAATGTGAATTATTCATTTAATTCAATATTAAGTAAGGTTTAAGGCTAGGGCCTTATAGTGATGTTCTCTCAGAGGGGCATTATTATGATCCCCCACATGTACAAAATTGGATGTAATATTTCTACCGGGTATACATGTATAATCTCTATATGTTTGTAAAACTATTTTCATGTTTCAAGGAGGACATTGAGGACAATGATGGACCTTAATAGATTGAGAAATGGGATATTTTTGTGCTCCTATGTAGTCTCTTTATTTTCTACATTCCTTTGTTCTTTGGTTGTACTTATGTTGTAGTTTACATTTAAATCATGCAAGGGTTAAACTTTGTTTTACATTATTTAAATGTTTGGTGTTTTTGGGATATTATCATCTTATCTCCTGACCTTATTTTCATTAAAAAATGTTATCCCTTCAATTTTATGTGATATTATCTACCCTTACTGATAGTCACTATTCTTAGGCCTATTGAAGGAGGGATTCAAGGTTCTTCATATATACTTCATCTTTTAGAAGGAGGGTTTTGGAACTTGGTTGTCCCTTCTCCAATCATAGGGAAGGTGGGTCGTGACATCTACCTTTAATTTAAGGTTATTAAACTACATTCAATATGTCGATTAATTGAGAGAATTATTGACATGAATGTACACCCATTACTCTATACATGCGTTATTTTAAGAGAATGATTACAAATAATTTTAGTCTATTTATTATATATGGGAATACTAACAATATGTATACAAATTACTTCAATAGAAATGTTTATTAAATAATAAGTCATTTCGTCTATGTATTGTAATGTTTATTCATTTCGTCATATGATCCGAGTATTTGAATTTATTATAGATGAGTTGGGCATAATATATATATCCTTGATGCATTGATTCATCTCATAGGACAAAAGAGCTTTATAATTTTTTTATATTCATTCCTTGAAAAAAATATTTTATAGACACAGGCCATTGAAGGTAATATCGTGATGTCCATGATCATGATGTATTCAGTTAGAGTGTATCATATTCTATCGTAAATTATTCATTTCATTACTAAGGAACCAGTTATTATTATCATTTTGATCTATTCAATTATTATCATTTTATATATTACGATTTTAGTTTCATTAAATAATGAAATTATATTCAGTTATCTAAAACTACCCTTTTTATGATCATCATATATTCACTTAACATATTTAATAATTATCACATTTTAAAACCCTAAATAAGTGTTATATATCTCTCTTTTTGATGTTTCAATTTCCCATGATTATGAAGATGAGTATTGCACATGGGATGTCAAATAAGATAACATATATGTAGAATACTAGGGAGATGTAAATGAATTATTATATATTAATTTTATTCTTATATAGTGAAAATAAAATATCCATTAGTTGAGAAATACATGAGATTTAATATATTTTTTATTTTTAATTAAAATAATCATAGAATATATATGTTCACGAAACTGTATATATTAAAATACTTTATATAAGTGTAGAATTTATTGGAAAATAATCTATGTGATTCCAAAATTGTCTTAATGGGAAGTCTGTAAATATTTGTTTTTTGTAGTGG
Source organism: Viscum album (assembly GCA_963277665.1). Classification (NCBI taxonomy): domain Eukaryota; kingdom Viridiplantae; phylum Streptophyta; class Magnoliopsida; order Santalales; family Viscaceae; genus Viscum; species Viscum album. Next base: position 1,144,950,774 of record OY728138.1, read on the forward strand.
ATCCGGGAGTACCATATTGTGGAGTTATTTTTTGTACTATATAATTATTTAGAGAATTTTCTATATTATAATGTTATCAGCTGATGATGTTATGTCAATAAATATTGTTATGCTATGTCTATTCATAATATGAATACTATATATTACTAATTATATTAATTGAGGAAATTTTGACTGTTTTAGGGATTGTGATAATAATAATTAATTGGAAACCTAGGGGAAAATCTATTGTATAAGTCAATGTAAAAGATGACATCATGAAATTTTGAAAATGTATGGATTGAGTGATTTTCCAAGTAATGGAATACCTATCTGGATACTAAAAGTTGATTCAAGCTCTAAAATGTACGTACCTAGGGGGAATAAAAATTTAAAAAGTTTTTTGGATATTAAGTAAATCATCATCTCGTTTTAGAAAAATAATTCTAACTATTAAGCATGTTTGGAACTCCATTCCATTCTCATTACAATCCTTTTCAAAGGATTTATTTTGTTAATGATTTAGGATAAGAAGAATTAAAAAAATAATACATAAGAAGAATAGATAGAAGTAAGCATTATTATGTTTTAATTGAATGATAATATTATAATTGAAATAAATAATTTATTTGATGTTAAATTTTTCATGTAATTATCTTAAAATAATTCTCTTATGTTATTCATCAATCACACTAATTCATTTTGGATTTAGTAATTAGATGAATCCTAACGAAACCAAGTTAAAATTTGATACAACTGAAAATTTGAAGATTATCCTAATGAATAATTAAATGGTTTAGTAACTGGACTAATAAACAACATGATTATTCCAATCCAACTTTTAAGAACTACGATTACTAACATGAACATAGTTAAATTCCGAAACAAACAAAAAGAGAATGATTTTATCCAAAGTATTCTTAGGTGATAATGATGATTATATAAAGTGTATTCTATTTCAAAAATGTCAAAAATATGATAAGAAGACCCAAAGATAATATTTGAAAGAAATGGGAAATTCTTCCATTTTTTGAAAAAGAAAACAATAGAGAAAATGTTCTATAAGGGAAAAACAAATTAGTTTGGAAAATGAAAGGAAAATACATGTCTCATAGTCATACCTAATATATTTAGGTATATGCATCATTTAAAAATATTTCATGAAGAATATATATTTTTAGACAATATTGATTATTTATAATAGAAACTGATAATTACATTTTTGAGTAATTAATTTATTTATTGGCGGAGATTGTAACACCTTGAGATCTAAAATTATTATTTACTTCAAAACCTAATGTGTTTGATATCATTATTTAAATTTAAACCCATACCACAATGAATAATTGAAAAATATATTATTTTTATGATGGATTTTTTACATTAAAAGGTAATAACTGAGGTAAGTGATTAAAAAAATACCTAAAAATAAAATTGAAGGCCACTTTTAAAACTAAGTAAATAATGAAAATTCAATTATAGTAATAATATTACTAATAACAAAGATTGATACTATAAAATATAACATTTATAAAAAATGTAATTTTACTTTATTTACATATTATGGATAAAAAACTATTTTTTACATGAAAATTATATTAACATTAATTGTTTTATATTTTTTAATAAATAAACATAATAATCAGCAATATTTATTAAAATTTTATTTCCCTATGAAAATTTCAGTCATTTTTTTATGTAATAATATATAAAATTTTATTCACCAATTTTATATATTTGATAAGATAAAATATTTTCAATATTTTCAATATTTATGATCAAATTATTTAATGGGGTAAAATTTATCATTATTAATAAAATCATGATTCCATGGTAAATATTAGTTACCATGGTAAAATAATTGATGTTCCACAATTGATACATTGTTAAAAATGAGGTTTTTTAGTTAAATTTATCTATTTTAAAGTAATTTTTTAATATGGATTTTACAAATATAAAAACATAAATCCACATTTATTTAATTGGTAATAAATTTTTAATATGATTAAAAACACTTACTGATTAAAACTAAATTTTTCCATAGTACCATTTTTTTCATACATTGTTTCTATATTTATAATTAAAATTTTATGTATTTATTAATTTAATTATACTAAATATAGTAAAAAAAATTATTCATAACATTAATATATGGTAAGAAGGATGAAATTATATTTTTATTTATAAAATAATTACCATTGATTTACTAGAATGATGATTAATATGTGTTAAAAAAGGTAATATAATGTGGCTCTTATTTTACTATATCAATTATAGATATTGACTATCTAGAATAAATTTTTAGTTGTTAAATTCATACATAATTATATCACCAAATGATACACCGACAATTCACCTAATTCTCTTGAAATTATATTCTTACCCCTTACCAAACATTCTTTTCTAATGAGTTGCTTCTCTTTTTCACTAGTAAAAGAAGCTCACATCCACCCACATAAGTCAAGAACTATATATTGACATTATAATGAAACAATAACCATATTAGATCTGATAGAACCCATATAACAATTTAGAAACCCTATCCCGAAAAAATTTCCTCATTTCCATAATTTCCCAAGGATATTCTATAGAAAATACAAATCCTCAACAAAAATATTACTTACCATATAACTTTTTATCATTATCTTTCTAATCAAACATCTCCAAAGACATTATAACTATATTAATATAATTATATCAGGAATAAATAATATACTTTATTTTATTTTATTTATGTTTCGATAAATATTTATTCCCTTCACATTCAATCGAAAAAACGAAATTGTTTCTCATACACATGAGTAGACTACTGCCTCTATGAATAAGCCTTTTCATTTTTCATCACCGCCTTTCTATGAAGGTAATACAAATTTATTTATTGAATATATGTTTTATTAGTTTCATGATTTATATTATCAATATATAAATTATGAAGTATATAAGTAATACTATAAATCACCAATCATCATAAAAATAGACACATAAAACAAACCTACACCGAGGAAAATCAATTTCATTACAAGTGTCATAAAACATATCAATTAAATTATTCTTATAAATCATAACAATTTTGATTCCTCACTATAGTAACATCTAGATGATATCTTCATATGCTTATGAATATTTAAGCACCCCCAGACCCAGACTTCCAAATCAAGCATCAAAATCAAATAATAAACAAAAATAGCATTGATACACATATATGATTACAATATATCTAAAACATTTTCAATCCAATTGAAATTATGTTTATTGTTTTACATATCAAATACAAAAAAATACTAAATCTCATGTCCTATGAAAAAATAGAAAAATTTCAACTATATGTAGTGCTAATTAAACTATAACAATACTTAAACACTACACATAAATTCTCCATAGAATACACTTTTCTACTCATATTATAATTTATAAATCCATTCATAACTAAGGGAAAAGTAAACATAATAATGGATGAGTTTGGGTTCTTAATAAAAGAACAATGATTGAAAATCTTAATTTGATGAAAACATATACAATCCATGAGAATAACATGATATCATAAATATTACAGAATCAAAACAGTTGAGATGATAATTTAATAGCACAAAATAATGAATTTTCATCTTATAAGTGCGTGAAATGATAGGAATATGAAAAAAATAAAACATGATATCTTAAAAAAATCCAGGCTCTCTGCCTCATTACATAACATACAAGGCTCAACTCACTGACCATGCACTATAATATTTCCTTATATTAAAAAAATACCCAATCCATTGGAAGTCTATATAATGTTGGGTCAACCAACCACATAATTAAAATCATATATATGTGTTCCACATAGTTTCAATAAGTATAATTATGAATCCCATGGAATTTAAATAGTATTTATATCCTTTTCTTGTGGTTCTGTAAGGAGGCATTAATGATTTCACCAATAAACATGAAATGATAAACCCCTAGAAAATGAATGGGTAATCAATGAAGTTAATCATTATTCATTATAAATGAAACTCAATTAACATTATCATGAATATAGTGTTTAAATCATATAAGAAATGGATATATTTTTTAGAAATTAATTTCCTCAAAAAATAAATTTATTGGGAATCTATGTAAACACCATTAAATAAAGTAGTGAAACATATGGTATTGATAGAGGAAATGAATATGAAGTAATTCGTGCCTATGCATATAGATGAATAGGAATAATTTTTTTTTTGTATTTCAAAACAGATTTAGAAGACAATTTTATAATCTATATAGATAAAGAATGTTGAAGGAAAAATTTGAATAATACCGATGATCAATAAAACCAGATAGATGTAGAAAACTCGAATAAAAAGACATAAAAATTACTTGAAAATATTAATTTTCCTTGTTCATTGAAAATAATGAAAATAAATATTTTTTAAACCCTGGAAATAAAAATTAACTATTATGAAAACCCAAAATAATAGAGAAGAACTCTCTTAGAAAATTAAATGAGCCATGGGGAGATATGTTTACATGAAAATGTGTGAATGATATTCCTCATGGATTTAAAAATACATAAATACACTATTAAAATCATTTCTATTAATTTTTTTTATGAAATTAAATGTAGATAAAATTTTTATTTTTAAAAAAATTAGTGATAGAATAATTTTTGGAGAATTTTAATACAATACATTATAAAAAAATGGTTTTGATGATAAATCATGACAAAATTGTTTATAGAGCATTAAAAACAATTAGTGATTGGAGCTTCTTATAAAGTTTGTTAACAACATTAATTTACAAGAGTTTAAGGTAATTTTTAATTGTAATTTCATTTTTCTAGAAAATAATTCTGATAGGTAGGATATGGATATGGATATGAAAAATAATTACCATTAAAAATTATATGAATTATTTTTTTCTTCATTTTGATTTCGTTAAAGATTAATTTCATAAAGTGGGATGATATAAATAATTATAAGTAATATAACTTGAGAAAACTGATATATAATACTCTAAATGATATTGGTAGGAAAAAACATGGCATATGAAAATCTATTATATATTTTAAAACACATGAGAAAAAAAACTTATGTAAAGAAAGATATTACGACATATATAGTACTTTAATCAAGAACCATGATGAAAAAATAACAATAAAATGAACCTAAAATACCTTGAGTAAATGAAATTTCATTATAAAATAATAGTTTACCATAATATCAACGACATAAAAGCAAATTGTTTCGTCAATTAAAAGATGTATGAATGAGGGGAGTTTGAGACCAAAATACCTTACCATATACGCACACAAAGTCAATAACATTTGAACATCCTATAAAAAATATCTTAATCATATCTTAAATAAAATTATTAATCTATATAACCATTTTATATAAATATTTTGAACTTATTTACTATAAAAATAGTTGTTCGGAAGAGCATATTTTTTACATTACCTATTAATACAATCAGTTGTCTTGCATATGATTTGTAGTGTTAAGGTTAATCCTTGATATTTGATATGAATTTCATCATTCCAAGATTACCTATGGTTCTATAAGTCATATGTCATGATTATTTATAAATTTACACTTTCATCTGATGATATTTTTCAATTACAAATCTTAGAGATGAAGTTAGATAAAAATATATTTAGATAATTTTCACTGAACGTAGATGATATGCTATGGACATGTTTAAATATTTATATTTTAATTCCATTATCATTATAAAATATTTAAAACCCTATTTATAATTATTACATAAATTATGTGACATTTTTTAATAATTCACTATATAAACATAAAAACTACACTAAATTAGGTAATTAATTATCTAGAGCAAAATCACATCGTAAAGAAGAAATGTGTAAGTAACTAATTTTACACGGTGCTAATATAATATCTATTGAAGCAAAGAAATTTAATATATACAATAAATATCTATAAAAACAAGTATATTAAACATTAATGATGGGCATATTAAAAAATTAATGTTTTCATTCATGGATGCAGTATTCCACCCAAACATATGAATAATGAACCCTTTTCTCAATTAATGTATATAGAGATGGTATATAAAAATGTTCAACAAAAAAATTCATAATTAATGACATTTTATTCAATAAAATGTATGTAAAAATTTACAAAATTACATGAGAATATACCATCCAAATAATTTATATTATATTACTTTTAGAATAAACATAACTTCTTTGATATCTTATGATACATGAAATAACTAGTTTCTTTACTAGCATGCATTATACGTGAGACTGAGTTTTACAAAACAAAAAAAATACTATAAATAATATTATTTAATATTATGTTAATGGATTATCTATTAGAATGGATGGTATTAATATTTTTAAATAAATAAAAAAAAATATACTTTACAAACTTTTATCATTTTTATTATTGGTTAGAAAAAATAAGAAACATTTAAAAGAAACATAGAAATGTTTTGTAAAAAATAATATTTTTTCTATATAACCATTTAAGCATGTTCTTAACCCAAAATTTAAAATTAAAATATCAGAGTTTTATAAAGTATTAATGATAATATAAATAGAACTTTTGAAACATAGATAAAAAATAATCTTTGGGTGATTTTTTATTAATTTTCTAAAATATTATTATTTTAGGTCTCGTGAAAAGTTCATAATTTTAATTTAAAACCACCTTTTCATTAAAATGATTTATAATATTAAATTATTTTATAAATTGGTTTTAATTTAATTTGAGTTCAATTTTTTATCAAATAATCTAGTTTTATAATTTTAATCATTTTCATATTGAATTTACAAAATTAATAATGATAAACATTTGAAGATTTTCACATTAAAAACAAGATTTCCCACAATTTTTGAAAAATTAATTTTAAATTAAAAATTTCCCCTTATATGAATTTGATATTGAAAATTAGAGAACATATTTGGAATATAGATTATATATAATTTCTAATAATTTTCAATTAGTTTTTTTCCTAAATCAATAGTGAAAATAGTAAATATATATTAGCACATTTAATAAAAAAATGGGTTCATTGGGGGGTTAAATATAAATGATAATGGTCAAAATGACATATTAACATCTATAAATACTATTTTATAACCATATTTAGTCAATTAATCATATATGTTTCTATAATGGACAATATTAAACTCTTTTATGACATGAATAACTTTGGGCACTCAATTATTTTCAAAAATTCAAATAGTGTCCCCTCCCCTAGTTATAAAAGTCTAACAATGTCCTCTATTCTCCCCACCATTAAGCATTTTTAGGTAAAATTTTCTTTGAAAAAATAATATCCAAACATCCATCACCAAATCCTATAAGCCTTATTATGGGCATAAAACCAACCTACGAATGCTTTAGCCAAAACCTAATGTATATACCTGACGAAGAGGTATTGTCCTCCAATGAGTGTCTTTATTTTATTTCTTTCTACACCTTCATAAATTATTATCAAATCATGATGATATAATATTATAAGTATATTAAAGAAAATGATATATTTTTTAGTATATTCTCTTGACCTAGTACCACTTACACTTCAATAAAATGGGATATAAATTTATCAATCAAATGTACAATAGGATACTGTCTCCTGAACCGATTTTCATTATTTTTTCCATTACCACTATTTTTGGTTATGAATAATGATGGATATAAAGTAAATATATGATATTTATAACATATTTATACATATATATTCATTATATCATATATAATATTTTAATTTACTTTTACTTATGGGATACAACAATGTCGCTTAGGTGTACTATGGACTACCACCTCGCAATGTAATGTGATTCATATTTCATTAACGCTTTACAAGGAATGTAATAAGGTTTGAATTAATGATTATATGTGATATAAATTAACAAATTATTATATCAATAAAATATTATTCATTTTTTATGCATAATATATATCACATTATTTTTTACATACTAACTCACTTAAAGATGATTACATCATTCTTGTACATGTGGAATGCCGCCTTTAAAAGTGACGTGACTCTATTTTCATCACCAAAATACATGGATGATATATATAAGTAAATTTAAGTAAATCATTTGGTATATATGATATAATTATAATTATTTTAATATAAAATATTACATTCTTTCATTCCATACCGTTCATTAAAAAATGGAAATATTATCCATGCGTACGTATGGCCTACGTTCTCAATCATTATAACAAATTTTTTTTATTAAAATCATTTCATGATTAGTTTTAAATATATAAAAATTTGATTATTACATAATTATTGTTATTATAGAGTTTATTTTACTGTATAATTTGACAAAGAACCAGATATTTTATGACGAAACAGACATGATAAAACATGACAATTAACACATGAAACATTAAAAATAATGAAGGATCTTTAAAGAATGGGTCATAAGATATTATAAAAGGATCATTTATGATATTATAAATATTAATATTTTTTTTATAAGTAAATTAAATGTTTAAAAACACTAAATAAGATGTTAAATCATGATCATTCATAAATAAGTTTGAGGTAAGAGATATCTTAACTCAATATCCCCACATTGGTTTGAACTTGTACTTCGTTGATCATTTCATTATAATATTATATATGTAAGTAATTTTTTTATTATATAATTTTTTTATGACTCATTTTTATATGTATTTATAGTTTATAAACAAAATTTGTTTCATTATTAACTATCAGTTCAATGTTATGATCATTTTAAGGGTTTACTTCTCAATATCATTTTAATCACGAGTGTATATTATTGAATACCAGTTGATGGAAATTAAATTTCCATTTACAAGAAAAACCATTAATTTTTATTTTTATATTTTTATGAATGATATTTTCAGTTAATTGTACCATTTTACCATTATTTAGGAAAATCAAATAGGGGTTTTTTAATGAAAATCAGACTTTATTTATCTCTTCGGTCGGAAATCTACTTTTCTTCCAACACTGTGATTTATAAAAAAAAATGTTTTGTAAACATTAAAAATTATTTATGAAATTAATTATGGCCCATAATAAATTTTTATAACATTTCATTAATGAATTATTTTTCTCATTTGGATTTTATTGAAAATGTGTATGAAATATTTGTTTTAATGTGTATTTAATGTACATAACTATCCATAACCATGAAATACAAATGATTTAAATATTAATATATAAGTTTTCAAGTTTAATTCTAATGATAATTATTTTGAAAATGTTAAAGTTTTTCAAAATTATTTTCAATATTAAATGGACATCTTCCTCAAAAATGTTTTAATGAATTTTTAATGTTATTTTTATTCATCATTGACATAAACTATTAATTGTATATATCATCCACTGGGGAATGTTGTATGTATATCATAATTATAATTTCATTGAAAGGATTATGATAAGTTTTAATATTATGTTTATCTTCTGATACCATTCTCCATATTACTCTTAATGGTTTATGGTTAGGTCTATTGATTGGGGAATGTATTCACATTTCATAGGATTATTTTTCACTATGAATGATTATATTGATTCATATTATTTGATTTATATAAAAAAATGGAATTAGTATGTGATGGGTGGTCCCCAGATAATGATATCCCTTAGATGTATAGACATGTCTCACGAGAAAAATTTGTTAGCTAAATTAGACGAGTTTCAACCCATACATTTAAACCCTATTAAGGATAGATCTTAATAGTAACTATCATAGAAATATATCATGGTATTGACTATCATGATGATAAATCTTGATAGTTCATACATATAGAATTATGCAATCTATCATTTGGAATTCAGTTATTTATATTCCATATGATTATCCAATTAGTTAGAATATCCATGGTTTAGTTTTCAAGTACATGTGATTATTAATATGAAAATATATTATTAGTAATTATTCATACCATATTTGGTTGAAGATAATTTTTAAATTGAATGTGATTCATGTACATACCATTCCATGTTTATTATGATTATTTATTCAAAAAATATTCTAATATACATAACCCTTATTGAGTTTTTGATCTCACCCATTGAATGTATCTTTTCTCCAAGAACCTATAATGTGTACATTGTTTGATATGAAAGGATATTTAAGAGAAAATTGTGTTATTATATTACAAAAGTATGTTTTATTTTTTATTTTCAATTCTAATATAAGGATAAAATATGTATCATTTTCACCTAGACTAATAGAAATTTTCATTCCTTCAAGATCTGATTATATGAATTTACACTAATTTAATAAATCAATCACTAGATCTGGGATATTGGGGTTAGGGTCATTATATTTGGTATCATCATAAATTTATTCTAAACCTTGGGAACTAAATATAGTAAATCATAGATTATGGAACATAAACATATAGTAAACATTGTCTTTAAGAATATAATAATATCCTCAAATTTTATTAAGGTAGAGATTATGTGGGTTTCCTTCCAATACGTACCTATATAGATAGTATAAGTGGATGTTCTTCAATAACATACATACATAGGAGTAATAAATTTGAAAAGGGTGAATTAGTATTAAACAATTTATCACCTGGTGTATGAATACACGACTTACTAAGCACCTAGATTAACACTACCCGGCTATATACATAAATTTTTTAAAATATTCATTATAAAATATTCATTATAAAATATTGAGATGGACTTTGAAAAATAGATATCCAAAAAGTTGACATGTTTATAATTATTAGATTAGTTTTGAATAATTTTTTTAGTTTATGTTAATTATTTCAAAATATTTTTAATTATATATTATGTTCCATAATGATATTATCTAATATAGTGTGTGCCATTATCAAGAAATGAAACCTAGTAGACGTAGTGGTAACCATATCAATGCACATAATATAAAGGGTAATAATGGGTATTTTTTAGATGGTTCAAAGATAATAATTTGATAGGAACAAGTATCTGATAAAATTATCATCATATGATAATAATGTTTCATGCACTAACAAGAAAAATAAATAATTATATAAATTATGGTGTCAAAGGGAAGCATTTGATGAAAAATATTTTAGGAAAAAGGAAAGGTAATTTGATAATGAGAAAATGATTTTTACAATATGTGATATTTTTGGAAACAAATATCCTATAAATTTTGTGAAAGTAATTATATTTTAATTAAATTATAGAGTGAAATGACACCGTTATTGTGATTACAAGGGAAAGAGAAAAGTTTTCAATATACATTGGTTCAACTATTAAGAGTTGGTGAACTATAAAAATCGATGTCCCAAGAATCAATACAATATATTTAAAAATAATCTAGTCTGTTATGGTTATGCTCATTCTACTACCACATATGAAGATGATTGATTAAATTTCATGTGATTGTATTCAAGGATTATATAATTTTAGTATTTTATGAATGATAACCAATTTATATGAATTATGATATTTATAAGGATTAGATTTTAGAACATTTTCTCCAAGTATTTGAAATTATATATTTAATGGTAATAAGAAATGTTATTTAGTGTAAATTTTATCTTCTTATAAAACACATGATTGATGGAAATCCAACCATTCATGTGTATATGATGTTGTGATAATGGTTTTGGGATACGAATATGTTTGATATGGATAAAGTAAATTGGATAATGATTAATACCATGGAACTAAATAATGATTTGTTAAAATGGTGGTTTATACTATCATTAATGTATTTTTCAACGTATTTGTATTTAAGTAACATATCAATTAATCTATTTTTTTACAAAAGGGATAAGTAATAATTAATGTCTTCAATAATATTTTCTGGTAATTCAGGTTATTACCACGTTTTAGGAGAATAAATGATTAATTTATTCCCATGTTTAGTATGTAATGATTATAAGACACTTCATACATTAATGGGGATTAATTGTATGTTTATTTTTTAAATTAGGTGACATTCTTTCTATATTCTTGGATCTTGATATTTTTTAATTATTATATGTTTAATCATTCTTGAAAGGGTTTAAGTTGATCATTGGATGATGTTTTAGAGATTAATTTATTCCTTCACTGATTTTGGATTTATACATATTGGATAAATTATGCTAACCATATTGGTTTTAGAAAATATTAATATACATAAGGATGGACTTTTCACTATTTTATGGATCCTAAGATTCATCAAAAGTAAATTTTAGTTCTTCATGTGTAGAAAATTATTTTTTGGATATTGATTTATCTGTGTAAGTGAAGGATTGGTAATTGAAATAATCACAAAAAATGATGAATTTCTCTTTATGAAATGAAAAATATCACATAAAAATATTTATTTAAATTTTTAAAAATTACAATAATCCCTCATCTTTAGGAAAATTATATTGAAATAGAATGTTTTCATAATACCTTCATTTATGATGAACTAATTCTTATTTAAATCAGAAAATATTTTTCGATTTGAGGGACATAAATTTCCTCTAATCATTCAAATTCTTCTGATCAATGAAATTTAATATTGTCTGTATACATTTAGGATTTATTCCATGTCCATATATTCACATTACACTAATGTTTTCCTATGTATAATCCTAGTTGTATTATATTCCATATGAGTTTTATACATCAAAATATCCATTTTTAATAAAATATTTTATTAACTCTTTTTATGATGTGCGTTTTCAACAAAATATTTTTATAATATAAAACCTACATTTCTAAAATCAAGTTTAAATTTTTAGTATGAAATTTATTTAATGTTATAATGTAACATCACAAAATAGGATAAGAATTAAATTTTATTCAAAAAGATATGTGAAAAAAACATTGTAGATAATATTACACCCCAAAAATATTAAAATATATTTATTTTATAATATATATAATTTCTCTAATATCATAAAATATATTCAAAAATTATTTTCTTTAATATCTTACATTTACAATATGACTGAGTTTTACTGAAAAATAATATATTATTAAAAATATTATTTAATATAACAATTATCGATGGGAAACTGGAATGGATAGTACGAATATGATTAAATGGATCATGAAACTATATATTTTACACATATTTATTAGTTAAATATTTGGTTAAATATAAAATAATAATAATATATAATAATATAGAAATGTTTTTTTTGGAAATTGTATGTTTTCTAAAATAAGGATTAATAATTCTTTGCACACATAATTTAAAATAAATGGATAACACCTTTAGAAAATTTATATGAAAAAATAAAAATTATCTTCTATATTATGAAAAAAAATTATTTTTAGGGGATACTTTTGGAATTTTATGAAAACTTCAATTTTTGTTAAATATTGAAAATTAATAAATTTTAATTTAAAACTGAATTTTTTTTAAATAATTAAAATTGAAAAATAATATTTTTAAATGATTTTAATGTAAAATTATTTAAATATTATATAATTTAATTAAATTATTTTTATTATAATCAATTTTATTATGATTTTAGATATTAAAACTTTATAATCTTTGGAACATTTTCGCAATAAAAACCCACCTTGTCATCATGTCTACAATATTTATTTTAAACTAAATTTTACCAATTATTTGAATTGAATTTGGAAATATGTATTGAATATTTTTAATAATAATTATTTAAAATTCATAATAAGTTTAATTTAATATTTGTTGAATATGATTATTGAAAAAAAAATTGATTCCTTGGTTAAAGTTAAAATTGGTTTACCATGGTTTAAAAAATGACAATGATAAAAATGATCTATTCTATTGTATAAAAATTATTTTCAGGTCATATTTTGACCTATAAACCTATAATTTTATATAATGGAAGATGTTTTCTCTTTTGACATTTGGAAAACGTTGGAGAAGTCAGTTAGTTTTAAAAAATAAAAGTATCTCCTCTCCCCCACCTATAAAAGGTCATCCCCTATACTCTCTTATTCACACCATAAAAATTAATTTCATTGAAAATAACTACCAAAATCACTCCCAAATTCCCTCCCCTCATCATAAAAGTGTTATTTTGGTCATAAATTCAACTTATAAAGGCTTTAGTGAAAATATAATGAGGATGCCCGAGGAACATGTATCATTTTTCCAAGAGAATCCTTATTTTATTTCTCTCTACACTTCCTTGAATTAAAATTAAAAATTATGATATAATAACAAAAATATACTAAATATACATATTTTTTTTTGTGATAATGGAGTTATATACAACCACATTTACCTCTATTATATGGGTTACAAAATCATCATTCATCTTTATAAAGGACAATCACCTCAAAAACCAATATCATTCATTTTTTCTATTACAACCATTGGAGGTTTTGTATGATGATGGATGTAAAGTATATATATATGGTAATTATAACATATTTATAAATTTTTAGTCATTATATAAAATATATATAATTTTACTCTCTATTTTTAAGGGATATAATAAAGCTTCTCTTTTATATGGTGGATTACAGCCTCACCAAGAAATGTGATTTGTCTACCCCTAATGCTTTATATGGAATGTAATAAGGTTAATTGTAATGATTATATTTAATATAAATGAAATAATTATGATATTAATTAAATAATTATCATTATTTAATGATAATATATATCATTTTTATTACCTTTTATCTCACTTAATGTTGATAACATTGTTCATGTACCCATGGACTACTGCCTTTATAAAGAGACACAACTATCTTTTCATAACCACAACACATGGATGTTATATTGAAGTAAATTTAATTGGAAAATATGGTATATATTATATTATTATTATTATGGTATTATAAAATAATACATACATTGTTTCTATAATGATAATTTAAAAATGGAATTGTTACCAATACATACGTATGACATACTATATCCATGAACGTAACATAGATCATTTTTCATAATAATATTTCTTGACTGGTGATAAAAGTAAAATTGATTTATTAATTTTATAATTATGTCAATATTTTTATAGATATGGAATAAATATGAAATATGTGCATTATTTGTATCTTTTGTGATGAATCATGAATGAGAGAACATGTTAATTAACACCAGAAATAATAAAAATAATGTAAATAATGAAATATTATTAAATTAAAGGTGATAGTATGTTTATAAAGGATATTATATTATATTAAAAGTATTAATATTTTTATATAATAATTTAAAAACATTTTTAAAACTACAATACATTTGGTTGGGTTCTTGATGTAAGATATTTCATAACTCATTTTTCACACATTAGGTTTAACATATACTTCATTTATTATATAATAATATGATTATGTGTTTCATGAATGAGGATTATCATTTTTTTTAATTTATAGTTGTTTGGTTTATATTTTTAAATGATACACATTATAGATTCAATTAATAAGTCTTATAATAATGTTATGATCAATTTAAGGGTTTATTTAGCAATTTCATTATAATCAAGATTGTTTATTCTTGAATATAAATTGGAGGAAATTAATTGAAATTTTATTTATACACCAAATAAATTTTATTATCCTCTGGTTAATAATGATATTTTCATGTAATTGTATTATTTCCACTCTCTGGTACTTAAATTAATAAAGAAATGGGTTTTAAAAACATAAAAATTCATTTGTCATTTTGGTTTGAAATATGTATTTATTCCATAACAATGTATTCAATATATTTTTTTAAAAAAAATTAACCATAAAAATGATTTTAAAGGAATTTTGACCAATTTTTATAGTTTCAAACTGTTTTTAAGAGGATTGATATGCGTTTTTTAGATTTTAACAATAATTTTAAAGAAGTGTTCATTTTAATGTGCATGGGATGTATTTAATTTTTCACTGAAATGAACTTGAAATGTTTTAAAGAATAATTTATATTTATTCATGTTTATATCCAAGGAAATGTATTTAGAAAATGTTTTATTTAAAAAAAACTCAAAATAAAAAGGATATATTCCATAGGAATATTTTTAGTGAAATTTTATTGAATTTATATTCATCAAATCATGAAAACATTATTTTCATTCTGATACAGCATAAAAATGTTGTATTGATATCATCATTATTTTTCTTCAAATGGGTTTTGATCAGTTTGAATATTGATGAGCTATTTTGATACAATTATCGACATTTCTCCATATGGATTATATATATGTTTATTTATTACTGAAAGTATTCCCACCATGTATTATTGTTATTCAATATGAATTTTTCTGTTATTTATGATTCTCTCATTTATATTATGGACAAAACATATCGAGTATGTGATGGGTGGGGACAAGTTAGTTATATCCCCTCAATTCATTGATAAGTCTCATGAGGCAAATCATTTTTCCCAATCAAATGGGTTTCTACACATATATTTAAATTTCCTTGAGGATATTTTTTAATATTAAATGTATCAAGTAAATATCTTGATAATAAATACCTTTACGATATATCTTGATTTTATATAAATAAAAAATTATGAACTAAATCATTATCAATTGAGTTATGTATATTCTATGTGATTGTATGATTAGTAAGAATATATATGGTTCTATTTTCAGGATCATGTCATTATTTATATAAAATTATTCGATGATCATTTATTACATACTTATTATGATCAATTTATTTTTTAAATGGTATGTGTTTTTGTTACATAACCTTCTATTTTTGTTATGCTTATGGATTCATGATAGATTTTAATGTACTTAACCATTACTGAGAATTTAATCTCACCATTATCTATTTTATTTCCCCAAGAACCCATTACCTATATTATATTTAAAATGAAGGAATATTATAGAAGAAATAATTTTATTCTTGAAAAAAATTATATGGTAATTTATGTTTTCCAATTTAATTTATGACTTTGGTATGTATCTAATTTACTAATACTATTAATGTATTTGGTATTTCATAATGCACTTTGATGTATATTATGCCAATTAATTTAAGAAGGAATTGTTCAGGGATACTAGTGTTAAGATCACTTAAAAAATAATTATTCTTAAATTAAAAAAATGGTATAAAAACCATATTATTTCATTAATTAAAATTTTAGGTCCATCCAAGTTAGGTTGTCATGTGAAATCAAACATTTCATTAATAGAGGAATTAACCCACACATACACATTATTATTGATATAATTCCTTAATAAATGATGAAAATTTAGGTAAATTTAATATTTGATCATTTAATAATATTAAAAGTTATATAAAAACATGATTATTCATAAAACCCATAATTAATTCCATCCTTAAGAGTCGGTGATGAATAAAACACCTTTTTTCGTCAAGACAAAAATCCACACATATACAAGTTCAATGTATTTTTTTATTTATGGATGATATAAAATTAATTTATAATTTTCATGAGATTATTATATTTAAATTTACGTATTTATATGTTAATAAATTAATTAAATTATCAAATTTAAATAAAAGTTTAAATAATAACATTAAAAAGAAAGACTAAGAGGGTACTTTTGCTAATACCGTGAACAAAGATATTCAAGGGAATTATCCTTTGAAATAAAGGGATCAAGATAAATAAATAATGAAAACGCATATGTTCTTATGGTAATATTATATGAGTAAATTTTAATGTATGTTTATAGTAAATAAAAGTTAGGGTTGTACCTTGAATAGGTGGGAGTTCTCCCGTTTCAATGTCATTAAATTTATTGTTCTGGGAACCCATTCACCAATTAAATTACTTAACCACTCTATTCAATTTCAAAGGAACCCATAAATAAAATTACGAGGTAATATCAATGATATGGATATAAATACCCCCATCAAATAATTTTGCGCGAATTATTGAGTGAATTTGTTTTTTATTATTTCACTTTTCACTTTACCCACATGCACTTTTTATGGGTAACTTTTACTTCCACCCAATTTAATTAATGAATGAGATCTTGCATAATATCTCTATTACCACTAAATTTTACTACAATAATTTTATATATGATATTATGTTAAAAATATATAATTAATGTTATTTTAAGATCATAATTTTATAATATACACAATTAGTGTGTAAAAATAGTTTTAATAAAATATTGTTTTTTGTAGAAAATTTTATTTTACACGAATAATTGTTTTCTTATTTTCCAAAAACCACATTATGGTTTATTGGGAAACATAATGATTTATAATACAACTTTTTAGAATGACTAAAATCTCAACATATCAATTAATATCAAATTCCAACCCCTACTACTACGATACTCTAAAAATTTAAAACTCAAACAATATTCCAGGCTACCACATCTGGCCACAAACCCTGAGAAGAATTATTGCTTGATCCATAAACCCTAACATACCCAACAAGACCATCATTATACAAAACACTATTAAGATACCACCATCATCCATAACACCGATGAGAACGACCAATGAGAAACCTACACATCCTCATCATTATAACCGTAGCAGCCATAGATATAAAAAATTAACCAGATAAACTAATAAATTAAAAAAATTATCAAAATACATCAATGTCAAAAAGAAAAACCATCAATGTGAAAGGACCATCTTGAGGATGAAGAACCTAAAAAAATATAACCATCATAGCACACATGAGAAAATGAAGATATCTATTAATGTTTCTTGATACTAAACAACATATTCCCCAAACAAGTTTCAAAATATATCAATATTTAATATGAGAACACCCCTCAAACCCTAAATAATTTCTATGATAATGAAGAACTGAAAAAAACTAGAAATTTTTTAATTAACGTTGTTGATGCCAACTCTAAATGCCTTGATCGTATAAGGGGATTGCACCTGGAACACCAACGACCACTAAATCACACATCCAAAAACACCTTTTAACCACCACATGGGACCCAATATGTAGATGACCATGATGTTAGAGTAGGTATCTGAGTGGATGAGGTCTTCAAACATTCACATTATCAGTGGGGAAGAAAACAAGAATCCATCAAAACAAAATCAAATTGACTCATGTATTTCCTTGGATACTATCGATAGATAATGAAAAAAAACATAATATCTTAGTAATGATTGTTCTAGATCTGACTTCGAGAGGTATAGTGGAATGAGAGATCATAACAAGGGTATGATATTCTGATAAATTAAATAGAATAAAACCATCATTTTTCACAAAAACTTCCCTTGAATGTATTCATCATCATCAAGGGTGAAAATTAAATGCACCATCACCCGAGTGGTACACTACGATCTCGACCCATTATCCCATTACAAAAGTAGAACATCCATCATCTAAATGACAACCTATTTAATCAGAACTAACATGAAGTATAAACTTATCCAAACAAAGAACTGATTGGACAATGAAACTGGAGAGAAGAGATAGACTCTGATAGAGTCGAGAGAAAGGGGAAAAGAGAGGAGGAGAGTAAAGAGGGATGGATAATGGGGAGGGGGAAGTCACGAGAGAGTATGGATGAGATCCTGCACCCTCCAAATCACTACTGAGGACAACCACAAGAAGAGCGCATAAAATATTTGTGTGAGTTAAAATTATTTATATCAGTAATTTTTTTGAAATTAACTAAATTATAATTAATAATTTAATGTTTTGTGACATTAAAATAAATCCATATTTTATGTTTACCAAAACACAATTCATTTCAAATTAAATACATAAAACAATAATTTTTATTAATGTAACATTTTACTTTATTTCTAAAAACTTGTTCCATGAGTTTTCAATGTTGAAATAAAATTATAGAATGAACAATGTTATTATTTAAATTCTTATTTAATCATATAAATTTTTTGACCTTATAGTTTTTTCTTATATTTGGATAAAATCATGAAAATTGTAATTTAAAAAAAACTATATTTTCAATTGAAAATTTATATTTTTATAAAATAATTAAAAATTAATAATAATTAATTTTTTATATTATAAATAAAAAATTGATGTAAATTTTATGTAATTATATTTCTAAATAAATAAATTTAATGATTAATAGGAAATAATAAATATAATGACAATGAATTTTATTTAAAATTATCATTGTTAAACATTATGTGTTCCTAATATTATTCCATTTTAATTTTATAAATTAAATAATTTAAATATAATATATAATATATAGTTATCTTACTTTTTATCGTAAATACATTATAAAGATGATTATTTTAATTTAATAATAAATCATAACCATCATATTAGTGTGTGTGTGTAGAAAGATATAGAACTCCATAAAATTTAAAAAATAATATATATATATATATAATGATATCTTTGGATGATACATTCCATCACTACATAAATATATTTCATACTCACACTTTTTTTTAAATCATTAATTTGAGAGTTCAAAAATTCTTACATGTTTTCATAAAAAAAAATTAATTATATTTAAACATTAATATCTATCATAAAACATGAAGAAAAATATTCTTCTTATATTTAGTTAAAACAATTATTAATCTTTCCATAGTATAAATATTATTTATATCCTTATTTTCTAGATATAAACCACTTACCAATTATGTTGATACATTACCAAACACATTTATTCCCATATTTTTTATAATTAATAAATTTAACCTTTTTAAATTCATAATTCTTATTACATGATATTTTATGAGACCTCATCCTTTTAATTCATTCATGTGTTTTGTACTTAGATTATGTAAACATTTTTAAACATAACCTGTGAAGGATAATTTGGAATAATAAATATTTTTCATTCCCTAGTTTTTGTCCCAATATATTGCAGTTTGGGACAAACACCACATTGTCCATTACATCCATTATTTTCAT
Organism: Viscum album; assembly: GCA_963277665.1. NCBI lineage: Eukaryota > Viridiplantae > Streptophyta > Magnoliopsida > Santalales > Viscaceae > Viscum > Viscum album. The sequence continues at coordinate 1,144,971,409 of OY728138.1, forward strand.
GGTACACTCTCACTCCATACATTACATTAAAAGACATTATAGGGATGATGATACCTAAATGAGTGTATTTAAAATGGGAAAACTATGATGTGGGATGAAATTAATAATAAATTATGACCATAACATAACTTATGAATCTTCAACTTCAATATAGATTATCCATGTTCATTTTACTCTTAGGTTGTATAATTTAGTTATCTTTAATTAATGTATATATTAAAATACTCCATATTTATTTGTAAATATAAATTAAATTAGCCAAATAATATTTCATGGGTGTGTCTAGCTATGTTTATAGTTAACACCCATTAACCATGAACTAGAATGATCAATGAGAAATACCAGACCAACTATTTTCAAGCAATTACCCCGGGGCGAATCATTTTTAAAACCACTTCAACATTAAAGTATCTATATAAAGATGTTATTTATCATAAAACCACACAATATATTATTTACAAAAATTTTAGGAGCTTCTCTTATAGTCATAATTATACATAGGTTATCCACTAATGTTTTATTGTCATAATCCCCTATATAAATAAATAATTCTACACTTCCAACCTAATAGTTTATTAATACCATTAAAACTAAGATAATAATTAAATCATGAAACCTTTATTTCAATAGTATATCATCAATAATATTCAAAAACTAATTAAATAACCATTAATGTTCCCTCCCTAATATAATACCTACTCTCGTTCCCCCAAAAATACACTCCTGGATCATGTATTGAAATAATTATATGAGAATACAATATTAGATGAACATATATACTTACAATATATTTATCACATATACAATCTAATTGACCATCATGATTTCAGTGTTATAGTGTTATTGGGAAATCATAAACAGTGAAATATCATGTTTTTTTAAATAAATACACATTTTCCCATAGTAAAAGAAGTTAATTAAACCCTAATTTGTCTATAACATTGATAATTTGTTCTACATATAATATAATTTGTTAGGATTGGAATATTTAACATTTTAATTCATTAAATGGTTAAAATTAAACACAATAAGGGGTGATATAAACTAACCTATAAGTGAATAACCAATGTAAATAATAATCGTGACACAAATAATTCAAGTCCAGATGTATAACAAGATATCATAATGATAATGGAATCAAGACATGTGAAATGATAACATAAGATCCTGAATGTGATTGACCATATAATAAGTGTATGAAATCATATAATTTTAGTAATAGCTATGCATGATATTATAATTATAATTCAACTTAGAATTCCTTATTTATATATCATTGTTATCTAAGCTCACTACCTGTGTACTATGATATCTCCTGAGATTGAAATACTAACAAATTAAATTAATGGATATATAATTCCATTCATACCCATCATATAATGAAAATAATACATATGTGTTCTATATTTCCTCAATCAACATATCATAAAAGACTAAGGAAATGAAATTGGGTTTATATATCTTTCAAGTGGTTACCTATGTAAGAATTCATTATGTCATCAATAAAAAAGCATATAAATCTATAAATAATAGTTAGGTATCCAATTATTATATGTATATTTATAGGTAAATACCACTTTATAAAGGTGATTTTAAATATTGTATTTTTATCCTATATAAAATATAAATATGGTTTAAAAACAAAATCTCCAAAATATCCATTTAGTAGGAATATAGGTGAACACAATTAAATCAGGTAGTGGAATATAGATAATTAACTGATGAAAATAATTGGATGTAAATAATTCTTATAAAATTAGAAGATTTTTTATTAAAAAATCATTAATTAATCATTCCATAGTTGTAAAATATAATTTCATTATCTTCCCAAATAAAAAAGGATAATTGTATGATTTTAATAATATCCCTGATTAAGTAAACCACATATATGAATTACAATTATATAATAATTTTTAAAATTTCATTGAAAATATGAATTTAACTTTTTCTTTGAAAACATTTAAAAATAAATATTATTTTAAAACATTAAAATAATATTTTCCTTATTTTTAAACATGATATTATAGAGTGGAAGTCTCATAGAAAACCCCAAAGGTGATAGAAAGGAACATTTACATGGGAACATATAAAAAATATTCCTTTTGGTAGAAATCAACCCATGAAAAAAAATTAAAATATTTCCTTTTAATTTGAATTTTTCAATAAATTCAACATTTTTCAAAATTCAATTTTAAAAAAAATTAAATACCACATTTTGGAACATTTTAAAATATTAGATTAAAATATTTTTTTAAAAAATTAATCATATACAATGTAATTAATTTCCATTACACCAATTTTGTTAAAACCACATCATAAAAATTATTTTATATACTTTGATTGATATGTGGTGAAGATATGTTCATAATTAATTAAAAAACAAAAAAAATACATTAACAATAGGTAAAACATGGATATGGTTGAAATTTATGAGTTATTTTTATCGACATAATTCTTTTATTTAAGGAAATGTTTCATCAAATATGATAATATTAATGAACAGAAATAATATATTTATAGAAAATGGAAGTATAAAATTTTAAAATATAATGGCTGTGAAAAATACTTGGAAGATCAAAATAAGGAAGAAATTTCTTGATTCATATGAAATGGACTTCAATTGAGAATGAAATAACAACACGGGTGACACTTTAATCAAATAAATTTAAAGATAGAGATATTGAAAATGAACACAAAATAACATGAATAAAATATTTTTCATCATAACACTACAACTATGAAGAATATATACCATATTAATGTAAATTGGTTCATAATGTAAAATATGTGTCAAAAAATGGATTCTGAGACAGAAATACAATACTTTATTTCCAAAAATATTTGTTCACACTTAAAATTACAATAAAAAACTCGTATATGTCACAATAAAATATTTTATACAGATAATAATAACAATAAACTTTTTATATAGTTTATTTAAAATTATTTACATTGAATATAGTAGTTCATTATTGCTTATTTTTAACATTTGGTGTCAACACATTAAATTTCCTTGCACATTCATTATAATGTTAATGTGGACCCTATAAAGTTGATACCATGTTAATCATTCCAATATTAGCTATTTGTTTTAAATATCTATATAATTTTTTATCTTATTCTACTTCTAGCCCTTGAGTGTTTTAACTTCTACGAAGGTTGATAAAGTTGGGGGGGAAATTGTTTTGGGAATTTTTTTAAGAAGAGTGATGATATATTTTTAGCACTTGGATATCACAATTTTATAAACATAGAAAAAATATAATATAATTAATACCTTACTTTGATATAGTATTATTATTATATAAAATTATTTAATTATTCAATCTATCAGCATTTCAATAGTAGATAAGAATGTATTAAACCGACCTAAATAGAAGCATTTCATAACCATCAAATGAGTAAAAAATTACTACTAAATAGATTGAAAATAATATTTAATGAGTCTTATTAATGTAATATATATCATAAATATATATGAAATATATTCTTATAACCATTAAAGATGTTCTGCTATGGAGAATTGAAATTAATTTTTTATAGACGTGGTAGTCTACATGTACGCGTGATTAATAAACCTAGTTCTCAATGGTTGACATAGAGATAATATATAAAAATTAATCATTTAATAATTATAATAATATGATAATAAACATATTATTATTTGTTTATTTAAAATTTCATTTCAATAATTGTTATGTGGTTATGTAAAATAAGACACATTTATAATATAGGCGGTAATCCATACATAAGAATGAATAATGATATCATTAATTATTTAATGGAATGAATTACAGTAGATATAAAATTTGGACATTTAATTATTTTATAACTAACAAAAAAATATAATTCTCTATGAAGCCCATCCTCTTTACCATCCAAAATTGTAGTTGATGAAAATCGAACTACATCGTGCCATGAAGACGTTAATCCACACATATATATGATAAATATATTTTTCCTAGTTATTGATGAAGAATGGGAAAATAATTGTTTTGAAATTAATAAAATTTCATATCATTATATATATTTCCCTGAATTAATTTTATTTATATTTTATAGTAATATTATGGTGGAAATTAAAAATAAATACTACGGTGAGAGTAATACTAATTATGGGAATGTTGATTTTCCTTGTAATTATCCTTGGAAATAAACATATTAAGCCAACAAAAAATTGGAAAATTATGAGGTTGTTGGTGGGTATTGTAAGAACCTAATATTTAATTATTTTCCCCCAATAATTTTAATTTTATTGATATCTTTTTCAATACACAATGTCGCCTTTTAAAAAAACATGACATACTATTAAAATATATTTTATGTATGATAGTTTTCACCTAGCCATTGGAACAAAGAATATGACATGAAATTTCTATATTATAAAAATATATGTTTTAAGATGTATATATAATGAATTCATTGACGACTAATTAATCAAAAATTAAAATAAAAATGAATTTAAAATAATGGAAATATTTTTCTGAATAAATATTTTTATGTGAACAAATGTGTTTTACCTCAAAAAAACTGTTGGGGAATGAGTTTATTGAAAACAACATATAATAAATTGAATAAATTAATTAAAATCTATTTTATGTGATTTATAGGAAAGAAATTTTAATAAATCAATTTTTTCATTTAAGATATTTATGTTCCTAAAAAATTGTTCATTTGACATACTTATTTTAAAATTAAATTCCTAAACATTTAAAAAGTTTATTTTAAATATGATCTTAATTTTTGAAATCATATGATAAAAATTTTATTGGAGTTTTTTTTTAAATTTTATGAAAGGATAAATATTTTAATTATTAGTGATAAATACTGATTTTCAATAAAAACAGTTATTTCATTAAATGAAATAACAAGATTCATTTTAATTTAATATATTTGTAGAAAACAATTATTGTAATTATATATCAATTAATCTAGTTTGTGTTATTATAATCAATTTAAAATTGAATTATATATATAAAAACATTTATAAAATTCGTAACTTTTTTCTTTGGGATTCTAAATATTCATTGGAATTGAAGGATATGTTTTAAAATAATATTTTTACTTATATGAATGTAATTTGTAAAAATTGAATCCATGTTTTTAATTAGAATAATTGATATTATTGAATAAGGTAAGCATAATATTTTACCATAATGAATAGAAAAAAAAGTAATCATTAATTACCATGATTAACGTGAAATTGGGTTTATTAGGGGTGTCAAACAATAAATTTAATGTAAAAAATGGCATAAAAATATAAAAAAAAATACAAAACTTTTTAGAGATTATATAATCTATGCTTAGATATGGTGTGACATCAGAGACCCGAGTGCGACATGGTGGTTCCCAAAGGATGATTGGACACATGGCCTCAGGAACCCCTCCCAATAAGCTAGATGTTACCAACTACCAGCTAGGGCCAATGATGTTTCTGTGGGGAGAAAATGCAATATTTTCCAAAGTATATCACATCATATATATATATATATATATTTATAATAAAATTTGAATTGTATAATCATATGTAAATAAATGACATAGAAAAAGCGTACACTATAACACAAGATGACCAGTAACACTTTGTTTTTGAAGCATGATATCAATAAAAAAGAGATATATAATATGAAAAACCTAGAAACTAAATCATATTGAATATTTTATGATAATTCAATTGATGACTCTAGAAAATTGGAAAACATTTATACAAAGTAGCATGTTATAGAATCAATACAAAATATTTCAAATGAAATCCAAAACTATCAAACCTTTCCGAGCACATTCCTAGTCATCAACTATCAAGGCCCATTCTAAAAAAATCAAAAAATATGTGTCTAATGTAGGATGTTTCTCTTTTCAAGATTAGAATACATATAATCTCCCTGTGTACCATAGATATCCCAGATCAGGGGTCAGATAAATCTCAGTAGTCCCTGACACAAAATATCTATACAATCCTGTCTACAAATATAAACTAATAGTGTAAATGTATATATAAATGTAATGTAATTACAGATAAGTAACCCCTACCTTCTTAAACTTCTACAGGTAACTTATCTGAACATGAGGTCATTTAAGTAATTCATTCAAAATAAATTTAAATAAATAAGTCACATTAGATATGATAACATTAAAATTGTATAATAATAATTATAATAATGAAGGATCCATTGTATTATAATGAATTATATAATGATGCTATTAGTAAAATAGTTTCCAAGGTAATTACCTAGGAATCCATGACCTCAGGGGTCAATCAAACTCACTAATACCAAAAATCTTGTTTTTAAGGTGTATGAGTGTAATCCAAGGGGAGTATCCCATGGAATTATACTATAATATATTTTAACATAGTCTGAGGATCTCATCTAATGTAAAACAAGCTAAACATGACTTAGCTCAATGGGGTGTATCTATTAGGCCATCTGTTTGAAGAAATCTTGATGGATTCATGGAGAGTATCCAAGGTATTCTAATATCTTGAATAAAGTGAAGGGTTCTTATAAAATCATGCCTAGAATTTTCGAGTATACAAGGGCATTCTTCAAATTCGGGTATGTCCCTTCAAAACTAGCTCCATGGTTCGGAATGGAATCCTTTGAGTGTTCAAGGACTTACATAGAGAAGAAAAGGATGGATCAAGTCTGACCACTCCTATAAATAATAAAAGGTCCATATGATATAAGAACATTATACATAATTCATTATTTAATTATTTTAATATAGTACTCACTCATTTTAGTAAATCAATAGGTTCATTCGATTACCTTCCATAATATGTGGAAAGAATAAGAAGAACATGCCACCATTTTGTACATTATTTACCATCCAACCAAGTTAATGTTTTTTAATAATACCCACTTTTATTGAAAAAAGTGAGAAACCAGCAAGTCAGACGCACATCAAGAACAATAGTATAAAGCAGAACTATAGGATATCAACATGAAAATATGGGACACGACTATCCTGACTAATTTTGAGGACATATCTTTACCTTTTTATCAAGATTATCACTAATGATCACTTCAAAATGAGAGGCCAACTTGTCCTAAGATTGTAAAGACTTTTCTATTGTAATCTTCCTTTCATTGAAGCCTCTTTTCAAAATATTATATTGTTTGTGGATCCAAGCGACCTACTCTATGCTTACACCCACATGAATTGGTCTTCCAATCATCCTCTATGTGTCCTCATTTGAGACCTAAATGATCAGAACCCCCTCCAACGTCTATTCCGAAGAGGACATGATGAGGTCCCATGAGTTTTTTACAACTGCTTGAACTGCAAAATCCTCCCCTACTACTTCTGAAAGTTATCCCTTCCTGATCACCAAAGGATCCACCAATAGAAATTTCTAATTCTTTTCTATGTGTGAATTATAACAACTTCCCTCCTAAGTAGTCTATATAGGGGACTTATCATAAACTGAGGCCCCATCATTGTTCATGGAAGAAACCCAAAGAATATCCTCTGTGTCATTGTACTTTACATTTTATGATGATCTAGTAACTATTTTCTATAGATTTCTTGAGTTGTCTTGTGCAGTCTTGACTACTTCCCCCCTGGTAGCGAAAAACTTCTTATTAAGAGGTTTACTTGTTTCACTTTCCATGAACCAGATCGGACCAACACCTCTTACTCATTGTCTGAACTACTCCGAGAGACCCCCTATTTTCACCTGAGGCCCGATATTGGTCACTCGATTACTCATCTTTCTGAGTATCTACTTCCGACATTCTTACGTTCCCACATAGGAATAACATTATGAAATCATTTGGGTCCTTATTTTCATTCCCTACCTCATCAAATATAGAGAACTGATTATACACCTCAGTTGTCTTTGTAGCATTTTGAAAAGAAGCTTACTGGGATAGTATCTCATACACATTAGGAACATGAGACTCCTTTAGCACCCTAATATTAGACTAAGAATAATAACCTCTAGGTTCTAAGGATTAAACAATCCTTTGGCCACCCCTACCAACCTTAACTAGCTGAGAAAAGAATGAAGGAGATAACTGCCTCAACCTGTATGAACTGCTACACATTTTCCACTACCAACACCTCCTTCGTCCATATACACCATAGAAGATTCTACCTTCAACCGCACATTCTTATTATTAGAATCATGAAGCTTACTTGCATCATTTTTCCAAAATGAAGGAAGACCCACTACAACCACAACATGGCCTCCTACCAAAATATCCAATTGAACATCCCACTTCAGCCTGAAAAACACTTCACAGACCTTCGTTTCAGGATTTGGCATGCATACAGGTTTCTGCAGCACTAGTTCACCAGGAGGTGCACCAGAATCTGTGATATTCTTCTACACAGCAGGGGGCCTACTATTCTTGTCCTGATGAAAAAGGGCATCCCCATGACCCAACTGATGACATGTCGAGTAGTAATCAACACAATATTAAAAAAAAGATTGTTGGCATCAGATATCCTCTCCAACCGTGAACCAAACCCTCTCAACTTGTTACTTTGAGACATCCACCTCAATAAATATCCTTGTATTAATCTACTGGGATGCCTAAGAAGTTTGAAAATCTGAACAGAGGTAGCGACCCAACATATTTTTTAGCATTCAGAATAATTGAAGGGTTTTGAAAAAGATAGAGAAGTTGAGGGAAACAAACCCATGTATCTATGATGGATAAATCATATTTCATGTAGAGATCATATGACAATAGAAATTGGAAAATTTTACAACTGCTTCATTTGTGAGGAGCCCTGGACCACGTGCAAATAGGGTCCTGTTCTAATGTTAAGCGAATAATTAGGTACTTTTTATCATGAAGAAACATGACCACATAGTCACTTAATAACAATTATCGAAGAAAAATCAATAAAAATCATCCATCAAGGGTCTTCTATGTTTGAATTGAGTCATAAGGTTTATCATTAGGAGACTTGATGCTTTGGAGAACACAGAGGTAGAAATAGAGAGCTGAGGATCCCAAAACTGTAGATCCAGAACATTCATACATAGAGAGATCACTGGGAATTAAAGAGGTGATTATGGTTAGATAAAGGGAAAATGGATTATACATATCTAAAGGTGGCATAGCTTATCCATCCTCCCCCCTTCCACCTCCGGAAAGGGGGGGGGGGTCTTCGTCGATCAAAATGGTCGGCCAGGGTGGATATCATCCTCAACCATCATCAGATATCATGGTAAATTAATTACTTAATCAATAATTAGGTTCACTCTTCTGCCTTCCATTAACCTTGGAAATCTATTTTGAATAAATGTAACTATGACTTTCCATTACATTCAATTATTCTAAATCATACATATTATAATATTTCCAATTAAAACTAATATTAATTTTTGAAATTTAAAAACATTACGTAGAAGGGTTATGTGGTACTATAATATTCTATCAATTATTAATTCATACATTATTTAATTAAATAGGTCTTACCATTATCAAGGTCAAGCCACACACCTGAACAGTGAAAATGGTAAACCCATTTGGTCTACTGAGGTATAATTGAAGAAACACCCAACATGGGGTGGAAATATTGGAGGTATCATCCTCTAATCGTTTGATAATAAAAAATAGAAAGGGATTTAAAACATGATAATGATGAATATAATAATGTAACATTAATTTAATAGGAAAAAACTGATGACAATTGTGTTAACATAGTGACATTTATTATAAAATCTAGAGACTTGAGGGATGTGTCATAAAACACCTACAAAAATCTCATAAAACACTCAATTTCCAGTATCTACCTTTAGTTTTCCATATATATAAGTAAAAATCCTAATAACAGATCAATGCCTCCAAAATAGGGCATATGATCTTCCTCAAAATAATATTGTTGAAGGATAGATGAATAAACAACTTAACTAAGGGATATAATCTTTTACTGATGCACATCCTACAAGAGGAATGGGGATATAACTGGACTTCAAATGAAGGATCGAGAATGAAAACAATGGTATAATTCTCAGGGATATCAAAATGGGATGAGAATGGATTTTATGTTCACTAGATTGAGTAAATGAGACAATAGGGTTAGATATTAGACCATTAAGGAAATTTTAATTATTTCACCCTATAATTTATTGGGAACATGGTTTGGCTGCATTGTTGTCCAATACGCAATCCAACTATGTGCATGGAATTGTATAAGGGGTGGGGAACTTGATTGGCCAGTCTTCCTTGTTAGAGAAACTATGCACCAACTGTGAAATGAACCTCTGGTAAATTTTGATGATATACTAACATGAGAAATCACATCATTCCTCGTTTTTTCCTCAATAAATGAGGCCTCATTCATCCAACCTTCAACCACTTGAACAATTAGGATAACCAAGCATACATTCTTTCATGGTAACTTCAAACATTTTTATCTAATGAATTTTCCAACATTGTAGGGTTTTGATGCCAAAAGTCCCCATCTGTGGTCGTAGCCTCTGTGAACTCATTACGAATCTATAATATTTGATCAGTAATGAATTATAACTAAATTTAAAGGATCCATATTTGATATAAAATCCATGTTCTTATAGTCATCCCCCCTTAAAGGAACTTGTCCCAATGTTCACCTTCCTTGCGAGGCGAAACACTATCTGAGAGCATCTCAGGCCACTGGGCATGTACCTCGACCTCTCTCTACCATGTATTATCATATACCTTGTCCTATTACCATATCACTTGAACTAATAGAATACATAATCCATGGAGAACCTTCATGATTTGAAAAAATGTTCATATGGAATACTCTTTCAATGAATCAATGACATCTAAATCAAACTACTTAGGATTAGAAGTAGGTGACAAATCCATATGATATCAAAAATGATGTGAACTTTAGAGATTTTGTGCATGGAACAACACATATGAGGTAGTAGTAATCAATAGGTTACTGGCCTGACACTATCCAGAATCTAAAATGACCCAAAAAATGGGGGGTAAACTATTTCCTAACCTATGAATCCATCGATTCCCCATCCAAGTTGACAACCATAAGAAAACATGATATCATACCTTGAACACTGGATGTCATATATGGTAGAAAAAATAATATTTATGTCTATAAATAGTAGTAGAAATATGATTCATGATGAATAGAATCTACTCTAATTCCTCCTTCATGTTATGGGGACCAAGTAGCTCTACCTCAGCTACCTCTATCCAAAATAGGGGAGAAGACCTAACTTACTATTTAAGACCTCACTAAGATCCATATGAATCATCTCCTTATAATTTTTATTATAGGTGAAATCAATGAGTGTGATATTCTCCAACCAAGAACTATCAAAATCTAGGAATCATGTTTGGATAATGTCATTTAAAACTAGTTTTTCTGCTCCAACTTGGCAATGGAATGAAGGTGAAAATATTCTCTCTCGATAACTTGTGTACCCATACTTATCTGTATCCCATAACTGAACCATGACATAGAGTGAGACTCTATATATGATATGATATTATGAGGGACCATGTGTAGTCAGATTATTTCATAGATATATAGTCTTATTATCTGATAATTTTAGAAAGTATGCGGGATTGGAAGATAGTGGACTACATTAAACAGTCCATCCATGAATCCCAAAACTACATCGCCATGTTGAGTCAAACATTGTAAGATACCATAAAATTCTATGAAAACTGATTCTCATTATGATTATAAGATTGGATGATTTTATAACAATCAAATAAAACATTGATTCTCCTCCTTCACTTGTTAATAGATGGAACACCCAATGATAAATACTTCTATATGATGTAACATCTGAAGCCACCAATACTGGAGTCGCAAATATCAATATATATTTGATATAAATAGTTGAACTACCCATTGATAATTGTGTTATTTTTATATCAGTCCCTATCTCACATATTTAAGAACCCATATACACCCATGTATACATAATATATCTTCTCCATCAATAGACCAATTTAAAGAAGGGTCCTCGCTTGTAATAATCTCATAAAGAATCTAGCCTTTATGGTCTGAGATGTACATGATCTTCACCATATCAAGGATAGAAGAGGTAACTATCAAGATAGATAGAACTTACTACTAATGGCTCTTTTATAACTCCAGATGAATCTCATAAAATAGGGCCATAAATTTTCATTCATCCATGGCATCCTGTATGAAAGATTCATTAGGTTCCCTACTCAGTGTACCAACTATTGCATTGCCCTTTCCAAGAATATAAGAAATCCCAAAATTAAAGGAATAATGATATTTGACACATATCTATTGCATGAGATAAAATTAATTCTATATAGATATATATTTGAGGCTCTTAGGGTTTGAATACACCAAAAATCACTAACCCATCAGATAACAACTCCTGTAGTATATGGCATGAAACAAACTGTGAGATCAAGGTTTTTCATTGAGTAATTATGATTGTAGGTTCATAACTGGTGATAACTATATGTAATGAAATTATCCTATGGCATCATCACTACACCTAGATATATTCCTGATACTTCATAGAAAACGATATAACCTCTTCCATTCTCTATAAGAATCTGAACCAATGTAGAAGTAACCCTTCATTTGAGATCCAGAAAGGCCTTATCACACCCTTCCAACCATAGAAACTCCTCCCCATTCTTTGTAATACCAGTAACAGGTGTAACTTGGAATAGGAAACCTGATATGAAATTTCTAAAATATCTATCAATCCCTATGAAACTCCATATATCAAACATATACTTGGGTTGATAATAGGAAACCATAGTAGTCACCATCTCCGGGTCAATATATTCTTTTAATTCCAAGACAATATGACCTAAGAAGGGAACATTATTGATTTATAAGTGCCAATTAGAAATATTGTGAAATATTTGTTTCTCTCTTACTATAGTCAAAATTATCTCATGGTGTCGAGCATGATAACAATGAGTCTGAGAATAAAGTAATATGAATTAAAAAATACTCTGACAATATAATATAGATATAAATGTGAAGCCCAACTCATCAACCCCATGAAAATGGAACGCACACTCATAATATTAAACGACATAATGAGATATTCATATAGACTATACATTCTATAAAATGTTTACAAGTTATTTATGAAGGCCTGGATTGCACTAGATGATATTCCATTTAGAGGTAAATCTTAGAAAACACCCAAGCTCTTTATACTGGGTAGAACAGATCATATATCCAAAGAAATGGATACTAGTTCTTATCAATTAGCTAGTTCAACCGTTAGTAATCTATGCATAGATGAAGGGACCCATCCATCGTTTTAGTGAAAATAATGGGTGATCCAAAAGAGATAATATTGATATGTATATAACCATTGGCCTTAAGATACATAAAATATTTCTTGATCTCATAGATCTCAGTAGGATACATCCTATATAGTGGATTGGACATTACATTAACTCCATGAACATGCTCGATTGTAAATATTAACTACCTATTTTGTTGTAAGACAGAAATATTATAGGGAAAGACTTCCCTTAAATGATCTACCATGGGAGGAAAATATTTTAAATGTAGTCCCTTCTCCTCACTGAAACGAATTTCAATCAAGATGGGAACTTCATGTTTCCCATGATGCTTTGATCCAACTCCATTGTCCTAGATATCCTACTCACCGTTGTAGAGATAATAACCATTTTCAAGGGGTGTCAAATATACTAGAGGATTATAGCAGTCTGTAAAGGCATGATAGGGAACCAACCAATCCATTAAATGAATAACATCTAATCTCTTTCATCTCGAGTAGAAAGAGGTCCCATAAGAAGGGATAACTACAAAAATAAAATGGGGATTCCTTAAATTGGTGTATTTACTCATACCATACTGCCAAGAATGAATCCAGGGTCTTCAACTGATAGTAATACATAATTCACAACCAAATACTCTCCATGGTCAATATAGAGATAATGGAGTGTGAAGAACCTATTATGTATAAATCATACATAATATTAGATTATAATAGAATAGTAACACATACTATCGATGGTACTAAACTCTTATCCTAACATATCATCTGTAATGCATGCATCTATACTGACAGTATTCTTTATTTGGAATACACGGAGTATGTCCCCTCTACAGATGTTGATTATCATAATTAGGGATTCAATGGCCATGAACTCTTACCTAGAGAGTCCTTATGGTGATACTCTAAATCCCCACATGACATGGAATAAATGATTTGTTTGTTAGTGGGGGAGTTGGTTTGGAGCCTATTCCAACAGAAACAGATAGAATTTTCTAATATAATCTCTAATCATACCCCATACGGCCACAATCTCGACACTCTAGAGGGTATCTATCAGACTAGGGCTTGATAATCCCAAGATTTCTACATTTATTTAATATAAACAATATTATAGGGAAATAACTATGACAGCCACTAATCTAATGAGAAACATGGAGGGATCACTTCCTGATACCATGAATACTACTACGAGGTCATTATAGTAAACTACGTTTCACAAAAATACTTCCTTATCATTGGTTGTGGTGACTTATAAATTCATTATTAATGATATCATAATGTGTAGGTATATGAAATAAATTCACTTATGTGTATATAGAATATCTAATCTAATCATCTATGAATCTAGAAAGTGATATGTCATCAATTGATATAAGTATTTAAATTATCGACAACTCTTTAGAACATGATGAATATTCCATGACTGTCATAACACCCTACTTCAGGTGCATGAACTCTCCGGATTTTTCTTCTCTCAATGTCAAATGAAAGAAGTGATCATAAAAGGAAGCCTAAAATTCTACCCAAACCATGAATTAATGATAACCATATTGGGTTATCATGTCCCACCAGACCATGGATAAATCACAAAACATATTGGTAGCAGGATTGGACCACCTCTATGGTAGTTTCTACAAATTCTATATGATATATATAGTGTCATATTTTAAAGACTCAACAGATTTTGGACTACTATCCCTTAAAAAGTTTAATGAATTATGATGTTGGAACTCTGATGTCAGATCAACCATTGAAGGTGAAGGTCAGGGAGCACCCTGTATGGACTATATCATATATATAGGAAATCATCTCTAAACTGATTTTCATTACCCATATCAAATATATAAAATGGTTCCTTATGTGTCATTAATAGTGGTAAAATTGGATTCTACGGGACCACCATATATGGAGTGAGGTCAACACCACCTTTAAAGCACACAAAATTAGGATTTAATGCTATAATAAATATATAAATTTGAAAAAAAAATCTTAAAAAATATTTGAAGTATATAGAATCAAAATTAGAATCATATCATGAAAATATGTTTCCATTTACCAATTTACTTCCCCAACATCCCACTTAGAAGCCTAGGGTGTTTTTATGTGATTTATGTTTAAATTTTTGGGGTTCTAATATATGAAGTGTCAATAACATTTTTCCTCTTCATTTACTAGAAGACATTTAATTTTATAAACATGATTTAATTTTTTTGTTTCATTTTTTATTCATTTATCAATTTTTATATAAAATGTATCACTATTATAGTAAATTTGTGAGAAACACATTATCACTAAAATAGACACCCATTAAATTTTATTCAAACTTGTATATATGCATACATGGAAATTAATTGTTAATATATGATGGATCAACTCAATAAATTATAGATTGGAATACATGATGGGTCAAATATATCATGAATTGAAAATAGAATTAACACAATTACAACTAAAGAGAACCTCATATAACTAGTGTTTCAGATCTATCATTAGTAAAAACAATCAATTTATGTTTCCATTATAAAATAATATTAGATAACACAATTTTGTTTGAAAAAGACACTTTAAATTATCAATCCACTATGCTTTGATTTTTTTAACATCACATGAATATATTATAAGTATGGCTCACTCAACAATCATATGAAACATAAGAAAATGTAAGAAGTGAAATGAAAAAATTGGGAATGGAATAATCATGGAATGTGAATTCTCGTTGCCTATGGTGATTCATGATTAATGATTTATTCCCTCATTTCATCGAAACACGGATAAAATAAAATTATTAATAAAAAAAATAATGATATCATACCATGAACATCACCCAATGGTGAAATTATATAAACTGTAATATGAAAAATGGAGAAGAAAATTCTTATTAATGAAACAATGTATTTACCTTGACTATAGGATGTCAATAGCGAATAATGACCTATTACCATGTTAAAAGCGATTAATAATATAATATGCATTATCTCAATATATTAAGGCATGTAAAGAAACAATATTATACCATTTTGTGATGTCTCAGTCCTTGGTGCTACTCATCGGTTCCCTAAGTCTGGTTGGTTACATAGCCTCAAGCATGAATCCCCGTATGCCAAAGGTTGGAAAATAGCAGTGAGGGCCTAATGTGTGTCAATGGAGATATTATTACCTTATTATAAAATTTTACCCTAATGGGTATATATATAATATTATCCAAATATAAAAATCATATGTCAATCGATGTCATAATTAAAGAAGAAACTGTAACAAAATATGAATAGTAACATGTTGTTGTAGAAGCATGATATAAATAACTAAGAAGACAAAAATAATTAAAAGAGTGATACTAAGTCATATAAAAAATGATGATAATGTATGTCATGTCACTAGAAAACTCGAAAATGGGCATACAAGGTAACAGATAATAAATGGTAAAAAGTGATCAAAAAGATAAAAAAACTATCCAAACATCTCAAGCTCTTTCCCAGTCATCTATAAAAAGATTTATATTTAAAAACAATTATAAAAATGAGTTGTACAAAGTGGGATGCTTACTCTTATCAACTCCATCATACATTGAAACTTATAGAGTACAATCGGAGGATCAAATAGTGTGTGAGAATTATCTTAATAGTCTACCACAAATGTTCACTATAATATCTTGTATATGAATATAAACTGACAATGTGTAGGTATATATAAATAAAATTAAATCAAGATAAATAACTCATAATTGATTTAATATAAGTTGGAATTGTCTTTTAACATGATATCATTTAATTAATTCTGTTAAATTAATTTATATAAATAAGTTATGTGAGATATAATTTCAGTCACATTGTATCGTGGTAATAATTATAATAAAGCATCCAAGATATAACTAGGAATCATGTAATGATGATAATAGTGAAATAGGATCCAAGGTAATAACCAAGGAATCCTTGACCACAATGGATTATCCAACTCAGTAATTACATGGTTCTAGTAAGTGTTCTGATTGTAATCAAAGGGGTATCTCCAAAGGAATTCCACTTTAATTGATTCAATCCATGTCCAAAGATATCATCCAATGTAAAAAAGGATGGGCATGACTAGGACCAATGGGGAATATCCATCACACTACATATTCGGAGACATCATGATCGATGTATGGACTATGTCTAAGGCATCGTTATTTTTAGAAGACAATGAAGTGACCCTCAAACATCATGTTGGGAATCTACTAGTAGATAGGTTCCATGATCCAAGGTGGGTGTATTCCATGTAAACTAGATTCATGGATCAAAATTTTATCCCTTGGGTTCTAAAGGAATTACCTAGATAATCCATGGATGTATCAAGTATGGGAAATCCTTTAAAGAATAAATTGTTTATATGCAATAGAAACTTTATACAGAATCCATTCATTAATTAAAAAAATGTAACACTAATTTGTTTTAATATGTCCACAGGTTCATTCCATTACCTTCTATAAAAATTTTAAAGTATAAGAATGAAATAAATACATTTATTAATTTAATTACATACTCATTAATTAGGTTCATTATATTTCCTTCCATTAAGAATGGAAATGTGTTCAACCGACATGCAATGAAGAATTTCAATTAAATTCAATTAGTCTAACTGATAATTATAATATACTTTATAATTAAAATTTATATTGAATAATTATATTGAAAATTTAATTCATAATGATGAAGTGGTGCTGTAAAGTACTAGAAATTAGTGATTCATATAACATTTAATTTATGAGGGTTTACCAATAAGAAGATCTAGCCTCACACCTGAACAATGTCTCATGTAAACCTACGTAGGATACCAAAGAGTAGTTGAAGAAACACCTAACATAGGGTAGAATGAGTTTAAGTTTCAACCTCCAATGGGGTGATAATACTATATAAGAGGGTGTCTTTAATATAATCATGAAATATATATGCAAGGATCCTTAATTTAATTGGGTTGCCTACAGAAACTGGTGTGTGTACAATGAAAATTGTAATAAAATAAAGAGACATAAGGGATGTTCCATATACCACCATCCATACTCTTGTACAACTCTCACCATCTAGTTTCACCCTTTCTATCGGCATGTATTAGAATAAATATAATGAAAAGTTGTAGGACTTTAAAATAGTTAATATGATATTGCATCAAAATAACATCCTTGAGGAAGATAAGAATAACCAACATAGCTAAATAATGAAATCACTTACCGGTGCACATCCCAAGATAAGAACCAGGATCTAATATGATTTACAAAGAAGGTCCTGGATCAAAAAACTATTTAATAGGGAATTGGGAGCTCAAAATGGGAGAATCAGGTCCATTATGTCCTATAAAATGAGAAAATGAGAACATAGGGTTTTCTGTTAGATCATTAAGGGAATTTTTGTCATTTCATAAATGAATTTTAGGAGTACATAGTTTTAACACATGTTTGGAAAAAACATATACGGAACATTTTTTTTATCACTTATTTAAGTGGGACACCACACACATTGGCCACAGTTTCCGAAAAAACATGTTCCCATCATGCAAAACACCTCTGTTAAATTTTGACAAGATACTAGAATGGGTGAGCACATTAGTTCGCACAGTCTTGTAAAACCATGCGACCTCCTACTACCCATTGACATGATCATTTATAGTTAGCAAAACTATTTAGTCTTGATGATATTGTTTGTTCTAATTGTATGACCCATTAAATTTCCCCACATGATAGGGTTTAGAGCCTCATGAAAGCACTGAACACCCCTATAAACTTCAAGAACTCATTAAAAACAAATAAAATGTAAAATAAAATAAAGAATTAGTATATCATATAATGGATCCAATCCCGATAGAAAGACTGTTTCATTAAAAAATTACAATTTTGGATCCTTGGGAATGTGAAAAACTTGGGGACACCATTTTCTTTTAAAAAATTACAAGTGTTTCTCTCACCTTATTTATAAATATCCACACCAATCCTCTTTTAACCACATATACAATTCCTTTTGGTTTATCCTAGACCTGAAAAATATAATACTTACATTCCACCACATATCGTAGAGGAATTTTTGACATTATAAATCTAATCAATGAAGACATTTTATCAAACCTAATCATGTTTTCTGAAGAAGAGGTAATGTAGTTAAATATTAATTATTAGTTTATTTATTACTTTATATCCTTAAAATATTATAAAATAATGCTGAACTAACCATTAAATATATTCTATTTACATTGATGTCATCAATTTAATTAAATAACGTATATTAATCTCCACATCCATCATGTGTGATAAAAAATCATCATTTGTGTGTACAATGGACTAATTCCTCCCAAAATAATGTTATTTGTTTTACATTACCACATATCCCAGATGTATTTAATGATGGATTTAATTTTTGTATGAGAGATTTATGATATTATTAGAATTATTTATTTTTAATATAAAATTTATCTTCTTACTATCCAAATTTTTGGAAAACAATGACGTATCTCCTGTATACCACAAACTACCACCTCAAGAATTGATGTGTTGTGCTTTTAATTTATATAAGGATTATATAGTAATAAGTAATTATTTAATGAATATTTAATATATTTAAAAATTATTATATTTAGATAATTAGTATTTTACTTATAAATTATATATTTTTATTCCACAGGGGATACAATAATGTCATTTATGTGTACAATAGACTACCACCTCAGGAAGCGATGTGATTTTTTTCAATAACATTTTTCTTGTAAGGTAATTAGTGTAATTTTAGATACTATATGTTATATATACTACATAAAAATTATTATTTAATATTAATATATTATTTAGATTAATTCCATTTTATACATCATGATAATTGAAACAATTTTCTTGTGTATGTGTGACTGAACATCTTCTAAACTGGTATATTTAATTTTCTATCACTAAATTTATTGGATTAATTTAAATAAATATAATATGGATATATATAGATATATTTCATGTTAATAATTTTTTAATTTATTGAACCATGATATAATTACGAGGACCAAAAATAAAAAATCATAACATACCTGAAAAACACCGCCATTATTTCCCAAAAAAATGATTTTTATATGGAATTTATAAATAATTTGTAACAAATGGTCACAACTATACCATATATTGTGTGATATATTTATGTATGGTTATGTAATAGATGCATAATAAAAACATATTTTTTATAAATGATGTTAGAATGTGTATGAAAGAATTTTATACTTAAGATGAGGGATTTCTAGGCTCTCTTTTATTCTTGAGAGACATATACCATGTTTAAAATCATGTATATTTTTTATTGCATATATTACAACACTGAAATATTATTTCATCAATGTAAAAATTTTCATTATATTTAATGTTTCATTTTATGATACTATTTAATTGGAATTATGAATCCAAATATTACTAATGCAACAAGGGATTTTTTCCCCAAATCTTCTTCTTTGAGACATAAGTTTTCTTATTCAACTATATTATTTTATGAGGTGTATATATAGAGCCTTTGATATGTAATATCATGATTTTATTTATTATCAATAAATTTTATTATTTATTTAATTTTATTCTTCCCTGGGGCTTATAATTATATGTTACCAAAGTGATAATCGTTTTGTGTTAAAATATGATCATTTATTAGTATTTCATAAGTTTATGATTATAATGATGAAATACTATTATCAATATGTCAATAATATAAATAAATTTGATCTATTAATTTCATTAACTTATAATAAATGTGTTCCCTGAATTTAAATTTCTTAAAGGATAAAATTAACTAACAAAATGTTATTATGAAAAATTATATTTATTTCTATTTTCAGCCATAAAGCATTTTTCATTCATTTAAAAATTGTAAAATAATTCATTTAAAAATGTTTTTAAAATTTCTATAAAATTTATTAAATAAGTTTTTCAGAGTTTTTTACATTTTTTAATGTTTTTCCAATTTAATATTCTCGTTGTTTTCCAGAAAATTCCTTTTTGTATTTTACCTGATGTGTGAAGGGAATATTTATTTTAATGTGTACGAGATGAATGGGATTTACACTAATATTATTATTAATTTTTTTTAATTTAATTTATTGTTTCTCATATTTTATATTTAAATAAAATTATTATGAAAATGTTTTAATTCAAAATAATTCTATTCAGATTGAAAATGATATTTTTCTCAATAAATGATGTATGTAATATTTAATGAATCCATGATTTTTTTCAAAGGTTATTTGTCTCAAGTTGGTGGCTCTCAGGGAAAAACTTTGTGATGCTTCTCCCTTGGATGTGATGGCGGCGCTCAAAGCTCTGGCTACTCCCCCCTCTATGAGGGAGGCGGCTTCGTCTTCACTCAAGAGAGAAGGGTTGCCTTTTCGGCCATTCTCCAACCCTAATTTCCTTCCCTCGTTTTCCAAAGTGTCCGTCTGTCCCAAAGTCCCGGATCTCCTTGATAAAATCCTTGACCTTCAGATTTCACCTTCTAAGTTCACGGATTCATCAAAGCTCCTTATCCTCACACTGATTGCCCACTTCAAATATAGGAGACCTTTCGTTGACACCTTCGATAGATTCGTGTTTTCTTATTGGGTTCTCCAAGAGAGGGTGTTTGTTTGTTTATTGGACATCCACCACATCATGATTCGATTTGAATGGGAGGAAGACCTTATCACAGCCTGGTCATCGGCCCCTCGCGGCTGCAAATAGATATGTTTCTTCCTCCTACGCTGGTCATTCGACGTTCATATGGATCTTGATCCTCCCTCAGAGGTGGTTTGGGTAAGATTTCCTAACCTCACATTACCTTTTCAAAATAGTTCTATTATCAGATTGTTGGGTAACCTCTTAGGGAGGTTTTTATGCGCGGATTTCCGAACGGAGGTAGTGTGTCACCCGGTTAATACCGGGGTCTGTGTTGAAGTTGATTCCTCACGGATTCCATTTGATTATGTTTGGATAAACATTGGAGAGGAATATAGATGCAAGAAAAGGGTTATTTATGAAAATTTGGTTGAATTTTTTTCGTCCGGTAACTGTCTGTGTCATTGCTGGGGGTTTTCCAAAGGAGACCTTCAACACAGGTATTGGCAAGGAGGGAGGAAGGTTCAAACGATAATGAACATGTAGTTTTCAGGGGGGATATTCCAGTTCAAAGGGAGCATGATCTGAATAATTGTGGTAGGACTCAGCCGCTGTCTTTGTTGGAGGAGGAGGATTTGGAGGGAGTTCATAAGGATCCTGAAGATCTTGATCTTGGTCCTATGGAGAAGGAAGCATTGGATATCAACCCAATGGTGTCTGATGTTTTTAGAAGCCTGAGGCAGGATTTGGGGGGGCCTTCTTGGTAGTGTTCACTGAAGCTGGAAAATAATTCTCGTGAGGAGAGTAAAGAAGAACTTCAAATGAATTGAACTACAAAGAAGAATGTTCAACTGGCTGAAGGCGAAGGGGTTTTGACTACTATGGAGGTGACCGGTTCAGTCAGGAACCGAGAATATGGAGGTCCTGCTCTACTGGTGAGACTTATACTTCAGTTGAGTAACAGGTTTGATAGACTCTCAGAAGTTGGTTTGGTCACTGATTATGTGGATGTCCTCTCTGGAGGTGTGAATGAGGGTGACCAGGAGAATAAAATGTATTATGGGGGGTCGTGAGGAGACCACTTTGCCAGTGGATGAGCTTCCCAGCTGGGACTTTGGGAACTTGAAAGACAAATAAGAGGTAACTAAGACAGTGGTAGAGGGTGAGGGGAAGGACTCTCCTAATAAAGACAATGGAGATGTGGTTAGGTGTCTTTCGGTGATTGAATGAAATACACATTGTTCGTGGAAGGGCAAGAATAAGGGATTCAAGGAACCTCTGTCAGAGATTTATTTTGGAAAGTGGGGGTATTCATCTGGGGGTGATAAAAAAATCTGAGTGAATTTGGAACTCGATCATATAGTTATATAGTTCAAGGGTGGAAAATGAAGATGAATGAATATGTTGGAATGTTTTAAGCCTTACCAAGAAGAAAAAAAGGAAGGATTATTCTTATTGGCCATTCCCAGTGATTATTAGAGCTTCTCCCAAGTGTGATGGTGGGGTGATTCTGGCTTACAAAAAAGACAGCATGTCCATACAACCGAGCCAGGAGCAGTACTCTCCAGATCAAACAAGGAGTCGGGTCCAAGGCAAAAGTCTCTGGAGGAAATATAAACCAGCTTATGAATGGGAATCGGCCACTGCAGAGGAGGACTCATGTGTCAGGTGTAGTGATGAGTATGGCTATTACGATTATTAGTTGTTTTGATGGTTGTTATTTTTTTCTATTTTGGTGACCATTGCTGCTGGTTGTGTCAGTTGTGTTCTTGCGTGGTTGTCTTCCATGGTTTCTCACATTCCCTAAAAGTGTTTGGAAAAAAAATTATGTTTCAATCAGGTCAAAGGTTATTTTAAATGAAAATGATTTTTAAAATTATTTATGTTGGTGTAAAGTCAGTTTTTCTCAAGAAACGTTATGAGTGATGTCTCATTCAAAATAATTTTTCATCTATGATGACATCCTTTAATATTGCATAAATTTAAATAGGGATATGATTAAATTATACCATCATTATCCATTCTTTGGATAGTTTATATTTTTTTAAATATGTTTATGAATCCCTTTTCTATTCCATCAATTTTATATTGATAATTTTGTTTTCAACATTTCTCTTTTTTCATGTCTTGTGATATTATGAAATGATGAAATGATTATTTATCTTCTTTATTTCCTATAGGTTATGATATCATGAAATGTTAATGAAACCCATATTTTTCCATGGGTTCTGAAATTATGAATGTTTTTAAAAGACAATTTATTTTCATGGGTTCTGATATGATAAATGATTTATGATATTACGTATCACAAATGTATAATTTTCATTATGTGATGAGTTGGACCTATATCTCCATCCAATTCACTACTTAATGATTTATGTCTATAGAGATAATAGGATTTTAATGGGGAGGGAACCATGTTTAGTATGGGACTTTATAAACTATGATAGTCTTGGGAGTGAACCTCGACTACTTTTATGGTTTGGGGTGTGAACCCATTCCACCATAGCATTGTAAATGATCCTTGTAAACTAAGTAAATGATGTTAAATTCATATATGTATTACACAAATCCATGTATCATGATAATATAATGTTCCCATGGTTTTTATTATTTGATTTAATTATGATGCATCTCTTATGAACTAGGATAATTTATTCCATGACTCAGGTTTATGATATATTTTATGTAGGTTATGGTTTTCATATGTTATTATCATGTTCTCAAACCCTTAAGCTCATGATTTGTAGATATCTCACTAGTTTAACCTTATGTAGAATCTGAGGTCCCTCAAAATTGCGATTCCCTTCCTCGGGTTATAATAAAATGTATTATGTATGATATGTCTGAGAAGAGTTCTATTAATGATCAAAAAAGTGGGATAAGACATAGAACTCTTATGAACTTGTTGTTTCTATGTCCAATTTTTTAGAGGTACTATAACATTACGATCCTCGGGCCTAGGTCTATGAAATGTAATGAATATTTATCTAAAAACATTTAATAGCTATATATGAAAATCATGAGTCTTTTCATTTGGAATCATATGATAGGTTTATTCATTATTTTAAAATAGGATGATAAATATTTACTAGGATCCATAAGAACTTGTTTAGGGATATATATATATAAGGATAAGTCAATGTATAGGAATGCATCAAGGAATTTATGTTTAAATATATAGAATGTGGTTTCTAGAAAATGTAATCTATAATTATATACTAAAACTTTTTTTGTCTTCAGAGCATTGGTACCTAGGTGTAAAAACTCTTAAAAGGATGAATTGTTCTAGACTTGATCTTTACCCCATGTACAAAATTGATCCATGAAATACACCAGTTTTGACACTCCCAAGGGATATAGATTAGAAATTCAAAAACTATTTAAAATCCATCATGAGGGATTTGAATAATGACAATGAATGATTTTTTTAAAATAATGTTTGAGATATTTAATAAATATTTTCATAATTTAGACATCCTATAAATTATGTTTGTTTAATATTTGTTTAATAATTATGATTACATTATCTCACACTATGATTTTTGGTTTTATTCATTGGTAGGAACCAGAAAGAATCAGGTTAATGATGAATGTGATATACAATGTGTTGAAGTGAAACTAAAAAATTTGATGACATTATCTAAGGATATTGTGATTATGTTTAATCAGTTGTCACTATATTTGATTAACAATAGCCACCCTATCTAACAATAAAAATATTTAAAGAAGATAAGGATAGAGTTTACTGAGAGATTGTATGATAAAAACCATGGAGAAAATAATATTCTGTTAAAAATATATAGAGGATTCTAGAACTATTACTTAACATAATGTATTAAATTAATATGAAGATGTTTTATATGTGGAAATAATGAAACATAGAAAGTAACTTTTAAGGAAATTTTTTTTTGTTAATACAATGGATGAGAATAATTTAATCCCTTTTCTATCATTAATGGTAGAATATTTTAAAATTTTAATTTATAGAAATTAAGAAAATTTATGTCCTTGTGGGGATGTCTATGAAGATAATTGATATGGTTGTTTGAGTTATCATTATACTGTTAATTATTATGAGACACTAAATGACATATGAATGTTATGAGTTATTCTAAAAATATTTTTTTATGTTAAATATAATAATTATTATAAAATTGTATTTGAAGACTGTTTAGACACGATTTATTTTTCATATTGTATGAATGGGGTACTGATTACTAATTTTATGAATAATTGTTAATGATTTAATAATGAAATGGGATGAGTGTCATTTTTTCATATTAGAATTAATTATGTAAAAACTATATATAGATTTTATATAGTTTCATTATTTATATATAGAATATTGTGAATGTTATATAAAAATAGAAAATTGATTCAATGGAAAGGTGATATTTTATGTAAAACATTGGATTATGGGAAGAGAACTGTTAATATGTTCTCAATGATGAGAAAAATTAGGGTTTAGTTTCAATAAAGAGATAATTGATATAGATAAATAAATTTTATAGAATTTATGACCACTGAATTGATTGATTATTTATTTCTAAAGTGTATATCTTACCATTTATATAGTTTCAAATATTTTGGATTTTAGGAATATATTCAACAATATGTGGATTCTTTTATGGAATGAGGATACCTGCATATTTTCAATGATGTTTTTTGGTATCTCTAGTTATTACCATGATTTAAGATAAATTTTTACTATGGTATTTACATATCATCCATGTAACCATTAAAAATTTATTACTGATATTTGGGATATTACTAATAAATTGATATTTTGAAATTTAGTGACCTGATTTATAAATTTTGATTATTGGAAGGTTCATATTGATAAACATTTAGGGAATTTTTTATGATGAACATTGGATTTGGAATTAAGTATTAATGTATTATTCCACCATATTATTATTTATACATATTAGACAACCTGTGATAAAAACACTATTTTTGATAATAAAAAGTGAAATAAGTAATGCCTTATCATTGTTTTATAGATAATATGATTAACAAGTGCTTTAGGGAAAATATTCATCTTTATTTATTAGATTAAGAGAATAAGAATAAATTGATATATTCATAACCAAAATATGTGATTATTCTTATGAAATGGTATAAAATCATGTATGCATTCATTTTCTTAATAATTATTAAAATTTATGTAAAGGATTATGTACTAAAACATTATACATTTACCGTTATTTCTAATGAATGAATGGTCATTTCACCGGTCATATATTTTTGGATTTGTGGTAGTTAAATTTTTCATCTCCATGTTTTCTATTAATCCCAATTAGTATTTTGGTCTCACTTTTCCCTCATATTAACACGTTTTCTCTTTCCAAAAATGTTCTCCTATATATAAAACTAGTTATGTGTTACTCTAGGGGACGTTAATACATCTGTTTCACTCCTTTAAATAGGATGTTTTGATAACCATTTTTTCATTTTGGATTTCCCAAAATGATAATTTCAAATGATAAAATATTGTTTGTTGAGAACATGTTTGAATTGTGAGGAATTAATTTTTTAATGGGTTACAATGTAAAACCATGATATTTAAATTTTTTTTTCAAATAAATTTTATTTCATTGATATCTTGCAATACATACAACACCACGTTTTGAAAAAACAAACCTAGCCTTTGGAGTGGTGGGTATGAATATGGTTGAACAAATTTTAAATATATATGTGAAAACACTAATATATAATCATTTGTTATGAATGATTAATTTTAATGGAAATAAAAACCTCTTTAACGTAATGAAAATAATTTTTTGGAAAAAAATTTATATACAAATAACTATTTTATCATAATAAAGATAAAAAATATCTTATAAAAAATTATATTAATGAAATTTATATATAATATATTCAATAAAATATATAGCAATTTTTAATTTTCTTTTTATATGCATGATATAATTAGTAATCAAAATTTATCCATAAAAAATAACATTTTTTCTAAAAGGTGGGTTTTCCTCATTTTACGCAATTATTTTTAATTTAATTTTTCTATATTTTACTATATTTACATAATAAAAATGAAATTGATATTCAAAAAATAATTTAAAAATTATTTTTTTGTGATATGTTTATAATTTCACAACAAAATTTATTTTTTAGTTAATAGTAAAAAATACAGATTTACTAAAAATCGGCATTTTTCATTCAATGAATTTAAATGAAACATTTTTTTTAATATGGTATTGAAAAGAAATTTATAAATTATATATCTATAAATCTAAATTATTTTATTATAATCCATTTAATATTGAAATTTTATAGATTTCATATTTAATCTTTTGAAACATTTCTATTTGGAAAACCTCTTTTTCGTCATGTCATTGAGATTAAAGTTAATATAAATTGAAAATTTTATTGAATGTAATTTTTTAAAATGGAATACATATTTCAGTAAAATTATAATTTATATTTTGTAGTATAATAAAATTTATTTCATACAATAATAAATTTTATAAATAGTAAAAATTAATTACTAATGTTATAGTTAAGATGGGTTTACCAATGGTTGAACTAAATAGATGGTGTGTAAAATGACAAATAAACATGTAAAACCCCCTTTTATATAAACATTTAGACCTTTAAATATCTATGGTTTGATAATGACTCATTTGGGACCCTTTTTGAATGTGAAAATCGTGGGTTCACCTTTTTGGTTTGAAAAATTAAAAGTGTTCTACTCACCTTACTAATAAAAATGCACCCCTTATCCTGTGAAATTAACTCATAAAAACCATTTTCAATGATAATAACATACCACTTTTTTTTAATAGATACATCCCCTCATTATATATACTTTTTCTAGATCATAAAGAAAATATACTGAGGCTTTTGATTAAACAAAAATTAGTTTTATAAAGAAGAGGAAATGTTTTTAACTATGTATATTGTTTTACTTATTCATATGAATCCTTCAAATATTTTCCAAATACTATAAACTATTTACAACCATATATTATATATAATTATATTTTATTATATTCATTTAAATACATGTATTAATATCCACTTCTATTAAATGGGTTACATAATCATTATTAATGTGTTCAACGAACTAATGCCGTAGGAACGGTCGTTATTCATTTTCCTCCACTACCAATCACAGATGGATATAACTATGGATTTAATTTTCTATCAAATATTTATGATATTATTAATATTTTTGAATTATAATATCACATATAACTTCTTAACTTATAACCCATTTGGAAATAATAGCACCACTCATGAGTGTGATAGAATACCACCTTATGAAATAAAGTGATATATTTGTCATTTTATTTCTATGTGGATTTTAATAAGGCTATATAAAATGAGTATACATTATATTTTTCAAAAAAATGTAATTATAGAATGATTTTATTACATATAACTTCTTATATTTCATTCGATGGTGGATTTGATTATGTCGTTCATATGTATGAAAGACAACTGGTTCGCAAAGTGATGAGACTAATTTTTCACTAATGACTTTCATAAAAGGTAATTTATATAGATTTTATGAATATACAATATATATATGATATAAAATTGATTTTATAAAGAGAATATATTATTTAAAATTCATTAATTTTATTCTTTGAGAAATCTGAAACATCATTCATGTGTATGTTCGGTATACCATCACAATGAACGGTGTATTTAATTTTATATAACAAACTTTTATAGATTAATATATGTTAATATATTATGAATATATAAAATATTCACATGATGTTTAAAATTTTATATGTTATTTAACAATGACCAATGTAATTGTATTGGAAAAAAATAGAAATTAAAAACGAAGAAGTTGTTTCCCAAAACATGATTTTCAAAAGGAATTGATGATAGATAAGTAATAAATGGTCAAAAAATATAACATGGTATTATATATTTATTTATGGTTATATAATATATTTACAGTAAAATAATATTTAATATACATGGGGATTAAACATATATAAATGAATTTGTGACTTAATGTAAGAGATTTATAGACTCTCATTTATTTCTGGGAGACTTATATCATATTCCCCAATCCTTTTTTATGAGTGATATATATAATTAAGCATTGAAATATAATTTCATTATTTTAATACTTTTAATTAATTTTATCTTTTAATTTTATTTTATTCATTAATGGATATTATGAGTGAATAGATTACCAAATCTGTAAAGGGAATTTTGCCACAATTTTCCTTTTTTAGTACATATGTTATGTTATGAAAATATTTTAATTAAAGCAGTGTATATAAAGACCATTTGAAAATTAATATATTGAATTTATTTATTCTTATGATATTTTATGTTTCAATTAATTTTAATCTTTCGTGGGTCATATGATTCAATGTTACCAAAATGCTATGGCTTTTGTGATACAGTCTCATAGGATATCAAGACTTTTTTTTTAAATTCCTATGATGAAATATCATGATTCATATATCAAGAAACTAATGATATTTACTAAATTCTAGTTATTTCATGAGAATATACTTGTTTCAATTATTTTCTTTCATTGCAATTTTAAAGAGACCATGATTTTTATTTATGAAAGATTATATATATTTCTCTCTTTTATCAAATACCTATTTTTCACCCATATCCATGTTTTATAAAAATGTTTTAAAAATGATTTTACATTCTGGAATGTATTTTTAATTTCAGTTTTTACAAGTTTTTCATTTTATAAGGTTTTTTAATGGAATATTTAATTCATTTTATAATAATCGCCCATTTAGATTTTAAATAATATATTAAAGTAAAAAAATTATTGTTCAATGATTGAACATGATTCAACCATTATGACCATTATTTTATTTAAATATTTATTTATAAGTTTAAAAATTTTATATTCTGTAAATTGAATTTTTAATTGTTTTTTTTAAATTTTTCTGAAAATGTAAATAATATTTTCCTCCTGGAAGGGTTCAAATTATTTTTTAATAGAAATTTATAAGTTGTCATGGTTATTCGCAATGAAAATATTTTTGAATTATTTTTCTATTTTAAATATTGTTTTTCATAGTGTCAGGACTATTCCATGCAATTTTTCTTCAAAAATAAATTCTCATCTAAGATGATATCTTTTTTATGTTAGTTAATTTTTTTTACATGGGATACAATCTAGTGATACCATCATTATTATTTATATGGATGGTTTTCTTTATGATGACATGATATTTATAGAATCCATTTCTATTATGAAGTTTATACCGTGATAAAATACTTATGAAACAGGTTATATTCTCAAAGGGTATGTTATGATGAAATGATGAAATTAATATAAAATCTATTTATTTTCAATAGGTTATTCTATGATAAAATGTTTAAAAAACCCATTTCAATTAATGGGTTCTTATATGATAAATTC
Organism: Viscum album; assembly: GCA_963277665.1. NCBI lineage: Eukaryota > Viridiplantae > Streptophyta > Magnoliopsida > Santalales > Viscaceae > Viscum > Viscum album. Next base: position 1,145,002,594 of record OY728138.1, read on the forward strand.
TTTTAAACCCCATTTAATTTCATAGGTTATATATGATGAATGATTTATGATATTTCACCAAAAATGGTTTTTATTTTGTTTAAGTAATTAGTGGGGCCTATATCATCTTTCAATGAATAGGATAATTATTGATAGCCCATGTGATAGCCATGTTCTGAATGGGTAATGATACATGTTTAATATGTGACTTTTTTCACTATGAAATTATTTGGAGGGAACCATGACAACTATTATGGTTTTTGATGTGAACCAACTCCACTACTGTAGCCTTATTAATGATCCCCAAATAATAGCATAATTATTTTATCTTCTAATGTGTATTCAAAAAATATACATGTTAAAAAAAGTAAATATTCTCATTTTTTATGATATTTGATTTTGTTATGATTCATTACTATTTGGACAAATAAAATTTATGGCATGATTTATTTTTATGATCTATAATGTAAAGTGTTTGGTTTTCTATTGTCAATCTCATTTTCTCATACCCTTATAGACATGATATGTTAATATCTATTGGGTCTACCATTTCTGAACATATGAGCTCACCCATTCTTGTGTTTCCATTCCCAATGTTTTATTGAAAGGTATTATGTATGATATGTCTATAAAGGGTCATAATTATAAATTCAACAGTAGGATATGATGTATAAGTTTTATGAATCTATTTTTTTCAAGTTTCTTAAGGCATAATACCTTTATGATACTCGGTAATGTGTTTGTGTTATGTAAGGAATTTTTATATAATAATATTTAAAATCTAGGTATGAAATGACAAGGTATTTATAGTAAATATATGATAAGTAAACGTGATGTGTTTATTCATAGAAACCGGAGGAATGTGTGAACCATTAATGGATGAGATCAAACTCTCTTATAAGTTAGGTAAAGTGTAGTTTTGGAAGCATACTACTTATGAAATTATTTACTCACAATATTAAATTAAATAGTCACCCATAAATTGAAATTATTAATTATAATTTTATATTAAATAGTCACAAAAACATTGAAATTATTATGTAGGGGCTATAATAGGGATTAACCTCATCCCATAAACTTATGTTGGGGACATATTTGAGTGATTTATCCATTTTTAATTTCACTTACCACATTACCCAAAATTACTTTTTTCCAAAGAAACAATTATATTCACCAATCTTAATTTATTAAAATATTATTAATTAATATTTATATTACATATTTTTTTTGATATATTCAATTTGTGATACGAATTTTATCAATTAAAATTACTATGATTGAGAAAAGATAATTTTGAAATAAATAAACCAAACTGTAAAAAATAGTTATCAAGATAATCTTATTTTATGAATAAAATTTATAGGCATTATAAAATTAATATTAGAAATAATTTTAATGTCTTAAATTGATTTCTAAAAATAAAAATATGTTTTTTACATCATAATAACTCCATATCAAAATTTTAAAAGAATATAAATTAATTTAATAAATATATATAATACTCTTTTAATTATTAATGTAACCTTTTATTTTAGATCTTAAAATGTTGTTCGGGGTTTTCATAGTCAAAATTTTTTAATAATAAAAATTGAATTCCATGTATTCATATTTGATTAGTTTATTTCTCTTCTTTCCTTATACGCCATTCATACATATCGATAAAGTCATGAAGATTATAATTTTCATAACAACAACATTCTCTACTTCAAATTTATATTTTTATTAAATGACCTATAATTTATAAAATGTATATTTTGATGTTATAAATATTAATTTAATTTAATTTTTTCCAATTATATTTTCAAACATTATTTATTTATCTTTTATTAAAAATAATAATATAAAAATAAATTTCATTTTAAAAACATGATATTCTTATAAGATAAGTGTTTAAAATATTATTTTTTATCAATTTCCTAATTTATATAATTTAAATATTATTTTACAAATAGTGATTTCATCTATGTTATCATAATTATCATTTATTGATGAATAATTTAATTTACAAATATATCATAATATATTTTAATGTGTGTGAATAATGAAAGAAAACTCATTATTATTTTATGGAAAAAGTTGTATGCTCCAATATTGGTATGTTACATCCAGCCTAATTAATACATTTTATCGAAATTATTTTAAAAATAATTAAGGATTAAAAAAATATGTGTCGGACTTTAGATAACACTTCCAATGAAATGTATAAATTAATATCCTATTTAAATTAAAAAAAATCATTTCTATCTATCGAGTTATAATAATATTTCATTTTACCTCAGTAGTTATCTTCTTTATATCATCATTTTCCAGGAATAAATATTCTTATAGTTCATTTTTCACATTCCCTAGTGTTTTATATTCCATGATTTTAGAAAAATATTAAATTAAATATTCTCTCATTCATAATATTCATCAATTGATCTTTCATGAAACTACATAATTATTTTCTCTAGTGTGGTTGGACTAAGACTATGTTCACATTTTTATTCCTATTACATGATATTTGATTTTTCATAGAAAATTAATTATAGCCCAATATATTTACCCAAAATATTTTATGATTGGATAATAATTTCATTTCTCATTACATCTATTACAAGCTCGATTCATTCATACATCATCCCCTACCATAAAATAATTTTTTGGGATGAGAATACATAAATTAGGAAATATAAAATGATGAAACATTGATATTTGAAGAAATAGTTCATAAATAATGTATATACTATAAATTATGATTATGAATCCTCAATATTGGTTATCCATGGTTAGTTTACTATTATGTTCTATAACATAGTTAACATACACCATAATATATATTAAAAATATTTTTAAATTTTTATAAAATGATTGTTAGTTAATTGAATCTGAAACACTCTGGGTGTCTTGTGTGGTGCACAGTTAAGGCCCATTCCATGCGAACTTAAATAATGACTAAGCTATATCTGAAAAACTCTTATAAGGTCTCTATTCCTAGAAGCTTATATAAAAAACTATAACCATTTTCTAGTATTACAAAATGGGTGTTCAATAATGTTATTTTAAAATAATAGAGAAACAACATAAATTATATAATAACAAAAACCTAAATGTTTTCTGTACCATTGAAACAAAGATCATCGTTAACTAAAAAACTGTTGATTTTATAACAAAATCATAAATCATACTCAATTATTATAAACCCAACATATAATGTTACATAAACACATATATAATACCAACTGTAGAACCTTTATACCCTCACTCCCAGATCTAATGTTTGAAACACATAACAAACAACACTGGCATTGATACACGTTTATGACCACAATATCATTCTCACATTTACAATCTAAAGACCATTACGTTTAGAGATTTATAGAGTTTTGGGAAATCATAATATAAAAAATACTATTTCATCCCAATAAAATAACAATTTATCTACTCTATAAGAATCTAATTAATCCACAATGAGTCTTCAATGTCTCCCATAAAATCACTACACAATATACTCTTCTATGATTTGAATACATAATTCATTATTTGATAACATGGGGGAGTGGAACCACATGAATTGGTGAGCATAGATACCCAGTAAGTGAACAATAAAAGTGGAGAAAAGTGGTGATAAAACATAAGCATGTTTAGATACATAACATGATATCATAAAGTGTATGTGATCAAGGCAGGGGAAATGGTTATATAAGATCCTAGAAAATGAATTATCATATTGTAAGAGTAAGGAATCATAAAAAAATGTGGGAAAAAAATAAACATAAAATAATATGTATAATATAAAACACACTACATCGTAAACATAAAATAGTGGGATAGGTTCACTGCCCACTCACTATGATATCTCATGAGATTGAAATATGAAAAAAAATCCATTTGAGGGATATGTAATTCCAATCACACAAATCAGATAATAAAAATAATACATATGTTTATCGTGTGGTTTCAATAAAAATATCATAAAAACCTAAGGAAATAAAATTAGTTTTATATCCTTTTCAATTGGTTCTATAAGGAAACATCGATGAATTCATCAATAAACATGACCTCCTTAACCTATGGAAAATAACATGGAATTTAATAAATTTATGTTTTTTCTTGGTAAATACCATTTTAAAAGGATGTTTTCTAATATGGTATTTAAACTATACAATAAATATAAATATTTTTTTTAAAAAAATTCACTAATCAATCGATATATTGGGAATTTAAGAGAACACCATTCAATACAAAAGTGGAACATGAGAAATTTATAAAGTAAAATAATTGGATGTAAATAATTCCTTTAAAAGTGTTTTATTATGTATGTCAAAATCTATGTTATATCATACCATAAACCTGAAATATAATATCATTAACTATCTATATAAATATGATTTATTTTAATATTTGATGATTACTAGTTGTCAAGTAATGCACATCAATGAAGAACACTCATTGAAAAATTAAGAATCATTCCTCAAAAATATTAATTTCCTTTATCCATTAAAAATGTAAACAAATATTTTATTAGATCTTTAGAATCATAACCAAATATTATGAAATCTAGAAATAATAGAGAAGAATTATCTTAGAAAATAATAAAGGTGAGGGAATGGTACGTCCACATGAAAACATGTAAGTGGGATCACTTTTGGGAAAAAATCCAACAAAACAATATTCATTTTATAAAAAGCATTTAAGAAATTAAAGGTATTATGAAATTCCCATTTGAAATTAAAAAAAAGAATTTTTAAAAAATATATAAAATACTACTTTATTAGAAAATATGTCTGAAAACTAGTCTTATAGAAAATGTTTAGAGTCCATTAATAATGTTCAGTAAAACCTAATCCTAAAAATATATTGAGTAATTTCATTTAGAAGAGGTTAAGAGATGTTTCTGGTGCACTTTATATATTATTTATAATAATTTTTATAGGTAAATAATGGATGTGGATGAAGTTTATCGATTTGAGAGAATATATGTTATTCCAATAAACATCATTCATTTATTTGATGAATCATTTCCTCAAAGGGGAGGATATAAATAAAGAAAATTAATTTCCCAAAATTAAAATTAATTCTACCATTTGAATTTATCATGGAATGTAAAAAATACTTGTATTATCAAAATAAATAATATATTTCATATCTCAGAGGAAAAATGACATGTGTCTAGAACTGAATTACTACATGTGTAACATTTTAATCAAAAACACTTGAAAGATTAATATATATATATAATGGAACTAAAACTCAATGAATAAAATATATTGTGTGATGAAACTAAAATTTGTATTTATATACACCATATAAAAGAAAATTTGATCATAAATTAATTGATATCATAATGATGGGAGTCTAAGATAATAACCCCTTACTTTATTTCCCAGTTATTCGAACACACCTAATATTCAAAGAAAAAATGATAAATTTTACAATATTCTATTTAATTAAATTATTAATCTCTATAAAACATATATATATTTCAGTTATAATTATTTGTGAGTAAAATATTAGTTGATTATAGTTTATTTTTAACATTGGGTTTTATCACATTTAATTGTATACCACATGGTTTTTAATGATAATGATGATCCTTGATCTTATATAGAAATGTAATCATTCCATTACAACTTATGGTTATGTAATATATATCCCATTATTATTTTCTAATATTTATCTTAAATTCCATGAGAGTTTAAATATCATCTCATGTATATGAATCTGGTGAAAAACATGATTTTTCAGATTTTAATGAATAGAGATAATATATTATTAATATGTTTAGATAATAATATTAAAATTATGAAAATTTTATAATGTATTTAATATCATATTAAAATATTTTTTTAATAATATATTACATTCCACAATCATTCAATATATAATCCTTACAACATCGCTCAAGTAGGGGGTCAACCGACCCAGAACAAAAGCTTGTCGTAATGATCGAATGAGTACCAATGTGATTTTACAATTTGTTAATATAATATACCAAGAATATTAAAATTTTAATATATATAATATGTCATTACTATCTATTATCATGGCCATTAATTATGGGTTGTCTTTACAAATGAAATTTATCGTTCATGGAGACAAGAGTATATATATACACACGATTAACAAACTCATTTATCACTGATTGGAATGATAGATGGTATATAAAAACCCATAAATGTTTAAATATAATAATTTAATAAAAATTATATTTGAAATTTATTACACTTTTGGGTCCATTCATGTTTTGTGGTTATGTGAAATATTTCATGTCGTTCATGGAGGTGGCAATATGAACATATGAAATAATAACATTCTCATTTTGCAACGAATAGAAGAAACAATGTTAACTATGAAATTGGATCATTTAATAATATTATAAGTGACATAATGTTACGTATCAACCTGAACATCCACCAAAATAGTGCTAAATTGGTCAGATGTCACTAACCTTGGGTGCACCTCCCTAAACGCCAAAGGGTGCTGACTAGTAGTGAGGCCATATCAGGTAATGTGGGGAGGCTATACCCTCTGAGGATAGAAAATGGTACTGGTCCAAGTATAGTAATATATCATGCAACATAGATAAATGACTCAGTAGATTCGAACTAGACCCATATAGAAAATTCACAATAATATTAAATAAACATAGGATGAAATATAGAAACAATTATAACATAATGTAAATATAACTATATAATGAATACCACTTGAAATTACTACCAAAAAAATAATTAATGCATCCATATAAGTTCTCACATTTCATAATACATGGTTTTTACAATGTAATCAATATTAGTTACATAATAATGTATTCACTCCGATACAGAAATAAGATCTAAAAAACGTAATACCCCAACAAGGAATGACCTCAATATCCATACCAATAACTATGACAAACAACACTATAATAAAACTCATGAAGTTGATTCTTTACCTATATGTAAAACATTAATGTCGACAACCAACCTTAAAGTACCTATGTAGCATGTGACATGAATCCAAAAAGGGTACCACCCAATGGTATGTACCTATCACAATTGTATATGTAGACATGTATCTCTAAGTAAGGATAGAAGTGCAATGAAATAATTAAACACAACCCCACTAGTACTCATCTGCCACATGGGAGTGTCACCTACTTCATCCAACACCAGGATATCTAAAGAAACCCCAATTATATTACCCAGAACAATGTTCAGCCTGACACCACATGTATCAATATACCAACATCCTAAATGCATGCCTAAGTGATAGTAACTTGGAGGGATAGGGATGTATGTCCTCAAATAATAATAGGTGGAACATTGATATATATCTATAAATAATAACCAAAGGAAACACAATTTCTGCCCCCAAATGAATGTCTAGGATGAAAACTATAATCACGGTGTGCCACAACCCCAACACGATATCCTCATTACTATCCCCAAATGGATCTTCACCGTTCATGTGGCTTCCTACAATAAGCACTCCAAACCAATAGTACCTAAACTATAAATACCGTTACCTCGACCCATAGAAGTGGTCAAAACCACCTAATCAATGAGTCATACTTTGTGCACATGACTCAGGTGCTTTTTTCCATCACAAGTGACTGAAAATCCACAAATAAGATCCCATTACACACCATCTTTAACACCTCGTGTCCCTGGGACCATGTTGCTCATGTCTGATGGCCTCCCAATCAACGTATCTAAGGACATGCCCAACATGAAAGTCACACAACCTCAAACTGATGTCCATGATTCCTGACCCCATGCTCAATCCGCCCAATGCGATTCTGGCCATCCGAAACATGTTATAGACATCACTCATTAAAATCAAGGTTCACACCCAACTTAACCCCATGGGTTCCAGCACATGAAATTCAATAATTACATATATAAGTACAATTTAAACAACACATTATAATCATGAATTTCAATTTGGAAGATTCAATTGCACACATTAAACAACCATCATAATATGACATGGAGGTATTGAATGACCCTAACTAGATTAATCCTATTTAAAAAAATTTAGACATAACAACATAAATCAATACAATTCATTTAAAACCATTTTAGCACACTTAGTCAAAATAACCAGATGACCAACAAACACTATTCTAGTCTTGATCAAGTATGGAAAGTAACCAAATACCCAATGGAATCATACATGATTTAACAATAAAATTAAAATTAAATAATATGGTTCATCTAAAAAAATACACCATTGCACCAAAAACTGCAACCCCCAAATATTTGTGAAAATAATGAAAAATTATGAACCTCTTACCTTATACTCATAGAATGTTTTTCATCCAATATCGGGCTATAATCTGATATATAATGGGTAAGATCTACAAAATGATAAAAAAACCCTCATCCTACAATTACTCAGTTGAGTGGAGAAATCATGTGGAGTGGCTCAAGAAGAATCCAGGGCATACCAATGTGGTTCTAATGGATCTTTCGATGATCGAATCGGAGTTCAAATAGACAACCAAGATAAAAAATGGGTCCTACCACAACTTGATCATAATCATGGACAAACTCCTCCACCCTTATCACAAAATGAGGCAAAAATCTGTTTTATAAAAAAATACATAGCTTATACTTGGGACTACATGTCATGTGGTGTATTTTACTGTTCATTTTGCGAAAAATATTTCCTTCGTCTTACCGACTTGACTAGACAAAATCTGTGAGGGGATACAAGGCATATACATGTTTAATTCTATCAACCTAGCCAACATCCCTATATTCCATGTATAGCCATCCCAGAAATATTATATTTAATTATGTGTACATAAGAGTACATGGCGTAGAACCCAAATTTTGTTTGTGTGGTATATTTTTCCAATTAATTGCCCAGTTTTCAAATTTTTCCTCATAAAACAAAAAAAAATCTTGTAAAAAAAGAGACCCATACCTTAATGGAAGAACCAATTATTACAAACTTAACCCTTAATGAAATTTATCCAAGAATATCCCTTCCAAAGGTGGTGAAGGAACATTCTAGGAATACACTAGTCTAAAACTCAAATAAAAAAAGGTTTATAAATTTATTATCCATACCCAGAGTCCTCCTATGATGCATCATCACCCCACACCTCATCTAGTTCTCCTGTGTCATTGATGACACCTAATCACATCTGGAACCATTTCAGGGATCTCATTAAGCCCATGTAACCCATGGAAAAACGAGATACCACATCCCATTGATGCTCAAAACAACCCGGTGCCTTTCACCTCCATCACAACTGCATCCTCGATTCCCCGATTCCCAAGGCACCTCAAGTGACCTACATCACATAGATACCCCTATGACTCATCACCTTATGTAAACAGAATCCCAAATATGTCTTGAGGCCCAAGGCATATCATGTCACCCACATCCAATGACGCTCTTGATTCCATGATGCTCTTACATAAACATATATATATATAACCATACACCTGATATGGTTCTAACATACTGACCAGTGTCTAGTACATCAAAAATAATCTTGTGCACCTTATAAACTCAAAAAAGACATGCCTTAACAGGCCATGAAAAAATAAGAAAAATGAAAAATCACAGCCACACCTGTGGTGTACTTCTGACCGTCATCGGCTCAGCAGCCTTCTCAGTCCCTAGCAGCTCCACGGCGTACACCTGCCCCGGTAAGCGGCTTCATCAAGGCTATACTCCCTACACCTACCATTGTACATGCCTTTTGGATCTATGAGAATGTTTCCTGAAGAACCTCTCGAGATTCCCAACCTACCCATATTTTCATCACTCCTTTATAGGCCTATCACACTAAGTTTATACATGACCTGGCTACCCACAATAAAAAAACCATGGTCGAACAGCCATGAGGTTATCTAGCTGATTACTCAGACTAAATTCCCTAATAGAACTCATCCCGATCACATTTCATTCCATTTTAAACAATTCATTTAGCCGCCGCCCATCCCAAGTGAGACATTTCCTTCTGTTTACCCTCAGCTATGAGTGTCTAATACCCCACCTCTAAGAACAAGTTTAACATAAAGATATTTACCTTCACTCGTATGACTCACTGTAATCTATCTTCGAAGTTCCTCACCCTCAATGTGTCAATGCTGAACATACCAGGTTGGAAGAGAGACAACCTAATGAATGTAGATTCATATTCCATGATGGATATTTCACCCTTGTTAAGGTTCAAGAACACACTATCTCCCTATACCCTTAGTGTCTCTTGTAAAAAGATGTCGATGAATCTTTCCATGAAATTATTCTAGGCTAGTCACTCAGGTTTGCAAGCCAGAAATTTCACATCCCACAAGTGCTTCACTGGTCCTCTTATGATGTACATGTACAACAAGAAACTCCATCATGGAGGTGTCTTAATCTTCTTGAAGATCATTTCCATGCTCTCTTTCCAGTTCTTAGTCACATGTGGACTACCCTAACACTGAAAAAGAAACGGGTGATACGACTGGAACTCATGGTAAGCCCTAGAGTGCTTCATTCCTTATGTTCTTCTATCGATCCCCTTCAACACACGTACCATTATAAATTGGAGCTGGTCATCGAGTCGTGGCCCAAACCCTGCCAAACCCAACTCCTGATTTGAATGCACTAGATCTTGAACCAATTCTTGTACCTAATCATGTACCTGTGGCTCATGCTCTACTAGAACCTTTGGGATATGATCCTGGTCATGGTCTTATGACACTGTACCATTACCCCCCCCCACCCGATGTTACATCGAGCCACATAGGGGGAACCCATAGAATATTATGAAAGGTATGACATCCCACATATAAATAAATAAATAAATATATATATATATAATTAAAATTGGGAAATAAGTAAAGAGTAATCACATAACAACCACCCTATCTCCACCCACTACAACCATGGCCCAAGGAATCCCAGCCTGATGACCTCCTTACTTTCCCCCAATAGTGCTATGTATCAATAGTTCCTCAGGCCATGCCCAACCTGAAAACCATCGTTGTATCAAATAAATGACTGAGTTTCCCAATCTTGGTGATCAATATCACCTTATCCATAAACCATTCCAACCCATATAAGATCTAGGACCATTTCATGACACATGAAGCTCAAAATAATATAAGACACGATGGCTCACATTGCATAAAACAATAAATTTTATCCATAATTTCACCAATTCATATGGAATTTGATATTATTTACATGAAATTATCACTTCACATGGCATACATGCATATATGAAATTGAAATACCATAAAAATGTTCCTATGAAAATCCATGAAATCACGTCATTCTATACTAGTCCATGTTCCAATTCTCCCTTAACGCATCTGTTCAATGGTCACATATCACAACCAATAATCATCACAAAACAAGTCAGCCACTATGGTGGAAATCATCTAAACGTTATTCTGATCAAAATAAAAACAACAATTCCCACCCAAGGTAACTCAATCCATCCCGCGTACAAGGGGCTATAGGAACCCAAGCCTAAGTTCAAAATAGAGTTCAAAAAACATTCTATCTCTAGTCTAACATAATCCCAAATATTAATACCAAGAAAAGAGGCAAAAGAAACGCCTATTAAACAAATTTTTAATGTCCTAATCCGAATAGTTATCAAAGGGTCGAGTCTCACTAACCTTAGGCACACCTACCCAAATGGAACCGGCTACTGAATAGCAGCGATGGTGTAATCAGGTATAGTAGGGAGGTTATACCCTCTGGCACTAGTAGAAAAAAGGTCTTTAACGTCGGTTTTTTTATTTTTTAAGTTGGTTTTTAACCGACGTTGAAGTCACCGACGTAAAAAATATGACTTTTTACATCGGTTTTTGTAAACTGACGCCAAAAACAAATTTCAATTTCTTTTTTGCATCGGTTATGTAGAAAACTGACGCCAAATAAACTCATCCGCGTCATTTTTGGCGTCGGTTTCCTTAAAAACCGACGCCAAAAAGTTTAAAAAATAGTTTCGGCGTCGGTTCTTGAAAAAAACTGATGCCGTAAATGGAAAAAATTTATTTTTGGCGTCGGCTTTTACAAGAACCGACGCCAAAAACAATTTTTATTGTTAGATGTTTTATAGAATTTCCTAAACTTCGATTTGACTGGTCGTGGAGCTAAAACGGAGTTACGAATCAAAAGTTATGGCCGTCAGAATTTGAACATGTCAAAGTATCGATTGATACAATATGTTTTAAAGAAAACAAGATAAACACAAGTTAAAATCACGTACACCAAATGATATAAAATATACATAATACTTCAAACACATTTCGATTATTTTTCGATCTTCCATTGAAATGATATGTTGTTTATCATCATATCTCTTATATTTAGCGTAGATATCCTGTGATAATAAAAACGACGATCGATAATTAAACTTACACCAAGCTTGGTAAATGTCATCCGAACGTTTTATATTTTTAACACAATAATAAAAGTAAATCATCATTATTTGAAATCTAATCGTGTTGGTTATAAATGAAGGACATTAATAAAAAAGAAAATGAATGAATACAATACGTACCGTAATCAAATTAATGACTGATGCCGCATTGAAAACTTGATTGAATCGAAGAGGAAGAAAATGATAAATGAAGGGAAAACAGATTTATATATAGTAAATGAAAATATTTTGGATTGAGTTTTATGAAAATATAGGCGGGATTTAAAAAGTTAAATGCACGTTGTGAAAAAAATTGAAATTTTGATCCCGTGTATTAGTGAATACTATTTAGCATCAGTTTTTAAATAAACCGATGCTAAAAAGATAAAAAAATACGTTTCGTGTCGGTTTTTTTTAAAAACCGACTTGAAAAGTGAAAAAAAAAATTTCGCTTCGGTTTTTAAAAAAACCGACGCGAAAAAGAAAAAAATAGTTTTGGCGTCGGTTTTTCTAAAAACCGAAGCCAAAAACAAAAAAGTTTTTTTGGCGTCGGTTTTTATGAAAACCGACGTCAAAACATAAAAAAAAAATTTACCATGTGTTAAAAAATTTCTTAAACTTCGATTTGACTGGTCGTGGAGCTAGAACGGAGTTACGGATTAAAAGTTATGGCCTTTGAAAGTTGGACTTAATTAACACTTCTTTTAGAGAAGATCAACTTCCAACATCCATAACTTTTAATCCGTAACTCTGTTTTTGCTCCATGACCAGTCAAATCAAATAATAAAGAATTATCTATAGGACTGTAATTTTTTTTACATTTTTGGCGTGGGTTTTCATGAAAACCGACGTCATAACTTTATTTTTTATTTTTACGTCGGTTTTTAAAAAAACCGACGCCAAATCATTTTTTTCATTATTTTTTCGCGTCGGTTATTTTAAAAACTAACTCCAAAACCAATTTTTTTTAGTTTTTGGGGTTGGTTTTTAAAAAACCGATGCCAAAACTTATCCGAAAAAATATTTTACGTCGGTTTATAAGAAACCGACGTCAAATTGACGACGTTAAAAATGATTTTTCTACTAGTGTGGGAATAGTAAAACGTACTAGTTAGAGTATAATAATATAACATGTAACAGAGATAAATGACCCAAGAGACTCAAACCAGACCCCCAATGTGGAAACACAAAAATATAAAATAAATTGAAAAGGTAATATAAAAATTGCTAAAATAGAATGTAAACAAAATAGCTTAATGAATACCACTTGCAACTACTTCCAAAACAAACAAGTCAGGAATCCATAATAGTTCACACATGTTAGAATACAAGGGTTCCACTGGATATCCAACAATTTCTAAATAATAAAATAATCTTGATGATAATTATATAAAAGCTAAATAAATGTAAAAATTTATCTAGGCATGACATCAATGTCCATACCAATCTCCATGCCAATCAACACTACAATCCAACTCCTGAAGCTGATCCATTACCTATACAAAAAACCAAAAGTTTACACTTGTTTGGAAGTTCCCATGTATGGTGTGGAAAAATTATCAGAAGGATACCACCCAATGGTGCATACCTAGAAAAACTGTTTAAGAAGGCATGTATCTATATGTAATTTAAGAAATGAAATTCAATAATTAAACACAACCTCCATTGGTACATAGTGGATACTAAGAAGTGTCACCCGCTTTGCCAACACCGGAATCTCTAATGCACCCCCAATTATATAAACTGAAACCATATACTTCCTGACACTACATGTATCAATGTAAAAACATCCCAAAGTCGTGCTTAAATAATAGTTACTGTCACGAACCAACCCGGGTCGACCCTGAACCGGTCTCCCGAGTTGATCCGCGACGTGGCCCGAGAGGCGTTCCCGATCCTCCCGGGCTGGCGACAAGCACCAGGGCATCACAGAGTACACATGGGAACGATTTCACCCAATAAAAATTCACTAAGAAGCAGAAATAAACAAACGATCATAAAATAAAGTTGCCAAATACATAACTAACCTGACCACGAACCCAACTCCTCGTGACCCCGAGAGTCGATCGTCAAGCTACCACCAACTCTCATCCACGGCGAGCAAGCTCGAGTCAAACCTGCGACGGAGACTAAAAACAAGAAAACACTATAGGCATGAGTATTAAAACTCAGTAGGCTAGCCCGATAAATCTATTCCCAAAGCACTACCATTTAAAGAAGAATTTACCAACTTCTAGTATGAACTACATTATAGAAAATATAGGTTTTCATGCACACACACTTTCCATTTGGAAAACAAGCAACGGTCCATTTCCCTTTTTAATTTAGAAGAAGTTTAATGTTGAAAGGAACAGGTGAATTGCATTTTAAAACATTTTGCGAACAATTAGAAAACCAAACTTTAGTTGTTAGTCAAAAATAAAATCAAACACAACACACACTAAGGGCAACGGGAAAAAGTGTCACACAAAGGTCGGAATCCAAACTCGACCTCTCAATCGTCTGCCATATACAAATAAACACTAAAAGAGACATGGGTCGAACCTAAGAGATTGTGAACAAACCAGAATGTACTATATGTCTGACTCATCCTGAAGTCATGCCCTAACTCGATGACGTCATAACGCCCTAACGCCCGACATAGCCCTGCATGGCCTAACCGAGGGGCCCAATCCCCATAGCAGTAATAACTCAGTATTCCCCTTCTATGGGGCTACTAGCCAGTGCGTGATCTAAACTAGTGCAGCAATCCTTCTCAGAAAATTCACTCAATATGCCAGGTTCCCATGTCAACACATATAATAAACGAGGAGTGCATCCATAATGTAAAACTAGTCAAGATGCACAAGCATCACATACTCAGCTCACCAAATCAACAAACACAAAAGATCACTCCAAAGAGACTTTTCAAAACATAAATTTCATTAAAAGTACCAAACGTGCCTCATGTACTTATTCAATACCAAATCAATTCCAAAAGAAGTATCAGACGTCGTCGCGTTTAAAACCAGAAAAAACATTTAAAATCCCATTTAGGTAGACCAAATCACCATTTTAATTTTTGAAGCGCAAACATAAGGGCCAAAGGGGTATTTTCACTATTGTGCAACAACTAATCATGAAAAAGCTTGCAGTACGATGCAGAGAAAGAAGCAGTTCCAATTCCAGCAATATAACTACTCCAAAAATAATAATATATTAATACTACTTCCAATTTGATGAAAATTAAATAAATGACAAGAAATAAGTAAATTCTAAATTCAAAGGCATGTGCAGTGGGTACCTACCTCAACTCGCTACCCAATCACAACGACGCGACACGCCTCGCACTAGCGAATAAGAAACGCATGTCGACAGTTCCGATATCACGGGATTACCTCTCCAGCGCGCTACAACAAAATTAAAACGTTTAAAAACACATAAACACTGAATTAAAATAACTCTAATGAATAAACAATAAAAAACCATCCCGACGCGTTTTCAAAACATAACTTGCAGCATCTGCATTATTTACTAAACCGCCTCAATGTTTATAAAACAATTCCAAATAATAACATATAGAAAACCACTTTTCACACCCACGCGTCATTTTGAGACAATTCGCACACCAAGGTACCCCCAAAACACAATCTGCACCTCATTTATAAGTCAAAAATCATTAAAACATTTTATAAAACAATTATAAGTAACAAGGGGAGACTTTTGTTTCAAAAACACGCCCAGAGACAACTTCAACAATCAAACGCACACCAAAAGTAAAATTGTTAAACAGTATATAACCGACATCCATCAAAACGAACCTCATTTCATAAGATAAAATTCATTCCAACGATAACAAATGTCTAATTAACAGACAAGAACAGTGAAAACAACACACAATCAAAGGAATCTAAATTTAAAGAATATATGCCATGGGTTACTACCTCAATTGGTGATAAAATTCTGGAAATTGGTGCAAAACACCATTTTCACCTCAATTGCACCCAACCCGATGCAATCTAAAAAGGACCCGACGAGCAAGGATTTGACCATGAAAATTGAACCTTTACCACGAAAGAACTAAGAATCAAACGAGGAGGGAAAAAAATTACCAACTTGGAAGGCCGGCTGGCGGTCGACGGGTGGAGGCCGGGAGAGGGAAGCTGGACGGGAGACAGGACGGGAGTCCAGAGAAGGGAGGCGCGGCCGGAGGGAGTGCCGCCGGAGGAGGGACGCCGGACGGGAGGCAGAGTGAGGAGGCGCGGCTGGAGAGAGCGTGCTGCTGGGGCGGCTCGGCCGATGGAGCATGGCGGGCGAAGGGAGGTCGGCGGCTGGAATCAGAGGAGGCCGGTGGAGGGAAGGCTGGCAGAGGGAAGAGGTGCGGCGGCCGGCGATGGGGAGAACAGGGGACCGGGTCGCACACAGCGAGGGAGGGCGCGATGGGAAAGGGGAGAGCGTAGGGTTAGAGGAGAGGAAAAGAAAGAGGGAAGGAAAAGTAGGAGAAAGAAAAGAAAAGAAAAGAAAAGAATAAGAAAAATGATAATAAAATAAAAGGGAAAATAAAATTAAAACAAAACAAAATAAGACAATTTAAATTAATAATGATACTAATAATAAATTTGTTAATTAATTATAATGGCAATAGTAATTATAAATACACATACACATATTTACATATAACTAAACATATATAAAACATGTGAACGTATATATAAACCTTTATAAATACATATATATATATATAAATACATAAACATATTGATAATAATAATAATAATAATAATTATTATTATTATAATTACAAACATATATACATATATATATAAACCCACATGAACAAATTTATTAACATACATATATGAATATACATGACATATTTTAACCATATATGCATATATATACTCATATGCATAAACACATTTACGCATAAACATATAATGTTAATAAATATATATGCATTAGCATATGTGTATATATACATATATATACATACATATATGCATATTACGTTAAAAATAATAATAATAATATATGAACATATATACCCATATGCATACACATATATAATCATATATATATGAATATATATATATATATTAATCCACTCAATGAGCGAATTTAATAACATTAAAACTAAAAGACCGCGGGGTACGCGCGCACCTTACGGTACCCAAGTGGACTGCAAATGGGCTGTGCAACACAACTGTATGGTGTTCGCGCATTATCCCAAACCATAAACTCATCTAAATGTTAAAATTTCCAACCGGGACTCGCCCGCACACATGCAAAAACACTCGATGCCATGATAAATAAAATAAATAAAGTAAAATAAAAACAGGTGTGACAATTCTCCCCACCATAAAGCTTTCCGCCCCAGAAAAGCCATAAAAAGTTCAAAACCCGAAATAAAAACCGACATTTATTTACAATTTAAAGAAATATCTAAAGAACGACAACAAAGAGATTCTGAAACACTCCCAGAAAGGGGAGCGATAAACCAAAAGAAATCATAATATGAATGAATTACCCGCTAAGTGTCACCCGCCCCCAAAAGTGTGACCACCTCCAGTTGATCGCTTCAAAGGACAAACAACATTATCAATAGTAGATCCAGGCCCAACATACACCCACCTTAACACCATTCAACAGGATTCAACCAATTCTCCATCTTCTATTCAACCTTAAAACACAACATCCGGAACAACGCCAATAAAAACACGACTACTCTTTTGAAACCAACAAACAGGTCAAAACCACATCCAACGCGTATCTCTTAAAACCTTACTCCAATATGACACTGGAACACTCACGCCACAACTCTTTACCAAAAGAAGAATATAGAATTTGGTGATTTCATATAAGACCAACCACAACCCAACCAAAACCTAGAACAAAACTGAGAGATTGACACGGGAAGTCCGAACGGAATCCCCACCATAAAAAACAAGTTAAATTGAATTTGGCGAGACTCGTGACGGTTATTTCCACCACAAGTGTCAAGTCAGTTCCCGGAATAGGACCAGAACGCCATCACTTTAGACAAAATTCATGATCCCTAGAATTTTCAACATGGGGAGGTTGAATGGACTCCCCACCATAAAGCTTTCGAGAAGAGAAGAATAGGAGGACCTCCCAGCATTATCATCAGCCATCATTGCCTACGGGTGGGAGGGGGGGCCCCTGTCCAACACACCACCCCCACCCGGAAAACATTAAGCAAGCAGCTCTTAATAAATGAGAGAAACGACATGACCAGGTAGTCATTACACATAAACTAGGAATAATGAGGAAAATGATTCCGACTACGCGCACTTACTGAGAACAACACCCTGCCGCAAGGCTTCACCTTTCATTGGAGTTTCCCCGACTACGCGCTAGCTTCACTCCGAGGCCTATGGCTGGAGCTCTGATGAATGAAGCATCTTCCGGCTTCGCAGTCAGGTTTATGAAACCCCAAAAGAATGACACAAGAACCAGAATTTTAACAATCACACATCCATAAGATCAAAGGTATAAAAAGAGTTCAACCACAACCATTCTTTTAACTAAAAGAAAAGAACACCACAAAACAACATAGGTAGCGACTACTATCTCCAAGAACATCACAAGAAGAAAACATCAATCTCATCCACCAACATCTCCCTACTCCTGCTGATGGGCTGAAGTGACCTTCGACGACCCAGGTCTGAATTTAGCGCGCTTCTTGGAAACACCTCGGCAGAATCGCTTCAAGTGACCCATACGTCCACAGGTGTGGCAGGGTCTTAGAGCACTTGGACATGTCAGCCTTTTGTGACCCTTCCTACCACACTGGTGACAGATCACAACATTGAGCTGTGAAGAAGATGACTGAAGGTCTGAAGGCCTCTTGATTCCTCTACCAGCACCACCAGCATCTGGTCGCTTCTTACTCTTCTTACTAGCATCATCTGAAATGATTCCCAAAGATGGAGGATTTTCCACCTCAAGTCCTCCTACTAGCTCAGCTTCAGCAAGAAAGGCTTGCTCGACAACATCCGAGAAGGTGGTTAGGTTGAGCTCTTCCACTCTCGATCGCAGCTCAGGTCGGAGTCCAGACTCAAATTGTCGAGCCTTCCCGGGATCATTCGCAACAAACCACTGATCATACGGAACTAGGTCTACAAAATGTCGATAGAACTCCAGTACCGATTCAACGCCCTGCTGGAGACAACACAACTCCATCCTCTTCCTCAGCTTCGTCAACTTAGAGAAGTGTTGTTGGATGAATGATGACTTGAAAAACTTCCATGTCAAATCTTCCTCAGGCTTGTTCCGAGTAATGGACATCCACCATTTCCAGGTTGGACCTTCAAGCATGAAGGTAGCCAACTTCACCTTTAATGACTCAGGTAGACCAATGGAACTGAACTTCCTCCCAATCTTCTGCAACCACTCCTCTGCCTCAAGAGGCCCTGCTTGTCCATAAAAGAGAGGAGGGTTCAACTTCCGGAACTCCAAAACATAATCGATGGGCTGACCAACTGGAGGATTAACTGAGTATGCACCATTTCAAGCTGCACATTGAGCATCCATCGAGCCTTCATGGGGAGAACACTACGGAACAAAGAAACGAGGAACTTGATCAAGACATAACCAATACCATTTGAAATTCAACATTACTCAATGAGTTTAAAAATGAAGGAAAGACCCATTCACTAAAGGGGGAAACTAGTAATGATGGGTGACTCGACCATATGGTTGGTAGCCATACGTCATCCATACCATCGTCACTAGGATCATTTTAGGGTGAAGTCTCCGGCTCCACAAGGCTTGCCAGGCCCTGTCAGCTCACAAAGCTACTTCCCTAACTCCCTTTTCATTTCCCCAACATAAAACAATCTAGAAGACCCAAAAGACACTAACAACCCGGACATCTCATGGTAACTCGAGGTTTAGAACGAGAAAGGGTTCATGACATCCTTCCCTTTCCCCCGCCTCGAGTCCGAGAAACTTTACTCCCTTTACCACGACAACTCCAAATAGCAATGGGCGCTCTGAAAAATAAGGTCTTCTCAGGATCCGACCTGCTCTGATACCATTTTTCACGAACCAACCCGGGTCGACCCCGAACCGGTCACCCGAGTCGATCCGCGGCGTGGCACGAGAGGCGTTCCCGATTCTCCCGGGCTGGCGACAAGCGTCAGGGCATCACAGAGTACACATGGGACCGATTTCGCCCAATAAAACTTCACTAAGAAGCAGAAATAAACAAACGACCATAAAATAAAGCAGCCAAATACATAACTAACCAGACCACGAACCCAACTCCTCGTGACCCCAAGAGTCGATCGTCAAGCTACCACCAACTCTCATCCATGATGAGAAAGCTCGAGTCAAACCTGCGACAGAGACTAAAAACATGAAAACACTATAGGCGTGAGTATTAAAACTCAGTAGGCTAGCCTGATAAATCTATTCCCAAAGCAATACCATTGAAAGAAGAATTTACAAACTTCTAGTTTGAACTACATTATAGAAAATATAGGTTTTCATACACACACACTTTCCATTTTGAAAACAAGCAACGGTCCATTTCCCTTTTTAATTTAGAAGAAGTTTAATGTTGAAAGGAACAGGTGAATTGCATTTTAAAACATTTTGCGAACAATTAGAAAACCAAACATTAGTTGTTAGCCAAAAATAAAATCACACCCAACACACACTAAGGGAAACGGGAAAAAGTGGCACACAAAGGTCAGAATCCAAACTCGACTTCTCAATCATCTTCCATATACAAATAAACACTAAAAGAGACATGGGTCGAACCTAGGAGATCATGAACAAACCAGAACGTACTATACATCTGACTCATCCTGAAGGCATGCCCTAACTCGATGACGTCATAACGCCCTAATGCCCGGCATAACCCTGCATGGCCTAACCGAGGGGCCCAATCCCCATAGCAGCAATAACTCAGTATTCCCTTGCTATGGGGCCACTAGCCAGTGCGTGATCTAAACTAGTGCAGCAATCGTTCTAAGAAAATCCACTCAATATGCCAGGTTCCCATGTCAACACATATAATAAAAGAGGAGTGCATCCATAATGTAAAACTAGTCAAGATGCACAATCATCCCATACTCAGCTCACCAAATCAACAAACACAAAAGATCACTCCAAAGAGACTTTTCAAAACATAAATTTCATTAAAAGTACCAAACGGGTCTCATGTACTCATTCAATACCAAATCAATTCCAAAAGAAGGATCAGATGTCGTCACGTCTAAAACCAGAAAACACATTTAAAATCCCATTTAGGTAGAACAAATCACCATTTTAATTTTGAAGCGCAAACATAAGGGCCAAAGGGGCATTTTCACTATTGCGCAACAACTAATCATGAAAATGATTTCGGTACGATGCAGAGAAAGAAGCAGTTCCAATTCCAGCAATATAACTACTCCAAAAATAATAATATTTTAATAATACTTCCAATTTGATGAAAATTAAATAAATGACAAGAAATAAGTAAATTCTAAATTCAAAGGCATGTGCAGTGGGGACCTACCTCAACTCGCTACCCAATCACAACGACGCGACACGCCTCGCACTAGCGAACAAGAAACGCATGTCGATAATTCCGATATCACGGGATTACCTCGCCAGCATGATACAACAAAAGTAAAATGTTTAAAAACACATAAAAAATGAATTAAAATAACTCTAATGAATAAAGAATGAAAAACCATCCCGACGCATTTTCAAAACATAACTTGCAGCATCTGCCTTATTTACTAAACCACCTAAATGTTTATAAAACAATTCCAAAGAATAACATATAGAAAACCACTTTTCACACCCACGCGTCATTTTGAGACAATTCGCACATCAAGGTAACCCCAAAACACAATCTGCACCTCATTTATAAGTCAAAAAATCATTAAAACATTTTATAAAACAATTATAAGTAATAAGGGGAGACTTTCGTATCAAGAACACGCCCAGAGACAACTTCAACAATCAAACACACACCAAAACACCATTTTCACAATTAAAATCATAAATTGCACAATTTAATAAATTGTTAAACAGTATATAACCGACTTCCATCAAAACGAACCTCATTTCATAAGATAAAATTCATTCCAACGATAAAAAATGTCTAATTAACAAACAAGAACGGTGCAAAAAACACACAATCAAAGGAATCTAAATTTAAAGAATATATGCCATGGGTTACTACCTCAATTGACGATAAAATTCTGGAAATTGGTGCAAAACACCATTTGCACCTCAATCGCACCCAACCCGATGCAATCTAAAAAGGACCCGACGAGAAAGGATTTGACCATGAAAATTGAACCTTAACCACGGAAGAACTAAGCATCAAACGAGGAGGGGAAAAAATTACCAACTAGGAAGGCCGGCTGGAGGGCGACGGGTGGAGGCCGGGAGAGGGAAGCTGGACGGGAGACGGGACGGGAGGCCGGAGAAGGGAGGCGCGGCTGGAGGGAGCGCCGCCGGAGGAGGGACGCTGGATGGGAGGCGGAGTGAGGAGGCACGGCCGGAGGGAGCGTGGTGCTGGGGCGGCTCGGCCGATGGAGCAGGGCGGGCGAAGGGAGGTCGGCGGCTGGAATCGGAGGATGCCGGCGGAGGGAAGGCCGGTGGAGGGAAGAGGTGCGGCGGTCGGTGATGGGGAGAGCAGGGGATCGGGTTGCGCACAACGAGGGAGGGGCGCGACGGGAAAGGGGAGGGCGTAGGGTTAGAGGAGAGGAAAAGAAAGAGGGAAGGAAAAGGGGGAGAAATAAAAAAAGAAAAGAAAAGAATAAGAAAAATGAGAATAAAATAAAAGGGAAAATAAAATTAAAACAAAACAAAATAAGACAATTTAAATTAATAATGATACTAATAATAAATTTGTTAATTAATTATAATGGCAATAGTTATTATGAATATACGTACACATATTTGCATATAACTAAACATATATAAAACATGTGAACGTATATATAAACCTATATAAATACATATATATATATATATATATATATAAATACATAAACATATTGATAATAATAATATTAATAATAATAATTATTATTATAATTACAAACATATATACATATATATATAAACCCACATGAACAAATTTATTAACATACATATATGAATATACATGACATATTTTAACCATATATGCATATATATACTCATATGCATAAACACATTTACGCATAAACATATAATGTTAATAAATATATATGCATCAGCATACGTGTATTTATACATATATATACATACATATATGCATATTACGTTAAAAATAATAATAATAATATATGAACATATATACCCATATGCATACACATATATAATCTTATATATATGTATATATATATATATCACTACTAAAAATAAGACTATTAGCGACCGCCAATGGCGGTCGCTATAGAAGGCCGGCAGATCGGCCTTCAGCGACCGCCTGGCGGTCGCTATAGTGGGTCGGCATGGCACCCTATAGCGACCGCCTCTGGCGGTCGCTATTCAAAAAAAAAAATTTCTTTTTAAAATTTTTTTTATTGAATTCAATATAAATATATATATATATTTATGTAAAAATATTCATATATATACTATTAAATACAATATTTTAAATATATATATATATATATATATATAATATATTTTAAATGTTTTAATATATATTTAATACATATATAATATCAAATCATTGTGTTATAATAATTTAAAAACTTCGATTCAAGAAATAATCTCATTTCAGGTCGTTCGGAGCACGTTTGCTCCGAATTGGACCGCCGCACGCCGTTTTGGTGTTTTATGGTGCCAGAAACGCGTTTCCGGCCGCCGCGGTCACACGGCACCTCCGAATGAGGTGCCGTCTGGCCGACCATTTCACAATTCACGCCCCGGATGTTGTCGTACGGTTTCGTGGCATTCGGAGGTCGTTCGTGTGGTTTTGACCCCCCAACGCGCCATTTCAGCGCGCGCCGCGCTGCTGAAAACGGCACAATCGGACGTGCCGCGCGCACCGCACGTCCGATGGACGTGCGGCCTCCTCCTGCATCTTAGGAATAATATTTCTATCGTTCTCGTGCGGTTTCAGGTCGTTCGGAGCACGTTTGCTCCGAATTGGACCGCCGCACGCCGTTTTGGTGTTTTATGGCGCCAGAAACGCGTTTCCGGCCGCCGCGGGCACACGGCACCTCCGAATGAGGTGCCGTCTGGCCGACCATTTCACAATTCACGCCCCGGATGTTGTCGTACGGTTTCGTGGCATTCGGAGGTCGTTCGGGTGGTTTTGACCCCCCAACGCGCCATTTCAGCGCGCACCGCGCTGCTGAAAACGGCACAATCGGACGTGCCGCGCGCACCGCACGTCCGATGGACGTGCGGCCTCCTCCTGCATCTCAGAAATAATATTTCTATCGTTCCCGTGCGGTTTCAGGTCGTTCGGAGCACGTTTTCTCCGAATTGGACCGTCGCATGCCGTTTTGGTGTTTAATGGCGCCGGAAACGCGTTTCCGGCCGCCGCGGTCACACGGCACCACCGAATGAGGTGTCGTCTGGCCGACCATTTCACAATTCAAGCCCCGGATGTTGTCGTACGGTTTCGTGGCATTCGGAGGTCGTTCGGGTGGTTTTGACCCCCCAACGCGCCATTTCAGCGCGCGCCGCGCTGCTGAAAACGGCACAATCGGACGTGCCGCGCGCACCGCACGTCCGATGGACGTGCGGCCTCCTCCTGCATCTCAGGAATAATATTTCTATCATTCCCGTGCGGTTTCAGGTCGTTCGGAGCACGTTTGCTCCGAATTGGACCGCCGCACGCCGTTTTGGTGTTTAATGGCGCCAGAAACGCGTTTCCGGCCGCCGCGGTCACACGGCACATCCGAATGAGGTGCGGTCTGGCCGACCATTTCACAATTCACGCCCCAGATGTTGTCGTACGGTTTCGTGGCATTCGGAGGTCGTTCGGGTGGTTTTGACCCCCCAACGCGCCATTTCAGCGCGCGCCGCGCTGCTGAAAACGGCACAATCGGACGTGTCGCGCGCACCGCACGTCCGATGGACGTGCGGCCTCCTCCTGCATCTCAGGAATAATATTTCTATCGTTCCCGTGCGGTTTCAGGTCGTTCGGAGCACGTTTGCTCCGAATTGGACCGTCGCACGCCGTTTTGGTGTTTTATGGCGCCGGAAACGCGTTTCCGGCCGCCGCGGTCACAGGGCACCTCCGAATGAGGTGCGGTCTGGCCGACCATTTCACAATTCACGCCCCGGATGTTGTCGTACGGTTTCGTGGCATTCGGAGGTCGTTCGTGTGGTTTTGACACCCCAACGCGCCATTTCAGCGCGCGCCGCGCTGCTGAAAACGGCACAATCGGACGTGCCGCGCGCACCGCACGTCTGATGGACGTGCGGCCTCCTCCTGCATCTCAGGAATAATATTTATATCGTTCCCGTGCGGTTTCAGGTTGTTCGGAGCACGTTTGCTCCGAATTGGACCGCCGCACGCCGTTTTGGTGTTTTATGGCGCCGGAAATGCGTTTCCGGCCGCCGCGGTCACACGGCACCTCCGAATGAGGTGCCGTCTGGCCAACCATTTCACAATTCACGCCCCGGATGTTGTCGTACGGTTTCGTGACATTCGGAGGTCGTTCGTGTGGTTTTGACCCCCCAACGCGCCATTTCAGCGCGCGCCGCGCTGCTGAAAATGGCACAATCGGACGTGCCGCGCGCACCGCACGTCCGATGGACGTGCGGCCTCCTCCTGAATCTCAGGAATAATATTTCTATCGTTCCCGTGCGGTTTCAGGTCGTTCGGAGCACGTTTGCTCCGAATTGGACCGCCGCACGCCGTTTTGGTGTTTTATGGCGCCGGAAACGCGTTTCCGGCCGCCGCGGTCACACGACACCTCCGAATGAGGTGCCGTCTGGCCGACCATTTCACAATTCACGCCCCAGATGTTTTCGTACGGTTTCGTGGCATTCGGAGGTCGTTCGTGTGGTTTTGACCCCCCAACGCTCCATTTCAGCGCGCGCCGCGCTGCTGAAAAACGGCACAATCGGACGTGCCGCACGCACCGTACGTCCGATGGACGTGCGGCCTCCTCCTGCATCTCAGGAATAATATTTCTATCGTTCCCGTGCGGTTTCAGGTCGTTCGGAGCACGTTTGCTCCGAATTGGACCGCCGCACGCCGTTTTGGTGTTTAATGGCGCCGGAAACGCATTTCCGGCCGCCGCGGTCACACGGAACCTCCGAATGAGGTGCCGTCTGGCCGACCATTTTACAATTCAAGCCCCGGATGTTGTCGTACGGTTTCGTGGCATTTGGAGGTCGTTCGGGTGGTTTTGACCCCCCCAACGCGCCATTTCAGCGCGCGACGCGCTGCTGAAAACGGCACAATCGGACGTGCCGCGCGCACCGCACGTCCGATGGACGTGCGGCCTCCTCCTGCATCTAAGGAATAATATTTCTATCGTTCCCGTGCGGTTTCAGGTCGTTCGGAGCACGTTTGCTCCGAATTGGACCGCCGCACGCCGTTTTGGTGTTTAATGGCGCCGGAAACGCGTTTCTGGCCGCCGCGGTCACACGGCACATCCGAATGAGGTGCCGTCTGGCCGACCATTTCACAATTCACGCCCCGGATGTTGTCGTACGGTTTCGTGACATTCGGAGGTCGTTCGGGTGGTTTTGACCCCCCAACGCGCCATTTCAGCGCGCGCCGCGCTGCTGAAAACGGCATAATCGGACGTGCCGCGCGCACCGCACGTCCGATAGACGTGCGGCCTCCTCCTGCATCTCAGGAATAATATTTCTATCGTTCCCATGCGGTTTCAGGTCGTTCGGAGCACGTTTGCTCCGAATTGGACCGTTGCACGCCGTTTTGGTGTTTTATGGCGCCGGAAACGCGTTTCTGGCCGCCGCGGTCACACGGCACCTCCGAATGAGGTGCCGTCTGGCCGACCATTTCACAATTCACGCCCCGGATGTTGTCGTACGGTTTCGTGGCATTCAGAGGTCGTTCGTGTGGTTTTGACCCCCCAACGTGCCATTTCAGCGCGCGCCGCGCTGCTGAAAACGGCACAATCGGACGTGCCGCGCGCACCGCACGTCCGATGGATGTGCGGCCTCCTCCTGCATCTCAGGAATAATATTTCTATCGTTCCCGTGTGGTTTCAGGTCGTTCGGAGCACGTTTGCTCCGAATCGGACCGCCGCACGCCGTTTTGGTGTTTTATGGCGCCGGAAACGCGTTTCCGGCCGCCGCGGTCACACGGCACCTCCGAATTAGGTGCCGTCTGGCCGACCATTTCACAATTCACGCCCCGGATGTTGTCGTACGGTTTCGTGGCATTCGGAGGTCGTTCGTGTGGTTTTGACCCCCCAACGCGCCATTTCAGCGCGCGCCGCGCTGCTCAAAACGGCACAATCGGACGTGCCGCGCGCACCGCACGTCCGATGGAACGTGCGGCCTCCCCCTGCATCTCAGGAATAATATTTCTATCGTTCCCGTGCGGTTTCAGGTCGTTCGGAGCACGTTTGCTCCGAATTGGACCGCCGCACGCCGTTTTGGTGTTTTATGGCGCCAGAAACGCGTTTCCGGCCGCCGCGGTCACACGGCACCTCCGAATGAGGTGCCGTCTGGCCGACCATTTCACAATTCACGCCACGGATGTTGTCGTACGGTTTCGTGGCATTCGGAGGTCGTTCGGGTGGTTTTGACCCCCCAACGCGCCATTTCAGCGCGCGCGCCGCGCTGCTGAAAACGACACAATCGGACGTGCCGCGCGCACCGCACGTCCGATGGACGTGCGGCCTCCTCTTGCATCTCAGGAATAATATTTCTATCGTTCCCGTGCGGTTTCAGGTCGTTCGGAGCACGTTTGCTCCGAATTGGACCGTCGCATGCCGTTTTGGTGTTTAATGGCGCCAGAAACGCGTTTCCGGCCGCCGCGGTCACACGGCACCTCCGAATGAGGTGCCGTCTGGCCGACCATTTCACAATTCAAGCCCCGGATGTTGTCGTACGGTTTCGTGGCATTCGGAGGTCGTTCGGGTGGTTTTGACCCCCCAACGCGCCATTTCAGCGCGCGCCGCGCTGCTGAAAACGGCACAATCGGACGTGCCGCGCGCACCGCACGTCCGATGGATGTGCGGCTTCCTCCTTCATCTCAGGAATAATATTTCTATCATTCCCGTGCGGTTTCAGTCGTTCGGAGCAGGTTTGCTCCGAATTGGATCGCCGCATGCCGTTTTGGTGTTTAATGGCGCCGGAAACGCGTTTCCGGCCGCCGCGGTCACACGGCACATCCGAATGAGGTGCCGTCTGGCCGACCATTTCACAATTCACGCCCCCGGATGTTGTCGTACGGTTTTCGTGGCATTCGGAGGTCGTTCGGGTGGTTTTGACCCCCCAACGCGCCATTTCAGCGCGCGCCGCGCTGCTGAAAACGGCACAATCGGACGTGCCGTGCGCACCGCACGTCCGATGGACGTGCGGCCTCCTCCTGCATCTCAGGAATAATATTTCTATCGTTCCCGTGCGGTTTCAGGTCGTTCGGACGTTTGCTCCGAATTGGACCGTCGCACGCCGTTTTGGTGTTTTATGGCGCCGGAAACGTGTTTCCGGCCGCCGCGGTCACACGGCACCTCCGAATGAGGTGCCGTCTGGCCGAACATTTCACAATTCACGCCCCGGATGTTGTCGTACGGTTTCGTGGCATTCGGAGGTCGTTCGTGTGGTTTTGACCCCCCAACGCGCCATTTCAGCGCGCGCCGCGCTGCTGAAAACGGCACAATCGGACGTGCCGCGCGCACCGCACGTCCGATGGACGTGCGGCCTCCTCCTGCATCTCAGGAATAATATTTCTATCGTTCCCGTGCGGTTTTCAGGTCGTTCGGAGCACGTTTGCTCCGAATTGGACCGCCGCACGCCGTTTTGGTGTTTTATGGCGCCGGAAACGCGTTTCCGGCCGCCGCGGTCACACGGCACCTCCGAATGAGGTGCCGTCTAGCCGACCATTTCACAATTCACGCCCCGGATGTTGTCGTACGGTTTCGTGGCATTCGGAGGTCGTTCGTGTGGTTTTGACCCCCCAACGTGCCATTTCAGCGCGCGCCGCGCTGCTGAAAACGGCACAATCGGACGTGTCGCGCGCACCGCACGTCCGATGGACATGCGGCCTCCTCCTGCATCTCAGGAATAATATTTCTATCGTTCCCGTGCGGTTTCAGGTCGTTCGGAGCACGTTTGCTCCGAATTGGACCGCCGCACGCCGTTTTGGTGTTTAATGGCGCCGGAAACGCGTTTCTGGCCGCCGCGGTCACACGGCACATCCGAATGAGGTGCCGTCTAGCCGACCATTTCACAATTCACGCCCCGGATGTTGTCGTACGGTTTTGTGGCATTCGGAGGTCGTTCGGGTGGTTTTGACCCCCCAACACGCCATTTCAGCGCGCGCCGCGCTGCTGAAAACGGTACAATCGGACGTGCCGCGCGAACCACACGTCCGATGAACGTGCGGCCTCCTCCTGCATCTCAGGAATAATATTTCTATTGTTCCCGTGCGGTTTTAGGTCGTTCGGAGCACGTTTGCTCCGAATTGGACAGCCGCACGCCGTTTTGGTGTTTAATGGCGCCGGAAACGCGTTTCCGGCCGCCACGGTCACACGACACCTCCAAATGAGGTGCCGTCTGGCCGACCATTTCACAATTCACGCCCCGGATGTTGTCGTACGGTTTCGTGGCATTCGGAGGTCGTTCGGGTGGTTTTGACCCCCCAACGCGCCATTTCAGCACGCGCCGCGCTGCTGAAAACGGCACAATCGGACGTGCCGCGCGAACCGCACGTCCGATGAATGTGCGGCCTCCTCCTGCATCTCAGGAATAATATTTCTATCGTTCCCGTGCGGTTTCAGGTCGTTCGGAGCACATTTGCTCCGAATTGGACCGCCGCACGCCGTTTTGGTGTTTAATGGCGCCGGAAACGCGTTTCCGGCCGCCGCAGTCACACGGCACCTCCGAATGAGGTGCCGTCTGGCCGACCATTTCACAATTCACGCCCCGGATGTTGTCGTACGGTTTCGTGGCATTCGGAGGTCGTTCGGGTGGTTTTGACCCCCCAACGCGCCATTTCAGCGCGCGCCGCGCTACTGAAAACGGCACAATCGGACGTGCCGCGCGAACCGCACGTCCGATGAACGTGCGGCCTCCTCCTGCATCTTAGGAATAATATTTCTATCGTTCTCGTGCGGTTTCAGGTCGTTCGGAGCACGTTTGCTCCGAATTGAACCGCCGCACGCCGTTTTGGTGTTTAATGGCGCCGGAAACGCGTTTCCGGCCGCCGCGGTCACACGGCACCTCCGAATGAGGTGCCGTCTGGCCGACCATTTCACAATTCACGCCCCGGATGTTGTCGTACGGTTTCGTGGCATTCGGAGGTCGTTCGGGTGGTTTTGACCCCCCAACGCGCCATTTCAGCGCGCGCCGCGCTGCTGAAAACGGCACAATCGGACGTGCCGCGCGAACCGCACGTCCGATGAACGTGCGGCCTCCTCCTGCATCTCAGGAATAATATTTCTATCGTTCCCGTGCAGTTTCAGGTCGTTCGGAGCACGTTTGCTCCGAATTGGACCGCCGCACGCCGTTTTGGTGTTTAATGGCGCCGGAAACGCGTTTCCGGCCGCCGCGGTCACACGGCACCTCCGAATGAGGTGCCGTCTGGCCGACCATTTCAAAATTCACGCCCGGATGTTGTCGTACGGTTTCGTGGCATTAGGAGGTCGTTCGGGTGGTTTTGACCCCCCAACGCGCCATTTCAGCGCGCGCCGCGCTGCTGAAAACGGCACAATCGGGGGGCTGTACGGGGGTGACGGGGGGGCTGTACGGGGGTGGCGGGGTGCTGTACGGGGGTGGCGGGGGGCTGTACGGGGGTGCGGGGGGTTGTACGGGGGTGTCGGGGGGCTGTACGGGGGTGGCGGGGGGCTGTACGGGGGTGGCGGGGGGCTGTACGGGGGTGCGGGGGGCTGTACGGGGGTGGCGGGGGGCTGTACGGGGGTGGCGGGGGGCTGTACGGGGGTGGAGGGGGGCTATACGGGGGTGGCCGGGGGCTGTACGGGGGTGGCGGGGGGCTGTACGGGGGTGGCGGGGGGCTGTACGGGGGTGCGGGGGGCTGTACGGGGGTGCGGGGGGCTGTACGGGGGTGCGGGGGGCTGTACGGGGGTGGCGGGGGGCTGTACGGGGGTGGCGGGGGGCTGTACGGGGGTACGGGGGGCTGTACGGGGGTGCGGGGGGCTGTACGGGGGTGGCGGGGGGCTGTACGGGGGTGGCGGGGGGCTGTACGGGGGTGGCGGGGGGCTGTACGGGGGTGGCGGGGGCTGTACGGGGGTGGAGGGGGGCTGTACGGGGGTGGCGGGGGGCTGTACGGGGGTGCGGGGGGCTGTACGGGGGTGCGGGGGGCTGTACGGGGGTGCGGGGGGCTGTACGGGGGTGGCGGGGGGCTGTACGGGGGTGGCGGGGGGCTGTACGGGGGTGGCGGGGGGCCGTACGGGGGTGCGGGGGGTTCTCCGGGGGTGCAAAGGCCTTCCCATTGATTACAAAAGTGAAAAATAAAAATGATAACATCTAATTAATACATATTTCTTTTATCGATACCATACAGAAATTTATAAAAAATATATTAATAATACATAATCTATAATATCAGATTTATTGATCTGTTGGAATTAGTTCGACTTTTTCAAATGTAGAATCATTCAAGATTATCTGATCAAAAACTCAATGTGTATAAAATATTTAAAAGACCACCATGGATGGTAATAATGCATTACTTAAATGAATAAATACAGTACATCAATGTCAACCCTACCACTAAAAACAAAAAACATATCTCGTGAATATATGGTGCGTCACGCGTTGCCATCACTGCTACCTCCTTCTGGTGGGCCAGGTGCCTACAACAAATAAACATTATAAATATTTTAATAACAAAAATAATTTAAATTAAATAAATAAATACAGTATATACCTGCGTCGTATGATCCCCTGTACCATCAGCTCGACGCACATATTCCCACAGTGCTCTAACCTCAGCTGTCAATTGCGCATTTGTCTCCTCGGAAGCGCGCAGCCGTGCCTCAAAATCTGACATCTGCTGTGTCATATGAGCAACAGCAGGACCGACAACCGCAGCGCGTGACACTACAGAACGAGGAATCCCTGCTCCATAGGTCAAACTATAGCCATGCCCGTCCCGACCAATAATGCGATGAAAGATCTCATCCCGTCGCATGGGAAGTTGTCGCTGGTCCTCTGGCAGATGTTCTAACTCAGCTTCAAATTGATCGTGTGAAATATTTAAATATATATATGTTAATATATAGATTTATGTAATTATTGGTAAGTACAGACACTTATTATCAATGCTGCAACCTCTGGATCATTGCGATCACGAGTCCTTATCCACACCGACATTTTATCAGTTGCTGCACCTTGCCCTCGCAACTGTATATTAAAAGAATATAAACACAAAACCATATTAATTAATAAATTAAAAAATGAATGATATATACCTCATGTCGGATCTGAGACACCTGACGAGTCCCGAGCCTGTGAGCTGGTCCCTGCAACGCTCGATTCTCCGAATGGCGTGTTGACACCTCCTACATTCAATTCATTCAAATTTCAAACAAATCACATATTCTTTAAAATATATATACAGAAAAATAATTAATATACTAACCGCAACACCCTCAGTAGACCAATATGCAACCAAGTCACGCCACTGAGCTGGGAGGACACCTCTCGGGACCTTTTCCAAAATGTCAAGGGCACCCACATTTGGTATCCAGTGGTCCCTCTTCACTTTGCCTTTATAATCCTTCCACAGCTTACGGCATTTTCTCATACACACCGGCTGAAACTCTTCAGGGCATACTTTCAAATTTTGCTATAATGAAAATAATCAAACATATTAGTATTATTTATAAATAGAAAATAAAGTAAAATTATTTTCTTACCTGAACCTCCCTCCATAGACGATCTAATGTGTCCTGAGGGATAGAAGCCCAATCACGCGTGGTCAATGGAAATCGATGTGGGTCACGTATGATATGACCCAACTGACGAATAAATGCCGGGGCATTCGGTCCCACGGGATGAAATACCTCATCAAATGAAACATCTATCGTCGTGTCGGAATTCCATGATAATATGCCACGACCAAGGCCTCTCCTGCGAGAGGAAGAAGCAGCCGAGTCTGATCCTGTTGAAAACAATTTTATATATAAATTGACAAATGTTATATATATATATATATGTCAATTACATAAAAAATATAGACAATGACATTCAAACATACCTCGACCCTGAGACGTAGATGCCTCAGATGGATGATGTGGATTTTCTGCCTCTTCCCCTGACATGTCTGCAGTCATACAAAATATCAGTAATGAGTCCAAAGTGTTTAAAAGATAAATTGGATTGTTCTTAATAAATCAAACTTGTACAACTGTTAATCAAACAAAAAATGGATTGAATAATTAGTTGTGAATGAATTTTAAAAAATCAGAAAGTTAATCAACCTAAATATTTATGACTGAATTAACTTACAAAAGTGAGGATTAAAACTTATAAGGATTTATAAAATGATTAGATAATTTATGATATCCTAGGACATTCTACTGAATAGCGGGAAAACAATTATACCTTTCATTAAGCATGCAAATCGACCGTTTCTCCTTCAACAGCCGCTCTGACCCAATAAATATCTTCTTCACGTTGAACTACGGTATGTTGATCAAGTTGTTGGTAAACAAACGGAACAGTCTCGGGTTCATCTTCTTCAAATAAAAACACTCCTCGCCGAGACATTTTGACAACAACTTGCCAACTTGGATCCGAAGGCAAAGTAACGAAGAATACTTGTTCCGCTTGTGATGTCAAAATGAAAGGTTCATTCTCAACTCGTTCATTATTTCTGTATAACATATAGTTAAAATTCACCAATGAAAACTGATATTGATCGACTTTACATCCACGCACTGGATCAACCCAATTACACTTTAACAATATGTACTTCAAACCGTGTGTATATACAACTTCAATGATGTCTATCAATTGACCATAGTAATAACCAGAATCGACAAAGGGACAACCGATGCCACTGTTTTGTGTTTCTCGTTTGTCGTCAACATCTTTAATGCGAAATCGAAAACCATTAGCATCAATAGCTTTATAACGACGAGCCGTTATAGATGGACCCTCAGCCAGTTGGATAAATACTTCAGGTAGCGTGGGGTCCCCTAACTCCCTTAGCTTATGAACCTACATAATTTATAAAAATCAATACTGATATATGCAGAAAGAATTAGTTTAATACTTCACTCATAATGAAAATCAATTTATACATACATAATCCTTGAACCAATCATGAAATGTCGTATAATGAGATTGTTGAATTTGCAACTCAGTCGCACGATGCATCTCTTCTTTTATCTCATTAATGTGTTTCCTGCAAAGGATTACGCGATTTTTAAAAGATCAACTTATGCAAAGAAAACATGTAAAAGTTATACAAGCACATTGATAAGATACTTACTGCATTAATGGTGCAACTGATGGAGTATTGAACAAGATATATCGATGTGCTTGTATCCACTCGATGTTGTCCATATCAAATGTGGTTCCTTCTCCAACTGGACCATCATGAATCCGAGAGGGCTTATCTAATTTTGTTTCAACATCCGTAAGATATTCTGCACAAAAGGTAGTACACTCATCCATCAA
Organism: Viscum album; assembly: GCA_963277665.1. Lineage (NCBI taxonomy): Eukaryota > Viridiplantae > Streptophyta > Magnoliopsida > Santalales > Viscaceae > Viscum > Viscum album. Next base: position 1,145,037,668 of record OY728138.1, read on the forward strand.
ATAACCATTGGCTATTGATGCCTCTGGACGAGCTCTGTTGCGTACAAATCTTTTCAATGTACTCAAATACCGTTCAATAGGATACATCCACCTGAATTGCACTGGACCAGCAGCCATTACTTCATCAGTTAGGTGCACTGTCAAGTGGACCATAACATCGAAAAATGAGGGGGGGAAAAGTTTCTCAAAGTGACAAAGCGTAAGTACAATTCGTTCCTGCAAACTTTTTAAATCACTCATTCGTTGATTTCTTAAACAAAGCTGTCTAAAAAAATTACTCATCTCAATAAAGGGCTGAACAACATTGGGGGATAAACAATCACAAATTGCGATTGGAATCAACTGCTGAAGTAATATGTGATTGTCATGACTTTTCAACCCTTGCAATGTCTTGCTCGTCAGATTCACACACTTTGAAATATTAGAAGAGTAACCATCAGGCACCTTGACCATCTTCAAAATGGAAAGAAATGTCTTTTTCTCCTCTGTAGTCATCGAATACTGTGCAGCAGGCATATATGCCTTGTTTCCCTCAGCTAACTGTAAATGCAACTGTTTCCTTAAACCCATTTCTTCCAAATCACGGCGTGCATTAACATGGTCCTTTGACTTTCCACTGACACCTAAAATGGTCCACAATATGTTATCACAAACATTTTTTTCAATGTGCATGACATCCAAATTATGCCTCAACATGTTAGTTTTCCAATACGGAAGACTATAAAAAATACTTTTCTTTTTCCAATTGTGACTGCGATGCCTACCCGTAGCACGAATATTACGTACTGGAGGAGCCACCAAATCCTGAATTTCATATACCGTGCGAATGTTTTCTTCCTCAATCTGTGATAACATTTCGACTCCTGTCATGATCTTTGGTGCTGGGCTGAACTCTCTAGAACCATCAAATGCCACTCTGTCCTTTCTGAACCTGTGCTGGGGAGGGAGAAAACGCCTGTGACCCATGTATGCCCATTTTTTGGAATGTTTAAGCCATACAGATTTTTTACTTTTATTGCAACAAGGGCAAGCAAATTCCCCTTTCGTACTCCAGCCTGATAAATTTGCATAAGCTGGGAAGTCATTGATTGTCCACAATAAAGCTGCATGCAGTTTGAACATTTCATTCGTTTCGCAGTCATAAGTCATCACACCATCGCCCCAAAATTCATTCAACTCATCAATCAATGGCTGAAGGTAAACATCAATCTTATCCCCCGGACTTTTAGGTCCATCAATAAGAGTGGAAAGTAATATAAATTGTTGCTTCATACAAAGCCACGGAGGAAGATTATATGGAACCAACACCACGGGCCATGTGCTATGAGTTGCACCAACCATAGACATGAATGGATTGAAACCATCTGCTGCCAATCCCAATCGGACATTACGAACATCTTTAGCAAAGTCGGGATGTCTCTTATCAAAATCCTTCCATGCATGAGAGTCTGCTGGGTGGGTTAACATGTCACTTTCATGAACTCTTTCTGCATGCCATCTCATTAAATTAGAAACTTCAGATGACATAAAAAATCTTTTCAACCTCGGTTTAAGGGGAAAGTAACGCATTTGATTTACGGCAATCGGTTTCCCCTGTATCGCAATCTGACTTTGATGAGTCTTATTTCCCCTGTTCTCTTTCCACCTGGAAGCGCCACAAACCGTACAAATATCCAAATGAGCAGTTTCATTTCTAAACAACATACAGTTGTTTGCACATGCATCTATAGTCTCATATGTAAAACCTAAGTTCTCTGTCAACTTACGAGCATAGTAATACGACTCAGGAATATTAGCGTCGACAGGAAGAACTTTTTTCAATAAAACCAAAAGCATGTCGAATGATGTGTCTGACCAATTATTCAAAGTCTTCAAATGCAACAACTCCACGATAAACGACAGTTTATTGTAAGAAGTACATCCAGGATATAATTCTGTTTTCGCATCATCAAGTACTTCATAAAACCTCCTCGAATCACGATCTGCACCAGAGTGAAGATTTATCTCACTGGTCTCAAGATTCTGGATGTCAATGCCTTCAGGATCAAACCCACGTACCATTTCAGTAAGCATTTCATGCATTGGATCAGTCATCCTTGCATCAACATCCATCTGAGCTGCATCTGTATTTTGACAACGAACATATTCTTCTCCATGACGAGTCCAACTCTTATAATTTTTCAGAAATCCATTAAAGAAAAGGTGCTCCCTCACAGTATCTCGTGTGAATTGATATCTGTTAGCACATTTTCTACATGGACAACTAATATAGTCACTTTCAAATCCTCTCGTGAACTCAATAAACTGCATAATGCCATTGAAATATTCTCTAGACGTTCGATTTGGAAGATCAATCCAACTCTTATCCATAATAATATCTGTATAACAAACATTTACACAATACTTATTACATTTACATTTTTCAAATCAACTATATTCAAAATAAATATTAACCATTTGTTTATGAACCATTGATAAAATAATAATGTAACTGAAAGCTCATGTTACCTGATTGAGCTACAAACCTGAAAGGGAGGGGAGCCGAAGGCTGTGCTGCGAGGGAGAGGAGGCAGCGAAGGGGAGCCGGAGCCAAAGGCGGTGCGGCAAGGGAGGGGACGGGCGGCGGGCGGCGGCGGGGAGCTGGAGGAGAGGAGGCGGTGAGGGGACGGGGGACGGGCAGCGAGGGGGGGGGGGTGTCCGGGGTCGGGGGGGGGGGGGGGGCTGTCCGAGGTGCGGGGAGGGGTGTCTGGGGTGTCGGGGGGCCTGTCAGGGGTGCGGGCAGGGGTGTTCGGGGTGCAGGGGTGTCCGGGGTGCGGGGGAGGGGGGGCTGTCTGGGGTGCAGGGGGGCTGTCGGGGGTGCGGGGTGGGGTGTCCGGGGTGCGGGGGGCATGTCCGGGGTGCGGGGGGGCTGTCCGGGTTCGGAGGGGGGGTGTCCGAGTGCGGGGGGGGGGGGGGGGGGGGGGGGGGGGGGGCGCTGTTCGGGGTGCGGGGGGGCTGTCCGGGTTCGGAGGGGGGTGTCCGAGTGCAGGGGGGGGGCTGTCCGGGGTGCGGGGAGGCGTCCGGGGTGCGGGGGGCGGTCCAGAGTGCGCGGGGGGGGGGGGGGGGGGGGGGTGCTGTCCGGGGTGCGGGGAGGCGTCCGGGGTGCGGGGGGCGGTCCGGAGTGCGCGCCGGGGGCTGTCCGGGGTGCGGGTGCCGTCCGGGGTGGGGGGGGGAGGGCCGAGAGGCCGGAGGGCGGCGGCCGGAGGCCCGAAGGCGGAGGGCGGCGGCCGGAGGCCTGAAGGCAAGCGGCGGGGGAGGCCGGGCGGCGGGGGAGGGCGGGCGGCGGGGGGAGGGCGGGCGGCGGGGGAGGCCGGGCGGAGGGGGAGGCCGGGCGGCAAGGGAGGCCGGGCGGCGGGGGGAGGCCGGGCGGCGGGGGAGGCTGGGCGGCGGGGGAGGCCGGGCGGCGGGGGAGGGGAGGGCGGCGCGAGGGAGGGCGGCGAGGGGTTAGGGCGAGATCGAGGGCGCGGGGGGGGGGGGGGGCAGAAACCCCCCGAATATTTTTAGGCAGGTTAGCGACCGCCATTGGCGGTCGCTAATGGTGGGCTATAGCGACCGCCAATGGCGGTCGCCCGAGTCAGGGGGGCTCCACTGCCCCCTTTTCTAGTAGTGTATATTAATCCACTCAATGAGAGAATTTAATAACGTTAAAACTAAAAGACCGCGGGGTACGCGCGCACCGTACGGTACCCAAGTGGACTGCAAACGGGCTGCGCAACACAACTGTATGGTGTTCGCGAATTATCCCAAACCATAAAATCATCCAAGCGTTAAAATTTCCAACCGGGACTCACCTGCACACATGAAAAAACACCCGACGCCATGATAAATAAAATAAATAAAGTAAAATAAAAACAAGTGTGACAATTCTCCCCACCATAAAGCTTTCCGCCCCCGGAAAGCCATAACAAGTTCAAAACCCGAAATGAAAACCGAGATTTCGTTACAATTTAAAGAAATATCTAAAGAACGAAAATAAATAGATTCTGAAACACTCTCAAAAAGGGGAGCGATAAACCAAAAGAAATAATATAATATGAACGAATTACCCGCTATGTGTCACCCTCCCCCAAAAGTGTGACCACCTTCAGTTGATCGCTTCAAAGGACAATGAACTTTAACAATAGTAGATCCAGGCCCAAGATACACCCACCTTAACACCATTCAACAAGATTTAACCAATTCTCCATCTTCCATTCAACCTTAAAACACAACATCCGGAACAACGCCAATAAAAACACGACTACTCTTTTGAAACCAACAAACATGTCAAAACCACATCCAACGCGTATCTCTTAAAACATTACTCCAATATGACACTAGAACTCTCACGCCACAACTCTTTACCAAAAGAAGAATATAGAATTTGGTGATTTCATATAAGAACAACCACAACCCAACCAAAACATAGAACGAAACTGAGAGATTGACATGGGAAGTCCGAACGGACTCCCCACCATAAGAAACAAGCTAAATTGAATTTGGTGAGACCCGTGATGGTTATTTCCACCACAAGTGTCAAGTCAATTCCCGAAATAGGACCAGAACGCCATCACTTGAGACAAAATTCATGATCACCAGAATTTTCAACATGGGGAGGTCGAATGGACTCCCCACCATAAAGCTTTCGAGAAGAGAAGAATAGGAGGACCTCCCAGCATTATCATCAGCCATCACTGCCTACGGGTGGGAGGGGGGGCCCCTGTCCAACACACCACCCCCACCCGGAAAACATTAAGCTAGCAGATCTTAATAAATGAGAGCAACGACGTGACCAGGTAGTCATTACACATAAACTAGGAATAATGAGGAAAAAGATTCTGACTACGAGCACTTACTGAGAACAACACCCTACCGCAAGACTTCACCTTTCGTTGGAGTTTCCCCGACTACGCGCTAGCTTCACTCCGAGGCCTATGGCTGGAGCTCTGATGAATGAAGCATCTTCCGGCTTCGCAGTCAGGTTTATGAAACCCCAAAAGCATGACACAAGAACCAGAATTTTAACAATCAAACATCCATAAGATAAAAGGTTTAAAAAGATTTCAGCCACAACCATTCATTTAACTGAACGAAAAGAACACCACAAAATAGCACAGGTAGCGACTACTATATCCAAGAACATCACAGGAAGAAAACATCAAGCTCATCCACCAACATCTCCCTACTCCTGCTGATGGGCTGATGTGACCTTCGACAACCCAGGTCTGAATTTAGAGCGCTTCTTGGAAACACCTCGACAGAATCGCTTCAAGTGAACCATACGTCCACAGGTGTGGCAGGGTCTTGGAGCACATGGACATGTCGGCCTTTTGTGACCCTGCCTACCACACTGGTGAAAGATCACAACATTGCGCTGTGAAGAAGATGACTGAAGGTCTGATGGCCTCTTGATTCCTCTACCAGCACCACCAGCATCTGGTCGCTTCTTACTCTTCTTACTAGCATCATCTGAAATGCTTCCCAAAGTTGGAGGATTTTCCACCTCAAGTCCTCCTACTAGCTCAGCTTCAGCAAGAAAGGCTTGCTCGACAACATCTGAGAAGGTGGTTAGGATGAGCTCTTCCACTCTCGATCACAGCTCAGGTCGGAGTCCAGACTCAAATTGTCGAGCCTTCCCGGGATCATTCGCAACAAACCACTGATCATACGGAACTAGGTCTACAAAATGTCTATAGAACTCCAGTACTGATTCAACGACCTGCTGGAGACAACACAACTCCATTCTCTTCCTCAGCTTCATCAACTCAGAGAAGTGTTGTTGGATGAACGATGACTTGAAAAACTCCCATGTCAAATCTTCCCCAGGCTTGTTCCGAGACATGGACTTCCACCATTTCCATGTTGGACCTTCAAGCATGAAGGTATCCAACTTCACCTTTAATGACTCAGGTAGACCAATGGAACTGAACTTCCTCTCAATCTTCTGCAACCACTCCTCGTCCTCAAGAGGCCCTGCTTGTCCATAAAAGAGAGGAGGGTTCAACTTCAAGAACTCCAAAACATAATCAATGGGTTGACCAACTAGAGGATTAACTGAGGATGCACCACCTGAAGCTGCACATTGAGCATCCATCGAGCCTTCGTGGGGGAGAACACTACGGAACAAAGAAACGAGGAACTTGATCAAGACATAACCAATACCATTTGAAATTCAACATTACTCAATGTGTTTCAAAATGAAGGAAAAATCCATTCACTAAAGGGGGAAACTAGTAATGATGGGTGACTTGACCATATGGTGGGCAACCATACGTCAGCCATACCATCGTCACTACGAGCATTGTAGGGTGAAGTCTCTGGCTCCACAAGGCTTCCCAGGCCCTGTCAGCTCACGAAGCTACTTCCCCAACTCCCTTTTCATTTCCCCAACATAAAACAATCCAGAAGACCCAAAAGGCACTAAAAACCCGGACATCTCATGGTAACTCGAGGTTTAGAACGAGCAAGGGTTCATGACGTCCTTCCCGTTCCCCCGCTTCGAGTCCAAGCAACTTTACTCCCTTTACCATGACAACTCAAAAAAATAATGGGCGCTCTGAAAAATAAGGTCTGCTCAGGAGCCGACCTGCTCTGATACCATTTTGTCACGAACCAACCCGGGTCGACCTCGAACCGGTCACCCGAGTCGATCCGCGGCATGGCCCGAGAGGCGTTCCCGATCCTCCAGGGCTGGCGACAAGTGCCAGGGCATCACAGAGTACACATGGGAACGATTTTGCCCAATAAAAATTCACTAAGAAGCAGAAATAAACAAACGACCATAAAATAAAGCAGCCAAATACATAACTAACCTGACCACGAACCCAACTCCTCGTGACCCCGAGAGTCGATCGTCAAGCTACCACCAACTCTCATCCACGGCGAGCAAGCTCAAGTTAAACCTGCGACAGAGACTAAAAAAAAAGAAAACACTATAGGCGTGAGTATTAAAACTCAGAAGGCTAGCTTGATAAATCTATTCCCAAAGCACTACCATTGAAAGAAGAATTTACCATCCTCTAGTTTGAACTACATTATAGAAAATATAGGTTTTCATACACACACAATTTCCATTTTGAAAACAAGAAACGGTCCATTTCCCGTTTTAATTTAGAAGAAGTTTAATATTGAAAGGAACATGTGAATTGCATTTTAAAACATTTTGCAAACAATTAGAAAACCAAACATTAGTTGTTAGTCAAAAATAAAATCACACACAACACACACTAAGGGCAACGGGAAAAAGTGGCACACAAAGGTCAGAATCCAAACTCGACCTCCCAATCGTCTGCCATATACAAATAAACACTAAAAGAGACATGGGTCGAACCTAGGAGACCGTGAACAAACCAGAACGTACTATACGTCTGACTCATCCTGAAGGCATGCCCTAACTCGATGACGTCATAACGCCCTAACGCCAGGCATAGCCCTACATGGCCTAACCGAGGGGCACAATCCCCATAGTAGCAATAACTCAGTATTCCCCTGCTATGGGGCCACTAGCCAGTGCATGATCTAAACTAGTACAACAATCGTTCTCAGAAAATTCACTCAATATGCCAGTATCCCATGTCAACACATATAATAAAATAGGAGTGCATCCATAATGTAAAACTAGTCAAGATGCACAAGCATCACATACTCATCTCACCAAATCAACAAACACAAAAGATCACTCCAAAGAGACTTTTCAAAACATAAATTTCATTAAAAGTACCAAACGGGCCTCATGTACTTATTCAATAACAAATCAATTCCAAAAGAAGGATTAGACGTCGTCATGTTTAAAACCATAAAACACATTTAAAATATCATTTAGGTAGACCAAATCACCATTTTAATTTTGAAGCGCAAACATAAGGGCCAAAGGGGCATTTTCACTATTGCACAACAACTAATCATGAAAAAGCTTTCGGTACGATGCAGAGAAAGAAGCAGTTCCAATTCCAGCAATATAACTACTCCATAAATAATAATATTTTAATACTACATGAAATTTGATGAAAATTAAATAAATGACAAGAAATAAGTAATTTCTAAATTCAAAGGCATGTGCAGTGGGGACCTACCTCAACTCGCTATCCAATCACAACGACGCAACATGCCTCGCACTAGCGAACAAGAAACGCTTGTCGACAGTTCCGATATCACGGGATTACCTCACCAGCGCGCTACAACAAAAGTGAAACGTTTAAAAACACATAAACACTGAATTAAAATAACTCTAATGAATACACAATGAAAAACCATCCTGACGCGTTTTCAAAACTTAACTTGCAGCATCTGCATTATTTACTAAACTACCTCAAAGTTTATAAAACAATTCCAAAGAATAACATATAGAAAACCACTTTTCACACCCACACGTCATTTTGAGACAATTCGCACACCAAGGTACCCCCAAAACACAATCTGCACCTCATTTATACGTCAACAAATCATTAAAACATTTTATAAAACAATTATAAGTAACAAGGGGAGACTTTCGTATCAAGAACACACCCAGAGAAAACTTCAACAATCAAACGCACACCAAAACACCATTTGCACAATTAAAATCACAAATTGCACAATTTTATAAAATTGTTAAACAATATATAACCAACTTCCATCAAAACGAACCTCATTTCATAAGATAAAATTCATTCCAACGATAACAAATGTCTAATTAACAAACAAGAATGGTGAAAACAACACGCAATCAAAGGAATCTAAATTTAAAGAATATATGCCATGGGTTACTACCTCAATTGACGATAAAATTCTGGAAATTGGTGCAAAACACCATTTGCACCTCAATCGCACCCAACCCGACGCAATCTAAAAAGGACCCGACGAGCAAGGATTTGACCATGAAAATTGAACCTTATCCATGGAAGAACTAAGCATCAAACGAGGAGGGAAAAAAATTACCAACTAGGAAGGCCGGCTGGCGGTCGACGGGTGGAGGCCGGGAGAGGGAAGCTGGACGGGAGACGGGACGGGAGGCCGGAGAAGGGAGGCGCGACCGGAGGGAGTGCCGCCGGAGGAGGGACGCAGGACGGGAGGCGGAGTGAGGAGGCGCGGCCGGAGGGAGCGTGCTGCTGGGGAGGCTCGGCCGATGGAGCAGGGCGGGCGAAGGGAGGTCGGCGGCTGGAATCAGAGGAGGCCGGCAGAGGGAAGGCCGGCGGAGGGAAGAGGTGCGGCGGCCGACGATGGGGAGAGCAGGGGACCGGGTCGGACACAGCGAGGGAGGGGCGCGACGAGAAAGGGGAGAGCGTAGGGTTAGAGGATAGTAAAAGAAAGAGGGGAGGAAAAGGAGGAGAAAAAAAAAGAAAAGAAATGAAAAGAATAAGAAAAATGAGAATAATATAAAAGGGAAAATAAAATTAAAAAAAAAACAAAATAAGAAAATTTAAATTAATAATGATACTAATAATAAATTTGTAAATTAATTATAATGGAAATAGTTATTATAAATATATATACACATATTTACATATAACTAAACATATATAAATCATGTGAACGTATATATAAACCTATATAAATACATATATATATATAAATACAGAAACATATTGATAATAATAATATTAATAATAATAATTATTATTATAATTACAAACATATATACATATATATATAAACCCACATGAAAAATTTATTAACATACATATATGAATATACATGACATATTTTAACCATATATGCATATATATACTCATATGCATAAACACATTTACGCATAAACATATAATGTTAATAAATATATATGCATCAGCATACGTGTATATATACATATATATACATACATATATGAATATTACATTAAAAATAATAATAATAATATATGAACATATATACCCATATGCATACACATATATAATCATATATATATGTATATATATATGTATATATTAATCCACTCAACGAGTAAATTTAATAATGTTAAAACTAAAAGACCGCGGGGTACGCGCACACCGTACGGTACCCATGTGGACTGCAAACGGGCTATGCAACAGAACTGTATGGTGTTCGCGCATTATCCCAAACCATAAACTCATCCAAACGTTGAAATTTCCAACCGGGACTCACCCGCACACAAGCAAAAACACCCGACGCCATGATAAATAAAATAAAGTAAAATAAAAACAGGTGTGACAGTTACCCTATGTAACAATGGTTCCGGTGCTCAAATAATAATTTGAGGAAAAGCAATGCATATCCTCAAATAATAACTGGAGGAAAAAACTATTTATACTCAAATGAATGTATAGGCCCACAACCAAAATAACGAAAACCCCAATCCCCAAACCCAATTTCCTCATCTCTATGTCCTAAAGGCTCCTCACATTTCACTTGGCTACATACAACAAGTGCAACCAAACTAATAATACCAAAACTGCAACTATCGGGGCCTCTACCCACACAGGTGGTCAAAACCACTTCATCACAGAGTCAACCTATTTACACCTGATGCAAGCATAATTTAACCATAGCAGGTGAGCAGAAATCACTAAATAAGAATGGATGACACACCATCCCTAACACCTCATATCCCTTTGACCATGTCACTTATGTCCGATGGCCTCACCATCCAAATATCATGGGCCATACCCAACCTGACAGTCACACTTCCTCAAAATGACATCCATGATTCCAAATCTCATAGTCAGACCAACCAATTTAAACCTGGCCATGTACAACCAGTGATCAACATAACTCTAGAAAAACCTAGCCACACCACACACAACCCCAATGGTTCTCATGCAAGCAATTAAATAATTATATATATATATATACATAATTTAATCAACACATTGTAATTAATCATTCCTATTTATAAGATTAAATATAACACTTCAAACAATCATCATAATATGACATAGAGGTCTTAAGTGTCATTAAAAAGATAAATCAAGTTGAATAAATTCACACCTATCAATATAAATCAATACAATTCATTTAAAACTATTTTAGGACCCATGGAAAAAATAACTCGATGAGAAAAAACCTCTCGCTAGACCTATCCCATGTGTAAAAGGTAAGGAAATATCCAAATACATCTGAAAAGATTTAAAGATAATATAAACTGTAATAATAGGGTTCTGCTCAAAAACCCACTATTTCTTTAAAAGCCGCAACCCCCAAATATCGCCTATAACACCAAATAATGAAAGCACCACCCACCTTATACTCGGTTGATGAACTTTTTCCAGTATCGACCAAAAATTTAGTCGAGAATAGGTGTAGATCTATAAAACATTAAAAAACTATCGACCTCATATAACTCATTTTAGAGGAGAAAAAATAATGAATGTGTCAAGAAGAATCAATGGCTTACCGATTGTGTTCTAATGGATCTAATGGAAATGGAATTAGAGTTTAGACGGATGACCAGAAGAAAAAATGAGTCCCAACACCACCTGGTCATAATACCGGATAAACCCCTCTACCCTATGTCTGAAAATGAGGCTATTTCCTATTTATTGAAAAATTAAATACCAATCATGTACTTAGGAATACATGTGATGTGGTTTCTTTTACTATTCTTTTGTCAGGAAAATTTTACTAGGTCTTGCTAATGTGAATACATGGCGTTTGGGAGGGGATACATGAATTGTGCATGTTTAACTACCTATACCAGGTCGATATCCCATACACACCTTGTATATAAATCACAAATAGAAGAGAGTACACCGAGTGTCCTTAAGAGTATATGGGGTTTAGACCTAAATTATTCCATGTTGCAAATATTTCCCAATAATTTCCCAGGATTCTATTGTTTCCTCAGACAACTAAAAAACTAACCAAAAGTGAAAAAATAGAGAGACCCAAAACTCAATGGACCAACCGAGTTCTTACAAATATAAATCAATATTACTAATTTAAACCATCATTTGTAATATCAATATGTGCTGCCTATGAAAAATCAAATGCATCATGTCATGAAGGAGGAATTCTGTATGCACACATGATTGATTTTCTTGTTTTTTAGTGAATGATGTTAAAGTGGTGAAAAATTATTTTCAAATTAATATAACTAATTATATATATGTTTTTTATACTGAATTAATTATATTACTCATTTAATGGAATATTACTAATAGGTAAATTAAAAAGAAATACTATGTAGAGAGAGATACTCCTCGAAATTATCCATGGAAATAAAGGTATTAGGCCAAAAAAATAAAGAAAAAATATTATGTTTGGGTGATTATAATATTAGGTATAAATTGGAATATTTTTATCTAAGAAACAGAAGGAAAGTGTGTACCATGAATGTGTGGGAGTTATCCCTTTTATATGTGATGGATAAGGTAGTTTTTTTAATCAAATTCACTTATTTAATTACTTCCATACACCATTAAAGGTAACATAAACCTAGAAATAAATATTATGGATTATGGACCATAATATGGATGAAACAAATAACATATAATCATTTTGGGACACTTTTGTGTGATTTAGTGGTCTAAAATTTCACTTTTTTATACTGCATCCATGTATTAAACTACAAATATAACTATTAATTTCACCAATGTTATGTAATTAAAATTTTGGTTTTTAATATTGGTATTTGAAATTAATTTTAGATTTATAATATACACATTATTTCAAAATTTTCAATTTTAATTATTGTGATTTAGAAAAGTTAATATAAATACAAATCACATAACTTTTAAATATAGTTTTTAGACAATATTTTTTATGTGTAAAATTTATGCGTGAGTTAAAATAACTAGTTTCAATAATTTCTATGGATGATGTATTTTATATTAAAATTAAATAAAGTTAATGTGACATTAAAATAAATCGCTAATAAAATTTTACGAAAATGATTATTAATTTAAATAAAATTCTTAAAATAGTTTCCTTTATTAATCTAACCATTTAATATTGTTCTAAAAACATTGGCCATGGTTTTTGAAATTTCAAATTATATTTTAAAATTAACAATGTTATTAATTAATTTCATATTTTTACAGTTCTGTTATTTTTTGATATTCTAGATTATTGTTATGCATTCAAATTGTAATGAAAATTATAATTCTCTTAAAAACCAAATTTTCAACTAAGCATCATTATTTTTATAGAATGTTTTAAACTTTATTTTAATTACCTTGTGAAATTATAAATTTAAAAATAAATTTAATTAAATCCAAATATATTTCTATAATTTATAAAATTTTAATTTGGTAGAAAATATAAAATTTTATGTTAAATTACTATTGTATAAAATGGTATCCATAAACATTAAGTTTTTCCAATATTATATAATATTCATTTTATAATTTAAATAATTAAAATAATATACTTTATATATTAATATCTTAAGTATTATCATAATGATAAATGAAACATCATGGTTTAGTATACTAATATATCATGATATTCATTTTAGTGAGTCTGATTAATGATATCGAACACAATATTATATTAATGAATAATATATATAATTATATCTTCAGTGATTAAATTCTCTACCATAAATAAAATTTATGTTGATTCTTTATTGAAATATATTTATAATTGATTTGACAATGATATAAATGACATAAGGCAAATTCTCCAATGGCATGCATAAATTAATATCCTATATAAAACTATAATATAAATATTATTACTATATTAAGTCATCTAAATTATTAATTTCTTTATGTAGATATATTATTTATGTCATCATTTTTCACACAAAATTAATTTTATAGTTCTTTTGTAAAATTCTACAATAATATTTCTCCCTCATATTGACAAATAAAAAAGTGGATATTTTTTCCATCTTAATATTATATAATTTGATCTATCATAAGACTCCATACATTTTTCTATGGTTGGTTATATACTTTTAATATGTTCAAATTGTTAATCATATTTCATGATATTTGATCTCATGTAATAATAAGACATATAACCCACGATTCCCTCCCAAATAATACAGGTTGGGAGAATAATCCCATTATCAATTGCATTATTTTTTTTGTCTCAGTTCCTTCTTTCTCCATGCTTTACCTTCAATGAATTTTTAGGGATGTAAATAAAAAAATAGTAAATATATATAGGCAGATATATGATATTAGAGGAAATAATTTGTAAATGATGTTAATACCCTAACATATGAGTCTTTAGATTCAGTCAAGGATATCCATGGAAATTTTTCTATTAGGTTCTCTTATCTAGTTAACTTAAATAATAACACATGTTCAAATCCATCATAATAGTTTGTACAGAGTACATTAATTAACACATGAATACCCATTGGGAGTTTCAATCTAGGTGTGTAGTTACAGAACATTCATCATGCGTTAGAATAATGACTGACATGTTCCTGACCAACTCTTTTCATTTTTTCTAACCCCTGAAGCATCGATTCTATTTTAGTTTTAACTTTATAGTATTCATATATGGATTTTATTACTATAAAATAAACACAATATCCAATTATGAAAAATATCGAGTGGTTATCCTATTTTTTGACATATAACTATGGTCTCACTAACGTTTTCATATCTTAATCCCAAAACAACATAAAATTTTAAACACTTACTACCTAAATGTTTATCTATACAATTGAAAAAAATTCATTATTAAATCATCAACCATTAATTGATAGAAAAATATAAAGTCATCCCAAACTAATAACATCATAACCTTGAAATAAACCAAAAAACTATACTAGTACCAACTATAATCCCCCAAGACCCGTACTCCTATATTTGGTCTTGAAAATATACATCATTAAACAATGAATTTGATAAAAATATATAATTAAAATATGTTTATCAAATTTAGGATCCAATGACTGTAATTTGTTTTTTTAGAGTTAGGTAAAATCAAAAACTACTAAATCTTTAGTCTTATAAGAATTAGTCATTTTCCGATTATAGAAAAGATATTTAATGCATAAATAATCTTAAATATCACCAAAAACTCTCTATAGATGGTACTATTATAGAATTACCATAGTCAATACGTTTTTTCATAAAATGGGGAAAATGAAATATAAGAAGTGGCGAGATTAGATAATTAGTAACTGAATAATCAATGTAGTGAAAATGGTAAGAAAACTTATTCATTTCTAGAGGCATAATATGCTGTAATAAAGAGTATGGAATCAAGACAAGGGATATGAAATCATAAAATAATGAAATATGCATGGTCATGTTATTATATAATGGAATCATAGGAATGTTCCAAAAATAAAAACATGATACCCTGTGTATAATTCATGGATCCTTATCTCATTGACATAACATAGTTTGATAGGATCACTTCCCATGAACCATGATATCTCAAGGCTTGAAAACATTTCCCAACTCATTAGACGGAACTATATTTTTGGGCCTACAGTATCATAATTAAAATCATAAAAATGTTTTCCACATTTTATTAAAAAATATATAATAAAGATATTTGGAAATAAAATGGTGTTTATATAATATTGAAGTGGTTCAATAATGTAGAATCCTTAATTTCATCAATTATCATGAAATGAATAACCCATGGAAAATAAATGGGAGTCAATTCAATCTATGCAGTACTATAGATAAATAATACTCAAAAAATATGATTCCACATATGATATTTACAATATATATTAAATGGAGATATTTTTTAGAAAAATATTCCCCCATAATTCTGTATATATGGCATATAGGTTAGAACCCTTCAATCAAGCAGTGTAACATTGAGAATTCATATATGAAAAGAATTGAATTTAAATCAAAGTAACATAAGTTGATG
The DNA here is from genome assembly GCA_963277665.1 of Viscum album. NCBI lineage: Eukaryota > Viridiplantae > Streptophyta > Magnoliopsida > Santalales > Viscaceae > Viscum > Viscum album. The sequence goes on from OY728138.1 coordinate 1,145,053,415, forward strand.
ATTTGGTAAAACAAAATGAATAATTAATCAAACCATATGTGTAACATATACTTTTTTAATCAATCCATATGAATAAAGTTGATTGAATGATTTAATTAATATCCTTTATCATAATAAAAAAATCTAAGAAAACTCTTTGAAGAATTATAAAAATATCATTGAAAATATTATATTCACTCGATATCTAAAAATATTAAAAATTACAATGACATTAAACAATGAGAATAAAAAATAAATTTTTAAGACATTTAAAATACACAGACTATGTCTATTTGAAGATGAAAATTGTAGAAGAGAGATATCATCACTTTGAAACATGTATAAGAGATGAATTTTCATGGATAAAAACACATTGTGAAAAATTTAAAATACTTCTATAATTTTTTTTATGAAATTCAATGTTCTTGAAAATTAATCTTTTAGTAAAATTTTTAACCAATGAAAAAAGGAACATTTTAAATTATTACTTTCGAGAAACCTTTTTCAAAAACTAACCATGTAGAAATCTTTTAAAATCCATTAAAATCATTTAGTGAAACCCAAATAAAAAAAAATTCTAAAAAATTATTATTAAAATAATTTAAGATAGGTAATAATGTCACAATAAATATTATATAAAATATATTATATAGTTATGAAATTGATATGGAAGAAAATTATCTATTGGAATATATAAGTTTTATTCATATCAAAATCCATGTTTTATATGTGGATGAATTTCAAAAAAATGTGTTGATATTAATAAAGAGGATTAATATTAATAGATATAAAGAAAAAATATTCTTTGAAAAGATAATTGAAGAATAATTAGGATATCTAATATAATTATCATGAATAGACCCCAAGTCATTGAAAATGACTTCTGTCTAGAAACAAATTATGACATGAGTAAATTATCAATTAAAAACCATGAAAGTGAAATTTCCTGTAAATAAAAAATAAATGACATAAAAAAATATATCATGATTAAATAAAAATTGGGTATCATATACCCCATATAAAAGTAAATTGTTTTATATAATAAAACATGTTTCAATGAAGAGGGTTTGCGAAAAAATCCCATATTAATTTCCCCAAAGATTTGTTCACACTAAAAAAACATTAAAAACAACGATAAATTCATTATAATCTTCTTAAAAACATTATAAATCACTATAACCTATTAATATAATTAATTAATGTTTATATTATATTAATATAGTAGTTAATTTTAACTCGTTTTTGACATCAAATGTGCAATGTATTAATTGTATTGAAGTTGTTTTTTAATTTTAATGTTGATACATGAACTCTGATTCCAAAATCATTTTTAAAATATTTCATATGGTTCTATAATCAATATTCCATTATTTTTTATAATGTTATACGTTCACCCATTGATATATTTAATTATGACTCATGTAGATGAAGATAGAGACAAACTTGTTTGAACAATTTTTAATAAAAAGATGTGATATATTGTTAACAAGTATATGTATTAATATTATACTATAGAAACTTTATAATATAGGTAATAACTTATTTTAAAAGGTAATTAACTATATATAAACTTCATTAATCATTCACTTTATTAACATTAACAAATCTCTCAAGTATGAGGTAAACTGACCAAAATAGAAGCACATGATAATGATCAAATGAGTAGAAAAGTGCCATTACATAGTGTTAATATAATATTTACATATTCTTTAAATTTTAATATATATCATATAACTTAATACAATATATTCTTATATAAATTAGTTATGGGTTTTTTGATAAATGATATTTTTTTCTAGGGGAGGCATATGTCCACACGAATGCATGCTTAACAAACCCATTACTTCAATGATATGAAAGAGTGAAATAATATAAAAATTCATCATTTAATAACTATATTGACATTATAAAAATCATATAAGTTGTTTATTTACAAATTTAGGTCATCTATATTAGCTGGTAATGTGGAATAATATATGTCATTAATGGATACAGAAGTCCACACACACAAATGATTAATGATTTCATTCCATAATGAATGGACGTAATAACTGTAAATTTAACAGGTTATATTTTAAAAATTGTGAATGTTAGATAAAAATAATAATCATTCATAAAACAAATATTTTATTACATCCATAATATGTGATATTTAAAAACAAATAGCATCGTGTCCTGAAAGGTGATAGTACACATGTACACATGACAATGTGTTTGTTTTTTAGGGAGGATTATATAGAATGAATGAATAATTTTCATGAAATTAATATAATTAAATATAAGAATATATATGATAATTAGTAAATTATGTTAACTATTTTATGGAATATTAGATAGAGTAAAATGAAAATGAAATACTAAGAGGAGAGTAATACTCACATTAAGAATAATAATTTCCCATTTAATTATCCTTATATTTGAATTTCTTAGGATATATAAAGATGGAAAAAATATCAGGTTCATGGTAGAGAGTTATAGTAGGATTTAACTGAAATTAATTTAGCTTTTAAAAAAAATATAGTTTGTACCTTGAATACAGAGGGGGGTATCTTCTCCCTTTTATGAGTGTAAGAAATGATGGTTTTGGAAACATATTATCATATTAAATTATTTAAATAAAATATTCATTGTAACAGAATCCCATAATTATAAATTATTTATTATATGAGATTAAATAGATAAACCCAGTTCCATAAACTCTTTTTTGGAAAATTTATGATATATGTAGGGTTCATACTTTGATTTTTCAATTTAACCACGAATAATTTTATCCAAAGTGACTTTTTCTTTTATCCAAGTTAAATAATAAAAATGGTCATCAATAGTGATGATCATAAAAAATAATTTGAGTAATTTGGTTTTAGCTACGATAATAAATTTATCTATTAAAATTCTATGATTGAAAAATGTTAACTTTAAAATGATGTTTCTTAATTCTTAAAAATAGTTTTTTAGATAGTTGTGTCTTTAAGCATGAATGTTATCTTTGGTTTAGGATTATAAATATAATTAATTTCTTTTTCATAAATTGATTTATTATAAATAAAATCAAATTTATATCAATCTAAATCCAATTCAACACAGAAATTTACAAGTATATTAATTTATCAAAATAAATGACATATAATATTTTTCATTATTAATGTAACATGTTACAATTGTCTTAAAATTGTTTTCCATGGGTATTAAATGTAAAATTAATATTCTAAAATCAACAATATTATTCATAAATATCATATTTTATTACATAAATGATATTTTTAGATTTTAAGTAGTTTTTTAATATTTATAAAATCCTGAAAATTATAATTTTTTTAAAAACATCTATTTTAGAAAAAAAATTAAAATTTACATGAAAAGAGAATAAAATACATACATAATTAAATTTTATATTATAACATAAAAAATGTAAACGTATTCTAAATATTTTTTATAAAAAATATATAACTTAATTTTAGTAGAAAAAAATATAATATACAGATAAACGAATTTTATTTTCAAATTACCTTTTTAACCATTAAGTATTTCTAAAAAATTTTCATTCCAATTATGTAATTGAATGAATTTTAATATAACATATCATATATTTATATATTATATTATATCATCATGATAATTTTAAGATGATTATTTTAAATTTCAATAATTTTATGACCTTCATTTTAAAATGTTTGAAAAAATATCCAACTCAGGATAATTTAATAGAAAAATATATATACCAAAAACATAGAATTTAAAAAAAATGATATTATGATAAAAGAATATATTCCATATCTATACTCACACATAGATTATATAATGTTGTATATAGACTTGTTTAACAAATGACATGAACAATTCTATAAATTTATACCAATGATGAATTTCAAAACTTGATATTGTAAATTAATAAGTAATTAGTTATTTATTTTTAGTGTTTTCAGTTGTAATATAATTATTAAAATCATTAATTAAGAAAACATCATTATTTTCATAAATTACCAAAAATATACTCACTAACTTCATTTTCATAAATAATAACAAAAAAACATATAAGATGAAATTATAAAATCATAATTAATTATAAAAAATCACTTCATGTAACTTATATGTTTTGGTAATAATGAATAGTGGGAGAAGAATGATGAACAATATCTCCATCATTAAACTAATTTATAATAATCATTACGCAAAACTGATATTAAAAATAGATAATAACTAACTAATACTCATTTATCAAATAACTATACATTATGTTTATAAACGATTATATATATGAATAGTTTTTGGAAATATAATATCAAGGTAGTTATATTTTATTAGAATCAAGGTTTTTCATTATTGGAAATAGATACATGTTTGTGTTTGTTGTCACTCCACACTAGGTTGATCAAGGTATTTTAGAAATAAGAGTTATTTTAATGCAGATGGATTGATTGTTTAAGGTTGGATTTTTCACAGTGTTTTCCAAATTATTGGTTCCAAAATTTGTTGGGAGAAGAAAGTTTTCTTATGGTAGGAACGATGCACACAATGATGAAGATGAATAAAAAACATGCGAAGATGTAGAGTTTATGGACAGTCACATTATAACACAGAAAAGTAAAGAGTTCCATTAATTACTCAGAATGTCATGAATGATGAACTTCCATGAAATAATCTATGTTTTTCATACCTAAAAAAAATTGATGTTAGAGGAGTGAATGAGTGTTTCATGGAAAATACAATGTCAAGATGTGGACTTTTGGGCCTAGAGGAATATATTGTGAAATGTTTTATTTTGCGGAGAAACTTGTGCATAGGGTTGAAAAAAACTATAAATAAATGTCTACCCATAAAAAACGTATTAACGTTTTTAACAATGATTTGGTATCATTTTTCTATGAATAAGTTTCACACAGAATATTTACATGCAGTAAATAATTCACATAGAGTGGTCCTTGGGTATTTGTAGACCAACTGAAACTCATATTCTGCTTTCATAAAATATAAGGGTAACACAAAGTTCATCATGTGTGAAAATCCCAAATGATTCACACCAATATAGGTGTTGCACACAAGTGGATGAGTTGAGATTCTAGCAAGATTTCAATATCTGGTTTGATTAATTAGTTCTTTCAAGGTAATTACTTCAGGACTAGGGTGCAGGAATATCCTCATGCTTATTAGTGATATATATTTAAATAATAATCTATTGAATATAAATCCATGTCATTAAACTAAGAAAGAATTCCACCGAAGTAGTTAGATTGGGATAGTCCATGTATGTGTTCTGAGGGAGGAAGTGTGCTATCCATAAATTTTTTTGAAGGAAGTATTACTGGGATAATGTTTTTGTGTCACAAATTATATACACTAAAACTATTTATGTTTACTAGAATTTGGTTTGATCATCAAAATATCAGTTTATACTTCATGGGCTAGCCATTAGTTGATATCTAATTAAAGATATAATGTTGTCTCTAAGCATGTGAATTTATAATTAATACACGATTCCACTATACAGCTTTAAAATGTTCTTACCAACATGGGAAATTTTTTCATCTTTATAAGTAACAATTTGACAACCACATTTACCCCACCCTTCTTAGGTTGTTCCAAGTTCATAAGAGAGGTATCAGAGACTACATGTTTGTTATGTTAAATATATACTCTTTTGTTTTATTCGAGATTTCAGTGAATATCATGGGTCTACCCACCTTTCAAGAAAGCTTCATATAGATTTTAAAGAATATGATGAGGTCTAATTTGATATCCCTTGGGATTTATGGTCATTTTTACACTTTAAAATGGATTCACATATTGATATAACTAGAATATATATGGTGGAAATAGGTGGTAATATTATATATGTTGATTCCCCACAAACAAAATTTCTTTTCTAAATCACTATATGTTAATTTTTTTTGAAGGTGATGAGTTTACCTTCATCCAAGTCTATGTGGGAAAAGAATAAAACATATACGAAGGATATAAAAAAGTGAAGGAATCCAATTTAAAAGTTGTTTACAATATGTTCGATGATAAAAAAAGCATCCTGATGAAAAATAGATACATTTTCAAAACAAATTACTAATGTTGTTAGAGATTTTAGATGACTTGGTGAATAAATAAATGATATCCAAATTGTTAAGAAAATCATAAGAGGGCTTCCTCCTCGTTACAATATATAATTTCCTGCTTTTGAAGAAATGGATATGTCTAAACATTGTCTTGATGATCTTCTAATAAATCTAATGGATTATTAAATGAGATACAAACTAGAATATAAAAACCCCGAGTAAGTAGGTAAAAGAAACTTAAATCTTTGTCAAAATGTAACAACCCAGGTCCTTATATAATAATTTGTTTTCATTATGGATGTAAATAGTTAAATTTATTATAAATTTCCAATGAAATAAGCTGTATTTAATGAAATTTAATATTTTATAAAAATAGAATTGTAACCACATCTATGAAAGTGTAAATAGAATTTATGTATATTATAAGTGAAAATAAGATATACTTATATAATAGAATATGTAAATAAATGTTGTGGAAATGAAAAATTATGTGTTGATATTTTTGAGAAACACAAATGATTATAAAATATTTTATAATTAATATAATTAATTAGAAAAATGTATTTTCATAAAAAAAATTCATAAATAAATATTTTAGCATCTTATAATTAGAAGATAATTTTATGATAAATTAATTAATTTTTTCAAAGTGTCAAAAAAATTAGTTATAATAATAAAAATTTATTATTTTTTGTATAACGATGATTTAAATTAAAAATGAAATTTTATATATTTATAAAATTATTTTTTAAAAAGTAATTTAATTTTTTAATTCTTCACTATGAAAAAGGGTTATGGAGCGTTTTTCCATTTTTCTAAAATACATGATTTTTTTTGTGATTAGTAAAATTCGGTAATTTACGATATATGTATATATATATATTATAAGTTAAATACACTAATCCTTAAGTAATTGATTAAGTAATAACCATAAACTAGAATAAAAATTATTTATTTTAGAATATTTAGGGATAGTTATCAAGATATTCATAGTATTCAGAAAAAAATAAACAAATTAATAAAATAATGAAACATTACCCCTCTCTTCCACTATAAATAACACCCCTTACCATCTTTTCTCATGATGCCTAAAATATTTGTATCATATTATATTTATGCCAATTTACATTACAATCCTCTTCCTCATGTCTAATACATTCTGGTATCGCCAAAAGGCCCAACCTGGGGGCCTTTAGAAGGTTCTCATGGAGAAAAATTTCAAGAGGTGAAATCCGAAGTCATTTTCCTTTATTTTGTTTTGTTTTTTATCTTCTTATTATGTCATAAATTACCCCATACACATATCATTATATTTCAAGTATATGAAATATACTATAATTTTATTATGTTAATGAAATATTCATCCCCAAATGTCTTTTACGATTCTTCTATTCTATAAAATTAAAGCATCATCTGTGACATATTGATTCATTGCCCTCAAGGACGTCATATTTTTCTGTTTCTTTAGATACATCAATACTAATCAAAAAAATATTTTTTTGGTAAAGAAATATTTAAATATGTATATTATAACTTTCTTAATTACATAAAACTAATATATATACAATATTAAATAAAACAAAACTAGTTAGTGATGGTCAGAAATACACACAAAAAATGAACCAAAGTTTTATTATTAATGTTTTGTCAAATGAATCATACTTATATAAGAAAAAAGTATATATTTTTTCATCTATGAATATAGAAAATTATTAACAACATTTCATATCACATTTATTTATTTTTTCTTCCATTTGAGATGAAAATCCATAATGAACCAACAATGGAAATAAAGAAATTAATTCACTCGAAAAAACAAAAATAAAAAATTGAAATAAATGGAATGAATGATATAATAAATAAATCATATATGGTATTATTAATATTAATATAGTTTCTAAATATATTAATAATACTCTTTATACTATTATAAAAATGTTTTGAACATGTTTTATGTAACATTAACTCGAGGTAATGGACATTTCATTAAAAATGCCCTTTTAAATAACTAATTTTACAAAATTCAAAAGGAATGTTCTTATGATGAAATAATTCATGTTTTATGATCATGTTTTATTTCATTGTAATATTTATAATTATGGGTGAGACCTATATATCCCTCTAATGAATTGGGTTTGTTTATGTTAGATGTTGATTGTAATGATTATTCCATGTATAATTGAATGCGTTACACCATAATTAAGATATGAGGGTAATATCTTTAGGTTTTTGTGAGGGTTACATTGTAAGGTAGACATGTGGGTTTAAAATAAGTCATAATATTTGTGGGTTCTAAACTTATGTAATTAGTTCCCCAAATTACCATTGTGTTTTTATTTATCTTTTATGAGAATAACTTGTTTTCACAAAGTTAGTATATGATACATTGTGAGTGAGAAGTATATTTTTGTTAAAATTATTTCATATATATTTATGTACTTAGAGAGTAATGGTTTCATTCCTTAGTTTTGTGTCTCTTACTGATAGTTTAGTTCTCACCCTAGGTTTTAAAATATTTTTCACCTATTTTAAGGATTGGGTAATAGAAAAGAAGATGCTAAGATGAATGTTGTGAGGTATTTTAATGAAAATATTTCCTATTTTAAAAACAAAATATTTTTATGGAAGGTATTCATACTATATTAGTAGTATCCACTTTGTATTAATTTGGGTTAATAGGTATTAGTTATATCCTATTTAATTAAAAATATATACTAAAAAGGTCATTGTTATTGTAACAAGTGTATTGTTATTGAATTAACCAGATATGTAATTTTAAAAGACGTTTGTATATAGTTTTTATCAGATCATTATTTGGATAACATAAGAGGTTATGATAATATTAATATAATACCATTAATTATTTTCACATAATGGTAGTTATAAAATAATATATAATTTGGAGATTACCATCAGCGTCCCTAATATTTTGAACCATCAACCACCACTGATCTGCTTCACCCTCCAAACGGTAAACAACAAGACTAGACTTCTGATTTTCTGTACACCCCATGACATAAAAAATATTCTCCCATGCGTTAATCCACCCTTCAGCTAGCACATGGTCAGATGATCCTCTGAATTATGGGAGATGTTGCCGCATGAAATGTTCCACCACTAACATGTTCCTCTGCTGGTTGATCTGGCTGATCTCGTGCATGGATACCACCACCATTTATCGCTCGAGTCAACTGCACCATTACTACAACAAACTATTCAGTTCTAATTCTGACCATCTAATGATACTTATTTGGAAGATTATTTCCTTCTATATGCCTTCCTAGCACTACTTCCCTGTTTCCTCTGCGGAAAACCATTCGGAACAAACATGTATTAGATGAAGCGACATTGTAATCTTTAAATTCTATATCATTTCAATTTGACCATAAAAAATTATTTTTGGATAGTCATATAATATAATTCTAACTCCTAAAGTTATCTAAACAAACCTTTGATACCAACTATAAGGCCCTAGTATTATACATTACTTAATCTTGAGTTATTTCAAGAATAGACATTGATGATCTTCTCAGGTTTGGAGTTTTAGAGAATTAGATCATAAATCATGCATTACATTCCACATTTAAACAAGGTAGTTACATCAAAGAAAATATTCACTTTTATCATTAAAGGAAACATATTTAAAATAAAACCCTGTTTCTTTCTGGACACTTTCTCCACATTATCATCACATCATGTACCTTTCCCTTGACCTGTGAAAAACATTTCAAAAACTTGGGATAAGAATAAAAATCTCAGTAAGTGATATAAAAATATGGAAAGAAAACCTTAGTCCATGTATACATAAGAATCATTGAAACCATACTTTACTCATATACATAAGCACATTAACATACCTCATAAAATCATAAGTTTTATGAATAACTTCTATAAATCATAAGACATAAAGGTAACATGAGGCATTCATAACATTCTTACCCAGGGAGTAACCCTCATGGTTATGTTTGGAATACACATTACAATATATTCCCTAAATCTCTTCGGATAGACCTTAGCGTTTATCCCATTCACATTACCCAATGCATTGAAGAGCTATCATAGGCTCACCTACCCTTAGTTTATCACAGAACCACTCGTCTTTATAAATAATTCCCAATAACAATAATATAATCGTATAAAATAAAACATGCATAAATGAAACATAAAATTTCAACATTTCAATCACAAGATATCAAAAACACATTGATATAATCAAAACATTATAAAAACCAATTTCAATACTAAAATAAAATAAAATTAAAACGTGGTATATATTTTTCATCATAAAAAAATGTGATGGCTTATATAGGAAGCCAAACCTCAAATAATGGTCACAGTTGCGGAGAAGTCGTTGTCACCGCATAAGTAAGACAAAAACATTCTATTTTGTAATTTAGTAAAATTCTCCGTCAAAAAATATTCCTTTTGAATAAAAGTAAAAGTCAAAGATCTTTATACACTGTATAAAAGAATGTTGGGTAAAAAACAAAATATTCTTCAATGAAAGAAGATTGAGATGAAGTCCCTAACCTCATGTCCGACATGACTAGATCATTATTTAATCTCCTAAATAATAAACTAGTGTTAATTTATACCTAATTAAGAACAATTTTCAAGTTCATTATTCATATCATATCAATTATTACCATGTTATGAACATTATGTAATCATTTATGTTAATAACGGTCGTTTTGTCGATCCTTGGTACTTGAGTCAAAAATAAACTTCTTATAATTACAAGTTGTTCATGTGGTAAAATATACATTATATCCAGAATTATATTCATTATTTAGATATCATATATCTCATATAAATCTAGTATATACATGCATTTATAATATTACATAACATTTAGAGGTAAGAAATTAAATGCACTGTTCATGGAGACGGTAAGCTGTACGTACGCATGATCACTACTTTCATTTATATTTCGTATTTAATGGAATAAAATCATAATGTTATAAAGGAATATTATAATTCCAGTGTAATATCTTATATAATATCATTAATTACATCCTTTATACATCCCACATATGGCATTAACGAATCAAATCACTTGGAGGGGGTAGTAGTCCGTACTTCCTAAAATGAAATTATCGCATTTACCCGTAATGAAAACTATAAAGGTATTCCATAAATGAAAAATATACAAGAATATATAAAAACATAAAAATAATATATATATTATATAAATATAGTGACATCTTAATGGCCACCATGATAGGTGTTAAAAGAAGATTGAACAATCATTGTTTCGTGAGGCAGTAATTTGCCACCCACAGAAACAGTATGTTAATTAACCATTAGACGAGAGAGTGTATAAGTGTAAATCAAATAAATCTAATAAAAAAATCCTAGTATATTTAAGATACTAGTGTTATTAAAAAAAATGGAATAAAAAGTGTTTAGGGGGTTGGAAAATCAAAATAAAACAAAAGAACATAAGATAAGACATTACCATTAAATCGGGTAACTCCTCTTGGATTGAACCAAAGGGTTTGTAGAAAAGATTTATGCCTAAGGTAAGGCTTATATAATGACTAGAGAGATGTGGATAGAAAAAATGAGCAGATTTTGGTTGATCCAATGGCTTGAGAGCTGTAGGTATGGGGGGTAGAGGTGGGGGCATTTTATAAGAGGGAGGGGGGGAACTCTTGGAATGTCATGAAATGTTACTTTATTATAAAATGATTTTCATATTTTAAAGGTCCCACAATGATATATTTCGAGGATAAGTTGATAAGGGTTCGAAGGACACCCATACAATAGGTTTATGACAAGTTTAATTCATATATTTTACATTACCTTTTCATTTTATTTAAATCGTTCATTAATTAGGTAATCACTGCATCATCACTGTGTCATAAATAAATTAATTTATTTAATGTATAAAAATTATAAAAAAATACCATGATGTTGGAAATATTTTTAGTTTTCCAATTATTATTATAGTCTAAGATCTCATTTATGTAGAAAATATTGAAATTCTTTTACTTAGCAGTTACATACTTTTGTTATATTTTTCTTTCCTTAAAAATAAAATGATAAAATGTCACTATAACACAAAATTGATTCCACAGGGTGCCATAATAGGCACAAGGAATCCCATGGTCATAAATGACAAAACCAATTGTGTTAGGACACATTTTAGGGTCATCTTATATTATTATGATATTATTTTATTACCCTTAACTACACGATTACTAATTAATCACGTCAATTAAAGATAATTACAGTCGTTACAATTCATAATGTCCCAAAGCAAGAGTCTTAATTAAATAATTTTAACCATATGATTCCAAATATTTAATCAATATTACCAAATTACAAACACATAAATTGTAGTAATTAATTTAAAAACAATTCCCATTCTCAACACAAATAGCGGGTTTTTTATAAACAATATCTATCAAACGGTTGACACTTGTTTATGTCCAATTTCAATGTGAAATTATTTATAATGACCACCATTGGATTAAAAGTTAAAAATATATTATAATTAAACTTGAAAACCAATTAAAAAGATAATTTAACAATATAATTAAATTATATGAAAGAGCAGTTATGAAGTAAAATACAGTATTTTTCACTATTCATTAAAAATGATCATTGTCAGAAAAATACCAAAAATTAATCCAAAGTAAATTTAAATGTCCCAATACTAAAGAATAAGATTATTTTGACAAATAAAGCTTATAAAATTGTCAAAGGTTTGATTTTAGAAATGGGTTTCCATCAAAAGGCAGTAAAACAATCTTTTAAAAATATTAATGTATTCTATGCTTGAGATTAGATTTATTATAATTTTAAGACTCTAAAACACTATCTAATTCATAAATAGGCATAGCTATGAAAATAAATAATTTATTACTTAATTGGGATGTTACATCCTTCCCCTTTAGAAAAGTGTGTCCCTGTAATTTATTTACTTATCGAATAAGTGGGGATATTTATCCCTCATTGCATTTTCATATTCCTATGTTGCTTTTTCAATCATGCAGTTTTTCCACAAAACCTTTACATGATGAATCACCTTATTCCGAAATAATTTCTCAATGTGGTCAAGAATATGGACCAGTTGGTCAACATTATGTAGATTCTCTTCCAGCTGAACTACCTTTGGACTCAAAACATTAGATGGATCTGGAAATTCCTTAACATTGAAACATGAAAAACATTGTGTACCTGAGATAAACACGAAGGTAAAGCCATTCAGTATTCAACTAATCCAACTATCTCCAGAATTTCTATATGGTCTAATGAACCTTGCACTCAGCTTTCCTTTCTTACCAAATCACTTCACACTTTTCCATGGTGAAACTTTAAGAAATACATGATCACCTACCTCAAAAGAGAGATCCTTCATCCTATTGTCCGCATAACTTTTTTTCCTGCTCTGAGCTGTTCTCATGTGTTTCTGTATCAGCTAAACTTTTTCTGCCAACTCTTCTACCAATTCTAGTCCCATCAACTTCTTGTCACCTACTTCATCCCAAATTGATAGTGTTCGACCCCGATTACCATATAATGCCTCAAATGGTGACATCTGTATACTGGAATGAAAACTGTTATTATAAGAAAACTCAACAAAAGAAAAAAGTATGTCCCAACTTCCTTGATAATCCATCGAACAAGCACATATAATATACTCCAATATCTGAATTGTTCATTCTGACTGCCCATCTGATTGAGGATGAAAAGTTGTAACAAAATTTAATTCAGTACCCAACGACTTCTGAATGCCTTTCCTAAAGTTAGAAGTAAACCTGAGAACATGATCAGATACAATGGAGAGGGTAACTCCATGTAACCAGACTATCTCATCAAGATTCAAACGAGAAAGTCGATCTAGGGAAAAAGTATCTTGTATAGCATTGAAATGAGAAGATTTAGTCAAGCGATCAATAATAACCTAGATTGCATTATTACCTCGATGGGTCTTCGGTGATCCCACAATGATGTCAATGGATATGTTCTCACATTTCCACTATGGCACTGATAATGGCTGAAGCATCCCTTTCAGTAACTGCCACTCTACATTAAACTGTTGGCAAGTCAAACAATTCATAGTAAAATTAGAAATATTTATTTTCATTCCATCCCACCAGTAATACTTTTGAAGATCTCTATACATCTTATTACTTCCTGGATGAACTGAAAACAGAGAACTATGAGCTTCACATAACAACTCTCCTTAAAACTGTGAATCACAAGGCACACACAATCTCTTCCCAAATCTCAAAACACAATCATTATCAATGTTTTATTCAGGTAACTTACCCTTCAGAACCTTCTCTACATTTTTCTACAAATCATTCTCTTGCTTCTATGATTTCTTAATTCTATCTGATAGAGAATATTTCGGTGATACCTGAAACAAAACAGAAGAAAATTCTGCACCAACAAAGTATATTCCAAAGATCATAAAGTCCATAACAAAAGGATCATGTTCCAAACATAACATGGTTAATAAAGAATTACTTTTTCGAATCAAATCATTATCCCCTTAAATTTATTTTCTTGGATGGTAATGATTTGTACAATCAGAATCCTTGATTAATTCTAGCCATCTCATCTTTCTCATGTTCAATTATTTCTGAGTAAATATATACTTTAAACGTTTGGGATCAATATATATTTCACACTTTAGACCATACAAATGATACCTCCAAATCATTAAAGTGAAAACAACAGTAGCTAATTCCAAATCATGTGTAGGGTAATTTACCTCATGATTGTTCCACTAACATGAAGCATAAGCAATTACCTGATCATTCTGCATTAGGACGCAACCATGTCATTTCAATAAAGGATCACTATAGATAACAAACTCACCATTCATAGAAAGTATTTCTAAAACAGAATCATTCACCAATCTCTTTTTCAATTCATGAAAATAGTCATCACATTCTTTTGTCTAGATAAACTTAACAGCATTCTGAGTCAGCTCAGTCAATGGGCTAGAAAACCGTATAATTTTTTTAATAAACCTTCATTAATAGTCTTCCAAACCATGAAAACCACGAATCTCTGTTACATTTTTGGGTGTTGGCCCTTCTCCAACAACCTTTGTTTTTGCATGGTCAATAGTTATTCCATCATTAGAAACAATGTGACCAAGGAACAAAATTTGTTGCAACCAAAACTCATACTTGCTGAATTTTCCATACAATTTCTTTTATTTTAAGGTTTGAAAAATAACCATTAAATGACTTTCATTCTCCACTTTACATTTTGAAAACACAAAAACATCATCAATGAAAACAACAAAAAAATTATCCAGAAACACATGGAAAATTCTATTTATAAGGTCCATGAATATAGAAGGTTCATTGGTTAACCCAAAAGGCATTACTAAAAGATTATAATGTCCATATATTTTATGAAACGCAATCTTCGTAACATCTGATTCCTTTACCTTCAACTGATGGTACTCTGATCTCATGTCAATCTTTGAAAAATACTGAGTTCTCTGGACCTGATCAAACAAATCATCGATATGAGGCAAAGGATATTTTTTCTAAATAGTGATGTTATTCAAGGTTATATAATCAATGAAAAGTATCATTGAACCATCTTTCTTTTTAACAAATATGACAGTATCACACCATGGTGATGTGATTAGTCGAATGAAACCTTTCTCTAATAAATCATGAAATTACTCCTTCAACTCTGAAAGTTCAATTTGAGCCATTCGATAAGGGGGTTTTGAAATTGTCTTAGCATCAGGAACTAAGTAAACAGTAATTTCAACTTCCTGATCTAGTATTATTCCAGGAAACTCATCAGGAAAAACATAAGGATACTCATTTACCACTAGCACATCATTAATCTGAACGGTTACTTTATTTTAAACAATATGTGAAAGGTATCATTCATTTCCATCTCTTAGAAGTTTCCTAGCCTCTTGATATGATATCAACAGTAAGGGTTCATTCTTGTACACACACTGATAGTCTTTCTGAAAAGAAACTTCTTTAGCTCTACAATCAATCATAGCATGGCAAAAATAGACCCAATCCATAACTAGGATAAAATCAAACTCCACTAGAGGTAAAACAATAAGGTTTTCAAGTATGTTCCTTCCACAGATAAGGATAGGAAAGTTCTTATAAATTATTTTCACCACAACATTTCTCCTAGGTGTTTTTACCACAAGTTTAGGAGTCATTTCATGAGATGGAATTCCCAATTTACTAGGATATTTTTCAGAGATGAATGAATGTGTAAACCATGAATCAAACAATACATTGGCATAATCTGAGAAAACTAAAAAAGTACCTGATACCACTTCATTTGATGGCCCATCATCTGCTGATGTAGTTGCAAAGGATATCATCGCACATTTTTTCTTATAGTCTGACTACTTCCCATCATTTGAACTATTTTTCGAACACTCGTTTGCATAATGACCCATCTCATTGAACTTGAAACATTTCACTAACTATAAATCAAATTTGGTCTTATAATCACCTTTCTCTTTTCCAGTGCAATCACGAGCCTTATGTACCATCTTACCACATTAGTAGCACTTTCCAGAATTCAAAATACATTACCCATTATGATTTTTACCACATTCATCACAAAATTAAAATTTAGTTTTCTTACCATCATACATTTTTGAAGGATTCTTCGCATTCTACTACCACCTCGGTCTCTTCTTATGTTGGTTGTTATATAACACATGTTCATTGAAAAACAACATTTTCACCTTCTCAGCACATCAAATTGTTTTTTCCATAACTATTAAACACGTGAGAAGCTAATTCTCTTTGATATTTTGTCTTTAATCTTGAGTAAAAACGATTGATTTTACTATCATGGTATCAGATAATATTTGGAGCATACTTTTCCAATCGAGTGAAACTTTCTTTATAAGTAGCCACTGAGTCATCGTCATTCCTCAATTCCAAGAATTTTTTTCCATCCTAAATCGAACGACCTTAGGAAAATATTTCTCAAGAAACATACCTTTGAATTCATCCTAGTCAAGAGCATCAATCTCATCAGCGTCCCTGATATTTTTAACCATCGACAACTAATGATCTGCATCACCCTCTAAAAAATAAAAATCAAGACTAACCTTTTGATTTTTTGAACACCCCATGACATCAAAAATATTCTCCGGTGCTTTAATCCACACTTTAGCTAGCACATGGTCAGATTATCTTCTAAATGATGGGGGATGTTGCCTCATGAAATAATCTACCAATGACATGTTACTCTGTGGTTGATATGGCTGATCTCGTGCATGGATAAAACCACCATTTATCACTTGAGTCAACTATGCCATTACTGCAACAAACTGTTCAGTTCCAATTCTGACCATCTTAGGATGCTAATTTGAAAGGTTATTTCATTCTGTATACCTTCCTAGCAATGCTTCCCTGTTTCCTCCATGAAAAAACATTCTGAACACACATGTCTTAGATGACGCACCATGGTAGTCTTAAAATTCTATATCATATCAAATTGACCATACAAAAATTATTTTTAAATAATCATTTTATAGAATTATAACTCATAAAGATATCTAAACCGACCTCTGATACCAACTATAATGCCCCAGCCTTAAACAATACTTAATCTTTAGTTATTTCAATAATTCACATTGAAAATATTTTTAGGTTTAGATTTTTATAGAATTAGATCATAAATCATTCATTACATTCCACATTTAAACAAGGAGGTTACATCAATGACAATATTTACTTTTCTTATTAAAGGAAACATATTTAAAATAAAACATGGACACTATCTTGACACTTCCTCGACACTATGATCACATCATGTACCTTTCCCTTGACCTGTGAAAAGAATTTCAAAAACATGGGATGAGCATTAAAAGATCAGAAAGGGGTATAAAAATATAGAAAGAAAAACTTAGTCCATGTATACATAATAATCATTGAAACCATACTTTACCCATAAACATAATCACTTTAACATATATCATGAAATCATAAGGTTTATGAGTAACTCATAGAAATCATAATACATAAAGGTAACTTGAGGCATTCATAACATTCTTACGTAGGGAGTAACCCTCATGGTTACATTTGGAATACCCATTGCACTATATTCCTTAAATCTCATAGGAGAAACCTTAGCGTTTAACCCCATTTCATTACCCAATGCATTGAAGAGCTATCACGGGCTCACCTGCCCTTAGTTTATCACGGAACCACCCGTCTTCATAAAAAATGCCCAAGAACTATAACATAATCGTATCAAATAAAAAATTCATAAAGGAAACATCACATTTCCACATTTCTGTCACAAGATATCAAAAAAATTGATATAATCAAAAAAAATTGAAAACCATTTTCAATACAAAAATAAAAAAATTAAAATTTGTTATTTATTTTTCATTTAAAGAAATGTTATGGCTTGTAGAGAAAGCCGAAACTCAAATAATGGTCACGACGGCGGAGAATTTGTTGTCACCGCATACGTAATGAAAAAACATTCCCTTTTGTTTTTTAGAAAAAAAATTCGTATAAAAATATTCCTTTTGAATAAAAGTAATATTCATAGGTGTTTATACACCATATAAAATAAAGTTGTGTATAAAACAAAACATGCCTCAATGAATGTAACGCCCCGACCCCAGCTACCCAGAGCCGATGCATTACTTCGTAACATTGGCATGATCACAAGAAAGATCAAATCTCGAAAGACCGATTGGTTTAGTAGCCTTGGAAACACTAGATATATTTATAAGTTTTACATTACATCATAAAATGAAAAACTACTACAACAACATAATGTCTCCACAGTCCACACTATTATCCCCTCATAATATCCCTAGAGGTCATTCATAACTTACTACTTCACATCCTGGGAAAAATAAAACATAGAAAAGGGGTGAGCTCAAATGCCCAGTAAGGATAAAAATATAGCGGAAACTTTCATAAATAAGAATAAACATTTAAGGCAATGCATAACTAAAACAAAATCCTTTCAAACTTGAACTTTCAACATGGTATGGCATAAATAAAATGAGATAATGCCATTTACTTATTCACATGGATATTCTACTAATCGAATAATCACATGCAAAATCAATAACAACTTTCATAATGATGGAATGCATAATGCTGAACTTTACTTTCTTTATCAAGGCCTCGTCCCAAGACCTTGGGGCTAACTGTAACCGGAACCCAACCCAGAGTGCCTCTAATAACCGGACACTAACCTCAAGTGCCTCTAATAACCGGACACCAACCCGGAGTTCCTCTAATAACCAGAGACCAAACCGGAGTTCCTCTAATAACCGGAGTCCAAACCGGAGGGCTTACTTTTACCGGTCCCCAACCCGGAACATACTTGTCTAACACATTCATCTGAATGAAAGGTTGAAATATAACATAAACATTCAGATTAAAAATAACTTTTGAAATTTCATTACTTTAAAAAAAACCATGAGTGACATAAGAATAGCTTATCCACAGTCAAAAATATCACAAAACCTTCAATAGAATATAGATGTTTTGTATCATAATAAATCAACTTCAAATAAGCTTAAAAGCCATCAAAGGATGTTGACATAGATGAAATCAAAACTATTTTAGAGAAATATCTCCCTTTTTTGAAATCATTTTAAAAGTAACATAATTATAAAATAATACATTCAATTTGAAATTATTCTTATAATCTTGTAAGGGAAGCTTTGACGATTTTATAACGGTGGCAAATAGCCGCACCCACCGTATAAGTTAAAAAAACATTATTACCTTAAATTTGTCGAAAAGGTTAAAAGTGCCTTGTTTGGAAAACGACGAAAAGATTCCTTTCAAAACACATAAGGGTATAAATGACTTTAACCCATATTCTTGTAAATAGTAAAAATGTTTTGAAATATATTATTACAAAACATGGATGTGGATGATAAAGAGATCCCAGTAGATTATTACGTATAAACAACCTCAGATAATGAAGAGATTGTGAAATAACACTTACCAATTTGGTAACTTATGAAACATACAACCCATGAAAGAGTTATCATACAATGAATATGTAAATACACATAAATTAGAGTGTATTACACAAAGAATATAATTATGGGTAGTACATACACCACACAAAAGGTGATGCTGGCAATATGGCATGAATCTCACAAAAATAAGGAGTGAGATGAAAACACCTTACCTTGTACTTTTCCTTGGATGGGGTAGGTTAACCTCCTGTATAATTGTGAAATAATTGTTATTAAATTATACAAGAATCATATACATTAATATGATATCATATATGATCTTTTAATATTGATTTGATAATAATATCTTAGTATTATCGTTGTTTCAGGTGTTAACTTACTCAATTTCTTTTATATGTTTTGTTACATAAGATGTGTTTGTTATCGATAGGTTGTATCTTATTCATATCCAGAATGATATCAAGTCCTTAAACATCATTTTTAAATCATCATATGATAATTATACTTTAATGGATACGATGGAGAATGAATCTCATCGCGTTCGTGGAGACGGTAGTCCGTACGTACGCACGAGGGACAATATAATTATTTTGATATTAAAATAATATATAAATGGATGTTATATCATATATACAGAATCATTAACATGTTATATTTATTATTTACATGAGTTACACATCATTATTATACCCATCCAAATAATAATATATTGAATAACAATTACACCACGACGTGGAGACGGTAAGCCGTACGTACGCACGTATGGTGACATGTAATTCAAAGGGTGGATAGAATACTGAATATGGTTGTACCATATTTATAATAACATCATATTATATATAAGATAATGGAGTTATTATTTTAGAATGGTAATAACAAAGAAAGAAGAAGTGGAATAAGAAAGGAACTTGAAAAGGGGTGGTGAAAACATTACCTCTTCTTCAGGTTCTTCCTTTTGATTTGATCAAAAGGGCTCCTTAGGTTGGCTTTCTGATCAAACTAAGGCCTCTAGGTTGTAGTGAGGGATTTTGGGAGAGTATTTGGGCAGAGTTTGGCCGAACCTAAAGGCTTTGAAGGTGTGAAGAAATGATAAGTAAGAGTACCCTTTTATAAGAGGGGTGAGGGGCACCTTTGGAAAAGCTAGAAATATTAGTTTATATTAAATTCATATTCAGTTTATAATGGCTCAAAAGTTGATTATTCAAAGGTTAAGGTGGGGATAGGTCGAAAAAAACTTATCCAATATAACACATTTTTGACGTTTCAAAATAGCTTAGTTGGAATCCCACATCGAAAAATGAATTAATGAGTCCTCTATTTAAAATAAAGAGTGGAAAGTATGAAGATTACCAAAAATAACACATACTAGGGTTCCATGTAGGAAAATATGGATATGGAAGAAAGATCTAACCATCAATTATCTGATGGAGAGTGGTAGAGAACATGGCTATGAAAAGGCCAACAATCCCAAAGCCATAAATTAGTCATTATTTAAAGGTCCATCTAGGACAACATTTTTGTTCTAAGTTCCTTTTATTAATGTTGAGGAATTTATTTATGAGATTGGCTAAGATCATAAAGAGATATACATACTTTATAATTAGAGTTTTATCCATTAATAAATTTCTACCACAAACTCATCTTTCACTCTAAAAGATAATAGAACGTAAAAAAATTCTATTTATACTATTCGTACAGGGTTCCAAAATAAATGAATTTATAATTCATATACCAGATCTTTAAAAAAAACTACATTATTTAATCCAGGACATCCCATGGGCCAGTGGTAGGTGATACACCCTTGTCGCCCTTCGGTTGTAGGTTCAAGTCTTGCAGCCTTGTCGGACATGGGTTGCCGCCCGACCTCCAGGTTGTCCTTTTATGGCAATCCAAAATAATCCAAACAAGAACTATCCAAAATAATTCTATCCAAACTCACAGTCCAACATTTATAAGGATGGTAAACACAATGTAGATCCTTTTTACCCCGTGATATCATATGAATACCTTCATCATGTATTCTTTTATTACACTGAAACATCCTGAATTACCATATTCCTTATTGATTACATTCATGCTCCCTTATTCTATATAGAATGATGGATATACTTCATAAATCCAAAAATGTTTTAAACCCCTACAATGATGGAATATACAAATCATTAATCAGTTCCAAGGTAGTCAAGAATATCCGATATAATTTATCCAAATCAATCATGTATTATTCTAAAATCACTACCTCGGTATAAGAACAATATTACGGTTTATCTTTCTCTAAACCATATATTTTCAAAAAAATTAACCTGCTATTGAGTCACTTTTATTTTTTCCACAAAATCTCAAGTCCTTAATAAAATAGTACTGCAGTACAATCCTTATATACTCCATAATTATTATAACAAGTACATTGTTGATACAACACTCAAATGACATAATCAACATAAGAACTATAATCATTCCTCTTCATCTGTGGTAGTATCATAACTTGATTATTATCCAATAGCATCATTTGCGGCATAGTCTGATGACTGGTACATAGGTTCGCGTAGTGTCCAAACTCCTTGAAAACGAAGCATTGTACATTTGAAACCATATTCTTACCATTGTAGTCACGTACTTTGTGCCATTTTCCTCCATACTTATAACAAACTCCCATTCCTTTCAGACAAGTTCCAGGGTGTTTCTTCCCACAGTTATCACATATGGGAAAAGTCTTATTTTCCCTCTTCCCTTTATCCATCGTTCTCTCTTCTATCCTTTTCTTCTCTTGCTTCCCTTCAAAGCCATATGACTTAGTAAAATCTTTACTTATCTTATCAACACATGATATTATTTCTTCATATGATGATAATACATGCGAGACTATTTCTCTTGTAAATTCTGGCTTAAGACTATAAAATATATGATCCTTATTTCTCTTTGTATCATGTGCATTGCAAGAGTTCTCATTCCTTCTACTGGACGCCATTTCTAAACAATGGCATACATTAGATTAGTTTATGAATAACAATAACTAATCCCAAACATGTAAAACACATAACATAAAATAAATTGTTTATGGATATAATCCATAATCATAAAAATGTCTCATTTGAGGAAGTATATACTCATAAACCCTTCATAATGATTTGTAAAGAAAATGAGAGTTATCCTAAGAATATCCCACGGGAGTGTCGTAACCATGAGTGCAGCAAGGCCTGTTGTCATGCACCAGTTCCCATTCGAGTCTAGCTCAAAGCGGTGTTTTCGGTTTTTACCCCTAGGTACATCTGTGCCGGAGCCGCCTCTACCTGCTCGTATCCAGACAGGGATGTATTACTCGGAAAACTCACAAAATCTCTACAATACCAAAATTCTAGGAAGTTCTTCTATACTAATCCTCAAAATTCATCTTAAATCTATGTGCTCTAATTAAGGTTTATCTAAATCTAGCTTCCAAGGTTTGTACTAAACTTCCTCTGATACCAATTGTAACGCCCCGACCCCAGCTACCCGGAGCCGGTGCATTACTTCGTAACATTGGCATGATCACAAGAAATATCAAATCTCGAAAGACCGATTGGTTTAGTAGCCTTGGGAACACTAGATATATTTATAAGTTTTACATTACATCATAAAATGAAAAACTACTAATACAACGTAATGTCTCCACAGTCCACACTATTATCCCCTCATAATATCCCTACAGGTCATTCATAACTTACTTCTTCACATCCTGGGAAAAATAAAACATAGAAAAGGGGTGAGCTCAAATGCCCAGTAAGGATAACAATAATGCAGAAACTTTCATAAATAAGAATAAACATTTAAGGCAATGTATAACTAAAACAAAATCCTTTCAAACTTGAACTTTCAACATGGTATGTCATAAATAAAATGAAATAATGCCATTTACTTATTCACATGGATATTCTACTAATTGAATAATCACATGCAAAATCAATAACCACTTTCATAATGATGGAATGCATAATGATGTACTTTAATTTCTTTTTCAAGGCCTCGTCCCAAGACCATGGGGCTAACTGTAATCGGAACCCAACCCGAAGTGCCTCTCATAACCGAACACCAACCCGGAGTGCCTTTAATAACCGGACACCAACCCGGAGTTCCTCTAATAACCGGAGACCAAACCAGAGTTCTTCTAATAACCGGAGACCAAACCGGAGGGCTTACTTTTACCAGTCCCCAACCCGGAACATACTTGTCTAACACATTAATCTGAATGAAAGGTTGAAATATAACATAAACATTCGGATTAAAAATAACTTTTGAAATGTAAAAACTTTAAAAAAAAACCATGAGTGACATAAGAATAGCTTATCCATAGTAAAAAATATCACAAAACCTTCAATAAAATATGTATGTTTTGTATCATAATAAATCAACTTCAAATAGGCTTAAAAGCCATCAAAGGATGTTGACATAGATGAAATCAAAACTATTTGAGAGAAATATCTCTTTTTTTAAATCATTTTAAAAGTAACATAATTATAAAATAATACATTCAATTTGAAATTATTCTTATAAGATTTTAAGGGAATCTTTGAAGATTTTATAAAGGCGGTAAATAGCCGTACCCTCCGAATAAGTTAAAAAAACATTCTTACCTTAATTTTGTCGAAAAGGTTAAAAGTGCCTTGTTTGGAAAATGACAGAAAGATTCCTTTAGAAACACATAAGGGTATAAATGACATTAACCCATATTCTTGTAAATTGTAAAAATGTTTTGAAATACATTATTAAGAAATGTGGATGTGGATGATAAAGAGATCCCAGTAGATTATTACGTATAAACAAACTCAGATAATGAAGAGATTGTGAAATAACCCTTACCAATTTGGTAACTTATGAAACATACAACCCATGAAAGAGGTATCATACAATGAATATGTAAATACAAATAAATTAGAGTGTATTACAGAAAGAATATAATTATGGGCAGTACATACACCAAACAAAAGGTGATGCTGGCAATATGGCATGAATCTCACAGGAATAAGGAGTGAGATGAAAACCCCTTACCTTGTACTTTTCCTTGGTTGGGGTAGGTTAAACTCCTGTATAATGGTGAAACAATTGTTATTAAATTATACAAGAATCATATACATTAATATGATAACATATATGATCTTTTAATATTGATTTGATAATAATATCTTAGTATTATCGTTGTTTCGGGTGTTAACTTACTCAATTTCTTTTATATGTTTTGTTACATAAACCGTGTTTTTTATCGATAGGTTGTATCTTATTCATATCCAGAATGATATCATGTCCTTAAACATCATTTTTAAATCATCATATGATAATTATACTTTAATGGATACGATGGAGAATGAATCTCATCGCGTTTGTGGAGACGGTAGTCCGTACGTACGCACGAGCGACAATATCATTATTTTGATATTAAAATAATATATAAATGGATGGTATATCATATATACAGAATAATTAACATGTTATATTTATTATTTACATGAGTTACACATCATTATTATACCCATCCAAATAATAATATATTGAATAACAATTACACCACGACGTGGAGACGGTAAGCCGTACGTACGCACGTATGGTGACATGTTATTCAAAGGGTGGATAGAATACTGAATATGGTTGTACCATATTTATAATAACATCACAGTATATATAAGATACTGGAGTTATTAATTTAGAATGGTAATAACAAAGAAAGAAGAAGTGGAAGAAGTAAGGAACGTGAAAAGGGGTGGTGAAAACATTACCTCTTCTTCAGGTTCTTCCTTTTGATTTGATCAAAAGGGCTCCTTAGGTTGGATTTCTGGTCAAACTAATGACTCTAGGTTGTAGTGAGGGATGTTGGGAGAGTATTTGGGAAGAGTTTGTCCGAACCAAAAGGCTTTTAAGTTGTGAAGAAATGAGAAGGAAGAGTGCCCTTTTATAAGAGGGGTGAGGGGCACCTTTGGAAAAGCTAGAAATATTAGTTTATATTAAATTCATATTCGGTTTCTAATGACTCCAAAGTTGATTATTCAAAGGTTAAGGTGGGGATAGGTCGAAAAAAACTCAACCAATAGAATTTAGATAGGTTTGGGTACTTATATTAACCTTATATTTACGTATTAACTCTAAGTTAATTAGTTTCACTTTTACAATGTCTCTTTGTATTTTTATATTATATGGTTAATAAACTTACCATATACATCCAAGAGACCCCCAAGTTGTCCATTAATGATACACCTATCATTATATAAGTATCCTGGCCAAGCCTTAGATTTTTAGAAATTTAATATCAATTAATAATATAATTTTTTTTAAAAAACTCTTTTATGTCAATTTTGACACTATTCAATAGTTGATTTTTGTGAAACTCATAACAGAATGATTACTTCGAACTAAGTTAATTAAATCAATCCTAATATGTAATATTATCCTAAAAAAATTAGTGTAATTCATTAAAAGATTCATATTATATTTATTTGGGTATTTATAATATCAACTATTTTAATTTTTCACTATTATAGTAATTACTACATCATCATTGTGTCATAAATAGATTAAATTATTTAATGTCAAAAAATTATAAATAAAATATAATTATGTAGGAAATATTTTTATATTTATAATGAATATTTATAATCTAAAATCCAACATATATAAACCTTTGTAATAATTGTTTTTCTAAAAGATATATGCTTGTGTCATTTTTGTATTCATTTTAACTTAATTAAACAAAAGTGTCCCTATCACCTACAAGTGGCACCATGGGGTCCCAAAATCGACCCAAAGATGCCTATGGTCGAAAAGGTATCAACCAATAAGGCTAGGAAAAGTTTTAGGGTAATTTAGTATTATTATAATATTATATTTTAACCGTTATTTACCGGATTTACCCTTAACCATGGTAAATAAAATATTTACCGCAGTAATTATTCAAAATGTCTAAAAATAAAAGTTACCTACTTACACAATTTGGACATCCTGATTCAAAATATGGAATCCATTTTTCTAAATTCAAAACACAGAATTGGCAGAAATTAGTTTAAAATTAATTCCCGCTGTCAGAACAAAAAGCGTGTTTTTAGGAGATAATAACTATCAAAAGATTGACACTTGTTTATGTTCGGTTTAATTGTAAAATTATGTCCAATGACCAACATTATGTTAAATGGTAAAAATATATTCTAAATATAATTTAAAACCACTCAAATTCATAATTTATCACAATTAATTATTTTGTTTAAAAAAGTTGTTTTTAATTAATATTTAGTAATTTTCACGATTCATCAAAATATGAAAGTTATCCGAAAAGTACCAAAATTTCACCTTAGGCTAAATTCGATATTCCGAATCCAAAAATGAAGTCCATTTTGAAATATAAAATATATATAATTTCAAAAAGTAGGTATTACTATTCATAATAGCTAGTTTGATTGGTTGTGGTGTGTGTTAGAACTCGGTGTTGCGTACAATACACGCTATCACATTATTCAAAGAGAAGAGTACCATAGAATCTTGGGGTGTTACAATGAAAGGAGATTGAGACGAAGTACCTTACCTCATGTTTGACTTGACTCGATCTTTCTTTAATCTCCTGAATAATAAATTAATGTTAATTTATAATTTCTTAAGAAGATTTTTCAAGTTAATTATTCTTTTTATATCACATATTACCATGTTATGAACATTATGTAATCATTTAAGTTAATAACGGTCGTTTTGTCGATCCTTAGTACATGAGTCAAAAATAAACTTATAATAATTACTAGTTGGTCATGTTGTAAAATATCCATTATAACCAGAATTATATTATTGATTTAGATATCATATATATCATATATATCCAGTATATAGATGCATTTATAATATTACATAACATTTAGGGGTAAGAAATTAAATGCATCATTCAAGGAGAAGGTAAGCAGTACGTACGCATGAACGCTACATTCATTTATATTTCGTATTTAATGGAACGAAATCATAATGATTTAATGGTATATTATAATTCGAGTACCATATCATATATAATATTATTAAATCCATCCTTTATACATCCCACATATGGAATTAATGAATCAAATCACTTGGAGGGGGCGGTAGTCCGCACTTCCAAAAATGAAATTATCATGTTTACCTATAATGGAAACCATAAAGGTATTCCATAAATGAAAAATATAGAAGCATAAGGAAAACATAAACATAATATATATAATATATAAATATAGTGACATCTTAATGGCCACCATGAGAGGTGTTAAAAAAATATTAAACAATCATCGTTTCGTGAGGTAGTAATTCACCACCCACAGAAACAGTATGTTCTTTAACCATTAGACGGGATTGTGTGTAAGTGTAAATAAAATAATTCTCATATAAACATCCAAGTATATTGAATATACTTTTTTGTTACAAAATAAATTAATAAAAAGATTTTAGGGGGTTGGAGAAGAAAAATTAAACAGAATGACATAAGAGAAGACATTACCTTTAAATCAGGTAACTTCTCTTGGATTGAACCAAAAGGGTTTTTCAAAGAGCTTTCTGCCTATAGTAAGTCTTATATGATGAATAGTGGTATGTGGAGAGATAATATGAGTAGATTTTGTTCGATCCAATGGCTTGAGAGGTGTGGGTATAGGGGGTAGAGGTGGGGGAATTTTATAAGAGGGAGGAGGGGAACTCTTGGAAAGTCCTGAAATGTGACTTTATTACAAAATGCATTTCGGATTTTAAAGGTCCCACAATGATATATTTCTAGTATAAGGTGATATGGGTTCAAAATACACCCTTAAAATAGGTTTTTGACAAGTGTATGTCTTATATTTTACATTATCATTTCATTTTATTTAAATCATTAACTAATTAGGTAATCATTGCATCATCATGGTGTCATAAATAAATTTATTTATTTAATGTCTAAAAATTATAAAACAATTACCATTATGTAGGAAATATTTTTATCTTTCCAATGACTATTTATAGTATAAGATATAGTTTATGTAGACAAAATTAAAACTGTTTTACTTAGGTGTTACATACATTTGTTATATTTCCCTTTCTTTAAAAATAAAATGATAAAATGTCACTATCACACAAAAGTGATTCCATGGGGTCCCAAAGATGGAAAAAGGAATCTCATGGTCGGTCATGACATAACCAGTAGCTTTAGGAAACATTTTGGAATAATTTTATATTATTATGATTTTATTTTATTACCCTTAACTACCTGATTACTAATTAATCACAATAATTAAAGATAATTACCATCATTATTATTAATAATTTCCAAAAACAAAATTGTCTTAATTACATAATTTGGACCATATTATTCGAAATATGTAATCCATTATACCAAATTCCAAACAAAAAAATTGCATTAATTAATTTATAAACAGTTCCCATTGTCAAAAAAAATAGCGGGTTCTTTAGAAACAATATCTATCAACAGTTTGACACTTATTTATGTCCAATATCAGAGTAAAATTATTTATAATGACCACCATTGGATTAAATTGTAAAATTATATTATAATTAAACTATAAAACCAATTAAAAAGATAATATAACCATATAATTAAATTATATGAAAAAGAAGTTTTAAAGTAAAATGCAGTATTTTTCACTATTCATTAAAAATGAACATTGTCGAAAAAATACCAAAAAATTATCCAAAGTAAATTTCCATGTCCCAATCCTAAATAATAAACTTATTTTGAAAAATAGAGCTTATAAAATTGGAAATAATTTTATTTTAAAAATGGTTTTCCATCAAAAGGAAGTAAACAATCATTTAAAAATATTAGTGTATTCTATGCTTGAGATTAGATTTATTCTCATTTTAAGCTTCTAAAACACTATCTAATTCATAAATAGACATAGATATGAAAATCCATAATTCATTACATACTTGGGATGTTACATCCATATAATGGAATGCTGGGAATTGGAATTGAGCAATTTGTGATAGTATTGTATTTGTTGTTGTAATCTATAAATTGTAGTGAAATCCACAGAAGTGAACATCCAGAGCTACCAAAAAGGTACATGATGATCGTAGAACATTTTATGAGGAAAAAAATTCACACTTTCAAGGGATATTCTCACCCAGTGTTGGATTAAATCCCCTGAAAAGATATTTAATGTCAGGGAGTGTACAAATAATCAGAAGTTTAGACTTTCTATTTTTTGTTTGGAAGGAGAATCCAACCAATAATGGTCAATGGTCAAGAATATCATAGGTTGTGAGGATATTGAATTATTTTAATGAGATGAATTTTATAATCTATTCCTTGAAAAATAAAATTATGGTTTTTTGAACTAGTATGATAAATCAACGCCTACAATTGTAAGAAATGGAGGAAGATTCAGTGGTAATGTTTGAAGAAAACATTTCCAAATTGGATCGGTTCATTTTAAATATTATTTATGATTTTGATAGAAAAATAAATCATTTTTAAATAGGATTGAATCCATGAAATCAAAGGGGATCAACCTATCATAAATTAAATAGTTAAGAGAATTATTTTTATTTGATGAGAGGGGAGAAATGGCGATTTATAATGATAACATTTCTGTTGAAAACAACAAGAATAAAAGGTACACCTAGAAAAAAATCGGTTAGAATCAACCAATAATATAATACATTATGAAAATAAAGTTTCCCATCTTTGAAAAGTGTTGTAAAATGCATCATGAGTAAAGAATTAACAAATCTTAGTAATGTTTTAAATGTGGAATGTTTTGAAATATGGATTGATGGTGTAATTAAAAATTACATGGTGATGGTATGTTTAATTTTGATTAGAAAACTAAGAAGTTATTTATGTGTGACGAGATAGGGAATTTTGAAAATTCATACCCAAATAAATATTTTAAATATAAAAAAAACCAGATTATAAGTTGGATGGTGCTGTGAAATCTCAGGATACTACGTCAGTTGATCGTGGGCCATCTAATGGAGTGGTATCAGTTAATTTTTTACCCATATTTTTAAATTTTTTTTTGATACAGGGTCTACAAATTCCATTATTTCTGATAAATTTTATGGTAAATTGAAAATTCCACGTATTAAAATGAAACTATATATTATGGTTAAAACATCAAAGGGGTGTATTATAGGAAAAACACATTATAAGAATATACCTATTATTTTCTATTTAAATATATTTCCCTAAAACCTTGTTGTTTTTTCATATAATTGTTTGAAATTGTTTTGGGTATGGATTGTCTTTATGTTTATCATTCTAAGATTGATTGCATTGCTAAATTAGTTTTTTTCGAAATTGATTATCTTATTAAATAATAATTAACCCATAACATAGATAATATATTAGGAATATGATAAATTTTAAAAATATGGAAATAAAAGATATATTATACACATTGAGGAAAATAAGGGAACAATTTAGATTAATGATATTCATGTAGAAAATTAATACCTTGATTTTTTTATGGATGAGTTTCTAAGTGTTATACTTGATCTGAAAGTTGAATTATCCATTTCATTTGTTCGTGAAACCAATCCAATTTCAAAACACACTTAAAAAATATATCATGTTGTACTATTAGAATTGAAAAATAAATTATATGATTTTCTTGATCAAATTTTTTATTCATCCTAGAACATAAAATGGGGTGATACTATTTTTTCATTAAAAATAAAGATTGTTCCACTAGTATTTTTGATGATTATAGGCATTTTAATAACATTAATTTCAAGAATAAATATCTATTTCCCCATATCGATTGCTTCTTTGTTAAAATTATTGCTCATTTATCTTGAATTCTATCTAGATTAATTGTAAAAGGGGATAAATTTATTTGGATAGATGAATGAGATGTTTGGTTATAGGAACATAAGAGGACATTGGTAAATACCCTATTTTTTGCTCTGCCATCTAGAAATGGTGATTTTGTCATCTACATTGATGCTTCCTTGAAGGGACTTTTTCATTTTCTGATAAAGAATTATCAGTTAATTTTTTATGCTTCATGAAAAGTTAAACTGAATCAATTATTTTTTCCCACACATAATTTGGAATTAATAATTCCAATTTTTTCATTGAAAATTTGAAGGTATCATTTTTATAGATCCAAATTTGAAATATATTTGTGCCATAAAATATTGAAGTGAATATTCACACATAAAGATATGTATATGAGGAATAGAATATGGTGTGAACTAATAAATAATTATTATTACATGAAAAATACAATATTTGAAAAGAAAACAACGTGGTGGATTGATTGAGTCGAAAACATCATGTTTCAATAACCATGTTAAATATTGAAAATGACCCCTTTCATTATGATTTGATAAATTTTGGATTGGAAATTATTAGTGGATGAAATTAATATATTTTATTTCATGTTTTTATTCAGACAAGGGTGCCAGATAGAATTAAGAAAGCATATAAGGATGATTGTTTGTTATATAAAAATTTTAAATTGGTAAAAATGGGTATGATTCTAGGATAAAATAATGAAAAAGACTATATTTTGTGATTTGTGAAGAGATTATTTGTGCCATTTGATTCACTGTTGATAAAATAATAGTTACCTAAAAATCATAGTACTATGTTTTATGTTCATCCTAGAAGCAGTATGATCAATATTGACATTCATGAGTATTACTGGTGGGATGTAATAAAAAGATAAATTTCTGAATTTTCAATGAAACATTTTATTTTTCTTCAGGTTAAATGAAAGAGAAAACTATAAAAAAGGATACTTCAATCTTTAACAGTGCCAGAGAGGAAATGATAAAATATATCCATGGATTTCATGGTGGGAATACCAAATAATTATTAAGGTAATAATGTGATTTTGGTTATTATTGACCGAGTGGCTAAATCAATACATCTTCCTCCTATTCAACATAATCAATCATTAGACCAACATTCACAACTGTAACTCAATGATATTATTAGGTTATATGGAGTTCCACTCTCTATTAGATCTAACTGTAACCCTTGGTTGACATTTAACTTTTTGAATGGCTTTTAGAATTAATTTTAAACTGAATTAAATTTCTTCACGACCTTTCATCCCCAATCAGATGGATAGACTGTGTGAACATTTCAGAACTAATTAGATATTTAACATTCTTTTTTAATAGAATAATATTTAATTTTGGATTATGATATATTATTTTAATGATATTTCATATTATAATAGGTTTCCTCCCAGTAAACATATTGAATTTGATGAGGCATTATATAGAAAGTTGTGTCGAACTCCAGCATTTTAGGATGAAGTAGAGTAATAGAAGATGATGGGACAATAATTAATAAAGGAAATGGATGAGAATGTGAATATGATCTAGAAATATAAAAGGATAGATTAGAGTAGATATAAATTCTATAGATATTATAGGAGGAATGAATTTTCATTTGAGGTAGGTGATCATATTTTCCTTAAAATCCCTCCTTTGAAAAGTTTCATTCCTTTTGGAATTAATATAATTATAATTCCAATGTTTATTGGACCAGTTTCCTCCCATGTTTCTTTTCCTTGTATTGTATGTCAGGTAGTCAATGTTTCTCATGTTTTGATTTTAAGAATGTTTGTGCCAGATTCAACTCATGTACAAAGCCAAAAAGTTGTCCAGATGGAAGAAGACCTTTCTTATAAAGAGTGGTTTTTTCATAATGTTTAACATATAGAGAAACTATTTTGGAATAAGGTAATTCACAAGGTTATGGTATTTTTTAAAAACCACAAGGTTGTCGAAACAATAGGGGAATCATATAATTGTTCAAGAGAATGGGTTCCACACATGTGTAATGAGTAAATAATAATTATAGGGACACAATTTGGGATAGTGGGAAGAATGTACCAACATAGGTTATTATAGAATAATTTGTAATCATTATGGAAATAAATTGTTAAATTCAATATAAATATATAATGAAGTAAGTGGAATTTATTAAAATCATGGAATAACAAAATAATAATTGTACCTTCAAATATGAAATTATAAATCAATCTTATATATCATATAAGTGAATATATATAATATAATTATATCATGGAACACATAAATAAATATATTGGAAATGATAAATTATGTGTCTATATTTTTTTGAAATGTAAATGATTTCATAAAATTTTATAATTAATATAATGATTTAAAAGAAAATCTATTTTCAAAAAATAGGTTCATAAATTAATATTTTTATGTTATATTATTATTAGATAATTCTATGATACCTTATTTAATTTTTCCAAACGGTCATAAAATCTGTTACAATATTAAAATCAATAATTTTTAAATAAATGACGATTTTAAAAAAATATTAAATTTCTCATTTTTAGATAATTATTTTTAAATTATATATTTACTTATTTAATTATACACATCATAAAATCGGTATGGTGAACATTTGGTATTTTTCTAAAATAAAAAACCTTTTGATGAATATTGAAATACAAAAATTTATAGTATATATACATTATAATTTCAATACACTC
The DNA here is from genome assembly GCA_963277665.1 of Viscum album. Classification (NCBI taxonomy): domain Eukaryota; kingdom Viridiplantae; phylum Streptophyta; class Magnoliopsida; order Santalales; family Viscaceae; genus Viscum; species Viscum album. The sequence continues at coordinate 1,145,087,827 of OY728138.1, forward strand.
TTCCTTGAGGAATTTCTCATGTAATTAAAATTATATCGAACTCATATTCATTATTTAAATATATTTTGTGTTAATTCACAAACTATTTATAGTCTTTAACAAAAATAGTAACCAACTGAATAAAATAATGCAATTACACCCCTCTCCTTCACTATTAATTCCACCGTTACCATGTCTTCTCATCAAATATAAATTCCTTGTAGATTGTTTAATATCATCCCAAAAAATTTCCCAAGCATCTACCCCATGTCCATGATCTAATGGTCTCTTGGGAATTCCAAACAAATGGATTTAAAGGGGTTCTCAAGGAGAATATTTTCATGCGGTAAAATCCCCTTTCATTTTTTTTATTTATTTAAATTTATTTAATATTACTATTCACTCCTCAACATCCCCGACTGATGTAACATGATTAGTTATGTATCATAAATGTACTATAATTTTATTGTGTTTATGATATATCCGTTATCAAACCACTTCTCTTATCCACTTATTCTAGAAAATTAATGCATCATCCATTTGGGACATTATTTTATTTGTAACACTCATTAAACCATTATACCAGAGTTTTGAACATGTTTTAAGTAATACAAACCCTATATGAAGGAATTACCTTCAAAAATCATATTTTAGAATTTTATTTTAAAAAAATTGGAATGGAATTACTTTATGAGTAGGTACTCTTATTTTATAATTATGTTCTATTTCGTAGGATTTTTTTATGTTCATGGGCTGGGGGGTTAAACCTCCATCCAATGAATAGAGTATGGTTATGTTTTATGTTGACTGTAATAGTTATTCCAAGTGTAACTATGATTGTTAAACCATAAGTTATCCATGAAGGATACAACATATGGTAGCCATGAGGGATACATTTGAAGGTATACATGAGGGTTACAAATCATATTGTATCTATAGTTGTTATAGTCTGACTTATGTAATTCCCCATTTTATCTTTGTTGTTTTCTTTATGTTTTTAATTATTTATATAAATATATGGTTTTCACAATGTAAGTAGATAATACAAAACGAGTGAAAAGTATGTATTTGGGAAAATTATTTCAAATGTTTTTAATTATTCATGGACAAATGCTTCAATTCCTTATTTTTTCCATTACTAATATTTTTGTAATTATCACATGTTTTATAATGCTTATTCAGAGTGTTTAAGGATGTGTTAGAGAATAGATAAAATAAAATATTATTGTTGTAAATATTTTCTAGGAAAATAATCATTATTTTTTTAAAATATTTTATATTATTGAAGATATAGATAATTTTTTTATAGTACCAACTTTTTATGATTTCAGGTTCATATATTGGAATTATTTACTACTTCATTAAAACTGTATACAGAAAATTGTTTGGGAATGTAATAATCTTTTTCTAGTTGAATTAAATGGATTATGTAATGTTAAAGTCTATGTACTTATAAAATACATGATATTTGAAGAGATAATATTGATAAATACAATAGGGAGGATATACATATTTTTCTATTTTCAGTGAAATTGAATAGAGGAGTATGGGATTTAAAGGAAGGATTCCTTTGGCCTTTTTCGATGTGGTAGATTTAGTAACATTGACTCCTAGAGTCCATGGATGATCAATAATGAATAAAGTGAATCCATAATCATACTGATGTCTTAGAAAATGTTCTCCCAAAATGGAGACTTTAAATTAGGAAATAAATTATAGAGAAAGTGTTTATACAATAAATAATTACAAGATGATAATGATTTTTTTGGATGAAGAACCAATGATTTATTTGAATACCCATGAATCCAAGATGGTTAATATTTAAAATGTATAACCATTAAAAGATAGTTTTAAGCAGTTGATTTGTGCTTATGATTTCATGTTGGAATCTGTGGATGCTCTTGATAAAATTTATATTCAATGAAAAATAAAAAAATGATGAGATATGTTCTAGAGAGTCATCAGAGTATGTTGAACGACATGAAATAGAAATTTATCGACTGTAATTAGGTGATAAATAACATTTAATAAATATTTAAAACTGTAATAATTTGTAGAATTTAATATTATTTTTGATGTATAAGAAAATTTCATCAATGAACATGCGTCCAGACTGGTGGGGATGGATTAGGAAGTTGGTGTAATTGGAAAATAATTTTTTAATATAATGAGTAAAATGGGAACCAAATCAAAATCAATGGAAAAAAAGAAGAAATGATCACAATATTCATCAAAATATCCTAAGGGCGAGTGAACGATATGACTTTGGAATGATAGTGAAATTTAATAAATGGTTTTCACGATCAAAGTAAAAAAGATTATTCACCCAAAAAAGTATGGAGAAGAGATGGAAATTTATACGTTTTTGATAGTAAGGATATTATTTTAATTAACATATCAGGAAGAAAAGAACATTTCGAACTTAATGATGGTTCACATTAATCAACATAACTTGGAAAAGATATAAAATATGAATACATTAATGGATATTAACAATCTGAATCGTGAATGTGAAAATACATGTGTTTCGTGCATGTGAGGAAATATGGTCATTAATTTATATCACCTAAAGAAAAATGTCATCAAATTGTCTTGATCTCATCCACCTAAACCTATGTGTTCCAATAAATGTGATCAAATCACATGGAGATATTTAGTTAAATATTTTTATATATTATTACAATAATGTGGAATGTGAAATGATTACCTAGAAAAAACTAAAGGTTCTTGATTCTATGAAGATTTATCAATGAATCTCTGATAATTAAACTATATACATAATCCATATTATTGAATATAACCATGGAGAAAAATAAAAATCTAATGAATTTAAAAAATCATCTAAAAATGGAATAAATATTGAGAAATATGTAATGAGAACCCCACAAAAATTGTTATTTAATAGAGAAATTGATATGAGAATAATATGGCTACAACAATACCAATTGAGAGTCCTTTTTATCATCATTAAATTAATGAAGTTGATCAAGTCCTAGTATACACTAAAAATTGAACATGGATTATTTTGAAGAAACCAAGACAACATAATATTTATGTTATGGAAAGAATACATCTCTAATGTATTTTCATTTGTTTTTGAAGTAAATGTTTCATCTGAAACAAAGAATATAATAATGGAAAGTATGAATATTCTAGAGAAAATAAAATATTTTTTAGATATTCAATGAATATTAACCTCTATGAATGTTACAACAATCATCTTGGAAGAAATTTATTAATACGTGACGTTAATATCATTAAATTCCAAACCATGATTACCTCATTCATATCATATGGTGATATGGTAGTATATGAATAAGAATTTCGACATGGGAAAAATTCAATTGTAGAAAGAGTTGAGAGTATGAGAAATATTTAGGGCTCACAAAATGATGATGATTTAGTATAAGAATATGAAGAATAATATATGGTTGAAGAAACATTGACATAAACTCATTAGAGAAATTTAATCCCATTGATTAATCAATTTATCTTCATTTGGGATTGGACTACACCCACAAATACTATGAGAAGAAGAGATGGATCACATAATTTTTCCTATAAATTGTGGAAGCATCCATTTTTGAAGAAACAGTTAATATTAAATCATGATTTATGGACAATAATAATAAATTGGATTATATTGATATGAAATTTACATGGGATCTTATTATGAGACCTAGAAAAATTATTTTGATTGGAACAATGATAATATTTTAAAAAAATCTATGTGAAAGGAGATGTGATCAGAAATAATGGGTACATGGTGTGTAATCGATATACACATTTAAAGGAATTGATATTGATTAAATGTATTCTCTAGTAGCTAGATTAGAGTTGAAAAGAATTTTTCCTTACTATGAATATTCATAGAGGATAAAATGTTTAGCATATGGATGTGAATACAAAATTCATAAATGAAATTATTTATAATGAAGTTTGCATTGGACAACTATTGGGATTTCTAATGGTAAATCAAGAATAAATGGTTTTTAGATGAAAAATGGTTTCCTATGGTTTAATGTGGGAACATTGAGAAATTAATTCACAACTCGATGGTTATATGAATATTCTCAAATCAATTATATAAGGTTTCAATCATAATATATATGGGAAGAATCCATATAAAGATCAGTTCGTAGTGATTGTGAATATGAATAATATTATTTTTAGTGCAAGCAACTTGGTGTTAGTGGAATTATATTAGAATTACATGAGATAATAAAATTCAATGTCCTTTGTTAGTGAACCCAGACACCTTTTGGGGTTATATGTGATTTAAAAAAAGTATTAGACCATCATTTTTTAGAAAAAATAATCAAGGTAGAGGTAGAAGAAATTAAACAAATATGAATCCAAACAAATTTGGAATCATATTATAGTTGGGGGAAATTAAGGAATGTAGAAAGATTTGATATATGTAGATCACACACTATAAACAAGAATCATTAGAATATTTTTTTAATTGAATAAAATGAAAGCATATATCATATTTACAACATGATTTTCTTCCGGTTTCTGAGAAATTTATAGGATGAAAATTTGAAAGCAGTTAAAAGAATTTCTAGGTAAATTCACGGTATTGTTATTTTTAAACTATACATTGTAGTAGAATGTGGTAATTAGTTAATAGAATTTTCTGATGCTTACTTTTCTAGAGCTGCGGTAAATAGAAATTCACCTTGTGGGGGTGAATTTTTCATTGGATAAAGATGCAAGGGCCAGTGGACCAAGAAAATAGAGAGAACTTCTCTTTGTATAGCTGAATTAGATTATATATCAACCACAAAGTCTTCCAATAAGATATTAAGGATGAATATACAAATAATATATATTGTTTATGTGGTGAAATATCCAATGATGAATCGCTAGGAAAATAAGATTCTGGTTGAAATTAGGAAGATCTCAGTATAGTACTATCGTAAAAAAATATTGAGATTAGACAACACATCATTAATGAAAATGTTGAACATGTTTTGATTAAAATACAGCATGTTAAAACTGATGAAAAAGTGTATATAATTCTAACTAATACATTGGAATCACATTTTAAAAAAAAAACTATTTAACTTTAATGTTCAGCCACCTCCCAGTGCAATATGTGGTTGTGTTTCGAACCCTCTCCCCATTTGTGTTAACTCTATTAATCTTTTTGTAAAATACATACAATATTATGGGAGAGAAATGATTAATGGGGTATTTTTTGGCTCTATACGTAAAAATACAGGTCATTTGGGTTTGTTTCTAAAGAGGGATAATGGAGAAATACAATGACAAAATTAGGAACCATGAATGTCCATTGTGAGATGGTGAGAATTTGTTTTAATGATGAAAAACTATGTAATTATTCTGTTACATGATGATAATTATGTGTTATAAGGAAATAGTTTGTCTTTCTCATTACATTTCCTAAACATATTTATGAATTCCGAAGCATTAGAACCAAATTTAGGGGTATACTATTTTTTATACAAAAATATTTATTCAAATTGACTCATAGTGTTAGATGAGTTTTGTCTCTCCTTTCAGGTTTTGAAAGTGTATGTTTATCTATTAAATTTATCTTTATTTTTCCAAAAAAACCCATAGGGAGATTTTTTTTTGTTCCTAAAGAAATTCAATTCTATAAACTAGGTCTACCTTGTGTTTGTTTTCAATTCACACTAGGTAGATTAATGGGTTAAAAAAGTGTTTTTATGATGCATATAGATTCAGGGATGAAGGATACATTATATAAAAGTGTTTTTCAAATTCTTAGTATCACAATATTTCTGTAATGCAGTTTGTTTTAGGAAAATAGTGATGTCTACATGGATAAAGGTGAATCAAAAGCATACAATCAAGTAGAGTTTCAGGGAATTCATATCAAAATATTTGAGAAGAAAGGGTTGAGCACATAATCCATAATGTCTTAAAAGATTAAATTGTAGACATATTAGTAATTTCATGCACCTACGAAATAAATATGATGTGGGTGTCGTGAAGGATAGTTTCCCACCAAATACAATGTAAAAATGTGGGATTTTGTACATGGGGGTGTAATCTATACAAAATGGATGGTGGGGGAATATCTTATGTGTAGGGTTAGAAAAATGATTATATAAGAGTATACCCCTAGTAAAAAGTTAATACATTTTCCAAACAAGATTTGGAATCTCCTCTACTTCTAAGAGATACTTGAAGATGTTTTATGTGTAATTAATCTAGGTTTTCTAGAGTTCCATGTGATTTTCAAGACCAAGTGAAACTCATGGAGTGGTTGTGAGAAAAATAAGGGTTTCATGAATTTATATTGAGTAAAAATCCCAACTTCTATGCAAAAGTAAAGGTGTTAAATGAAAGTGGCTTATTTGATCTTGTAGGATTATTTTATTATATTGATTTCTTGATTAGTGATTTCAAGTGTATCAATTCATTACTATGGTTCAACTAGAGTCTCACCCTAATCTATGAAAAAGATATATATACCAATCTACTGAAGAGTCCTTCATGTCAACAATCATAGTAAGAGATCACCTAAATTTGTGACCTAGGCGGAGTAGAACTACGTGATCTTAGGGAGGGAATGTCATATCCCTAAAATCATGAAATTATAGTTTTATTGGAATCGGGTGTTTATATATAAAATTATTAATTCCACAACAAGTGTGTTTTAGGGGATTTTGGTATGTCCCAATCACTATTAGTGTATGATCCATGGACACACCATTTGTGTTGAACAATGTAAAACTATTCATCAAGTCTCTACATGTGAATGTATAATTGCAGGCAGATACCATTAGATAAGTATAACAAGTTCCTACTCATATGGGAAAAAGGGTAGTCACATTAAATAGAAAAATTTGAAAACCTGATTTAGGCTTCCCCTCTCAGTATGTTCCACGGGCCTATATATTTCTTAAATAGTAGTATTGTGTTATTTTGACTATGTAGAGAAACAAGGAATATTTTTATTGTCTCACTTTTCACTCCTTTAGATGTAATACTTATTTTAAACGATGTATTATTTATAATGGTTTATCTAATTCGCATTTTATATTTTCTATCAAGATCCTATTATTAGTCGTATTTTATAATTTTTTATTAGATATAATATCATCCATGTGTTTTTATTTTAATGTTACTCATGATGACACAGTTTTCTGGACTCAAATTCATTCTCCTTAATTTATATGTTATTTAATTGATTAATAATATATATGACCCATTTTCCAATTATATTTTCTCTTGTCTTCCTGAAATTTACATTTCTTAAATATCATATTCAATGATGAAAAACATTCCCTAATTATAGCTTTCCTCTAGTAAGAATAACTCATATTCCTCCACACATATCTATCTACCCTATATCCATATTTTATATCCTGCAAATGTTTAACAATCCTAATAATACTTATAATGTGGATTATATAATATTATCCTCATAATTAAATTTACATACATCTATAAATATTATAAAATACACTTGTTTGACAAGGTATAAAATAATCCATTTCATTAAATTAATAAAAACATTTCCATATTTTAAATATAAAATGTTTGATATTCCACCACACATTTATTTTGTTAAATTTTTTGTGTTTTCTTGTATATATCACTTAATTTTATTTTTTAACATTAAATTTATTCTATTTTTTCAATTCTATTTTTTAAAAATTACATGGGAATATAACCTGTAACTTTATAATTTTGATGATAATTTTAAAAAAATATTCAAAAAAATATTATTCAGAATTCTTCCATGCAAACAAATAATTACCTCATATTTATATTTCTTTTGATGCTTCTACTCTTAAATTTTATTATTTCCAAATTAAATTTCTTTAATCATAGTTTTATAAAAAAAAAATTCAAAAGATAAATGATATTTCATTTTTTCTAAAGTGATTTTTCTAAAACACCTCAAAGTGTTCTTCATCTAATTCATTTCCATTTGAAATTTCTTCAACTTGATATATGATATAACTAAAATAATACCATCTCCCATATTTATATGGATAAATTATTTAATGTTCTTCTATATAAATAGAATGATCCCTTATAAATTATATCTTTCCAAATGATCCTTTATTATTGACATTATTTTCTCATCTGATTTCATTCATTTATGAACACTCTATATTTCCTTCCCATTATTAAAGGATTTTCACCATGATTATATACATAATTTTTTTGGGAAAATTATTTAATTGACTACATACATATTATTCTATATAGTGTTAGATTGTGGTATTATTACATTGAAATATATTCCATTTATTAATTGCTGAAATATTGAAAGTCTATATAGTGTTATTTTAATATCGATGTTTACTGATTAATGATGTTTTATGGTAATGTATTATGTATTTTATTATGTCCTTAATATGATTAATTCATGGGAAATAATGAGTGATGAGTGTTTCCCAATATTAATATCCTCCCCATGTACCAATACATCTTATTAGAAAAAATATCTTTTACATTTTGGTGTATCCCTACCGAGAACAAACTATTTCCTAGATACTGGGTCTTTATGGTTAGATCATGGTATCTAGTGTCATGATGTATTGGATTAGGGAATATAATTAGCCATATGAAATTATGAATTATATCAATATGAATGTAGTTGTTGTTATCCATGTGATCTATTCATTTCCATTGTTTTAATGAAATTTTATGCTTTCATATTCATTATATTATGGAATTATTAATTTTTATATATTTCTATTTTATTAATTTTGATCATGTTACTCTAACTTGTGATATATATCCAATGTCACTTATTTTTACTCTCACTCTTATTTATTTCCCACCCCTTCTTATGTATCTATTTCTCGACGATGTGAGGAATAATATTACAGATGAAATATCTAATAGGATAACCTGTATGGAAAATTTATGCTACTTGTTAAAATATTGGTATAGATTATATAGATTATTATAGTGGAAATTAAAATCAAAATATTTAATGAAGTCATTGAATTTATTATTGAATTGTTTTTCAAATTATTTAATGTTATAAACAAAACATTTCTCTAGAATGTACATAATTAAATGTTTTCTTTAAGACATTTAATTATCATATAGATATTTATAAGAATATTTACATTATTTAAAAACAAGAATGTCAAGTATATATTATTTTCATGTGATCAAGGTTTTTAGGTCTTAGGTTATACATGAAAAAAATTAATCAACAAAAAATTTGTCATGTATATGAAAAACAGTTACCCTAAATGAAATAGAAATTAAATATTAAATGTTTAAAAGTTTGTGTATCCATTATTACATTTATTAGATTTTGTATTAAAGGTTATTATATAAGCGAATGTTATCTAATAATAAAAAAATATTTTGGATACACTAGACATTTTATTTCTAAAACGTTATATCAATGATGACATATAAATAAAATAATGGAATCAATTTGGGTTCACAATAATTAGTTTACTAAAATCATTATATCCAAACTAGAATGTCTAATGAAACTATCATCAAACAATATTTTGATATATTCCTTTATGTTCCAAAAAATGTCTAGTATATTAATAGTGGTTTCTCTAGAAATATGACATGAAATAAACCCAAAATATAAATCATACGATAGATTTAATGGGGGGATTAGGACATTTAATGAAAAATGATAAAGAAAATTTAACGGTTTTGGTGAAGTTGGTATATCTAAACATTAATGTATTTATAATTCTTTATATGGTAATGGTTTGAAATAATATATGATTATAATTTCTTTTTCATGTGATGATGTTATGTTTATAAAATTTTAAAATGAAAAATGTATTGTTTATGAATATGAATCCTTCTATTTTCTAACTAAAAAGAAAATATTTTTTCCCTTAAATTTTCTAGAAAAACAAATAAAAATATTAACTGATTAATTGACACATATATAAGAAACAATAAATAGTATAAGATTCTTGGTCCCGAAAATTTTATACTGTTATACTATTTTTCGAATAAATAAAAAATTCTATGAATTCTAGAATTAAAATTGAATAATAATAATTATTATAATACATTAATGAAATGTTAATATAGAATTTTTTTGATCATTTAATGAAGATATAATTATAAAATAATTTGAAATTATTCATATTGATTAATGAAAATATGTAAAATCAATATGTATTAGAGGTATAAATTATGTTTTTGTTAATTTATAGGTTTATTGTAGATTTAAATTGGTTAATGTTTTTACATGGAATTATAAAACTTTTTCAAACTTTATCCCTTATTGTACACTGGATTGAAATGAGAAATGATAATTGATTTTTTCATTAGATGTGATAGGAAGGATAATTTAAGAACAAAAAATTAAAAATAATTTGGAAAGAAAATGATTATTTTCAAAACTTTTCATCCTCAAGAAAACCCTAATAAAATGTTGAACCTAAAAATAAAAATAAAAATATAAAATAAAATTCTTTAACTATATAAGATGAATTTAAAAAAATAGTTCTTCAAAATATATATGAAAATATATTTTCATATTTCAAATTTTACTTTTTCAAGAACAATTTTATTGAAAATTATATATTAGTTATTGTAAAAATAAGAATCTTACATACTATTATTTTAGAGTTATTCGATATAATATATTTATCTTTAATAATAAATAATATTTTGATACATTTTATCCCATATGAGACATATCAATTTTTTTATGTTTTAGAATATTATAGGTCATTTAGAGTATATAAAAATATATCCATGGTTATTATAGAATCAATAATTTCAGTATTTGATGAGAATAATTTAATGGATAAAACATAATATTAAAATCAAATTTAAGAATATTATAATGATTTTAATTTTTTAGAAGCGGAAAATTATAGAATTCAATGAATTTATTTGGAGGGAGAATAATCCTTATGATAGATAATAGAAAACACATAATGATCATCATACTGATAGAAATAGTGGATATATTCAGTGTAAAGTTAAAATATGATATTTTTTAAAATTTTCTTCTCACATTTATTTATTTTTATTTCTTTCTTTATAAATGGTATTTTTCAATCCGTAAATGATCAAAATTCGGTTTTGGATAATCAAGATAAACTATATCATTTTTTGATTATGGATGTTTATTTTTTCATTAAAAACATATTTATCCAAAGATTATTGGTATTAAAGGGATATTTAAAAAAATCTGTTAAATCTAGTCATATTATTAAAAATAAAGTTAGAGCAGTTGAAAAAGGTTATTCTCGAGAATAGGGTATTGATTATGGTGATATAATTTCTCTTTTTTATATTTTAGAATCTATATATTGTGATTCTCACCATGGATTTAAATATTTTCATATGTAGGTTAATAGTTATTTTTCTAATGTATTAATTTTTTAATTTTTTATGTAAAATAGTCCCTAGGTTTTGAATATGAAATGATACCTGGTCATGTTTTCAATCATTCAAATACACCTTATGTAAATAAAAAATCTCCTCAACAATATGATGAAATATTGCCTTAATTTATTTTCAAAAATTGAATTTAATATCATAATTAGATCTTAAATTATTTATGGATACGTGTTCAAAATATATTATTACTATTCACATTTCTATTTATGATATTATTTTTGGACCATTTAGTGAATTATTTGAAAAAGCATTTTTAATTTCAGAATCTTATTAATTTAAAATTAGTTCCATTTAATAAATAAAAAAAATAGCATTCAAAAATCTAAAATAAATTAAATGTTTTAAAATTTGTCTAAGTATAATATGAATTGTATTAATATATTTAGAGTCGATTAACACAAATTTGAATGTACGCACAATAATATCTTGTAAACTAGATTATGATAAATATGGATTATTTATGGACATTAAATTTTTTATAGAAGTCAGTTTTTGTTTACATTATTTATAAATTATATGATATATTTATTGTATATATTATACATATGTTATATATTTCATGTTATATTTAAATAGTGTCACCAAATATTTTTCTTAGGATCATTAAATATGTTAACGGTTCAACAAATATTATTGTATTTATTACAATGGCAAATTTTAAAAAATTAAATGTTATGTCTAGTTTTGATATTAGAGAATGAAATTTTGATTGAAAAGTATTAGTGGAACTTGTATCTTTTTAGAAAAATTTTTATTTTCTTATAGATTAATGAAATATATATCTACTATCTGGTCTAAACCTGGAGGAGAATAAATTTCACATGAATATAGTTTTTAACAAGGTATATGTATTAAAAAACATTATCCATGTTTTATTTTTATTTTAAAGGTACTCTTTTTTATGTGATAATTCATATACTATATCCTTTTTTATAACCCTTAAAAACACTCCTGAACTAATTAAATTTATGTAAAATTTCATTTTAATCTATATTGCGTATGAAAATTTTAAATACAATTGGATTATGTCTCTACTTATTATCAAATATATGATATCTTTACTAACACGTTAGATATATACAAATTTAATAAATCCATGTTTGAACATGAAATTATTGATGTTTTAAATGATTTTGAAACATTATAGTATTAATTATCACATTTTCATGATCTCCAATGAGAATGCATAGTGTATTATATTATGTATCTTATGAGTATATTATATAACATATGGTTACTATTTTATTCCTTGCCTATATTGACATGATTACATTAATATTATAACCAATTCTCATGTCCCCAATATACTTTTTTAATGTTTATAATGAAAAAAATCTCACCACATTATATTAATGAAATTTTAATATGAATACATTATTTTTCCTATTTTAATGTATAAATTTTAATGGCTGAATTAAAGATAACGTTATAGTTTGTTTCTATGTTTATAAAGAAAAATTATACCTGGAATAATTTACATTAAATATTATTTCTCAATAAAATATCCATGTAATTTAAATCCACAATAAATTTTTAATTTTATAATAAAAAAATTTATCTATAAGATACAATTTTATTTTTAAATATTATTTATTAAAATATTTTGAAACCTAATTTTTCTTCATTTTTTTGCCGTAGTGAATGGGGGAGTAAATTGTAAAGGGGGAGATTATTTTATTTTCTATATTAACTATTTTTTATTAATAAAATGTTAAATTTTTTCTAATTTTTATTTTTTTTATAATTAACAAAATTGATAAATATTTTTAGAGAAGATGGAGTGGATCAGTGATCAATATTCGTGTTTTTTGAATAATATAATGATGATAATTTAATTTCTTTACACTAATAGAAATTTATGAATACAGAAAATTAATTTACTAAAATATAAAGCCCTCGTAGGAAAAACATAATTAATTTTTAAAATTATTAATTTGTAAAATTTTGTATTTATCATTTATTTATTATTAATATTATCATTTGGCATATAATTTTTATTAAGATCTTTAAATTTTTAGAGAACTAAATAATCTTATTTTTTTATAATATAATATAATTGAAGGATTTTACTAATATGGTCGAATTGAAATAGATCTTATGGAAAGAATTGTTAAGCTTATGAAGAAAAAATTTCCACCATGGAAAACATCCTTATGGTTTTTTAAATTGATTCATATGTGAATTTATTTTCCCAAAAATGTTATAATAGTTGATAGAATTTATTATTAAACTAATTTAAAATTATGTTTACTATGTGAAAATAGATACATATAAAAAATATATTTTTTTACCGATGTATTGACTGTTCTGTACGAATATTTTTTAAATTTATTTGGATTATATAGAATCATTATTATGGAAAAATACATTGATCCTTATATACCAAACAAGTCCATAGAGAAGGTAATCTTATGATCATTTAACAATAAGAATTAAAGAGACCTTAAAAGTGGAAGATGGAGTCAAACATGAATAATTTCCCATTCCCACCAAAAGCTAATCTAGAGATCCTCGTATGGCATATCATTTGCATAATTATAGTCACCGCAAATCACCCAATCAGATTTAGACTTACCAGATAAAATATTTTAACGATGTATGCATCTACCTTCCATGTCATCGTAGTAGATTATCTGATATACACATTCCTTTATATATTGGAATAATCCTTGCATGGTATCCTTGTTGAGGTAGCAGAGCTGAAACCCTTACTAAATGTCATCTTTGTGTTTCCACTTATTATTGCACCCTTGTAAGAGGTATGTCCAACACTACCTGAGGATTTAATCGGGGTACCGACATTCCCCCTATCATCCTTAGAAGTGTTCCCCCATTTCCCAGATTATTCAAATGGCTAAAAGTGCTTTTGGATTTCCTGATGTTTTTCAACAAGTTGTTGTGAATCATTTTGATTGTATACTCCAACATAAGAGGGATCAATGGTCATCAAAATTGGGGGATTTTTATGGCTATCCCCAAATGAGGGAACCTATTTAACCAAATCAAACAGAGTATTGTAGGTACCACTGTGAGATCTCTCTGGAGATACGTCCACTAGAAATCCTTTCCCTAACACATGAGAATAAGATTCCCTGAAATCCACATATCATCGACAATGAGAACTAGCACATTAACTAAATCACCAACATAATTAGTATGCTTTAAACTAGCCAAATCATTTCTCTTTATCTTCCTTTGAAAAAGAATTTTTGGATGATCTCTCATCCCACATTACTCACATGAAACATTATTTCGACATAACTCCAAATAGTGCCCAAAAACCATGAATTCTATATAAAAATTTGAAATTTTTTCATACTCAACATAAATTTGTATGTTGTAATAAAGATAATAAATGATTACATTTCTAATTAGAGTGGTGATCAGATCATCCTCCACTAAAATCCTAGAAAAATGATCGTACCAGAAATCCCTAGCCTCCTTGTCAAGTAGAATATGAGTCCCAATATTCATGCCAATGTCATGAATAATATTCAAATGAAAATGGAACTAATTATGTCCATGAGGAGAAACTAGAACTGAGAAAATAAATTTGTCTCATGCGATAAATTAATGTACAAAGACTATTTCTGTAAATGAAACCATCCAGGATTCAAAAACAATGTCGAAATGGTCCATACACAAAGCTTCAATACATCTTAAGGAAATTGAAAATAACAAATACTCGAACAAGAGAATAAAATATATTGAATTATGAAATAATATGAGAATAATTATTTCCACTCTTCGGACTATACACTAGAATATTTTGTGAAGAATATATCACTATATGATAAATATACTCTCTATAACACTAGAAATACGTACATGGTCACCCTTATTTGTCGACAAAAACAGATAACGACTGACTCCTAGTACCACTAAACTCGGATTAAATGTGTTTTAGGAAGACATACAAATTCTTTCATTTCATTTATCAAATATTTCATGTATCACATACCACCACTCATATACACATTTATATAACACATGTAATAAATATATCACTATAATGGACAATACATGTCCATATATATCCCGTCGTTCCTATCCTAATGTATGAATACTAATCTCACTCAATATTGGACCAAGAGTGTATTCATCCAGTAGCATTAATATCATGAAAAAATAATATCCCACAACATGTGAATACCTAAAGGAGAAATAACATCAACTGTAACAATTCAACAATATATATAGCAATCCCATCCATGTGAACTCTGATTTTCCCATGTACTAGGGTTATTTATTCATATTAACAAGATTATTAATATTCCTTGAAACATCCATGTATCCTTTATAACATTTCAAAATAGTGGTAAAAACAGAAAATAAAAACATACTAATCTATTGACACTTTCTAACTTCCCCATATCTGACACTCTTTCTCATGGCCAAAATTGGTTAGTAATGAGACCTCACGTGTGACTCCCCAAACACTAGATCTTCCATACCAATATAGGGGTGGTATATGTATAGTGGGAGACAGTACACCTATGTATGAAATAAAATAATGTGGAAATTATATATTATAAATACACATCAATGTTAATAAAATAAAAAATTGTATAACATTCAAATTGGTAGTAAAAGATAAAATCTATAAAAATTTAATAATGAATCATATAATGAATATGTGAGATACATATAAATCTAAAATTGAAAAATAAAATATCATAATTAGTTGACACAAAATAATCCCAAAATACCGATGTCTTAAAACCCCATAGAAGACCATTGTCCAAACTCCAGGTCATCAAATTACAAACAAAAGAATTAAAAATAAGGTCCCTTATCCTTTTTCAAAATATTATCCATATAATATTCATAGTTACCAAGAAACATCCCAAATAGGGTGTGTTTATTACTAATTTGTAAAATACCATCATTTCTAAACAAATACTATATAATATTATGTGTATGAAATAAATAGATAATTGTTGTATAAATTAATCAATTAATATAATACATCAATAAACCTACTTCACCTCCATTACTAAACATCTCTAATATAGTTGAAGAACCATACAAACCATATTCATATATAATGGCATATATAAACAACTATTCAGATAAATCTATATAATAATTTCATCCCCCAAGAATTGACTATTATATAATAATTTCATCATTTAATAATAATCAATCCCTTTATATAATAATTTCATCATCTATTCCTTGGAAAATACGTATATATAATAATTTCGACATGAATCTATAGGAACATCATGCTATATAACCATTTTAGCAATTATCACTATGTCAAGCCCATTATATAAGAATTTTATCATTTTTCACTGGGCATAACCAACTATATAATAATTTAATACTATTAGATAATATATATATATATATATATGCATGTTATTATGTAACATTAGGAAAAGACCACTATATATGAATTTTAGTATGAACTCAATAATTCATAACAATAATTATTTCATAATATTAAGTCATAAATATTAATCGTTAATTATGAAAATCATAACTTGTCTTTAAATGAATCATTTATTTATATATAAAATAATCAAAATTCAAATAAATAATTCATATTCCATTTTTTGGGATTTTATTAGAAATAATCACCAAAGGTCTCTCTTCTTGCTAAATATTGTTTAAACCATTATCCAAGTTTTTATTATTCAATGGTCAACCAACACAATGGGTACCTATAATTCATTTCAAAAAATCCATGAAATCGAAGGTGATCTAGTGAATAATTCCATTTGTGATTTCTCATTATTCATTGTTAAATTAATCAGTGTGCACATCATCCTGTCACGATCCCTGTATTTCAATTACTCTATAAATAAACATACCATAGGATTAGGTTTATACTCCCTACCTTGAACTGCCGATTAACACAATGTTTCCATCAACAAACACCAATAAAGATGGCATATAATATGATTGGAAGAAGAACCTAGGTCATCCTATGTAACGCCCCGACCCTAGTTACCCAGAGTCGGTGCATTATTACATAACATTGGAATGATCACAAGAAAGATCAAATCTCGAAAACCGATTGGTTTAGTAGCCTTGGAAACACTATATATATTCATAAGTTTTACATTACATCATAAAATGAAAAACTACTACAACAACGTAATGTCTCCAAAGTCCACACTATTATCCCCTCATAATATCCCTGCAGGTCATTCATAACTTACTTCTTCACATCCTGGAAAAAATAAAACATAGAAAAGGGGTGAGTTCAAATGCCCAGTAAGGATAACAATATAGCGGAACATTCAAAATAAGCATAAACATTTAAGTCAATGCATTACTAAAACAAAAGCCTTTTAAACATGAACTTCAACATAGTATGGAAAAAGTAAAATGAAATAATGCCATTTACTTGTTCACATGGATATTCTACTAATCGAATAATCACATGCAATATCAATAACCACTTTCATAATGTTGGAATGCATAATGATGAACTTTAATTTCATTGTCAAGGCCTCATCCCAAGACCTTGGGGATAACTGTAACCGGAACCCAACCTGGAGTGCCTCTAATAACCGGACACCAACCCGGAGTTCCTCTAATAACCGGACACCAACCTGGAGTTCCTCTAATAACCGGAGACCAAACCGGAGTTCCTCTAATAACTGGAGACCAAACCGGAGGGCTTACTTTTACCGGTCCCCAACCCGGAACATACTTGTCTAACACATTCATCTGAATGAAAGGTTGAAATATAACATAAACATTCGGATTAAAAATAACTTCTGAAATTTCAATAATTTAAAAAAACCATGAGTGAAATAAGAATAGCTTATCCACAGTCAAGAATATCACAAAACCTTCAATAAAATATGGATGTTTTGTATCATAATAAATCAACATCAAATAAGCTTAAAAGCCATCAAAGGATGTTGACCTAGATGAAATCAAAACTATTTTAGAGAAATATCTATTTTTCTTTTGAAATCATTTTAAAAGTAACATAATTATAAAATAATACATTCAATTTGAAATTATTCTTATAAGCTTGTATGGGAAGCTTCGACGATTTTATAATGGCGGAAAATAGCCACACCCGCCGTATAAGTTAAAAAAACATTCTTACCTTAATTTTGTAGAAAAGGTTAAAAAGCACCTTGTTTGGAAAACGACAGAAAGATTCCTTTATAAACCTCTTATAAAAAGTCAAACAAGGGTATAAATGACTTTAACCCATATTCTAGTAAATAGTAAAAATGTTTTGGGATTCATTTTTAAGAAACATGAATGTGGATGATAAAGAGATCCTAGTAGATCATTACGTATAAACAACCTCGGATAATGAAGAGATTATGAAATAACCCTTACCAATTTGGTAACTTATGAAACAAACAACCCATGAAAGAGGTATCATACAATTAATATGTAAATACAAATAAATTTGAGTGTATTACACAAAGAATATAATTATGGGCAGTACATACACCACACAAAAGGTGATGGTGGCAATATGGCATGAATCTCACGGAAATAAGAAGTGAGATAAAAACCCATTACCTTGTAATTTTACTTGGTTGGGGTAGGTTAACCTCCTGTATAATGGTGAAATAATTGTTATTAAATTATACAAGAATCATATACATTAATATGATATCATATATGATCTGTTAATATTGATTTGATAATAATATCTTAGTATTATCGTTGTTTTGGGTGTTAACTTACTTGTTTTATTTTATATGTTTTGTTACGTAAGACATGTTTGTAAGGGATAGGTTGTTTATTATTCATATCAGAATGATATCAAGTCCTTAAACATCATTTTTTAAATCATTAAATGATAATTATACTTGAATGGATACGATGGAGAATGAATCTCATCGCGTTCGTGGAGATGGTAGTCCGTACGTACGCACGAGCGACAATATCATTCTTTTGATATTAAAATAATATACAAATGGATGGTATATCATATATACAGAATCATTAACATGTTATATTTATTATTTACATGAGTTACATATCATTATTATACCCATCCAAATAATAATATATTGAATAACAATTACACCACGACGTGGAGACAGTAAGCCGTACATACACACGTATGGTGACATGTTAATGAAAGGGTGGATAGAATACTGAATATGGTTGTACCATATTTATAATAACATCACAGTATATATATTATACCGGAGTTATTATTTTAGAATGGTAACAACAAAGGAAGAAGAAGTGGAAGAAGAAATGAACTTGGAAAAGGGTGGTGAAATCATTACCTCTTCTTCGGGTTCTTCTTTTTGATTTGATCAAAAGGTCTACTTAGGTTGGATTTCTGATCAAACTAAGGCCTCTAGGTTGTATTGAGGGAAGTTGGGAGAGTATTTGGGCAGAGTTTGGCCGATCCAAAAGGCTTTTAAGGTGTGAAGAAATGAGAAGGAGGTGTGCCCTTTTATAAGAGGGGTGAGGGGAACCTTTGGAAAATCTAGAGATATTAGTTTATAATAAATTCATATTCGGTTTCCAATGGCTCCGAAGATTATTATTTAAATGTTAAGGTGGGGATAGGTCGAAAACAACTCAAACAATAGAATTTTTACAGGTTTGGGTACTTATATTAACCTTATCTTTAAGTATTAACTCTAAGTTAATTAGTTTCACTTTTACAATGTCTCTTTGTATTTTTATATAATATGGTTAATAAACTTACTATATACATCCAAGAGACCCCCAAGTGGTCCATTAATGATGAAAATATCATGATATAAGTCTCTTGGCCGATCCATAGATTTTTAGGAATTTATTATCAATTAATAATATAATATTTGTTTTAAGAACTCTTTTATGTCAATTTTGACACTATTCAATAGTTGATTTTTGTGAAACTCATAACAGATTGATTACTTCGAAAAAAGTCAATTAAATCAATCCTAATATATCATATTATCCTATAAAAGTAGTCTAATTCATTAAAAGTTTCATATTATATTTATTTGGGTATTTATAATATCAATTATATTAATTTTTCACTATTATAGTAATTAATTCATCATCATTGTGTCATAAATAAATTAAAAAATTTAATGTCTAAAAATTATGAATAAAATATAATTATGTAGTAAAGCTTGTTATCTTTATAATGAATATTTATAATCTAAACTCCAACATATATAACCATATGTAAAAATTGTTTTACTAAAAGATATATGCTTATGTCACTTTTGTATTCATTTTAACTTAATTAAAAAAAGTGTCCCTATCACCTACAAGTGGCACCATGGGGTCCCAAAATCGACCCAATGATACCTATGATCAAAAATGTATCATCCAATAAGGCTAGGAAACGTTTTAGGGTAATTTATTATTATTATAATATTATTTTTTAACCCTTATTTACCAGATTTACCCTTAACCATGGTAAATAAAATATTTACCACAGTAATAATTCAAAATGTCTAAAAATAAAAGTTACCTATTTACACAATTTGGAAATCCTGATTCCAAATATGGAATCCATTTTTCTAAATTCAAAACATAGTAGTGGCAGAAATTAATTTAAAATTAATTCCCGCTGTCAAAACAAAAATCATGTTTTTAAGAGATAATAACTATCAAAAGATTGACACTTGTTTATGTTCGGTTTAATTGTAAAATTGTGTCCAATGACCAAAATTATATTAAATGGTAAAAATATATTCTAAATATACTTTAAAACCACTCAAATTCATAATTTATCACTATTAATTATTTAGATTAAAAAAAAATTTTAATTAAAATTTAGTAATTTTCACTATTCATCAAAATATGAAAGTTATCCGAAAAGTACCAAAATTTCACCTTAGGGTAAATTCGGTATTCCAAATCCAAAAATAAAGTCCATTTTACAATATAAAATATATATAATTTCAAAATGTAGGTATTACTATTCATAACGGCTATTTTGATTGGTTATGGTGTGTTAGAACTCGGTGTTGCGTACAACACACACTATCACATTATTCAAAGAGAAGCGTACCGTAGAAGCTTGCGGTGTTACATTATACCCTCCTTCAAATAATTTCATCCTCGAAATTTCTAGAATACTTATCACATGAAAAGGCTCGGGTGGTTGTTCATCATAAGCTCATCGGGTTCCCACGTTGCCTCTTCCATCTTATGGTTTCTCCACAAAACTTTTACCAGACGCGTCGTCCGGTTTCTCAGTACTTGTTCTCTCGTATCAAGAATCCCGACGGGTTCTTCACAATAGGAAAGATCGGGTTTCAGTTCTAATTCCTCATAGGTGAGTACATGCGTTGGGTCAGGCATGTATTTCCTCAACAGAGATACGTGGAACACATCGTGAACTTTGGAGAGACTTGGAAGCATTGCCAATCGGTAAGCCACAGCCCCAATTCGTTCTAGAATTTCGAAAGGTCTGATGTACCTGGGACTCAATTTACCTTTCTTACCAAAATGTATGACTCCCTTCCATGGTGATACCTTTAGGAAAACATGATCACCGACTTGAAATTCCAAATCCTTCCTTCGATTATCGGCATAGCTCTTCTGCCTACTTTGAGCTGCTTTGATGTGATTTTGGATTACCTTCACCTTTTCCACCGTTTCCTCCACCAGTTCTGGGCCTACAAGTTTTCTTTCACCAACGTCATCCCAACAGGTTGGTGTACGACATCTCTTTCCGTATAACGCTTCATATTGTGCCATCTGAATACTCGAATGTAAGCTATTGTTATAAGAAAATTCTACCAGTGGTAAATATTGATCCCACATACCCTGAAAGTCAAGTGAGCAAGATCTCAACATGTCTTCTATGGTCTGAATAGTCCGTTCTGATTGTCCGTCTGTCTGCGGGTGGTAAGCAGTGCTCAAATGAAGTTCAGTAACTAGGGATTTCTGAAGACTTTTCCAAAATCTTGAAGTAAAACGGGGATCACGATCAGAAACAATCGATAGGGGTACTCCATGAAGTCTCACAACTTCATTAATATATAGTCTTGCTAGACGTTCCAGGGGTAGATATTCTCTTATAGCAAGAAAATGTGCTGACTTGGTAAGACGATCAACAATAACCCATATTGAATCATTCCTTCTAGGAGTCTTTGGCAGCCCCATAACAAAGCCCATATTAATATTGTCCTATTTCCACTCTGGTATGGGAAGAGGTTTCATGACTCCTCCAGGCTGTTGCCTTCCAGCTTTCACTTGTTGACAAACTATACATCTTGACACAAAATCAGCAATCTCCCTCTTCATGTTGTCCAACCAAAAATCTTCCTTCAAATCTCTGTACTTTTTGGTGCTCCCAGGGTGTATAGAGAAATTGGAACTATGAGCATCATCCAACAATTCCCTTTTTAGATCAGGTATATCAGGAACACAAATTCTCTTCCCGAATTTCAAAATTCCATCTTCATGCACAAAGTCTCTCAATCTCCCATCATTCACAACTTTAATCTTCTTTTAAAATTCTTCATCATCGGTCTGAGAACTCTTAATCCTTTTAGTAAAGATGGTTTGGCAACCATTTGAAAAAGAATTGATGTTTCACCTTCCCTTGTTATTCCCATGTCTATCTTCACTAGATCCATGAAAATTGGATCCCTTTCAATTCTCATATTGTTCAAAACTCCATGGTCTTTTCTGCTCAAATCATCTGCCACCTTGTTTGCTTTCCCTGGGTGGTAGTGTATCGTACAATCACAATCCTTGAGTAATTAAATCCATCTCCTTTGCCTCATGTTGAGTTCTTTTTGTGAGAAGATATACTTCAAACTCTTGTGATCAGTATAAATCTCACATTTTTCACCATAGAGGTAGTGCCTCCATATCTTCAAAGAAAATATCACAGCTACTAACTCGAGATCATGAGTAGGATATTTTTGTTCATGAATTTTCAACTGTCTTGATTCATAGGCAATAACTCTATCATTCTGCATAAGGACACAACCAAGTCCTTTCTTTGATGCATCACTATAAATAACGATCCCATCATTCCCCGATGGTAGAGTCAATATAGGAGCATTGACTAATCTTCTCTTCTGTTCTTCGAAACATTCTTCACACTCTTTTGTCCAAACAAATTTAACCCCTTTACGTGTGAGCTTCGTTAATGGGTTAGCCAATCGGGCAAAATTCTTGACGAAACGTCGATAATAACCTGCCAAACCAATAAAACTACGTACCTCAGTTATACTCGTAGGTGCTGGCCATTCTTGGATTGCCTTGGTCTTAGAAGGATCAACAGAGATTCCATCTTTAGAGACAATATGGCCAAGAAAAGAAATCTCCTGAAGCCAGAATTCAAACTAGCTAAACTTTCCATATAATTCATGCCTCCTCAGAGTCTTCAAGATAATGCGCAAGTGATTTTCATGATCTTCGTAGGTTTTGGAGTATACCAAGATATCATCAACAAATACCACCACAAATTCATCGAGATACTCCTTGAAAACTCTATTCATCAGATCCATGAATACAGAGGGTGCATTAGTCAATCCAAATGGAATTACAGTAAAATCGTAATGCCCATACCTGGTTCGAAATGCTGTTTTCGGAATGTCTTCCTTCTTCACACACAACTGATGGTACCCAGATCGAAGGTCAATCTTTGAAAAGTATTGAGCTCCATGAAGTTGTTCAAATAAATCATCAATACGAGGTAGGGGATACTTGTTCTTTATCGTTATAGCATTGATCTCCATGTATTCGATACATAACCTCATAGATCCATCTTTCTTTTTAACAAAAAGAACTGGGGCTCCCCATGGAGAAACACTAGGGTGAATAAATCCTTCATTACTCAACTCCTCTAGTTGTTTCTTTAGTTCGACTAACTCTACAGTGGCCATTCTATAAGGGGTCTTCGATATAGGCCTTGATCCAGGAATCAAATCAATGGAAAACTCAACTTGTCATTCTAAAGGATGTCCAGGTAAATCTTCCGGAAATACATCTACAAATTATTTCAAAACAGGTACATCCTCTATTTGAACATTCCTTTCCTCACCGACAGTTATTTCATTCTCTTCCACTAGGCGCCATTTCTAAACAATGGCATAAACTAGATCAGTTTATGAATCAAAATACATAATCCCATACTTATAAAACACTTAACATAAATTGAACTATTTATAAATATAATCCATAACCATAAAAATGTTTTCTTTGAGGAGGTATATACTCATAAACCCTTCATAATGATTTGGAAAGAAAATGAGTGTTATCCTAAGCATATCCCCTGGGAGTGTTGTAACCAAGAGTACAACAAGGCCCGTTATCGTGCACCAGTTCCTGTTCGAGTCTAGCTCAATGTGGTGTTTTCGGGTTTTACCCCTAGGTACATCTGTGCCAAAGCCGCCTCTACCTGATCGTATCCAGACAAGGATGTATTGCTCGGAAAACATACAAAATCTTTACAATTCCAAAATTCCAGGAAGTTCTTCTATACTAATCCTCAACGTTCATCTTAGGTCTACATGCTCTAGTCAGAGTTTATCTAAATCTAGCTTCCAAGGTTTGTACTAAACTTCCTCTGATACCAACTGTAACGCCCCGACCCTAGTTACCCAGAGTCGGTGAATTATTACACAACATTGGCATGATCACAAGAAAGATCAAATCTCGAAAGACCGATTGGTTTAATAGCCTTGGAAACACTAGATTTATTCATAGTTTTACATTACATCATAAAATGAAAAACTTCTACAACAACGTAATGTCTCTACAGTCCACACTATTATCCCCTCATAATATCCCTGTAGGTCATTCATAACTTACTTCCTCACATCCTGGGAAAAATAAAACATAGAAAAGGGGTGAGATCAAATGCCCAGTAAGGATAACAATATAGCGGAACATTCAAAATAGGTATAAACATTTAAGGCAATGCATTACTAAAACAAAAGCCTTTTAAACTTGAACTTCAACATAGTATGTCGAAAGTAAAATGAAATAATGACATTTACTTGTTCACATGGATATTCTACTAATCGAATAATCACATGAAATATCAATAACCACTTTCATAATGTTGGAATGCATAATGATGAACTTTAATTTCTTTGTCAAGGCCTCGTCCCAAGACCTTGGGGATAAATGTAACCGGAACCCAACCCGGAGTGCCTCTAATAACCGAACACCAACCCGGAGTGCCTCTAATAACCGGACACCAACCTGGAGTTCCTCTAATAACCGGAGACCAAACCAGAGTTCCTCTAATAACCGGAGACCAAACCGGAGGGCTTACTTTTACCGGTCCCCAACCCGGAACATACCTGTCTAACACATTCATCTGAATGAAAGGTTGAAATATAACATAAACATTCGGATTAAAAATAACTTCTGAAATGTCAATAATTTAAAAAAACCATTAGTGACATAATAATAGCTTATCCACAGTCAAAAATATCACAAAACCTTCAATAAAATATGGAAGTTTTGTATCATAATAAATCAACATCAAATAAGCTTAAAAGCCATCAAAGGATGTTGACATATATGAAATCAAAACTATTTTAGAGAAATATCTCTTTTTTCTTTTGAAATCATTTTAAAAGTAACATAATTATAAAATAATACATTCAATTTGAAATTCTTCTTATAAGCTTGTATGGGAAGCTTCGACGATTTTATAATGGCGGAAAATAGCCACACCCGCCGTATAAGTTAAAAAAACATTCTTACCTTAATTTTGTAGAAAAGGTTAAAAAGCACCTTGTTTGGAAAACGACAGAAAGATTCCTTTATAAACCTCTTATAAAAAGTCAAACAAGGGTATAAATGACTTTGACCCATATTATAGTAAATAGTAAAAATGTTTTGGAATTCATTTTTAAGAAACATGGATGTGGATGATAAAGAGATCCCAGTAGATCATTACGTATAAACAACCTCCGATAATGAAGAGATTGTGAAATAACCCTTACCAATTTGGTAACTTATGAAACAAACAACCCATGAAAGAGGTATCATACAATTAAAATGTAAATACAAATTAATTAGAGTGTATTACACAAAGAATATAATTATGGGAATTACATACACAACACAAAAGGTGATGGTGGCAATATGGCATGAATCTCACGGAAATAAGAAGTGAGATGAAAACCCGTTACCTTGTACTTTTCCTTGGATGGGGTAGGTTAACCTCCTGTATAATGGTGAAATAATTGTTATTAAATTATACAAGAATCATATACATTAATATGATATCATATATGATCTTTTAATATTGATTTGATAATAATATCTTAGTATTATCGTTGTTTCAGGTGTTAACTTACTTGTTTTATTTTATATGTTTTGTTACGTAAGACATGTTTGTAAAGGATAGGTTTTATATTATTCATATCCAGAATGATATCAAGTCCTTAAACATAATTTTTTAAATCATCAAATGATAATTATACTTGAATGGATACGATGGAGAATGAATCTCATCGCGTTCATGGAGACGGTAGTCCGTACGTACGCACGAGCGACAATATCATTCTTTTGATAATAAAATAATATACAAATGGATGTTATATCATATATACAGAATCATTAACATGTTATATTTATTATTTACATGAGTTACATATCATTATTATACCCATCCAAATAATAATATATTGAATAACAATTACACCACGACGTGGAGACGGTAAGCCGTACGTACGCATGTATGGTGACATGTTATTCAAAGGGTGGATAGAATACTGAATATGGTTGTACCATATTTATAATAACATCACAGTATATATATTATACTGGAGTTATTATTTTAGAATGGTAACAACAAATGAAGAAGAAGTGGAAGAAGAAATGAACTTGGAAAAGGGTGGTGAAATCATTACCTCTTCTTCAGGTTCTTCTTTTTGATTTGATCAAAAGGTCTCCTTAGGCTGGCTTTCTGATCAAACTAAGGCCTCTAGGTTGTAGTTAGGGAAGTTGGGAGAGTATTTGGGCAGAGTTTGGCCGATCCAAAATGCTTTTAAGGTGTGAAAAAATGAGAAGGAGGTGTGCCCTTTTATAAGAGGGGTGAGGGGCACCTTTGGAAAAGCTAGAGATATTAGTTTATAATAAATTCATATTCGGTTTCCAATGGCTCCAAAGATGATTATTTAAATGTAAAGGTGGGGATAGGTCTAAAATAACTCAACCAATATAATTTTGACAGGTTTGGGTACTTATATTAACATTATCTTTAAGTATTAACTCTTAGTTAATTAGTTTCACTTTTACAATGTCTCTTTGTATTTTTATATAATATGGTTAATAAACATACTATATACATCCAAGAGACCCCCAAGTGGTCCATTAATGATGAACCTATCATGATATAAGTCTCTTGGCCGATCCTAAGATTTTTAGGAATTTATTATCAATTAATAATATAATATTTGTTTTAAGAACTCTTTTATGTCAATTTTGAAACTATTGAATAGTTGATTTTTTTTGAAACTCATAACAGATTTATTACTTCGAAAAAAGTCAATTAAATCAATCCTAATATATCATATTATCCTATAAAATTAGTTTAATTCATTAAAAGTTTCATATTATATTTATTTGGGTATTTATAATATCAATTATTTTAATTTTTCACTATTATAGTAATTAATTCATCATCATTGTTTAGATAAATAAATTAAATTATTTAATGTCTAAAAATTATAAATAAAATATCATTATGTAGGAAATATTGTTATCTGTCTAATGAATATTTATAATCTAAACTCCAACATATATAACGATATGTAAAAATTGTTTTTCTAAAAGATATATGCTTATGTCACTTTTGTATTCATTTTAACTTAATTAAAAAAAAGTGTCCCTATCACCTACAAGTGGCACCATGGGGTCCCAAAATCGACCCAAAGATACCTATGGTCGAACATGTATCATACAATAAGGCTAGGACATGTTTTATGGTAATTTAGTATTATTATAATATTATTTTTTAACCCTTATTTACCAGATTTACCCTTAACCATGGTAAATAAAATATTTACCACAATAATTATTCAACATGTCTAAAAATAAAAGTTATCTATTTACACAATTTGGAAATCCTGATTCCAAATATGGAATCCATTTTTCTAAATTCAAAACACAGAAGTGGCAGAAATTAATTTAAAATTAATTCTCGTTGTCAAAACAAAAATCGTGTTTTTAAGAGATAATAACTATCAAAAGATTGACACTTGTTTATGTTCGGTTTAATTGTAAAATTATGTCCAATGAACAACATTATATTAAATGGTAAAAATATATTCTAAATATACTTTAATACCACTCAAATTCATAATTTTTCACTATTAATTATTTAGATTAAAAAAGTTGTTTTTAATTAAAATTTAGTAATTTTCACTATTCATTAAAATATGAAAGTTATCCGAAAAGTACCAAAATTTCACCTTAGGCTAAATTCGATATTCCAAATCCAAAAATGAAGTCCATTTTACAATATAAAATAAATATAATTTAAAAAAGTAGATATTACTATTCATAACGGCTATTTTGATTGGTTATGGTGTGTTAGAACTCGGTGTTGCGTACAACACACGCTATCACATTATTCAAAGAGAAGCGTACCGTAGAAGCTTGCGGTGTTACATTCTACCCTCCTTCAAATAATTTCATCCTCAAAATTTCTAGAATACTTATCACATGAAAAGACTCAGGTGGTTGTTCATATTAAGCTCATCAGGTTCCCACGTTGCCTCTTCCATCTTATGGTTTCTCCACAAAACTTTTACCAGACGCGTCTTCCGGTTTCTCAGTACTTGTTCTCTCGTATCAAGAATCCTGACGGGTTCTTCACAATAGGAAAGATCAGGTTTTAGTTCTAATTACTCATAGGTGAGTACATGCGTTGGGTCAGGCATGTATTTCCTCAACAGAGAAACGTGGAACACATCGTGAACTTTGGAGAGACTTGGCAGCATTGCCAATCGGTAAGCCACAGCCCCAATTCGTTCTAGAATTTCGAAAGGTCTGATGTACCTGGGACTCAATTTACCTTTCTTACCAAAACGTATGACTCCCTTCCATGGTGATACCTTTAGGAAAACATGATAACCGACTTGAAATTCCAAATCCTTCCTTAGATTATCGGCATAGCTCTTCTGCCTACTTTGAGCTGCTTTGATATGATTTTGGATTACCTTCACCTTTTCCACCGTTTCCTCCACCAGTTCTGGGCCTACAAGTTTTCTTTCACCAACGTCATCCCAACAGGTTGGTGTACGACATCTCTTTCCGTATAACGCTTCATATAGTGCCATCTGAATACTCGAATGGAAGCTATTGTTATAGGAAAATTCTACCAGTGGTAAACATTGATCCCACATACCCTGAAAGTCAAGTGAGCAAGATCTCAACATGTGTTCTATGGTCTGAATAGTCCGTTATGATTGTCCGTCTGTCTGAGGGTGGTAAGCAGTGCTCAAATGAAGTTCAGTATCTAGGGTTTTCTGAAGACTTTTCCAAAATCTTGAAGTAAAACGAGGATCACGATCAGAAACAATCGATAGGGGTACTCCATGAAGTCTCACAAATTCATTAATATATAGTCTTGCTAGACGTTCCAGGGGTAGATCTTCTCTTATAGCAAGAAAATGTGCTGACTTGGTAAGACGATCAACAATAACCCATATTGCATCGTTCCTTCTAGGAGTCTTTGGTAGCCCCATGACAAAGTCCATCGTAATATTGTCCTATTTCCACTCTGGTATGGGAAGAGGTTTCATGACTCCTCCAGGCTGTTGCCTTCCAGCTTTCACTTGTTGACAAACTATACATCTTGACACAAAATCAGCAATCTCCCTCTTCATGTTGTCCCACCAAAAATGTTCCTTCAAATCTCTATACTTTTTGGTGCTCCCAGGGTGTATAGAGAAATTGGAAATATGAGCATCATCCAACAATTCCCTTTTTAGATCAGGTATATCAGGAACACAAAGTCTCTTCCCGAATTTCAAAATTCCATCTTCATACACAAAGTCTCTCAATCTCCCATCATTCACAGCTTTAATCTTCTTTTGAAATTCTTAATTATCGGTCTGAGAACTCCTAATCCTTTCCAGTAAAGATGGTTTTGCAACAATTTGAAAAAGAATTGATGTTTCACCTTCCCTGGTTATTCCCATGTCTATCTTCACTAGATCCATGAAAATTGGATCCCTTTCAATTCTAATATTGTTCAAAACTCCATGGTCTTTTCTGCTCAAATCATGTGCCACCTTGTTTGCTTTCCCTGGGTGGTAGTGTATCGTACAATCATAATCCTTGAGTAATTAAAGCCATCTCCTTTGCCTCATGTTGAGTTCTTTTTGTGAGAAGATATACTTCAAACTCTTGTGATCAGTATAAATCTCACATTTTTCACCATAGAGGTAGTGCCTCCATATCTTCAAAGCAAAGATCACAGCTGCTAACTCGAGATCATGTGTAGGATAGTTTTGTTCATGAATTTTCAACAGTCGTGATTCCTAGGCAATAACTCTATCATTCTGCATAAGGACACAACCAAGTCCTTTCTTTGATGCATCACTATAAATAACGAACCCATCATTCCCCGATGGTAGAGTCAATATAGGAGAATTGACTAATCTTCTCTTCTGTTCATCGAAACATTCTTCACACTCTTTTGTCCAAACAAATTTAACCCCTTTACGTGTGAGCTTCGTTAATGGGTTAGCCAATCGGGCAAAATTCTGGACAAAACGTCGATAATAACCTACCAAACCAATAAAACTACGTACCTCAGTTATACTCGTAGGTTCTGGCCATTCTTGGATTGCCTTGGTCTTAGAAGGATCAACAGAGATTCCATCTTTAGAGACAATATGGCCAAGAAAAGAAATCTCCTGAAGCCAGAATTCACACTTGCTAAACTTTCCATATAATTCATGCCACCTCAGAGTCTTCAAGATAATGCGCAAGTGATTTTCATGATCTTCGTAGGTTTTGGAGTATACCAAGATATCATCAATAAATACCACCACAAATTCATCGAGATACTCCTTGAAAACTCTATTCATCAGATCCATGAATACAGAGGGTGCATTAGTCAATCCAAACGGCATTACAGTAAAATGGTAATGCCCGTACCTGGTTCGAAATGCTGTTTTCGGAATGTCTTCCGTCTTCACACACAACTGATGGTACCCAGATCGAAGGTCAATATTTGAAAAGTATTGAGATCTATGCAGTTGGTCAAATAAATCATCAATACGAGGTAGGGGATACTTGTTCTTTATCGTTATAGCATTAATCTCCCTGTAGTCGATACATAACCTCATAGATCCATCTTTCTTTTTAACAAAAAGAACAGGGGCTCCCCATGGAGAAACACTAGGGTGAATAAATCCTTTATTACTCAACTCCTCTAGTTGTTTCTTTAGTTCGACTAACTCTACAGTGGCCATTCTATAAGGGGTCTTCGATATAGGCCTTGATCCAGGAATCAAATCAATGGAAAACTCAACTTCTCATTCTGGAGGATGTCTAGGTAAATCTTCCGGAAATAAATCTACAAATTATTTCACAACAGGTACATCCTCTATTTGAACATTCCTTTCCTCACCGACAGTTATTTCATTCTCTTCCACTAGGCGCCATTTCTAAACAATGGCATAAACTAGATCAGTTTATGAATCAAAATACATAATCCCATACTTATAAAACACTTAACATAAATTGAACTATTTATGGATATAATCCATAACCATAAAAATGTTTTCTTTGAGGAGGTATATACTCATAAACCCTTCATAATTATTTGTAAAGAAAATGAGTGTTATCCTATGCATATCCCCTGGGAGTGTCGTAACCAAGAGTACAGCAAGCCCCGTTATCGTGCACCAGTTCCTGTTCGAGTCTAGCTCAAAGTGGTGTTTTCGGGTTTTACCCCTAGGTACATCTGTGCCAGAGCCGCCTCTACCTGCTCGTATCCAGACAAGGATGTATTGCACGGAAAACTCACAAAATCATTACAATTCCAAAATTCTAGGAAGTTCTTCTATACTAATCCTCAACGTTCATCTTAGGTCTACATGCTCTAGTCAGAGTTTATCTAAATATAGCTTCCAAGGTTTGTACTAAACTTCCTCTGATACCAACTGTAACGCCCCTACCCTAGTTACCCAGAGTCGGTGCATTATTACATAACATTGGCATGATCACAAGAAAGATCAAATCTCAAAAGACCGATTGGTTTAGTACCCTTGGAAACACTAGATTTACTCATAAGTTTTACATTACATCATAAAATGAAAAACTACTACAACAACGTAAGGTCTCTACAGTCCACACTATTATCCCCTCATAATATCCCTGTAGGTCATTCATAACTTACTTCCTCACATTCTGGGAAAAATAAAACATAGAAAAGGTGTGATCTCAAATGCCCAGTAAGGATAACAATATAGCGGAACATTCAAAATAAGCATAAACATTTAAGGCAATGCATTACTAAAACAAAATCCTTTTAAACTTGAACTTCAACATAGTATGTCAAAAGTAAAATGAAATAATGCCATTTACTTGTTCACATGGATATTCTACTAATCGAATAATCACATGCAATATCAATAACCACTTTCATAATGTTGGAATGCATAATGATGAACTTTAATTTCTTTGTCAAGGCCTCGTCCCAAGACCTTGGGGATAACTGTAACCGGAACCCAACCCGGAGTGCCTCTAATAACCGAACACCAACCCGGAGTGCCTCTAATAACCAGACACCAACCTGAAGTTCCTCTAATAACCGGAGACCAAACCGGAGTTCCTCTAATAACCGGAGACCAAACCGGAGGGCTTACTTTTTCCGGTCCCCAACCCGGAACATACTTGTCTAACACATTAATCTGAATGAAAGGTTGAAATATAACACAAACATTCGGACTAAAAATAACTTCTGAAATGTCAATAATTTAAAAAAACCATGAGTGACATAAGAATAGCTTATCCACAGTCAAAAATATCACAAAACCTTCAATAAAATATGGATGTTTTGTATCATAATAAATCAACATCAAATAAGCTTAAAATCCATCAAAGGATGTTGACATAGATGAAATCAAAATTATTTTAGAGAAATATCTCTTTTTCTTTTGAAATCATTTTAAAAGTAACATAATTATAAAATAATACATTCAATTTGAAATTATTCTTATAAGCTTGTATGGGAAGCTTCAACGATTTTATAATGGCGGAAAATAGCCACACCCGCCGTATAAGTTAAAAAAACATTCTTACCTTAATTTTGTAGAAAAGGTTAAAAGGCACCTTGTTTGGAAAACGACAGAAAGATTCCTTTATAAACCTCTTATAAAAAGTCAAACAAGGGTATAAATGACATTGACCCATATTATAGTAAATAGTAAAAATGTTTTGGAATTCATTTTTAAGAAACATAGATGTGGATGATAAAGAGATCCCAGTAGATCATTACGTATAAACAACCTCCGATAATGAAGAGATTGTGAAATAACCCTTACCAATTTGGTAACTTATGAAACAAACAACCCATGAAAGATGTATCATACAATTAATATGTAAATAAAAATTAATTAGAGTGTATTACACAAAGAATATAATTATGGGCAGTACATACACCACACAAAAGCTGATGGTGGCAATATGACATGAATCTCACGGAAATAAGAAGTGAGATGAAAACCCCTTACCTTGTACTTTTCCTTGGTTGGGGTAGGTTAACCTCCTGTATAATGGTGAAATAATTGTTATTAAATTATACAAGAATCATATACATTAATATGATATCATATATCATCTTTTAATATTGATTTGATAATAATATCTTAGTATTATCGTTGTTTCGGGTGTTAACTTACTTGTTTTCTTTTATATGTTTTGTTACGTAAGACATGTTTGTAAAGGATATGTTCTATATTATTCATATCCAAAATGATATCAAGTCCTTAAACATCATTTTTTAAATCATCAAATGATAATTATACTTGAATGGATACGATGGAGAATGAATCTGATCGCGTTCGTGGAGACGGTAGTCCGTACGTACGCACGAGCGACAATATCATTATTTTGATATTAAAATAATATACAAATGGATGTTATATCATATATACAGAATCATTAACATGTTATATTTATTATTTACATGAGTTACATATCATTATTATACCCATCCAAATAATAATATATTGAATAACAATTACACCACGACGTGGAGACGGTAAGCCGTACGTACGCACGTATGGTGACATGTTATTCAAAGGGTGGATAGAATACTGAATATGGTTGTACCATATTTATAATAACATCACAGTATATATATTATACTGGAGTTATTATTTTAAAATGGTAACAACAAAGGAAGAAGAAGTGGAAGAAGAAATGAACTTGGAAAAGGGTGGTGAAATCATTACCTCTTCTTTGGGTTCTTCTTTTTGATTTGATCAAAAGGGCTCCTTAGGCTGGCTTTCTGATCAAACTAAGGCCTCTAGGTTGTATTGAGGGAAGTTGGGAGAGTATTTGGGCAGATTTTGGCCGATCCAAAAGGATTTTAAGGTGTGAAGAAATGAGAAGGAGGTGTGCCATTTTATAAGAGTGGTGAGGGGCACCTTTGGAAAAGCTAGAGATATTAGTTTATAATAAATTCATATTCAGTTTCCAATGGCTAAAAAGATGATTATTTAAATGTTAAGGTCGGGATAGGTCTAAAACAACTCAACCAATAGAATTTTTACAGGTTTGGGTACTTATATTAACCTTATCTTTAAGTATTAACTCTTAGTTAATTAGTTTCACTTTTACAATGTCTCTTTGTATTTTTATATTATATGGTTAATAAACATACTATATACATCCAAGCGACCCCCAAGTGGTCCATTAATGATGAACCTATCATGATATAAGTCTCTTGGCCGATCCTTATATTTTTAGGAATTTATTATCAATTAATAATATAATATTTGTTTTAAGAACTCTTTTATGTCAATTTTGACACTATTCAATAGTTGATTTTTGTGAAACTCATAACAGATTGATTACTTCGAAAAAAGTCAATTAAATCAATCATAATATATCATATTATCCTATAAAATTAGTTTAATTCATTAAAAGTTTCATATTATATTTATTTGGGTATTTATAATACCAATTATTTTAATTTTTCACTATTATATTAATTAATTCATCATCATTGTGTCATAAATAAATTAAATTATTTAATGTCTAAAAATTATAAATAAAATTTCATTATGTAGGAAATCTTGTTATATTTCTAATGAGTATTTATAATCTAAACTCCAACATATATAACGATATGTAAAAATTGTTTTGCTAAAAGATATATGCTTATGTCACTTTTGTATTCATTTTAACTTAATTAAAAAAAAGTGTCCCTATCACCTACAAGTGGCACCATGGGGTCCCAAAATCGACCCAAAGATACCTATGGTCGAACATGTATCATCCAATAAGGCTAGGACACGTTTTAGGGTAATTTAGTATTATTATAATATTATTTTTTAACCCTTATTTACCAGATTTACCCTTAACCATGGTAAATAAAATATTTACCACAGTAATTATTCAAAATGTCTAAAAATAAAAGTTACCTATTTACACAATTTGGAAATCCTGATTCCAAATATGGAATCCATTTTTCTAAATTCGAAACACAAAAGTGGCAGAAATTAATTTAAAATTAATTCTCGCTGTCAAAACAAAAATCGTGTTTTTAAGAGATAATAACTATCAAAAGATTGACACTTGTTTATGTTCGGTTTAATTGTAAAATTGTGTCCAATGAACAAAATTATATTAAATGGTAAAAATATATTCTAAATATACTTTAAAACCACTCAAATTCATAATTTATCACTATTAATTATTTAGATTAAAAAAGTTGTTTTTAATTAAAATTTAGTAATTTTCACTATTCATCAAAATATGAAAGTTATCCGAAAAGTACCAAAATTTCACCTTAGGCTAAATTCGGTATTCGAAATCCAAAAATGAAGTCCATTTTACAATATAAAATATATATAATTTCAAAAAGTAGCTATTACTATTCATAACGGCTATTTTGATTGGTTATGGTGTGTTAGAACTCGGTGTTGCGTACAACACACACTATCACATTATTCAAAGAGAAGCGTACCGTAGAAGCTTGCGGTGTTACATTCTACCCTCCTTAAAATAATTTCGTCCACAAAATTTCTAGAATACTTATCACATGAAAAGACTCGGGAGGTTGTTCATCATAAGTTCCTCGGGTTCCCACATTGCCTCTTCCATCTTATGGTTTCTCCACAAAACTTTTACCAGACGCGTCGTCCGGTTTCTCACTACTTGTTCTCTCGTATCAAGAATCCTGACGGGTTATTCACAATAGGAAATATCGGGTTCCAGTTCTAATTCCTCATAGGTGAGTACATGTGTTGGGTCAGACATGTATTTCCTCAACAGATATACGTGGAACACATCGTGAACATTGGAGAGACTTGGCAGCATTGCCAATCGGTAAGCCACAACCCCAATTCGTTCTAGAATTTCGAAAGGTCCGATGTACCTGGGACTCAATTTACCTTTCTTACCAAAACGTATGACTCCCTTCCATGGTGATACCTTCAGGAAAACATGATCACCGACTTAAAATTCCAAATCCTTCCTTCGATTATCGGCATAGCTCTTCTGCCTACTTTGAGCTGCTTTGATGTGATTTTGGATTACCTTCACCTTTTCCACCGTTTCCTCCACCAGTTCTGGGCCTACAAGTTTTCTTTCACCAACGTCATCCCAACAGGTTGGTGTACGACATCTCTTTCCGTATAACGCTTAATATAGTCCCATCTGAATACTCGAATGGAAGCTATTGTTATAAGAAAATTCTACCAGTGGTAAATATTGATCCCACATACCCTGAAAGTCAAGTGAGCAAGATCTCAACATGTCTTCTATGGTCTGAATAGTCCATTTTGATTGTCCGTCTGTCTGAAGGTGGTAAGCAGTGCTCCAATGAAGTTCAGTATCTAGGGATTTCTAAAGACTTTTCCAAAATCTTGAAGTAAAACGGGGATCACGATCAGAAACAATTGATGGGGGTACTCCATGAAGTCTCACAACTTCATTAATATATAGTCTTGCTAGACGTTCCAGGGGTAGATCTTCTCTTATAGCAAGAAAATGTGCTGACTTGGTAAGATGATCAACAATAACCCATATTGCATCATTCCTTATAGGAGTCTTTGGTAGCCCCATGACAAATTCCATCGTAATATTGTCCTATTTCCACTCTGGTATGGGAAGAGGTTTCATGACTCCTCCAGGCTGTTGCCTTCCAGCTTTCACTTGTTGACAAACTATACATCTTGACCCAAAATCAGCAATCTCCCTCTTCATGTTGTCCCACCAAAAATGTTCCTTTAAATCTCTATACATTTTGGTGCTCCTAGGGTGTATAAAGAAATTGGAACTATGAGCATCATCCAACAATTCCCTTTTTAGATCAGGTATATCAGGAACACAAAGTCTCTTCCCGAATTTTAAAATTCCATCTTCATACACAAAGTCTCTCAATCTCCCATCATTCACAGCTTTAATCTTCTTTTGAAATTCTTCATCATCGGTCTGAGAACTCTTAATCCTTTCTAGTAAAGATGGTTTGGAAACCATTTGAAAAAGTATTGATGTTTCACCTTCCCTGGTTATTCCCATGTCTATCTTCACTAGATCCATGAAAATTGGATCCCTTTCAATTCTCATATTGTTCAAAACTCCATGGTCTTTTCTGCTCAAATCATCTGCCACCTTGTTTGCTTTCCCTGGGAGGTAGTGTATCGTACAATCATAATCCTTGAGTAATTAAAGCCATCTCTTTTGCCTCATGTTGAGTTCTTTTGTGAGAAGATATACTTCAAACTCTTGTGATCAGTATAAATCTTACATTTTTCACCATAGAGGTAGTGCCTCCATATCTTCAAAGCAAATATCACAGCTGCTAACTCGAGATCATGAGTATGATAGTTTTGTTCATGAATTTTCAACTGTCGTGATACATAGGCAATAACTCTATCATTCTGCATAAGGACACAACCAAGTCCTTTCTTTGATGCATCACTATAAATAACGAACTCATCATTCCCCGATGGTAGAGTCAATATATGAGCATTGACTAATTTTCTCTTCTGTTCTTCGAAAAACTCTTCACACTCTTTTGTCCAAACAAATTTAACCCCTTTACGTGTGAGCTTCGTTAATGGGTTAGCCAATCGGGCAAAATTCTGGACGAAACGTCGATAATATCCTACCAAACCAATAAAACTACGTACCTCAGTTATACTCGTAGGTGCTGGCCATTCTTGGATTGCCTTGGTCTTAGAAGGATCAACAGAGATTCCATCTTTAGAGACAATATGGACAAGAAAAGAAATCTCCTGAAGCCAGAATTCACACTTGCTAAACTTTCCATATAATTCATGCCTCCTCAGAGCCTTCAAGATAATGCGCAAGTGATTTTCATGATCTTCGTAGGTTTTGGAGTATACCAAGATATCATCAATAAATACCACCACAAATTCATCGAGATACTCCTTGAAAACTCTATTCATCAGATCCATGAATACAGAGGGTGCATTAGTCAATCCAAACGGCATTAAAGTAAAATCGTAATGCCCGTACCTGGTTCGAAATGCTATTTTCGGAATGTCTTCCTTCTTCATACACAACTGATGGTATCCAGATCGAAGGTCAATCTTTGAAAAGTATTGAGCTCCATGCAGTTTGTCAAATAAATCATCAATACGAGGTAGGGGATACATGTTCTTTATCGTTATAGCATTGATCTCCCTGTAGTCGATACATAACCTCATAGATCCATCTTTCTTTTTAACAAAAAGAACAGGGGATCCCCATGGAGAAACACTAGGGAGAATAAATCCTTTATTACTCAACTCCTCTAGTTTTTTCTTTAGATCGAATAACTCTACAGTGGACATTCTATAAGGGGTCTTCGATATAGGCCTTGATCCGGGAATCAAATCAATGGAAAACTCAACTTCTCATTCTGGAGGATGTCCAGGTAAATCTTCTGGAAATACATCTACAAATTATTTCACCACACGTACATCCTCTATTTGAACATTCCTTTCCTCACCGACAGTTATTTCATTCTCTTCCACTAGGCGCCATTTCTAAACAATGGCATAAACTAGATCAGTTTATGAATCAAAATACATAATCCCATACTTATAAAACACTTAACATAAATTGAACTATTTATGGATAAAATCCATAACCATAAAAATGTTTTCTTTGAGGAGGTATATACTCATAAACCCTTCATAATGATTTGTAAAGAAAATGAGTGTTATCCTAAGAATATCCCCTGGGAGTGTCGTAACCAAGAGTACAGCAAGGCCCGTTATCATGCACCAGTTCCTGTTCGAGTCCAGCTCAAAGCGGTGTTTTCGGGTTTTACCCATAGGTACATCTGTGCCAGAGCCGACTCTACCAGCTCATATCCATAAAAGGATGTATTGCTCGGAAAACTCACAAAATCTCTATAATTACAAAATTCTAGGAAGTTCTTCTATACTAATCCTCAACATTCATCTTAGCTCTACATGCTCTAGTCAGAGTTTATCTAAATCTAGCTTCCAAGGTTTGTACTAAACTTCCTCTGATACCAACTGTAACGCCCCGACCCTAGTTACCCAGAGTCAGTGCATTATTACATAACATTGGCATGATCACAAGAAAGATCAAATCTCGAAATACCGATTGGTTTAGTAGCCTTGGAAACACTAGATTTATTCATAAGTTTTACATTACATCATAAAATGAAAAACTACAACAACAACGTAATGTCTCTACAGTCCACACTATTATCCCCTCATAATATCCCTGTAGGTCATTCATAACTTACTTCTTCACATCCTGGGAAAAATAAAACATAGAAAAGGGGTGATCTCAAATGCCCAGTAAGGATAACAATATAGCGGAACATTCAAAATAAGCATAAACATTTAAGGCAATGCATTACTAAAACAAAAGCCTTTTAAACTTGAACTTCAACATAGTATGTCAAAAGTAAAATGAAATAATGCCATTTACTTTTTCACATGGATATTCTACTAATCGAATAATCACATGAAATATCAATAACCACTTTCATAATGTTGGAATGCATAATGCTGAACTTTAATTTCTTTATCAAGGCCTCGTCCCAAGACCTTGGGGCTAACTGTAACTGGAACCCAACCCAGAGTACCTCTAATAACCGGACACCAACCCGGAGTGTCTCTAATAATCGGACACCAACCCGGAGTTTCTCTAATAACCGGAGACCAAACCGGAGTTCCTATAATAACCGGAGACCAAACCGGAGGGCTTACTTTTACCGGTCCCCAACCCGGAACATACTTGTCTAACACATTCATCTTAATGAAAGGTTGAAATATAACATAAACATTCGGATTAAAAATAACTTTTGAAATGTCAATACTTTAAAAAAAACATGAGTGACATAAGAATAGCTTATCCACAGTCAAAAATATCACAAAACCTTCAATAAAATATGAATGTTTTGTATCATAATAAATCAACTTTAAATAAGCTTAAAAGCCATCAAAGGATGTTGACATAGATGAAATCAAAACTATTTTAGAGAAATATCTCATTTTCTTTTGAAATCATTTTAAAAGTAACATAATTATAAAATAATACATTCAATTTGAAATTATTCTTATAAGCTTGTAAGGGAAGCTTCGATGATTTTATAATGGCGGAAAATAGCCACACCCTCCGTATAAGTTAAAAAAAACATTCTTACCTTAATTTTGTCGAAAAGGTTAAAAAGAACCTTGTTTGGAAAACCACAGAAAGATTCCTTTATAAACGTCTTATAAAAAGCCAAACAAGGGTATAAATGACATTAACCCATATTCTAGTAAATAGTAAAAATGTTTTGGAATTCATTTTTAAGAAACATGGATGTGGATGATAAAGAGATCCTAGTAGATCATTACGTATAAACAACCTCGGATAATGAAGAGATTATGAAATAACCCTTACCAATTTGGTAACTTATGAAACATACAACCCATGAAAGAGGTATCTTACAATTAATATGTAAATACACATAAATTAGAGTGTATTACACAAAGAATATAATTATTGGCAGTATGTACACCACACAAAAGGTGATGGTGGAAATATGGCATGAATCTCACGGAAATAAGGAGTGAGATGAAAACCCCTTACCTTGTACTTTTCCTTGGTTGGGGTAGGTTAACCTCCTGTATAATGGTGAAATAATTGTTATTAAATTATACAAGAATCATATACATTAATATGATATCATATATGATCTTTTAATATTGATTTGATAATAATATCTTAGTATTATCGTTGTTTCGGGTGTTAACTTACTTATTTTCTTTTATATGTTTTGTTATGTAAGACATGTTTGTAAAGGATAGGTTGTATATTATTCATATCCAGAATGATATCAAGTCCTTAAACATCATTTTTTAAATCATCAAATGATAATTATACTTGAATGGATACGATGGATAATGAATCTCATCGCGTTCGTGGAGACAGTAGTCCGTACGTACGCACGAGCGACAATATCATTCTTTTGATATTAAAATAATATATAAATGGATGTTATATCATATATAAAGAATCATTAACATGTTATATTTATTATTTACATGAGTTACATATCATTATTATACCCATCCAAATAATAATATATTGAATAACAATTACACCACGACGTGGAGACGGTAAGCCGTACGTACGCACGTATGGTGACATGTTATTCAAAGGGTGGATAGAATACTAAATATGGTTGTACCATATTTATAATAACATCACAGTATATATATGATAATGGAGTTATTATTTTAGAATGGTAACAACAAAGGAAGAAGAAGTGGAAGAGGAAATGAACTTGGAAAAGGGTGGTGAAATCATTACCTCTTCTTCGGGTTCTTCTTTTTGATTTGATCAAAAGGGCTACTTAAGTTGGCTTTATGATCAAAATAAGGCCTCTAGGATGTAGTGAGGGAAGTTGGGAGAGTATTTGGGCAGAGTTTGGCCGAACCAAAAGGCTTTGAAGGTGTTAATAAATGAGAAGGAGGTGTTCCCTTCTATAAGAGGGGTGAAGGGAACCTTTGGAAAAGATAGAGATATTAGTTTATAATAAATTCATATTCGGTATCCAATGGCTCCAAAGATTATTATTTAAAAGTTAAGGTGGGTATAGGTCTAAAAAAACTCAACCAA
Source organism: Viscum album (assembly GCA_963277665.1). Classification (NCBI taxonomy): domain Eukaryota; kingdom Viridiplantae; phylum Streptophyta; class Magnoliopsida; order Santalales; family Viscaceae; genus Viscum; species Viscum album. Next base: position 1,145,130,397 of record OY728138.1, read on the forward strand.
TAGAATTTAGACAGGTTTGGATACTTATATTAACCTTATCTTTAAGTATTAACTCTAAGTTAATTAGTTTCACTTTTACAATGTCTCTTTGTATTTTTATATAATATGGTTAATAAACATACTATATACATCCAAGCGACCCCCAAGTGGTCCATTAATGATGAAACTATCATTATATAAGTCTCTTGGCCGAACCTTAGATATTTAGGAATTTATTATCAATTAATAATATAATATTTGTTTTAAGAACTCTTTTATGTCAATTTGGACACTATTCAATAGTTGATTTTTGTGAAACTCATAACAGATTGATTACTTCAAAAAAAGTAAGTTAAATCAATAATAATATATCATATTATCCTATAAAATTAGTTTAATTCATTAAAAGTTTCATATTATATTTATTTGGGAATTTATAATATATATTATTTTAATTTTTCACTATTATAGTAATTAATTCATCATCATTGTGTCATAAATAAATTAAATTATTTAATGTCTAAAAATTATAAATAAAATATAATTATGTAGTAAATCTTTTTATATTTCTAATTAATATTTATAATCTAAAATCCAGCGTATATAACCCTATATAAACATTGTTTTTCTAAAAGATATATGCTTGTGTCACTTTTGTATTCATTTTAACTTAATTAAAAAAAGTGTCCCTATCACCTACAAGTGGCACCATGGGGTCCCAAAATCAACCCAAAGATGCCTATGGTCGAAAATGTATCAACCAATAAGGCTATGACACGTTTTAGGGTAATTTAGTATTATTATTATATTATTTTTTAACCCTTATTTACCAGATTTACCCTTAACCATGGTAAATAAAATATATACCACAATAATTATTCAAAATGTCTAAAAATAAAATTTACCTATGTACACAATTTGGACATCCTGATTCCAAATATTGAATCCAATTTTCTAAATTCAAAACACAGAAGTTGCAGAAATTAATTTAAAATTTATTCCCGCTGTCAAAACAAAAAGCGTGTTTTTAAGAGATAATAACTGTCAAAAGATTGACACTTGTTTATGTTCAGTTTAATTGTAAAATTGTGTCCAATGACCAAAATTATATTAAATGGTAAAAATATATTCTAAATATACTTTAAAACCACTCAAATTCATAATTTATCACTATTAATTATTTTGATTAAAAAAGTTGTTTTTAATTAAAATTTAGTAATTTTCACTATTCATCAAAATATGAAAGTTATCTGAAAAGTACCAAAATTTTACCTTAGGCTAAATACGATATTCCAAATCCAAAAATGAAGTCCATTTTACAATATAAAATATATATAATTTCAAAAAATAGGTATTACTATTCATAACGGCTAGTTTGATTAGTTATGGTGTGTCAGAACTCGGTGTTGCGTACAACACACGCTATCACATTATTCAAACAGAAGTGTACCGTAGAAGCTTGGGGTGTTACATCCTATGTAAAGATAAAATCCATAAAACAAACACATGGAAAAAATATAACACTGCACCAATCGAGGGATGATGGGACAAAAGGTAAACCTAAGTAGAGACGGTCACATGGGATCAAATGATCAATCGAGATATAAATAAGGGAGGAATATAATAAAATATTTACTATATTTTTTCCTTATATTGAGATGATATGCCTTCACATGATATAATTAATGTAATAATATTCATGATAGACTGAAGGCCATAATGGATTAGGAATAGATGACATGCAATCCTTTCACATCCATCATTTCTTCATTTTTATGTGATGCCAAAAGCACATTGCCTCATGTTAATATTTATCTGAAACGACATTTACATAATTTGAATTAGGTACATTATGGGTAAATACTTCAAATAATTAATTAGTTCATTACATTTTCCAAGTGTTAGTTACATGTCTTATAAAATATACATGGATTTTAATTTTCCACTTACCAAATTTCATAACAATTTATGTAAAATCACCCAAATTACCTTAGCATACTTCCAAAATCCTGGGAGAACCTCATCATAACATTAAACACATTCATTACCAAACACCATTAATAAAAATAGATATAAATTCATAAAATTTACTCCATTCTTCCCAACAATGGGTCTATATATTAAAATTATACCCAACTAACAAGGATCAATGAAATACATAAAGAGGGACATACAGTTAAAAATGATGAACTCACATAGGATCCCTCTTATTTTATAATTAATGGATGAATGATAGTGGTATTTTTTAAGGCCTATAGAAATACACATAAGTAGGTGTGGATGGGTCTATTCTTGTCCTAGTGCGTTAGCATATGGAGGTGTTAACCCAATATTAACATGTGTGTAGTGGGTCTTGGTGTTGACCGCAGTACCACAACCATTGAAGGTATCCAAATAAGTATGTTAATAAAAGATAATCCATCAATAGGAATAATAAATATGGGATAAGAAGAAGTTTATTCTCTACCCATATAATAAATATAAGGAAGTATCAAGTCTATCTGATTTGGTGTATCTTGTATGTCTTATCAAGGCCACCCATCATTTTAATCATCGTGCTTCATCATATTTTTTATAGTACAGTTTATGAAGAACCTTCATCAGTTAAGAATCCAAAAATATTCTATGATAATTCGGATAGAAAAACATATTTGAGATAAACCTGAGATCATTCAGGTAATCTGTTCCTTTCATGCATTCAGAAAGCATTTAGTCACGCCTTGAACAATTGAAAACAATGTTTTAGAGACTATTGGAGAGTATAGATGTGTTTAGTGTTTAATAAAAATGTGGATAATGTGATTATCATTGAATTCATGTGAGGATCATTCATAAACTCACATAAGATGAGGTTCAATGTTTTTTTTGTATGTGTTTATGAGATTTTCACATTTCAATGTGTATAAAAGAATGTGGGACATGACATTAGTGTCAGAACATAAACACAGATAAAAACTCAATATAAATTTACTGAATGTAGATTTAATTTATAATAAAAACCAAAGATCAAAAATAGGGAGAGGTTCTACCAATTGATAAGAGAACTTAATTTTTAATAAAAAATTGAGTATCCAATAAAATTGTTTTTTGAGGGTAAGGCTTCCAGGAAGCTAATTAGCTTGTGCAAAGGGTAATAAATCTTACTATCACATGACATGCGTGCCACAAATTACATAGTATCATTATGAAATATAATATCTTAATTGATACCATTACATGAATCCGTTGAATTTCATATGATATCCTTATGAATAGTGGACTTAAGATATGATGAAGTATTATTTATAGGATCATTGCTATAAATTAAGAAAGAAGGGAGAGGTAAAAAATTTACCTAATGATCCAATCATACCTAATAGGAGAGAATTTTTTTGATAATGATTCATTAATATTGGTGTGATTAATCATAGTGAACATTCACCGATTTAGGATTATTCATGACAGTCAAAGGGACACACATACAAAGAAGGTAGTTCATGCAAGAAATACTATGCCATGAACATGTATTTATAAACAATGTAAACATTTCATTCATACGAATATTCCACATAATTAACAAAATATATTTGACCACAAGAAACAATGGTTTTTAATAATATAGTTAAAAACCACATTCATGTATAATGAAGCCCTAAAAATATGTTTTCTAGGGTTTACATTATAATTTCGTGAAATATCCATTCATGAAGTATACATCAAATATTTACTTGAATTATGAATGTTCTATTATAAATAATGTGTTTATAATGATTTTGTTCACCATGAAATCACATCATGTGAGGTAGGGATGTAATCAGAAAGAATATCTTTAGCCTGAAAAGGGTTTCCCTGAGGATAATAATTAGTTATGGGTGAAAAGAATAATTCTGAAATATCGAATATCTCATTTAGTGTTTTTTTAATATACTTTTCGTGTACATGGTCATGTGTGAATCAACGAGCTCATAGAGGAAGATCAAATATCATCCTAAAGGGTATCATTCCATAATGAAATGTTAATTCTTCTAGTTAAAACATAGAGAATGTGAAGTCTTATGGTTGGTTCTTGGGGTATAATGAGTATATCAATTTTAGTTAGGGAACAATAATTTTTTTAGTTAGAGATGGTAATATGAGAAAATAATGGTGTATAACCAACTTGGGTAAATGAGATGGATTGATGGATATATAACCAAGATCAAATGGATGATCACTACTGAATTATACAACCATTTTCTTCCTAAACCAATATAATTGATAACAAATATTATAGTGGTGAATCCATGGGGGGGGGGGGGGTATAAACAACATTGAAATTGGAAGTTCTTAAAACCAAACCTTATAAATACTGTGTGATCCAATATACATTATTATTACTGCACATGAGGTGCAAAATAATGATATCATAGAGTGGATTTATATCAATAATAAGTTCATGATGTTTAAATCATATTAAAATATTTCATAAAAAGAGTGTACCATTGATTCTCCCAACTCTCAGTGCAACCCAATCAGATTAGGGGCTCTAGAAGTTGTATCAAAGGTAAGGTTCCCACTAATGATCTAAGATAATATTTATTAGGTGTATATTTTTGGATATTACTAAGAAACCTAAGATAAAAATTTCATCTAATACTCAGAAGAAAAAAAAGATATTGTAATGGATTTGGAGAAGAATATTATAGAAAATAAATTGACATGTCTAATTATAAGTAAAATATGTGGAATAAGTTTCAATAATTGTTTTGATTATAATAATTTTGATGAAGCCTACTAAAAATGTGATGATGATGTATCACTTTGTGATGTTCATTTTTTATTCAATGAAAAATAGAATAATATTCCCAAAAAGTTTATCAATTGTATTTTTAGAGGTATCAAGGGACTTTATTCAGATAAAGCGCATATAAAATATGATGTGGAATAAATGGATGATACAGTATATATTCATTTTAGAAAGTTAAATAATCTAATAGTCCTATTAGAATAAAATTATAAATATATTCTTGAAATTAAAGAATAAATGAAAAAATATCTTCTGAGAAAGTTGTTTTGGAGATAGTTTTTTTGAAGTCTTTCTAAATAGTTGCAAGATTTTACAATGATTATATAGTTATAAAATATTTTTGATTAAAGGGTAAAGTAAATAATTACAAATAAATTTAAAATAATAGACATAAAAAAATGAACAAATAACATATAAATAATTTTTTGGGGGATCAGTAAGATAAGATGAGATTAGTTAAGAATTTTAAGGCTTCCCTCAACATGATTTGTTTATAGATGGAGGTAATGATGAAATATTAGGAAATAACATAAGATAAAATTTTCCATACAGTAAGGAAAATATATGCTACCTCAAAAATTTTCATTGAGGATCATAACACTAAAAGTAATATGAAATAAATTTTTAACCAAATGATATAATCCACTAATAAGAAGGCATCCCATAACCTAGAAACTATCTTATATACTATTTTTTCATGTTTTAGTACATGGTTTAATATAGAGTCTAGGAAGGTATGGAAGGTGAAAAATGAGGAAGAAGCAACCCCATCAATGGTGTATAAGAACACACACATGAATATATGTTCGCCAAGATGTTTACCAAAGAGTGATGGATCCACTCAAAAGTTGCAATGTTAACAATATGTAAAATCTAAACAGAGTTCAACATAAATGATGATAAGTCTGTGATTAGATATAATAGTTTTTTCTAGAAGTTGGGGAAATATAAATTGAAATTTTAACATTATATGAAAATTATTGAGGATAATTAAAAGAATACATTTAGGTGTATAGTACATCAATACAAGGTATGACTAAGAATAGAAAAGATAAATACAGAGAAAATGAATGTTGATAAGTCAGAAATATGATGTGCACTAAGAAATAATATTTTTTTAAAAAATAACCATGCTTAAATTTTATAGATTATATCTTACATTAAAGGGATATAAATATATATTATGAAAATAACTTCCAATATGAAAATTAAGGACCATTTTGTTGAATTACAAAAACAATAGGTGTTTAGACCGAATATATATCATGATGGAATATCTATGATCAGTGGGGTTTTCTAGTGATCTAAAATGTATTGGAATACATTACACTATTGATGGTATAAAATTCCATTTAAATTAATAAATAATTAATCAAGTTGAAGTTGTGGTTAAGATATCAGAAAAATAATCAAATAAATAATAACGTGACCAGAAATCCATTTATGAGGCCTATTTAAAAAACATGAATAAATAAAAGTTTTTTGTGGAAGATGTAAGAAGATTTGTCACATATTTGATATTTTCATGAAAAACTTATAGGGTATAGGGTGTATAATTATAATTGTAGGAATACTCAATACGAACATAGGGAAAATTAATGTGATGAATTAGAGAAGCTATAGTATGTTAAGAAATAATGTCATGATGATTGGATCAATCAACTAAAATTGGATAATAATTTGGGTGATGAGGAAAAATATTTCATAGTTAAAGGAGATAAATTAGTTTTTTGAGATTGTGGTATAAAATTTTATTCCACAAAATGATAGTAAGCTGTTGATAATGATTGGGAGAAATGAATGGACCAATCTGAGGTGCACTTATTAGCATAAAGTGTACTATTAAATAAATATAAGGTCATTATTTATTTCATTAAACATATATATTCTCTTATAATGACATTATAGGAATTAAAAGAGATATATTCATCCTGTTAGATAGATTATTGAATAGTTAAATAAATAATTTTTTCACCATATAGTGAATGTGTAACTTCTGAATAGATTTATAAAATTTTGAAGACAATTCATGCCAATAACATTATCATCATTCATTATTATTTGTATTATTACTATCTACTATGGAGGAATTATTGGTTGTTGAAAATATAAGAAAATTTTGGAGATATTAATTTTCCACCAGAACATTATAATGTTTCTGTTGATGTTTCTGTATAATTTTATATTTCATTGTTAGTTTTTGTTATTTTGGACCACATAAAAGAGAATTGAGAATTTTTTATCATGATTTCACATCATTATCTATCTATTGAAATCAAATAAAACCATGATTTTTTCTCCCTTGTTTTCTACATCTAATTAACCCATATAAACTTATATTTGAATAAATAAATACAATTTTCTATGAAAATCATGTGAGATCATCCCACTCATAGAATTTATCAATAACATTTCCTATACTTGAGAAGAATATATGATTAGAATAAAATTGCTATGAGAATACTCCAACTTATAATTTTAATTTTATTTCATAAAATAGGGAGAATATTTAAAAATAAATACATTATTTTAAATGTTCAAATATTTATTGATGAAGAAATAAAATTGGGTATATTTTATTCCACAATAATGCATTTCATCCATTGAAACATCAATATGTAATTGGTATTTGGAAACTGAGAAGTAGCGAGTCATGGAAAATTGTAATGTATTCACTTTAGGGAATTATCTGTCATACTCAATCAATTTTCATTTAAATTATAATGATTGTTAGAGATATATTATGTTCCATTACAGGTGTTGAGGAGGAAAAATTGATTAATAGAATATTTTGAAAATAATAATAATTAAACTAAGAAAATTTAATATCTCTTATTGATTGAGAATGAGGTGTGAGGATTAGAATGGAATCTTATACATACAAGGTCTCCTTATTAGAAATATAGTCCAACCATATAGGATGTCCTTAACCTAGATCAACCAAGGCACTGGAAGACCTGGAGTTCAACCATGCCCAATGGATTTACCATGGGTCAACATACATGGTAGAGTCAGATAGAACTTCAATATAAGGCTTGGTGAATGATGCACCAATAGGAATACAAGGCCTAGTTTATGTTCATGTGGGCTAGTGTAGGGAGTTGCAATCCAATGAGGACCAACTGTGACTTGGGTTTCTAAGAGGCAACCACTATGCTATGGGATGTGAGGTAGTAAAATGGGTTGTTTAATAAATGATAATCCATCTATTAGAATAATTTATGTGACAATCAAAGTATGTTACTGATAAATAACATAAAAAATATAGGATCATATTACATATTTTTAATATCAATAATCCAGATCATCTGATTTATATTTCATATTGTCTTCATCCTCGAGATTTGTTGGAGTGTTGTATGCTGAAGTTCATGCCAAACCTCCAATAATCGAGAAACTAACCATCTTGCATGGTGGTGATGAAAAAATTAGGTATTCGATATTAATCTTATAACATGAATAAAATGAATGTCTTATATTGAAGTGGAAAAGTCAAATACAATAATTTTCTAAATTAAAAAAATATATATAGGCATTTGGATACCATGGATGTTTTCAAGGTTTATGAAAAAATTGGAACATGTGACTATTATCACTTCCACATGAGGATCCATCTCAAACTCATATATTATAAGTTTTTATCATTTTTATAAATAGAATTTTTGACAATGTGGTGTGTTTGTGGTGCTTAAAATAAGAAACAAAATCACATTATGCATGGAGTAGAGATGAAAACTAAAAACTAGATCTAAGGTGTTGAAATATACTGTTCCTTCCCTATATATTCTAAATCCAAAGTCTTCAGAATGGTGCTTATGATTTATAAGATATCTCAATAGTTATTTAGAAAATGATAAATGTATTTCATGCAATTATTTTTTTGGTATTATAATGCACTAATTTGTGTAATATAATTTATATTCTAGTCAATAATGGGATTTTTATCTTTTTTTAATTATGAAACGATACTAAAAATATTTAATTAAGTAATAAAAATAGATATTTATCATGAGCTGAAGATGCATAAAACATTGATGAGAAGCATCATGATGCAACACTAGGAATAAAATATTCTAGGACTGTAATATGATGATTCATACCAATTAAATATTTCACGATGTGAAACCATTTCATGATATGAAACCTACATTTTTATACAATGTTAAAATAAGTTTTCAATTTAATGATAGTATATTCTTACCCCACATGTTAAACATACAAAAAACATTACATGATATGTGAGATATTGACGAGTCGAAAATTGAATAAATATGAAATAATTAATGTTTGAGTTAGTATTGATGATATATTATAACCAGATACTTATTATGGGATATATTAAATTAAAATAAAATTCATGAAGTTTCCTAGGGATTTATATAAATAGGAGCAAAGATATACAATGTATATTATTATAGAGACCAAAGCCTAGGTAAATAAGTTGTGCTACTATAGGCCCCCCATAGAATATTTAATTTTATTTCATTATTTATTTTGTTTCCTTCCTTATATCATACTCTCTCATCAATAATACGAGTGTTAAAATTAATCATTTCTCATTGGTTATGTAGAGGAGTGGGAATGGTTCCTTTAGATATATTTAATTTTATAATATTCATGTATTTGGTTTGATGTAATTCAATTATGAAATTACAATCCTTTTATTTTCTCATTATATTGACTGTTTGAAATTAAATATTAAAGGAAATTTAAAATTTAAAACTATTTATCTATAATTGAGCCATGTCTATTGTTTTATTCAGGAAAACTAGGTTTTAAATTTGGATTAATGAAAAACTCAATTCAGAAAAATGGGAATAACCATGTTGAAGAGGGGATACCATGGCCAATGGATCCACCTTATGAGGAATGTGATGCTAATCATGGATTAATATATTTATTTTATAATATAAAATTACACAAAAACAATAATACAACATAACCCTTACATGCCCTCATATATGTTTTCAACGAAACCAATTTGTGATGATTTTCATATTTATTTTTATTTCCTAAAATAATTCCCCAAATATAAGTCCACTTGATCCTATTTACTCAATTTATATAAATAAATTCTTTTGAGAACATAAATATAGAAATTTTCCCATTTATGTGATTGTGACGGTAAACATTACATATAATATATTTTAATTTATTTTGTATCACAATTTGAGTAGTTATAAAATTTTTCTTTTATTGGGAATACTATAGAAATATGGATATCCTTAGAGCATATCATAAAAACTAAGCATATGAGAAACTAGTTTCATGAAGAGAATATTTCTACAATATTATTTTACCTATGTGAAGGAATATAAAACCATGAATCCCTTCGTATGTGAACCATGAAAACATGAGTTCCATAAAAAATGTAAAATTTTGGGGAAACCCTTATATGAAGCCATTATTGTTCATTTGATATCCTTGAATGTAAAAAACACGAAACACCCAAACTAGTTTTTATATTATCACTTTGTTTTGAAAAGTATAAATTGGGATTTAATGTATTTATCTATATATACATGCTTAACTAATTTGTGCATATGATGTTTTAGAAGACCACATGCATAGTCATGTGAAGTAGAATAATGCACTAACATCCATTTGAGTTTGTTCACGAAAAATATAGGGTTGTGCGTATGTGGAAAGAAGTTCTTGTATGGACCGTAATTTAATGATCATGCATTGAAAAGCTAGTTGAACATTGCATTCAAATGAAAAGAAAATTATAATTGTTCAAAATGAGTTCACTACCATAATTTGTAGTGTTTTATTATATAGAGAAGTAAATCACATATATAAAAAAGAAATAAATAATATATATTTTATAATATACATTAGAATTCCTTACATTGTCCTTGAATTACGTTTAATTGAAATATTTATTTATGTTGTGCGTTTTTTATACTGTATAACATATTTAATTTTTTTTACATGACATACACAAATCAGGTGCGGCTAGGACTTCATAAAAATGAATAATTTTTTCCTGAGATGTGTAACACCGAAGAAATTGAAATGTTATAGGTGATGAGAATAAGTGTGTAAAAATATTTAACCTATTCAATGTCTACTTTTGACACACGATGTGTAGATGATAATGTTTGATTCAAAAATATCATCAGGGAAGATAAAATATCATCCTAAATAGTATTAATAAATAATGAAAGTTGAATTATATATATATAGGATATGGTAAATTATTTGGCTAGTTTTAGGAGAAAAATAGTATCTTTGTTAGATCTAGATCATAAGAAGGATCTCAGTTGGAGTTGGGATTATGACCTGGTCATGGTGTATAACAAATTGAGGGAAAAGGGATGGATTATTGGGGTTATAACAAAGATAAAACATAAGATGACTTATAGTGGAATTATGAGTATCATACTAAACCATTAAAATTGAGAATAACAATATAACATTGAATCCATATTATGGGTATAACTAATATAATAAAGAATAATTCATTGACCTTAATGATTTAAATAATGTGAACTACTTACTATATTACAACTACTAAACATGAGTTAAGGTTGAGTGATATAATAGAGTTGATCACGAAGCGTAATAAGTTCAAATGGCTAAATTCATAAGTAACTGAATTAATAAAACAATTTTACCAGTGATTCACCTCAACACCCTAGATCTAAATCTGGTCAAGGGATCCATATAGGAAATCAATGGAATTGACATCTTATTTCTCCATTTTTCCTAATATATATTATTTAGAAATAATTTTTTGTGTTATATAAAATATATTATGGTTTATGATAATCTAATGCATATATGAGGTTGTATAGGATATGGCTAATTATAGGGGTCTTTTATATATGGGGGAATATAGTTCATGGACTTTAGGTTCATGATACCCTACAATAAAAAAGTGATATTTTTTAGTCATATAGTTTTGTTGTATGCGGGGGTGATTATGTTGTGGTTATAGTTGTGATGTGAGATATAGATTCAGGGTTATATAGAAGAGGATGGAGCACTAATACATTGTCCATTAGGATGACAGAAATAAAATAAGGATGTGTTTTTGGGGTATAATTTATGTATTATTACATTATTATGCTATTATAATTAGATGTAATATTTGGGGAGTGATCCTTGGTGAGTTTTGATATTAGTAAACCTGTTAGGTACTTGTTAGATTCACTATTTTTTATTAAATAATTATCATGCATCTCACCCAATTTCATTTGTAGAAATGAGGTGTATCCTACTGAGTTTAAATTTATTGTCACTAATATATATAATTTTTTTAACATTCTTTTTTGACCTTGGTGAACATGGTATATTTTCCAAGATTGCATCTTTTATTTCTTGAGTATTTAATTCTATAAGAGTTTATTTGGAATTTAGTAATGGAGAATTTTTTTTTTTCAAATTCATTTATCATGGGATATTAATTTTTATTTTATATATTATAGGGTTGATTTATGATTTGTTTATATATGCCCCTAGGATTTAAGAGGGTTATGCATCTAATTTTCTTTTTTTTATGACATCGATTCTCATCTCCAACTAAGGACCTATTGAAGGGATGCCTCGAGGGTCACTGTTGTTCTCACTGCTTTCACTAGAGAGGTTTCTGGTAGGAGATTTCATTAAATTTATCCAATATATAGTATATTTTTATGGAAATTATTAAATTATTCATTTAATTATAAATTATGCATTGATTTAAAATATGGATCTAGATTATTTGATTAACACGTTATATTTTTCTCATATTATCCAAATGGCCATGTAAATGGTATAAAAATCAATTATATGGTATTATGGTATTGGGGAATGTTAATAAACAATCTCAATAAATAAAAATGACATAATTTGTATTATTAGTATGATATTTCTAATAAAAACTCATATATAAATTGAAAAAATAGTGAATATATCAAATAATCATTTTTTTAATATGATCATTAAATCTAGAAATATATAATATAATGAACCAATATATATGATGTGTTATTTTAGAACTATTTATAAACAAAGAACATCAGCTTACCCATACAGTGGATAATGTATATCATTATGAACAATAAAAATATTACATAAAGAACTAATTATTACTTACCAACAAATAGTATTTTTTTTTATAAAACCAGTAGGGACTATATTAGTTTACAAATCCATTATATATTTTTAAATAACTTATTAACATAATTATACATGAAAAAAGAATACATTTTTAATTCTTAAAAATATAATTAAAAAATTTTGTCACACAAAATTCACTCATCTCATAATAATGAAACTTTATTAACAAGGTTCACTCATTATGTAACCAAGATTGATAATCTACAATTTTATTTGATAATTTTACTTCCACTACCATTATAAAATGAAAATATATAAGGATTTAATTTTGTTGTATTTCTTGTGGCCTATATTTCTATAATAAATTGAATGAAATAGAAAAATAGTGGTGAATTCATAAAACGTATAAAACAATTTATAACTATGGAAATGGAACATCTGTGGAAACAAAAAAAAAGTATTTACAAGGGTAATAACACATGGAGAATAACATTAAACGATAAATTTGTAGAGGCTAAAAATTGATAACATGTAAAAAACTCTGAAGTTCTAATAAGGAATAATGTATGTCATCAAGACTAAAGTCTTATTTCTTCTATATGAAAATAATTATTAAATTATTAATAATTTTATTTAATAATTTTCATTTTATTTGTTATTTTAATTTATTTTTTAAAGGTTTTATTATTTTTTTAGAAAATTGTAAAAATTACATATCTATATCATTCATAAGTAAATGAAATCCTATCCCAAAAACATTGAAGGATTCATATCCTCATGGAAATAATAACTAATTTGAAAAAATGAAAATTATCCACAAATTAAATTCATTCCCCCATATTGAAATTTAATAATTAAATAATTAAAATATAATGATAAATGTTTTGGACAAAATGATTTCGGGATTGTATTGTTAAAACCAAAAATGGGTATTAAAAATGTCAGAGTGGAATTTAAAATGTGGCCAATATATATACTATAAGAATTAATTACTATAGATAAATTCTATTAAATATGTTTTTCCCTCTATCAGATTAATACACATTATCATACGAAATTATTAATTATAATCAATAAAATAATTATTCACAATCAGTCATAAAAAATCTAGATGTAAAATTATGTTTATGAATAAGAACGGAAAGAAATATTTGTGTGTGTCTCAAATTATTTAGGCGTAAATATCATTTTGTAATCTAATATTGAAAATTATAAATTTTTATAGTTTAAATAAAATAATTTTTATGATATTTTTGAAAAAATACCAATCTTTATATGAGAAAATAATATGTTTTGGCACCCCAAAATTAATTATCATAAATTTCAATGTATTATAGTTATTAATTATCATTTTTTGTTATGATTATTCAAAAAAGAATAATTTGGGGAAAATAAAATTTGATATGAATTATGTTGTAAAATAAAAAATTATGATAGAGAAATATAATGAAAGATGTGTGAAGATTAGGGAGAAGATGGGGGATGAAATACATTATTAATATGAGACATATCCTCTATTTATTACTCTAAGTATAGAAACATTATAATATAAAAGAAATTGGTGTAATTTTACAAGTTCATGATGCATTTTTCCTCGTATGATAGAGAATTATCCAATTACCATTAACTATGAATTCTTTAATTGTTAAATGATTTTAGAATTGAACATTACCATATTGTAAAAAATAATATCAAATAAATTAGGAATCCCAAAAAGAATGAATCTTAGATAAAAAAATAATAAATAAAAAATAAAATATGAATACCATATCACATTCGTGAAATATCTTTTGGATGATGAGTTTATCATGGAGTACAACATATTTTTCCTTCTACATATTGTAATATTGAAAAGAGTCTTGTTGAATATCCTCCGTCACATTAAATTATAGTAATACCTCCTCAATTATTTTTTCAAATTGATAATTTCATTCTCATTATCTTGTTTGTGTTATTTCATAAAAAATGATATGGTTTTTAAAATATTCTAAATCAAAACATCCTATTGGTCTTCTTATTGATATTCTAGTATTCATAAAATTCTTCAATCTTATTTTAATCTTCTGTATTTTTATTTGGGATTAAAATTTATCTCATGAAATATTTAAAAATATGTATTTTTAATTTCATCAACTCAATTAGTTTTGGGGGTTTTATAGTTGGTGATTTATAACAACCTATATTTTAGAGTGAAATTCTCTTTAATAAGCCCAATTTATTGGTTTTATTGTTTTTATAGATAAAAAATAAAAAATAATAATATTTCATTTATATTAAAAATGAAATTATAAAATAAAACATGTTACATGGTTACTAAATGAAAAATATTTATAAAAATTATAAAGTAATGAAATCTATAAGTTAATAATAACACTAAAATATTGAATTTCCAAGAATATCAATCAATCATAAAGACCATACCAGCAATTATAATTATACAAAAATGAAAATGTGTTTTAGATATGATCAAAATAATGAAAAAAGGAATGATATATTAATATGAATCACCTTAGGGAGATATATATTGAAATACTTAGAAATAAAATATGTCCATTATATATTTGATGTTTTTATGAACATTGGTCATATAAGATATTCTCTTATATATGTTTGGTGGTTATATATGGCCATATAATACATAATGTTATTTGGGAATATTAATAACAATTTTAATAGTTATCAATTATTTTATATTTTAATAATATATAACACCTAGTTAAATTTAACATGATTAGTGACTGAAACTATATAGCCATTCATATGGATGTTATAAATATAATTAATCACATTATGAAATTATAAGAAAACAAAATTATAGATTCATGTTATATAATAATCCCATATGAGGCTCTTTTATATTAACTATGTAATTAGGAAGCATCGCTATGTTTTTTCCATTACCAATACCATGCCAAACATTAAAAAAGCACAGATTGAGTAGAATCATTTATGGGATAAGTTCATCCTCTATAAAATCACTATTAATCTAATGCTTTTTATATTAGTACTCAATACTTATAATATTTATTTCCTAACATATATATATTATTTTTATATATTAATGGGTTTCGAATGTATGAGTTGGGAAGATATATATATATATATATATTAATGTTGTAATTTATATTTAATAAAAAAATATTTAATTATTAGGTTTTTTATAAATTTTATATTTTTTTTAAATTTATAACATTGAAAAATTTTAATTCAATTATATATATACATAATAATGAATGATTTATTTTTATAAAAATATATTAAAAAAATTAAAACTTTGGTTATAAATAAGTTATCAATTCTGATGGGAATGAATCAATTTATCATAAAAAGATTAATTTTTAAATGAATTGGTTTTTTATGTGTGTAAAATATTTAAACCTTAATAAAATAAATTAAACTATATTAAATAGTGATTTTAATGAAATTTATTGAATATATATAGAATCAAATAATCAAACATTCATTTGGTTATTATTAATTGGTAATGAAATAAAAGTAAATTGACTTTTTTTCTTATATATTTTTTATATATTTTTTTAAATTCCCTACAATTTTTTTTGAAATAATAAATTTTAGAAAATTTCTTAGAAAATGTAGTTAATATTTGGAATCATCTAATCAAAATAATGTAATTTGTTTAATTTCATTATTTTAAAAAAATATAGCTTACCAAGGTAATGTTTAAAATGTGGTTAAAGGTTTAATTTGAGTGCAATTTCATAACATATCTCTATTCTGATCCTTAAATTGTGTGTAACATATGAATCAATGACCATATATATTAGTTTTAATCTTTATATTAATTTTTTAATAGAAATTTCATTCATTAATGACTAAAAATTGGTCATTCGAAAAAATGAAATTTAAGCCCATTTATAAAAGGAACCGTCCTGTACCATCTTCAACCAAAAACTGTCACTTGATTTAATCATATAATCTTACCTAAAATATTTATTTAATTTTAATAATCCATGTTTTGGAAATCCTGGTTTTAATATCTTCAAAATCATCAAGGTACATATTATCCTCTCTGTAATTATTTTTCATTATATTATTCTTAAAAATCTCCTTTATTACAATTATACACATTAATAAAATGTTATTATATCATTAATATAAAATAAATGTTTTATTATAATAATATAATAATGTTAATACTACTTTAATTGTTATAAAATATTGTTTTTTGGTAGGTTTTACCAAAATCATGAAGAATGGTGTAACATTTACACCATCAATGATTAATAAAACAAAAATACTAATGATATATTTTAATAATGAAGAAAATAATATTATTTAATAATTAAACAAATTTAATATATATGTTTTTATTTATTAATGAAAATAAATTTTTCATATTTTATGAAAGTTCAAAAATAATATTTTTACTGCAATTTATGAATAATCACCTTAGAATTCAAGAAATGGCCATGGAAATATATATGAAACATCTATATATAATATTTTTTATCATTAATATTCTATTAATGACATTAAAAATGATCAAGATCATATATAACTATATCATAATAGGAATGAAAAAACATAGAAATAAAAAATGATTATATAATTAATGAATGGATTAATAATAAATATTTTATAAATAATTAAAAAATTTACAATGTATTATTAATCGGAATATGGTTTCCGTATATATAAATAATTAACCAAAAGTGGATTATATATAGATGTATAGATTGACTATCCAAGGAGGTGTCTATTGTTAAGGATTTTTTTCTCAATTCCCATTCGATTAGAGTTATTTCAAATAATGAACCAATTATTTTTTAGATGGAATAATTAATATCCCATTGACATATAATATGATTATTTAAATATTATTTAATGAATTTATTATTTAATTTTATGATTTCAATTTACTTTTTTTGGATTTATATGCTACCAACATTGTAAGAGTTTTTTCTTCACACAATCTCCTTTTGATTGATTCATACCATTTCTTCTTTGACTATCCACATATATGTAAAATATCTTCTACTCATTCCTTATAAATATTATATTTTAACATTTATCTAGAATAATTACATTTCTATAAAAAAATATTATTGTTAGATTTATTGATTATTTCATAAAAATATGAAATTTTTAAGAATAATTCGCATCCCCTCTATTGGATATTTCTCCTCTATGACCATTTCTTTTCTTATCAAATTTTTTATATTCTAGTTTTGAAAATTTAAATTTTGATACCTATTATAACATTCATATTTTTTATTACATTATATTTTATATGAAGTTTTATTATTCTATTATTCAATTTTATATATTTAAAATTTATATAAAAAAACATATTTTTACCATATCCTTTAATTTTTATCTTTCATTGTACAATTCTTCTTCCGCATCATCACATATTTTTATGTTTAAATTATTTTGAATAATTTTAAATAATTATTTAATAAATGTTCTTATCACCCCTTGAAATTTATTTTTAAACCTATTTAAAACATCCTCTTTGGGAAAATTATTTGTAAATCTATAAGAATGTTATTTCAATGATTTGTCATCAATTTTACACTATGACATTAAATTATAAATCCCATATAGATTTACATTTAATTAACCATCCCCTATATTTTCTTATTTAATATTACTTATTGATGTTGAATTTTCATTTTATTCAAATCATTATTAATGATTTTACAAAACCATACATAAATGATTCTTAACTAATATTTTATACATGGGATTATAAAGTGATGTTGTATGATTGTTATAATTTGGCTTTAATTTTAATGGTTTATCATTATATAAATGTTTTTAAGGGAATTATATTTCCATGTAATACATTTGGAAATAATTATATCTAATTAAATTATTATGTTTTTGATGGATTTTATGATTTTGGAATTATCACAATATTATTTAATGACAGACATAGTTAGTTGTGCTTATACCTTAATGTATCGTATTTATGTGGATATTTATTATCATACATTTATCATAGACATGATGTCATAAACTATGTTCAATATTTTAGTATTTTTTTTGATCATGTTTGTCACACATTAACATTTTCTTTTTCCCCGATTCATTATTGTTGTCTTATGTTTACACATTACTATTGGACGGTATATGTTATTATTTCATGGTGTTCCTTGGGTTATTCTAGGGACCCGTGATTTGTTCTCAATTTTTTTCACTAGAAGTTATGATTCTATTTTATTTCTAATTAGGTTATTCTACCATTTATATGGATTGTCATATATTTAGGATCTAATCCTCTAGGAATCATTTATATGATTTCCATTACTGAAAACTCCATCAATACAATTTCTATGTTTAAAATTTTCTTGAGAAATTTTATAATGGAATATATCAATGGAATTCATGTTGTATATTATGGGGATGTCGGAGAATTAATTTTTAATAATTAATTTTTAGGAAAAATCTTCAAAGGCATAAGAACTTTGGGTTCTAGGGTTATCTATTTTATTTATTAGACTAAATTATTAATTATGGAATCGATGTAGAATATTTTCTTAAAATTATTAATTTTTATTAGTTTCTATTACTGTAGGTTCCTATTGACCTGTCTTTTCATGAAATTATATATGGTTTTTTTGGTTTAATTTTACCTAAACAGTCCATATTATCCCACCCAATGGGCTCACGTGGGTCATGATGGTGTCTAGGAATCATTCATAGCACAAACAATTAGATAGATAAAAAATAAATTTGGCCACACAGTTAGTAGAAACAATGTCTCTTAGCCCACATAGTCTCCACTAAATGTGTAGGGTAAAATAGAGGATTAGCCGGAGTCACAGAATTTGTCTGAAATTTGATGAACCCAGGTGCACAACCATGATAAATACTACACACATTTTATAGTAGAGTATTTCATGTTTTATGAAATGTTAAAGAAAATGTGAGCCTTAACCATTCAGGGTGTCTCTACTAGACTATGTATTGGGAACAATTTAAACATGGGTTGCGAAACAATGTACCTTAACTGTGTGCCCCCTGTTTTTAGGGTGACATTATATTTTTTTACCTCATCAACCATGAATCCTAATTTCTTTCTCTCTCTCTCTCTCTCAGATTTACACAATTCAACATGTTTCTCTTCCACCCATAGCTTATATTTTACCTTAATCCATGATTCTTGATAAATCACACAATCATACTACAAATAATGACGAGTCAAAAGCATATGATCATTATGTATATAATATCTGATCCATATTATCTCTTTTCCTGTTTATCTTTGGATACATTATGTTATTTTTTGTGTAATAATTTTCGACATAATTATAGTGTTTTGGACTATTTCATTTATTTACCCTAACCTACTCTTAATCTAGGACTCTGTAGGATGAGTATTTAAAAAACCCTATGGTAGGTGGTCTTGTCATTTTTTCAAAAAAATTTGTGCTTTCATATCATTACCATTGTTTCTCATGCTGACATTTTCAGTGAATCTCCATTTAATTTATTTCATAATATCAAATTGATCTAAATTTCTTTGATATATAGTAGTTACTCCTTGTTAGGTAGATTTCTGTTTAGTTCCCTCTTTTAGGGATACCCCTTGGGCGTGCATGCCTAAATTTGGATTATTGGTTAATTTTTTAAGTTCCCATAATGCCTTCCATTAACTTGGATTTTCTTAGAAATTGAATTTACCTTTGTTAGGTGAATTCTTAACGCACCCACGGCACAAGCATTGTGATTTCCCAAATTATTAATGTACCTTATCTTATTTCTAGTTTCCCAATTGTCAATGACACCGTATATGAGCTTATTGAGACATGTAATTGGATTTTATTTCTTTAGAATGTTAAATGGATTGATATTATTGAACATATTATAAATTATTATTTTCATTACATAAATAAATCTAATTATTTAAAAATATATAACCATATAATTATTGTAAGGTCATGCCATTTTTATGATTTATTAAATTCTAGATGACAATTTTAATTCATTTTATGTAATTGGACATGAACATTAAAACAAATGAGAGTAAATCCATTGTGTATTATATTATGAATATGAAGATCCTTGACAGATACTATAATATGTTATTAAGGGAACTTTTTATCATGATGTTAGCACAACCACTTACATCGGGTGTTGAGATGGACATATCATGCCCTCAAACAAGCATTAGATGGTGGGCTTGATGTGTGAAATCCCCTCTCCGAGTATTGAAAATTATTGCACACTCACCATACCAAGTGTTGATCAATATGTATCACATTATTTTTGGGATGTAGGGCATGTAAATTAGTGCTTCATTATAGAGTATCATTTTTACTATATATGGATGATGAAGTTACTCTTTGGCCCATCCAGCACCTTATATTCCGGGCATATGGATACTTATGTTCGCACATTCTTGTTACATATAGGTGGATGTCATATATATCCACAATATATATAATGTAACAATATATACCGTTAATGATAATCCATTACTCCCATCCATGAGACGAAGTATGTTGAGACACCTTGTGTCCTTTAGGAACATGAGTGGGATATTATTTATTTACTCTTTATTATATATTATTTCATATATATACATACAAACTATATAGTAATGACCATTAAATGGATTACTTTTAGGAACCTTTAGTGGTGTACTACTTGGATTTTATCTCACTCAACACTTAAGATGTTGTTGGTACCTGACTAGATTACTTGTATATAGATACTAATAAGGGGAATCACCCAACTACTATTCATGCTATTCAGACAAACTAATGTACATGATGTTTTCATGGACCTTATGAATCAAATATTCCACCAATATATATATTCATTCATTTTAGTCATTTTTAAATTCATCTTACTCTATTATAGATCCAAATAAGACCATACCAATCTTCTTGATTCCATTATGAATACATTGAGAGATAGAGTCAGCTCTATGCTATGTTTAGAAAAATCCACTATTGGATTGAGAAAGAACAATTCCAAGGTCACTTTAGCTTGGATTTAGGATTTTTAGTCGACCCAAGGAATGTAAGAGGAGTAGAATTTTTGTATTATCCCAAAAATAGCATTTATATCCAACGTTTCATACGACTATAAATATATTATAGATTCTTCACATGGTACTTATAAAATCATGTAGCAATGCTTATGGGCTAGACAAGGAATGGTGTGAAACTCATATTATAATAATAATGGAAAGTGACCTTTATAGAGTAGTTGGGCCAATTGAATTGATTTAAAATACTAATTCCTCTGGATCTAGGAACAACCTATACAGTCTAATATGACACATTAGGTTTTGGGCTTAGAGCTATCCTAATGAAGGATGAGAGAGTTATTGCAAATAGGTTTTTTATGTTGTGTCCTCACGAGTGGAATTACCTGACATAGAACATAGATCTAGATGTTATAGTTAATGCTCTAAAATTGTGGAGAAACTATTTACATGGATTCAGTTTTGTGGTATTAAATGTAAAAAAAATATTTTTGTACGTATTTAAACAACGACATATAAATCTCTGGTGGCGCATGTCATTTTAGAAACGACCGTTGTTTGATTTTGAGATTGCCAATCTTCTTAGCGAAGGAAACACTATTGTGATGCCCTGAACTAAAATATTTTGACTCAGGTGGTTCAAGAGTATGGTGGCGAATGTAAGATAATTTCATTACTATTAGAGATGCAAATTGAGTTTTTGGAGGATTATGGTTCACTATACTCATAGTCGTTACAATGACCTATACTCTTCTACAGAGGGTATGAATAAGGCAACTATTTAATCCCACAGTCCTTGTCCTAACAGAAAGAATCTCATATGGTGATATTTAGTCAGGATGGGACCTGGGGGATAATACAATACAATTAAATGTGTGTATATGGGTCTTATATGACATCAGAGAGGAGAGAATGTGATAATTCAACTCCTTAGATTGGTATGTTCTTCCCAGTGTCCCCAAGATGTACCAATATCTATATAGTTATTATTTGTGTCCTGGAATGAAACAAAAGATAGATGTATGCCACACTCAATATTCCACCTATCAGCCTGTGAAGTCGAGACATAAAAGACAGGTAGGGTTCTTATATCCATTTTACAGTATAGAGTGGAAAAGTGATGATGTTTCATTGGACCTATTGAATTGTTTACATATATCACCTCATAGATTTGATATATTGTGGGAAATTTTGTTCATATAATGAATGGAACACTCTTATTACCTTTGCGAGAGACCTTCTATATAGATGATCAAGGGATGATGTACATTATGGAGGTTCTACATCTACATAGAATTCATAGATCGATCATTTTAGATAGAGGTGATCGCTTTAGGTCATGGTTATGGCTGGGGTTATGGAAGGAATTGGGTAAAAAGGTGTATCTTAGAAAAACCTATCACCCTCAGACTAATGGATAGATAAAAATAGAATATGGTTCTAAAGGATATTCATTATGTGATTGCCATTGAATTTAGAGGTTCTTGGGGGAAACAAATTCACCTTGATAAGTTAAATTATAATAATACCTTTTTGGAAACCACAGAGATGGATCCTTATGAACAAGTATATGATCAGCATTTAAAATCACATATATTCTAGCTAGATGTAGGATAAGTGGCTATGTTTGGACAAAATATCATGTAGAAGACTCTAGAATAGGTCCATTTGACTATAAATCTCATGATCATAGCTCAGTCAAAACTTCTATTGTATGAAAACTGACACTGGTGACCTCTTGTGTTGGAGGATATATATTGGATTTTCATTTGAATCTCACCTAGGATGTGCCATAGATGTATTAGAAAGAAAGAAAATATAAAACCTTCATTAATTAAAACCATTTTAGTTGATAAAATATATCTAACGAGTGTCTTACTAAATATAATTTCCTTAAGAGTAACGGTCTATGCATAATGTCGTTGATATTTCTTATATTTTCTGGAATTATCCATACCCATTGCATGCCTTTCATAAAAACATGTTTAATATAATGTATGTTATTTATTAAAGGTGTATCACTATATTTTTTTTTCTTTAAAGCACGAATACACTCCATGGAATTTAACTCTTGTTTGTATAGGTGCTATAGTAACATTTATGAGTATAGGAAGACATTTGAATGAAAGAATTTAATATACAGGTTTAATGGATAATATTATTTATGGAAGATAACTCTATACCCTATGAATTCCATATTCGGGATGAGTTTCATTAAGGAAGGGAGGTTGAAATGAACATGATTTTCATGAATGTATGAATCATTTGTTCTTTATAATTTTCCTTAAATGTGCCTCAAAATGTTACCCAATGTATTTGTGGGGGTAACAGGAGTTTCTAGGGACTATTTGGAGCCTAGAACATTGAACATTGTAAAATAAATTATGCTGAATTGTTAGATTAAATTGTTCCACAAATCCTGTATAGTCTCCACTAACTCTACGGGGTGAAATGAAGGCACTGTAATAGGAAAATGTGTTTTCTGAAACAAATTTTACCTAGTCCCACGACCATAAAAGAACTATAGGATTTTGATAGTGGGATTTCACATGATTTGTGCAAGGTTAAGGTAACCATGCACATTAACCATGTGGGGTATCTACTCTATATATAGTCTTGGGCCCTATCGTTGAATGGTTTGGGAAAACCATTTCCCTTAACTATGAACAACCTATTTTTAGGGTGAAATTACATATTCAAATATTTAATCCTTAAACCTAATCAATTTTTTTACATCTCTAATTTCTTGAATGAAGCAAATTTCTCTCCCTCAAAAATATTTTCTTCTCCCTTGATATAGGATTCTTGATAACTCACACATTCATAATCAAATTCATGATCCAATAGAAGAAAATGATCCATCTTGGTATGGTCTATCATCAATATTCTTAATATTACATTTTATCTTTGGATCCATTGTTATATTTAGGTGAAATAACTTTTTCAGTATTCTCTAAGTGTTGGACCATTTCTTCAATTTCTCCCAAACTACATTGAGTATGTGGCTTCCATTAGAAAAATATTTTTCAATAGACTTATGGTAGGTGGAGTCATTATCTTTCCCAAAACATTTTTGTTTATGTTGCTTTTTCATTGGGAAAAATTTTTTAATTTTCCATGAATCTCTGTTTAATTGAATTCATCATATTAAATTCATCTATGTGCCTTTATATATGACATTTGATCCATTTTATATAGGATCTGGGTTTCATCTCTCATTTAATGAAACCATTAGATGTGATAACATGAATTTCCCTTGTTGGATAATTGTTTAAATTATTTTTACTCATTCCAAGAATTTGTATTGCTTTAGAAATAAAATATATCTCAATTATTTTAATTCTTAATTAACCCAAAGAACTTCTTAAGTCATGTTCCCATACTAATAATGTAATTTCCATTATTAGTAGATTCCCAATTACCAATAAAACCTATTATGTGTTCATAGAGGCCTATAATTTGACTTTCATGTTTTAGAAAATTTAATGGGTCGATTATATAGGACTTCTAATTAAATACGAGTTACCTTCCATAAATAAATTGAATTATTAAATGGGGTGATTCATAAAAGGGTGATATGACCATGAAATGTTTCATATATAATTAATGTATTATTGTGAATTTTAATACCATATCTATATTTGTACATGACCATTTAAATTCCTAAGACAAAATGACTCACTTATTATACAGTAAATATGTTCTATCTCAGGGAAAGACTATGGTATTATGGTAATGGATTTTTTGACCATGATGGTATCACACAATTTTTCATATGGTGTTGATAAAGACATATCACACCATTAACACACATTAGATGGGGGGATTGATGCACCACATCCCTTATTCATGTGTTGGAATGAGGTCACACCCACCATCCCAAGAGTTGGCAATGTTGTCTTACATTAGTTTTGAGATGTATGTCGTTTTCCCCATTTCTAATGCTTACAGGCTCATTTACACTATGTATGGATGTATTAGTTACCCTTGGTCCATGCATCACCTAAATTTCCAGGTATATGTGTAACACCCCAAGCATCCACGATACGGTTCCCTTTGAATAATACAGTAGCGTGTGTTGTACACAACATCGAGTTCTAACACACACACCACAACCAATAAAACTAGCTGTTATGAATATTAATACCCACTTTTTGAAATTTTATAAATTTTATCTTTCAAAATGGACTTCGTTTTTGGATTTGGAATATTGAAATTAGCAAAGGGTGAAATTTTGGTATTTTTCTGAAAACATTCAATTTTTGATGAATAGTGAAAAAACTCTGAGTTATAGTTTAAAACAGAATTTTTATTTAAATAATTATTTATTTTATTTAAATTTATTTAAGGTAAAAATAGATACATAATACCTATATAAGGTCAATTTAATTCGTTGGAATTAGTTTAGAATAATATTAGACATATAAAAATTTTGTTGAACTTTTCACCGTCTTTTACCCACCTCCTAGGAGAATTTGAAAATTCACATAAAACTAAATTTTAACACTTATGTGTGTAGAATTTTGAAAATCCGAGAGACACGGTTAATATCAAGGAGTAAATTGTGGTTCAATGAGATGAAAATATTTTTTGGTGAAAAGTAACGTATTACTTTTATTTAGCACGGTTAAAAGTAAATAGGGTAATTAAGGGTAAAAATGATATTAATATTACCCTAAAACATGTCCTAATTCAATTGGACAAGTGTATCTCGACCAAAAACAACCTTAGGAAAAAAATATTATCATTCAGGTCCACTTGTATTAGATTTAGACATTTATTTTTATTTAATTCATAGAATAGTTAAAAGAGTTAAAATCAATGATTATTTACTAAACTATATATAATATAAGGTTATACATAAGATAAATTTGATTTTAAATATTCATTAGAAAGCTCAAAATATTTCTTAAATAATGGTATTTGATTTATAATTTTTAGATATTAAATAATTTAATTTATATATGACACAATGGTGATGCAGTAATTATCTAATTAATGAAATATTGAAATAATTGATTTTATAAATATCAAAATAAATGTAATTTTAGACTTGTTATGAGTTAAAATTATTTTATAGGTTAATATGGCATATTAGTATTGGTTACATAAATTTCTTTTGATGTAATAATGCTGTTATGAAATTATCAAAAACAAAATACCCAATAGTTTCAAAATTGACAAAAAAGAGTTTTTAAAACAAATATTATATTATTAATTTATATGATATTCTTAAAAATCTATGGTTAGACCAAATGACTTGTATCATGATAGGTGTATCATTAATGGACCACTTGGGGGTCTTTTGGATGTATATAGTATTTTTATTAACTATATAATATAAAAATACAAAGTGACATGGTAAATGTTAAACTAATTAACTAAGTGTTAAAACTAAAAGATAACATTAATATAATGACCCAAACCTATCTAAATTATGTTGGTTAAGTGGTTTTAGGCACTTACCCACCTTAAAAATTAAATAATCCACTTTGGAGTCATTATAAACCGAATATGAATTTATTATAAAATAACATTTCCAGCTTTTCCAAAGCTGCCCCTCACCCCTCTTATAAAAGGGCACTCACACTTCTCACTAATTAACACATTAAATGCCTTTTGGCTCAGCCAACCCCTACCCGAATACTCTCTAAACTTCCCTAAATTCAACTTAGAGGCATTAGATTGATCAGAAATCCAACCTATGAAGCCCTTTTGATCAAATAAAAATGAAGAACCCGAAAATGAGGTAATGTTTTCACCACCCTCTTTCAAGTTCCTTTCTTCTTCAACATCTTCTTTCTTGTTTATTTCCATTCTAAAAGAAATAGCTTCAGTATCTTATATATAATTTGATGTGATTATAAATATTCTACAACCATATTCCATATTTTATCAATCCTTTTAATGACATTTCACCATACATGCGTATGTACGGCTTACCGTCTCCACGTTGTGGTGTAATTGTTATTAAATAAATTATTATTTGGATGGGTATAATAATGATGTGTAATTCAGGTAAATAATAAATATAACATGATAATTATTCTGTATATATGATATACCATCCAATTATATATTTTTTTAACATCAAAAGAATGATATTGTCGCTCGTGCATACATACAGAATACCGTCTCACGAGCGCGATGAGATTCATTCCCCATCGTATTCATTCAAGAATAATTCTCATTTAATGATAAAAAATAATTTTTAAGGTCTAGATATCATTTTGGATATGAATACGATACAACCTATCCATAAAAAAAACAACTTACATATAAAACATATAAATTAAAATGAGTAATTTATCACCTGAAAAAACGATAATACTAAGATATTATTAACAAATCAATGATAAAAGATCATATATGATATCATATTAATTTTTATGATTCTTTTATAATTTAACAACAATTATTTCACCATTATACATGAGTTTAACCTACCCTCAACCAAAGAAAAGTAAAATGTAAGGGTTTATTTCATAATCTCTTCATTATCTGAGGTTGTTTATACGTAATAATCTACAAGGACTTCTTTATCATCCACCTCCATGTTTCTTAAAAATGTATTTCAAAACATTTTTACTATTTACTAGAATATGGTTTAAAGTCATTTATACCCTTGTTTTAATTTTTGTATGTGGTTTATAAAGGAATCTTCCGGCCGTTTTCCAAACAAGGTTCTTTTTAACATTTTTGACAGAATTAAGGTATGAATGTCTTTTTTAACAAATGTGGCGTGTGCGGCTATTTTCCACCATTATAAAATCTGTGAAGCTTCCCTTACAATATTATAAGAAAATTATCAAAGTAAATGTATTATTTTATAATTATGTGACTTTTAAATGAATTCAAAAAAGAGATATTTCTCTCAAATAGATTTGATTTCATCTATGTCAACATCCGTTGATGGATTTTAAGATTATTGGAAGTTGATTTATTATGATATAAAAAATATATATTTTATTGAAGGTTTTTTGATATTTTTGACTGTGGATGTGTTATTTTTATACCATTCATGGTTTATGGATGAAGTATTTACATTTCGTATGCTAGTTTTAATACTAATGTTTATGTTATGTTTAAACCTTCTCATATGGGAATGCATTGAACTTAATAAGTGACGGGTGGAGCTCGCTATAGCTCCTCGATGCATCGGTAGGTCTCATGAGACAAACTAGTGTCTTGGAACAAGGGATTTACATAATATTATTTGTTTTCTTGGAATGAGGCCTTCACTATGTGGTTATGATAGTCCGTCATTATGCATTCCATCATTATGAAAGTGGTTATTGATATTGCATGTGATTATTCGACTAGTAGAATATCCATGTAAATAATTATATGGAATTATATCATTTTATTTCTTCCATATTATTCTGATTTTCAAGTTTTAAAAAGCTTTTATTTTAGTTATACATTGCCTTAAATGTTTATACTTATTTCTGAATGTTTCTGCTATACTGTTATCCTTATTGGGCATTTGAGATCACCCCTTTCTATGTTTTATTTTTCCCAGGATGTGAAGAAGTATTTTATGAATGACCTGCAGGGATAGTATGGGGGGATAAGAGTGTGGAATATGGAGACTATATTGTTGTATTTTTTATTTTATAATGTAATGTAAAATTTATGAATGTATCTAGTTATTCCAAGGCTACTAAACAAATCGGTCTTTCGAGACTTGATCATTCTTTTGATCATGCCAATGTTATATAATAATGCACAGACTTTGGGTAACTGGGGTCAGGGCATTATAGTTGGTATCAAAGAAAGTTTAGTGAAAAACATGGAAACTGGATTTAGATAAACTCTGATTAGAGCACATAGACCTAAGATGGACTTTGAGGATTAGTATAGAAGAACTTCCTAGAATTTTGGTATTGTAGAGATTTTGGGAGTTTTCCAAGAAATACAACCCTTTCGAGATAAGTGCAGGTAGAGGCAGCTCTGGAACAGCTGTACCTAGGGGTAAAACCCGAAAACACCGCTTTGAGCTAGACTCGAACGGGAACTGGTGCACGACAATGGGCCTTGCTTCACTCTTGGATACGACACTCACGGGGGATATACTTAGGATAACTCTCAATTTCTTTACAAATAATTATGAAGGGTTTATGAGTATATACTTCCTCAATGAAAACATTTTTATGATTACGGATTATATCCATAAATAGTTCAATTTATGCTAAGTGTTTTATATGTATGGAATTATGTATTTTTATTCATATATTGATCTAGTTTATGCCATTGTTTAGAAATGGCACGTAGTGGAAGAAATGGAAACCATATTAATGCACACACTACATGTAGAGATTTCCCTCCTGCTTAAGATAATTATAGTGGAGCTGGTGATGCAACTGGTCCTGATCAGCTAATCACTATACTGGGACAACTCACTCAGGTTATGAATAATAACCTTACCCGTATGAAGTACCCTGATCTGCAGCGTGGAGGATCAATGTTAGATCACTTAATGAGGCAAAAACCACCAACGTTTAATGGGAGTACAAATACTTTAGTAGCTGAGCAGTGGATAAATTCCCTAAAGAAAATATTTCAGTCTTTGGGGAGTAGTGAAAGGGAAAAAGTTATCTTGGCAGTCTACCGCCTCACTAGAGATGCTGATCAATGGTGGTAATTGATTCTAAACATGAAGGAAGATGATGAAGCATCAAATATGTAATGTAGGGAGATCAAATATCTATTTTTAGAAAAATACATTTTTCATGAACATCAAAGAGATATGGAAAGACAATTTTTAAGTCTGAGACAAAAGGAGGAGGATAATGTCCCAAAGTATGAGGATATCTTTTCAAGTATAGAATAGTATACTAGAGATTATATAAATAACCAAAGAAATAATATTGATCATTTCTTTGATGGGTTAAAACCATTTCTCCGTCAAGCATTAGTCTCACTATCCTTCCTGTCTTACGAAGAAATTGCCTTATGTGTTATCAAGAAAGAGAAGGAATTTTCTATGTATTATGAATTTAAAGCAATACAACAGAAGAAGAGATCTACTGATCAATCTGGGAATGGAAATAAAGGGAAGAAGGGAAAAGTTGAATATCCATCCTGCAGTAAATGCGGTAAGAAACACCCCGGTACTTGCTTAAAACGAATGGGAGTCTGTTACAAGTGTGGTGAAAAAGCCCACCATGCTCGTGATGAAAGGGGAAGAAGGAAGCTACCGATGTCCAATGCTATAATTGTATGGATATGGGACATTATGCAAATTAATTTCCTAAGTTTAAGAGGGAAAATACCTCAAAAAAGGCCAAGGGATCAAGGCCAATCTTATGCTATAACTACTGCTGAGGTAGAAGCTCTGAAAGACGTGGTGGCAGGTAATTTAATGGTTTCCTCAAGTTTAGATAATGTATTATTTGATTCTGGATCCTCGTATTGTTACATATCTTCCCAGTTTGCTAAGAAAATTAGATATTTACAATTTGATTTAACCTGGGAGTTGTTAGTTAAAACTCTGAAGGGAAGTATCATGGAAATAATGCTTTGTGAATCAGTCCCAATTAGAGCACATAAATGTTATTTATCTACTGATCTCATCATCATACCTATGGTTTAATTTGATATAATCCTTGGTATGGATTGATTTTGGACTATGATGCAAAAATTTAGTGTAAGAAGAAAGTGGTTACAATTTGTGATCATGTTGATAAGGAACACCTTATCTTTAGAATAGAATAATCACCACCTAATTCTTATCTAGATCCACCCCCAGTAGCTCAACTAAATTCAATTATTGGGAAGGAAGAGAATGAAATCACTGTGGGTGAGGAAAGGAATGTTAAAATAGAGGATGTACCTATTGTGAAAGAATATGTAGATGTGTTTCCGGAAGATTTACCTGGACGTACTCCAGAACGAGAAGTGGAGTTTTCCATTAATTTAATTCTTGGATCAAGGGATATATCGAAGACCCCTTATAGAATGGCCACTGTGGGATTAGTTAAACTAATGAAAAAATAGACGAATTGAGTAATAAGGGATTTATTTGCCCTATTTTCTTTCCATGGGGATCCCCTGTTATTTTTGTTAAAAAGAAATATGGATCTATAAGGTTATGTATCGACTACAAGGAAATAAACTCTATAACAATAAAGAACAAGTATCCCCTACCTCACATTGATGATTTATTTGACCAACTGTATGGAGCTCAATATATTTCAAATATTTACCTTCGATATGGATACCATCAGTTGTGTGTGAAGAAGGAAGGCATTCTGAAGACAACATTTCGAAAAAGGTATGGGCATTACGAGTTTACAGTAATGCCTTTTGGATTGACTAATGCACCCTCAGTATTCATGGATCTAATGAATAGAGTTTTCAAAGAATATCTCCATGATTGTGTGGTGGTATTTATTGATGATATCTTCATATACTCCCAAAGCTATGAAGATCATGAAAATCACTTGCGCATTATACTGAAAACTCTTAGAAGACATGAATTATATGGGAAGTTTAGCAAGTGTGAATTTTGGCTTCAGGAGATCTTTTTTCTTGGCCATATTTTCTCCAATGATGGAAACGCTGCTGATCCTTCAAAGACAAGAGCAATCCTGGAATTGCCAGTACCAACGAGTTTAACCGAGGTACACCGTTTTATTGGTTTAGCAGGTTATTATCGACGTTTT
The DNA here is from genome assembly GCA_963277665.1 of Viscum album. Classification (NCBI taxonomy): domain Eukaryota; kingdom Viridiplantae; phylum Streptophyta; class Magnoliopsida; order Santalales; family Viscaceae; genus Viscum; species Viscum album. The sequence continues at coordinate 1,145,162,816 of OY728138.1, forward strand.
GTTCATAACATTGCCCGATTGGCTAACCCATTAACAATGCTCACACATAAAGGGGTTAATTTTTTTTGGAAAAAAGAGTGTGAATAATGTTTTGAACAAATGAAGAGAATATTAGTCAATGATCTTATATTTACTCTACCATCAGGGAATGATGGGATCGTTATTTATAGTGACGCATAAATGAAAGGACTTGGGTGTGTCCTTATTCAGAATGAGAGGGTTATTACCTATGCATCACGACAGCTAAAAATTCCTGTGCAAAACTACCCTACTCATTATCTTGAGTTAGCTGCTGTATTCTTTTCTTTGATGATATGGAGACATTATCTCTATGGTGAAAAATTTGATATTTATACTGATCACAAGAGTTTTAAGTATATTTTCTCATAGAAAGAATTCAACATGAGGAAAAGGAGATATCTTGAACTACTCAAGGATTATTATTGCATGATACACTACCACCCGGGGAAGTCAAATAAGGTGGCAGATGCTTTGAGCAGAAAAGATCATGGAGTTTTGAACATGATGAGAATAGAAAGAGGTCCTATTTTCATGGATCTATTGAAGATAGATAAGTGAATTACCATGGAATGTGAGACATTGATACTTCTTCAAATGGTTTCCAAACCATCTTTACTAGAAAGGATAAAGAGTTCTCAGATCGGTGATGAAGAGTTTCAAAAGACGATTAAAGCTGTGAATGAGGGGAGACTGAATGACTTTGGGTATGAAGATGGAATTTTGAAATTTTGTAAGAGACTTTGTGTTCCCAATATACCTGATCTAAAAAGGGGATTGTTGGATGATGCTCATAGTTCCAATTTTTTTATACACCTTGGGAGCACCAAAATTTATAGAGACTTGAAGTGTTATTTTTGGTGGGACAACATGAAGAGGGAGATTTCTGATTTTGTGTCACGATGTATGGTTTGACAAAAATTGAAAGTTGGAGGGAAACAACCTGGAGGAGTCACGCAACCTCTTCCCATACCGGAGTGGAAATGGGACAATATTATGATGGACTTTGTCATGGGACTACCATAGACTAATAGATGGAATGATGAAATATGGGTCATTGTATATCATCTTACCAAGTCATCACATTTTATTCCTATAAGGGAAGATTTAACACTTGAACGTCTAGAAATGCTATATATTAATGAAGTGGTGAGACTTCATGGAGTACCTCTATCGATTATTTCTGATCATGATCCCCATTTTACTTTATGATTCTTGAAGAGTATTCAGAAGGCCTTGGATACTAAACTTCATTTGTGCACTACCTACCACCCTCAAATATATGGATAATCAGAACAGACTATTCAAACCTTAGAAGACATGTTGAGATCCTGCTCACATGACTTCCAGGGTATGTGCGATCAATATTTATCTCTGGTAGAATTTTCCTATAACAATAGCATCCATTCGAGTATTAAAATGGACCCATATGAAGCGTTATACGACATGATATTTCACAAAACAACCTGTTGGGATGACATTGGTGAAAGATAACATGTAGGCCCAGAACTGGGGGAGGAAACGATGGAGAAGGTAAAGGTAATCCAAAACCACATCAAAGTATCTCAAAGTAGGAAGAAGAGAAACGATGACAACCGAAGGAAAGATTTGGAATTTTATGTAGGAGGTCATGTTTTCTTGAAGGTATCTCCATGGAAGGCAGTTATACATTTCAGAAAGAAATGTAAATTGAGTCCCAGGTATATCGGACCTTTTAACATTCTAGAGCGAATTGGGGATATAGCTTACCGTTTTGCAATGCTGTCAAGTCTCTCCAAAGTTCACGATTTGTTCCACGTATCACTGTTAAGGAAATACAAGCCTGACCAAACACATGTACTCACCTATGAGGAATTAGAACTGGAAACCGATCTATCTTATTGAGAAGATCCCATCAAGATTCTTGATATGAGAGAACAAGTACTGAGAAACCGGACGACTCGTCTGGTAAAAGTTTTGTGGAGAAACCATAAGATGGAAGAGGTAACGTGGGAAACCGAGGAACTTATGATGAAGAACCACCCAAGTCTTTTCATTCGGTAGTATTATAGAGATTTTGAGGACAAAATTATTTGAAAGAGAGGATAATGTAACACCCCAAGCTTCCACGGTATGCTTCCCTTTGAATAATACAGTAGCGTTTTTGTACACAACTTGGAGTTCTAACACGCACACCACAACCAATAAAACTAGCCATTATGAATAGTAATACACACTTTTTGAAATTTTATAAATTTTATCTTTCAAAATGGACTTCGTTTTTGGATTCATAATATCAAAATTAGCCTAGGTTAGAATTTTTGTATTTTTCTAAAAACATTCAATTTTGATGAATAGTGAAAAAACACTAAGTTATAGTTTAAAACTGAATTTTTATTTAAATAATTATTTATTTTATTTAAATTTAATTAAGGTCAAAATAGATACATAATACCTATATAAGTTCAATGTAATTCGTTGGAGTTAGTTTAGAGTAATTTTAGATATATAAAAATTTTATTGAACTTTTCACCGTCTTCCACCCACCTCCTAGGAGAATTTAAAAATTCACATAAAACATAATTTTACCACTTCTGTGAGTGGAATTTCGAAACTCCGAGTTACACAGTTAATATTATGGAGTAAAACGTGGTTCAATGAGATGAAAATAATTTTTGGTGAATAGAAACTTTTTACTTTTATTTGGCAATTAAAGGTAAAAATTATATTAATATTACCATAACACATGTACTAATTCTATTGGACAAGTGTATCTCAGCCTAAAATAACCTTAGGAATAAAATATTATCATTTAGGTCCATTTGAATTAGAAAATGACATTTATTATTCTTTAATTCAATGAAGAGTTAAAAGAGTTAAAATCAAGGTTCATTTACTAAAAAAATTTAATATATGGTAATAAATAAGATAAAATCGATTGTAAATATTCATTAGAAATATAAAAGTATTTCCTACATAATGGTATTTTATTTTTAATTTTTATACATTAAATAATTTAATTTATTTATGGCACAATGGTGACGTAGTAATTACATAATTAATGAAATGATAAAATAAATGATATTATAAATATCAGAATAAATGTAATATGAGACTTTTGATGAATTACACTAATTTTATCGGTTAATATGACATATTATTATTGGTTATATAAATTTTTTTCGAAGTAATACTGCTGTTATGAAATTATCAAAAAAAACCCCAATAGTGTCAAAATTGACATAATAGTGTTTTTAAAACAAATATTATATTATTAATTTATATTCTATTCCTAAAAATCTAAGGATCATCCAAAGGAATTTTATCTTGATATGTGTATCATTAATGAACCACTTTGGGGTTTTATGGATGTATATAGTATGTTTATTAACAATATAATATAAAAATACAAAGTGACATGGTAAATGTTAAACTAATTAACTAAGAGTTAAAACTAAATTATAAGGTCAATATAATGACCCAAAACTATCTAAATTCTATTGGTTGAGTGATTTTTGACCCATCCCCACCTTAAACTATAAATAATCCACTTTTGAGCCATTATAAACCGAATATGAATTTATTATAAAATAATATTCCTAGCTTTTCCAAAGGTGCCCCTCACCCCTCTTATAAAAGGGCACTCACCGTTCTCACTAATTCACACATTCAAAGCCTTATGGATCAGCCAAACCCATCCCAAATACTATCTCAACTTCCCTAAATTTAACCTATAGGACTTATTTTTATCAAAAAGCCAACCTATGGAGCCCTTTTGATCAAATCAAAAGGAAGAACCCGAAGAAGAGGTAATGTTTTCACCACCATATTTCAAGTTCCTTTCTTCTTCAACTTCTTATTTCTTTGTTATTCCCATTATAAAATAATATCTCCAGTATCTTATATATACATTGATGTTATTATAAATATTGTACAACCATATTTCGTATTCTATCCATCCTTTTAATGACATGTCACCATACGTGCGTGCGTACAGCTTACCGTCTCCACATCGGGGTGTAATTGTTATTAAATAAATTATTATTTGGATGGGTATAATAATGATGTTTAATTCATGTAAATAATAAATATAACATGATAATGATTCTGTATATATGATATACCATCCAATTATATATTATTTAAATATCAAATGAATGATATTGTCGCTCGTGCATACGTACGGACTACCGTCTCCACGAATGTGATGAGATTCGTTCCCCATCATATGCATTCAAAACTAATTATAATTTAATGATTAAAAATAATGTTTCAGGACTTGATATTATTCTGGATATGAATAATATACCACCTATCCATAACATACACGACTTACATAACAAAACATATAAAAGAAAATGAGTAAGTTAACACCCGAAACATCGATAATACCAAGATATTACTAACAAATCAATGTTAAAAGATCATATATTATATCATATTAATGTTTATGATTCGTTTATAATTTAATAACAATAATTTCACAATTATACAATAGGTTAACATACCCTCAACCAAGGAAAATTACATGTTAAGGGTTTATTTCACAATCTCTTCATTATCCGAGGATGTTTATACATAATAATCTATTGGGACTACTTTATCATCCACATCCATGTTTCTTAAAAATGTATTTCAAAACATTTTTACTATTTACTAGAATATCTGTTAAAGTCATTTATACCCTTGTTTTACTTTTTATAAGAAGTTTATAAAGGAATCTTTCTGTCGTTTTCCAAACAAGGTCCTTTTTAACCTTTTCGACGGAATTAAGGTAAGAATGTCTTTTTTATCTTATGGGCCGGGTGCGGCTATTTTCCACCATTATAAAATCTTCAAAGCTTCCATTACAAGCTCATAAAAAAATTTTCAAAGTAAATTTTTTATTTTATAATTATGTGATTTTTAAATGTATTCAAAAAAAGGGATATTTCTCTCAAATAGTTTTGATTTCATCTTTGTCAACATCCTTTGATGTATTTTAAGATTATTTGAAGTTGATTTATTATGATACAATACATCAATATTGTATTGAAGGTTTTTTGATATGTTTGATTGTGTATGTGTTATTTTTATACAATTCATGGTTTATGGATGAAGTATTTACATTTTGTATGCTAGTTTTAAAACGAATTTTTATGTTATGTTTAAACACATTCATATGGGAATGCATTGGACTTAATAAGCGACTGGTGGAGCCCGCTATAGCTCCTCAATGCATCAGTAGGTCTCATGAGACAAAATAGTGTATTGGCACAGGGCCTTAACAAAAACATATTTGTAGTCTTGGCACGAGGCCTTGACTATGTGGTTATGATAGTCTGGCATTATGCATTCCACCATTATGAAAGTGGTTATTGATATTGCATGTGATTATTTGACTAGTAGAATATCAATGTGAATAAGTATATGACATTATTTCATTTTATTTCTGCCATATTATGCTGATTTTCATGTTTTCAAAGGCTTTTGTTTTAATTATACATTGCCTTAAATGTTTATGCTTATTTATGAATGTTTCTACTATACTTTTATCCTTATTGGGCATTTGAGCTCACCCCTTTCTATGTTTTATTTTTCCCAGGATGTGAAAAAGTATTTTATGAATGACCTTCAGGGATAGTATGAGGGGATAACAGTGTGGAATATGGGTATTATATAGTTGTAGTTTTCATTTTATGATGTAATGTAAACTTTATGAATGTATCTAGTTATTCCAAGGATACTAAACTAATCAGTCTTTCAAGACTTGATCATTCTTGTGATCATGCCAATGTTATGTAATAATGAACTGACTCTAGGTAACTGTGGTCAGTGTGTTACAATATGGACACTTACATCCGCAAATACATGGTCTATATAGGTGGATGAAATATATTACTATACGTTATATCTTATTACTCTTTATCTATATATATAATGAGGGATCAATACTTTCTCATGGACTTGATCTGAATTATGTAGATCTTCTAGCTTTACTTTAAGAACATCAGTGGGATGTTATTCATAAATTCTATATTGTATATTATTTTATAATTATATATGAATTTTATTTCATTATGATCAGAGTTTTGATTAGTTGTAGACACCATTGGTTGTGGAATACTAAGATTTTATCACACACCCATCTTAAGTTGATTATTCTAACTGGGTAGATTACTTCTCTTTAGGTACTTATAAGGTCAACCACCTAGCTCTTATTCCTTAACAATATATACTTCCAGATGAAACATTGAATCCATGGAAAAGGAATATGATCGAGATACTAGATGATTGGTTTTTGTCTTATTTTATTTTTTTTATTATCATGATTGTATATCACTAGTCATTATTCTGCATTTACATATAATCATTCCATGCATCCATGTATATGAAACTGCCTAGTGGCTTTTGAACATTTTTTATTTTTTCAGTTATTCATACATTAACTACATAATTATTCATCAAAATTTTATTTTATTCATCTATTATATATTTATATATGTATCATCTATTCCTCTCTAACAATAAGGTATATTATCCACACCATACAAATAGTACACCATCGCTGCTAGTCAGGCGCCTCTAGAAAACGAGGAGGCACACTTGAGTCCATGTGGCCCTCTGGCATCAGGAATGGGTGAAGTGGATCCCTATTCCAAACATTATAATGTTTGAGTCAATTGGAAGTATTTGGATAATAAGTATAATAGAATATAACTTAATGTAACCTATGTAGAATCCAATGTAACATATGGAAAAAAATTCTTAATAGAGTAATATAACTTATTGTCGAATTTTATTATTTTCATTATTTTTTACTCTAATTTTCTTAAGATATATTTTTTTAATAATCATGTAAATCCATTAAATTTTACTAAGAGGATAGATGTAGGATGAACTATATAATAAATAATTACGATGGAAAATGTAATTATTTTCCCAATAAATAACCAAATGGGATGATAGGTGGTATAAATATCATTTTGGATATTTTATCTTATTTTATGTGTAATAACATGAGACATATCGTTCTCTGAAATAGAATTATGAATATAAAAACAAATATAGATTCTTTTATGTGACAATAACAATGACCATTTAGTGGCTCTATTGATCCAATAATTATTGAGTAATGGATCAACATAGAAGAACATATTTTTTTGTTTCTCATGAATGCTCATATCATGAAAATTTAATCTCATATTTTTATCATTTGGATGGTTTTAATGGACTAAAACCATTCAACCTATTAGTTTTTTAGTTATAGGTATTGGGTTTCATCAGATGCATTTAATAATTGGAGATGGGTAAATAGAGAAAAAAATAGTTACAGGTGGTTATTCAGGTCTTGAATCACTCAATCACTATGAGTAATATTTTTCAAGGTGGTTTTCTTTCATGATAGTGAGTTTGTAATGGCTTGATCATGAAAAATAAAATATTCATGAATTGAATGTTCATGGTGGGTTTTTTGGGAGGTTCTATATTTGAAGGTTTCAATTAATGAAATTATATACCCATGATGTGAAATATATGAAGGTTTTTTGGATCAAACAATATATTTTCACAGGATGGGAACCAATTGGGGTTCATGGTGTAAACCAAACATTCAAACTATGAATGAGAATATTTCTAAGGTGTTTATAAATTTGATACTTCATTTGATATCCCTGATTTTCCCTATAATTCACTTATATATAATGTGATTCCTTATAGATTTTGGGTTCCCTAACATCGTATAATCTATGGAATTTTCCATTAGCTTTTATAGATTATATATTGATGATTTTCCGTGATTTATTAATCTATTTGTCTCTAAGATATCATTTTTTTGTTTTGGGATTTTATAGAGATTTTTCTTTTTGGATATTGAATTTTATTTGAAAAAAATGTTGATAATAATTCATTTAATTTTAGTTATATTTGAATATTATTTGTGATATTTTGGAACTATTTTTCATCAACTCATTCTTTGGATTTTCACAATGAATCAAATAGATTATTTAGAGGTAGGATATATGGGAGATCTCTATTTTATGTGAATCTGTAAAACTACAAATCATTTTCATTCAATTGGGTAGATTTTATGAATTTTCATAATAGATTTTGTAAACCAGACCAATGAAATTGAAAGGGGATTGTATGATACATATGATGTTACCAGTGATCCTTTAGATTATGGATTATACTCATCCTATAATTGTTATTGTTATTTTATTTAATTGATGATGTATGATTGTTATGAATATATTCATTATCATGAATTCTGTATTTGAGAATATCCATCAAAATATTAAATATGTAATTCAAGAAAATGAGAAGACTTTTTTAAGCATTCATATTAACTTCATGATTTCTTGTGAGAATATTTGTATGTTGTATTATATAGCTTGGTGGCCTAGATTTTCATTCCGAAATAACTCAATGTGGTTTATTAGTATTATTTTGTGGAAAATGGTAATTTCTTAACATCTAAAAATGTGTTTATGGATAACTAATTTGTTTGGGTGAATTTTATACTGACCATAAAATGAATAAGTAATGATGGATAGTTCTTTATATGAGATAATGTTAAATGGAACATCTGTTTTTCCACATTGTGTTATTATTATAGTAGGTTGTTCTGTATTGGAGGTCATTCTTGGTGGTTCAATATTAATAGTGACATGATAGTTGTTATGGATATGTTTCTTGTGAAAACTAATTAATGTGGGTCTATGTGAGACTATTATTTAATAGTTATTAAAAAACATTATATCAGCACCATCCATGTCGGGTGGCCTAACTGATACTTAGAGAAATTTATGGTTTTTTTTATAATATTCTCTATGGGAATGATATAAATTGATAACTACCCATCACCCTTTATCTCCCTTCAGATGTAGATTTTTGTGATAGTAGTTGTGGATTATGAGGTATGTGTCTTGGTTCATGCATGGTTTTAGGATGAAATAATGCTAACGTCATATATGTTGATGATACCCCACTTACACAGTTACCTGATAATTGATATGAGGTTGGTTTTAGGATATATGATATGTAATTGATTCCTTGATATGTTCTATGCTATTAGAACAGCTAGATTTGATATGTTGTTATTGTCATGAGAGATGATATATATTTACCACCATCATTGGTTTATATTAAAAAATGATCAATGGGAATATATTCTAATTGAGGTATAGAGGTAAATCAATTTAAAGTAGTTGTGGGATGAATTTATTTTAATTTTTATGATATTACATTCTACTCACGGAGGAATTATTTTAAGAGGGATCCATTGTGAGGATGAGGGATTAATTTACCTGTATAGATTCTAATTAGATTAGTTTTTTTCTTATGAGGACATCTGTGTTCTATTTTCAAATTTTCTAAGAGATCCTTTGTATAAACCAAATGTGTATATAGTTTTTTCTCAACCTATTATTTTATAAATTTTCATCAGGTTTCTACGAGGATTTCTTGAATGTTTTAGAATGTAATAGATTATAGATTTTTGGGGATAATACCAGAAGATTATTCTTTTTTTATTACTTGTTCATCCTTGGAATCATTTGTATCTATTTTATATTCATAAATATGGGACATTTATTAGTATGGATTTTAGTTTATTTATTTTATATCATGGCTGAATGGTTGGTATTTTTGTGTTATGATTCAAGGATATTGAATGTAACACCTCTTGTTAGAGATTTTATACCCTCAATGCTAGTCACCAACCTCTAGATTTCTAGAGGTGAGACATAGGTCACTCATTCTCTTCAATACCTACTTCTATTTTGATTTAATGTAGGGTTCGAGGGTTTTGATAGAGTGATATATACGGTATTTGGAAAATGATATGGTGTATTTTGGAGTTAATAATTGTTGAGGACTGTCTGGGTTTTTAATGGAAAAAAGTTATATGAACATATCATGTGAGAAAAAAATTGATACCAACCAGGAAAGAGGATATTAAGGACGCCACCATTCTGATGGAATGATATTAAGATCTATTTACATAATAATTTTGGAGACATGAATGTAATGGTATATAACTACATAAGGTTCATGAATCATAGTTCCATGACCATTATTTTTATAGGGTAGTTTCAAAAATAATAAATGAATTAAATATATAAATTTCCATAAGAGTTAGGTTTTTTAATTTTTTTTATACATAATCTATTTGGTCACCACTAGCTTGTGGTTTGAGTTGGGGTGGTTTAATAAGATTTACCTATTAACTGACAAATTTGTAATCCCAATCAAGAGGATTAGCTATGGAAGCAATCATTATATTCCATTCAATGTCAAATCCCGACAGATTATGATGGAAAAACTTCCAATATAGATAAAAACCGCTAGAGTTTTGTGTTGGAGAACATTATCATCTTGATATTAGGTTTATTAGAGTATTTTGTTCCCTATGTAGTATAATTTTAAAGGGTAGTATCAAAATAGTAGTGGATATTTTAGCAATGTGGGTGGAAGTTGGCTGATCTTCTTTTGGTCGATTTCTAGTATGAATTCAGATATTATTTCATATAAATGATGAAAAAGGAGAAAATGAGGCTACAGTTTATCTCCATTATATAAATGATCATGATAATTTGGGTGTTATGGATTAGGTTTATGGTCCTTCTATAATTATTACATAATGTATTTCTATATGTAGAGAACCTAGAAAATTACTTGGAGGAGGAATTGCACTACAAACTTTATTCTATAGTCACCCCTTGTATGCTTCCTATATATTTAGTGCTATATAAGAATGTATAGTTGATAGAGATGGTACATTTTTGGGAAATAGTACCCATAGATAAGATTCCCTATAGACCTCCAAGGATAAAGGTGATAGACAAAGAGACATGGATGATGGGATATTCTATGTTCTAATTGGCAGATAAATGACCCCAATAATCAACATCAAATTTCACAAGCGCTAGTAGTTCCCCTGTTTCTACAAAGTTGACCATTTTTTAAATTCAGTTATAGAGGTTGTGATCATAAGCAATGAATTTTTTAAATTACCTTTAGAGAGTCATAATGGATTGGGTCGTCATACAGCCTTCCTACAAAAATTAATGATGCCCTTGAGGCTGCTTCATCACTACGGACCTCCATCATATCTTTACCATCATGATAAGAATTTTTATTCTTATCCAAAAGTATTTAAATTTGGATGTGTATAGCCATAGTACTACCCTAAGTATAAGGGAAAGATCCCAAATCATGGTTTTAGAGAGAATGTTGTACAAGGTAGAAGAGATTTCACTGGCTGGATGCATGTAATAAAATAATTGATACTAGATGGTTACAAGGTTATTTGAGGGATGATTAGTTAATTTTCTACCTTGGATTGTTATTTTTTGGAATTAACCTCTTCCACTCCTTGTTTCACCCACCTTTGTCTGTGCACTGGGAAAGGATAAAGAGTGGCATTCTATGCCACAAGTTATAGAAAACATAGTTAAAAGATATTATGTCTTTTTGGATGTATCTCAGAGATATTGAATGATGATGAGAAATCATAATTCATTGGGATAAATTTTTTGGTTATATATTTGACCATTTTATTTCATTATAATCAAGGATTTATAGTACTTCATTCATATAGTGTTATAATGTTTTAAGAGAAAAATTTATTTTTCTAATGTATGAGGTAAATTTATAGTGATCAGCATAATTAGTGGTTTATATTTGTCTTGTTGATGATATGACATTCGTATTTCCATGATGCATATTCATCGATGTCGTTAGTGAGGGGTCATGTGGTAAAAAATTCTAGAGTGGTCGTGGAGTCTATGAATTTTTTTTCCTAAAAAGAATGTGTCAATACACCATCAATGGGATTTGGAGTTTGGAATAGGGTTGGATAAGTCTTATAAATTCAGTTTCTCTCTATAGTATTACACCCTTATAGTAGTGTGAGTGGAGAATCCCAAATGATAATACTATGTATTATTGTTTTATTATGTCTAGTATGTCATTATATGGAAATTTCATTTTGTTTTATAATAAGGTTAATGTTAGTATGAGGTTATACATTGGGAAATGGTTGCGAACCAAGTTATAAAAAGAAAATGTTACCTTACTCTGATAATTGATTATATCTTTTACTAAATTAGAGGATCATGATAGTTTTATAATATCGATATGTAGTCTAGATGTCCCATTTTAGGGTTGGAAATGCTCAAAATGAAAAATTATATTTTTTAGTGTTTTTATGGGATCATTGATTTTTTATCCATGCCAATAATTTTCATAAACATTTTATATATGTAAATAGATCTAATAAACATTGTATTTCATGATTTTTTAGACCAATTCATAGTTTTGTTCATAAATGATATTCTCATAAACATGATATCAAAGGAAGATAAATCCAATCACTTCGGATCATTTTGAATTCTTTTATATGTATCAAATTATTTATTAAATTATCCAAAATTATGTCCTAAATTCAATAAATTCATTTCATTGGGAATTTGGGGTCCCAATAGGTAGTAGTGGTGGATTAGGTAAAGTTTAAGGTCATTGTTTCATTGAAAGAACCCCATAATGTGGTAGTGGTCAGTAACAAACATTGTAATTTGGGTTATTATGAAGGTATTATAACTAAATTATCAATGATTTAAGAAACATTTATCTTCCTAAATAGGGATGACTATGATTTTGTTTGGACTGTTTAGTGCCTTTAATCATTCAACTACATAAAGGACCAGTTTTCTGGTGCCCTAATTATTTAGCTTCCTAAGTAGGGAGTGATATTTGAGGTGATCAATTACACATCTTGAATGTTTTTTATGTGAATCTACATGCATTAGAAGGAAATTATCAAATATGGGTACGAGATTATTTTAACCCATGAATATAATTACACCACCCACAATCTAGAGATGTAAGTAATAGTATTTACCAGAAACTATAGTGAAAATACCTAATGATGGAATGCTTCATGAAATTCATGGAACACAAAATGATCTATAAGTTTTATCAACTTGATCTAAATCAATGGTAGTGGTGGTGGATTGAATTTTTTGGGAATATGATTTCGAGATATATTATGGACCTATAAATGGAAACATCCATGTAGACATGATGATTATAATGTTGCAGTGACCCATTAAAGAATCCAAGAATGCATGGTATATGTTGTATAATTTTGATAAAATTTATGTCAGATAAGGGTAGGTGTTGGCAGATGATACCTATTATAAATAATTATAGAAAATTTCATTTTTATTTAGTGGAGGTTTCTTAATAGGGATACTCAATGGAAGAGATCATGAATGAGTAAATCATTTAGTGTGATGCCCCTATGTGATACCCCATGATGTACTCTATCAGACTTATTCTTCAGTGTTTTACCAACAAAAAATTTAGAACATTACAAGATTGTTTAATTTCATTCTATTATATTTTGAAATCCTGTTATTTTTTTGAGGCACAATATTATCTTCATTTGAGATGTATCTCTTAGGTGAACATTTTGGTGGTTTTATGGAATCCTTTTTTTTCCATTCCTGTTATGGTTTTTCTGATTGTTGAGTTTGAGAATCATTTGGGAGTTAGAAAATGCCACAGCCTAAACCTTTCTCAATAGTTACATTATAATTTTTTTTGGTGTTAGGATCCATGAGAATTTTTGATGAAGGAAGATTAGTAAATAGAGTAAAATATATAGATATAGGTGTTTATTCACTCCCTAGATCATTTTTTTATAATTTTTAGTGGTACCTATGGTGGATTCATCAAATGTTCTGGAGTATTGGAATAGTTTTATTCATGACATGAAACACTATTCACATCATTAATATTCTTGGTATTGTTTTGGAAGGTTATTCCATTGAATGATTCATATCATGAATGTATATAAAAATGATTTTGAATATCTATGGATTTTTTGGATCAAGATACAGGTTTTTCAGTGGTTGTAAAACACATGTGGTTCACTATGTCAGTTAATTATTCACACAATAGAGGGAGAATTTCTAGGGTATTAATAGATTCCATAATCCCTTAGATACCCAACACACATTCTTTAATTATATTGGACATTTGATTATTCCAAGGATATTTTGGGATCCCTGATAGCCAATGATTTTTATCAATCTCCATCAAATTTAAATGATTCAATATTAGGGATTCTAGATGTGTTCTTCATCTGTTTATATATGTGTTCCTTTTTATTACATGGGGATCTCACAATAATTGTGTTTTTTTTGGATTGGGTGGTTTTCTGGTCTATTAAAATTAAAATAAATCATTTTTTATAATTATTTATGGTTCCATTGTGTGGTTGTGTCCCCATTGTTTTTCATCTATTTCTATTTATTTTCACAACAAATAAAAACTCTTTTGAAAAAGATGATTAAATTTTTATATATTTTATATTTTTCTATGAAATGATCATTCATTTGATGTTTTTGGGTGGATGTTATGAATTGGAATAATAAATAAAATAAATTATAACCATAACTATATTTAAAATAGAATTTATTCCTTAATAATTATTTTAATTATATTATATTTTTTTATTTTTTTTATCCATGATATATGCATGTTATAGAATAACTCCAAGAAACAATGGATTTACTTTAAAATACATTTAAAATTGATAATAAATATAGCAGGTAAATAAAATCAAGATGATGAACAATCTTGTTTTTTGATCAATTTATTTTGAGGGGATTAGGGACCCTGATTATATAGCTTCGTGACCTTTGTTGTTTTCAACTTGGTGGCCTTAGTTGTGATGTAATGGTTTGGCATCATGGAATTCTGGTATCAGTTTATTTTATAATAATTTTTTTATATATAAATTGGTTTCGTATAAATAGATCACCATGTGTATTTAAGCTAATAACTAAATTTATTAGGCTTTCTAGATGACTTTTTAGATTAAATAATTTGATATAAATCTCCAGTTGAGTCAATTTTTGTGATTCTTGTGATTTTTTTTCTGAATTAAATGTAGTACTTTGTGACATGATATCATTAGTGATCTTAAAATATTTGAATTTTTTATATTTTGAGAACATATTATTGTAGGATTTTATGACACTACTATATAATTTTATTATTTTATAAATTTTCCATTGACACCACATATTTCAGGAAACGTAAGTGGAACCCATAGACTCTAGTGATGTGTTTTCTATAACATATGGAATGGAGAGGATATGAATGGAAAACCACAAACTCCCATTAATCTCCCTTAAATAGTAGATTTTTTGACATTGGGCAGTGGATGATTAGATATTTAGTGGGAGTTATACAAGGTAGTGGGAGGAAATGTGGATCAGGTAATATAGATTGATGATAACTGTTTATGATGCATTCTCCAGGGCACGTGCGTCCATCTTATTTGGGGGATGGCGGTGCTATTTGTTTCCCCACATTTCTTCTTTCTATAGGCGGGCGACATGCATTCCACATTAATTGACATTTTCTCCTTGATTGAAACTGGATGATGGGATGTTAGTTCTTCCTTCTGTGGATTCCTCCTCAGAACTCGTCACCTAGTCAGGTTATCCCATATAGATTTAATATGTTGTACATGAAACTCTTCTTAGTACCATATCTTAATGGATGCTAGTTAAATATTCTACTTCTATCAGGACATTACAAGGGTTCATGTCAGGGCATAAACCTTCAGTTAGGGGAGTAGTCACGTAGGACATCCCTGGCGTGTCTGGACGTTGGAACACTGGTTTGTCTGTCTTATGTCCCTTATTATATGGAATCCTTAGGTCATGGAATCCAAATGCATCATAAGTTGAATTCAAGGAATTATATTACATATTCATGTCTCTAAGGTTTTCCTCAGCTTCCCATGTTTAACAAGTTGTATGCCTCAAGATTAACATCCGGTGGAGACGGATTGAACTGATCAGAACACTAACTAGAGTGAATCAAATGAGTATAACCACTGGAGGAAACACTGATGTTGGTGCTAATGTATTGTTAGATCCTTGATTTTTTTAAGGGTAATCGGGAATGAGGTGGCATGATCCCACCGGGATGTGGAGGCCTGGGTAAGAATCAGGATGGATGAAGGAGTGTTGAGTGTAGTGGATAGTGAATGGGGTTTAAATTCCATGAGGATGATGATGATTTGGGATTGAGCCTCGAAAAATCATCCTACGTATCCCTGTGGCAGGGAATAAAAGTCTATGTAGTTCATATGATTACGACTTACCGCTGACTGGAGATTTCAATGGCTTACCGCTGGATGGGGTCGTAACGTCTTACCCCTGGATAGGGACATCAACGGCTTACCGCTGAATGGAGTTACAATAGCTTAATGTTGGATGGGGTCGAACCTCATGGAGGCTTCCTACGAACCTTATCTAGGAGAAAATAATCATACTTTCATAGTTCCAATGGTGGGAACTGACACGAAGGGGGACATAACGACTGATTTTTGTGCTTGAACCTTAGGGAGTCTTCCTACGTACCTTGTCTTGACAAGGGTCAAAGGCCATTTAGTTCAAATGGGGTATATGGATTACAGTACAGGCTACACATGTTGTTGGTTAAACGGCCTGAATGGGGTTGGAACAACTGGTTGTTGGGCTGGATCCTTAGGGATGATTCCTATGTACATCACCTCGGCAAGGATCAAAGACATTCTAGTTCATATGGGGGCATTGGTGCACCGACGTGAAAGTGTTTGGGCCCAATGGTTGTTGGGATTGAACCTCATGGAGGATTACTATGAACCATTCCATGGTAAAGATCAATGTCCATGTAGTTCAGGTATGGTTATGGGGATTACACTCTATGCTGCCCTGGGTGTCGGTGAACTGACGTAATGATGGTCGGAAGGACCGGTTGTTGGGATTGATCCTCAGAGAGTCTTCCTACGTACCTCATCTTAGCATGGATCAAAAACCATATTGATAATAAGGTGATGTGGGGCTTACACTCTTGGATTCCTGAGGTGTATGTCATGATTGATGCTTGATCTAAGCCCACATGAGTCAAGCTTGTTGTGAGAAACATGAGATAGAAAAGACCTGACCATCACGTCGTGAATGGTGCGTCCGTGGGATGTGGAGTGGGGCTCAAGCGTGGTTAGAGGAATAAAGAGGAAACATGGGCGTACACATGGTTAGTATCTTAAATAGGTTGTAAATTACTCCATAATGGAGGCCCTGGTGTGGCATAGCCTAGCTAGAAAGCGATTTTGAAAATCAGAAAGGATGGGCAAGGTTTCTGCCTCCTACAAGAAAAGCTAGGGGCTTACAGCAGGGTGGTTTCTCTTTCCCTATGTGTGAGGCACAAGGCAAGGTCACAGTTTAACATCATGTGCAGAGGAAATTGGCGCTTGGAATTTTAACGTCCTACTCCTAGGATGAAGGTAGGTGCGCTCCACACCCCTAGGACTTACATAACCGGCACCCACTACACCTTGGTGAAACGAAGGGATAGGAAATGCCGTAAAAAAGGGCTCTGAGTGACCAGATGATGGGATTGAACCTCAGGGAGGCTTCCTACGTACCCTGCCTTGGCAAGGATCAAACACCGCTTATTTCATATGCTGTGTGGGGATTACACTTTTGCTTACCCGAGGTGTTGGTGAACCGACATGAATGGGGTCGGAACGACCAGGTGTTGGTATGGAACCTCTGGGAGGCTTCCTAAGTACCTCATCTTGGAAAGGATCAAATACCTCGTAGTTTATATGGTGGCATTAGTGCACCGATGTTAAAGTGGTTGGGACCAATGGTTGTTGGGCTTGAACCCTAAGGAGACATCCTACGCACCATGAATTGGCAAAATTTGAAGTCCATGTAGTTTGGGTATGGCTATAAGGCATACACTCGTGGATACCCAGGGTGTTGGTGAACCCACTGGAAGATGGTCGGAATGACCGTGTGTTGGGATTAAACCTTAGGGAGGCATCCTACATACCACAACATGACACAGATCAAAGACCATGTAGTTTAAAAGGAGTTGTGGGGATTACACTCTAGGCTTCCCGTGGTGTATGTCATGGTTGATGATTTCTCTAAGCCCGAGTGAGTCATTCTTAGTGTGAGAAAGAAGAGACAACAAAGACCTGACAATCACATCGCAAAATGTGCATCTGTGGGATGTGGAGTGGGGCTCACATGTGGTTAACAACCCAAAGGGGAAATATGGGCTTACACATGGGTAGTAGCCCGAATAAGTTGGGACTTAATCAAGAATGGAGGCCCAATGGCGACAAAGCCCAGTGGGAGAGGGATTTGGCACCGAAGAAAGGAGGGGGAAGGATGATGTCATTTCCTAAAAAATATAAGGGATTACACTAGGGTGGTTTCCCTCTTTGTGTGTGCAAGTCACGAGGTGAGGTCATAGTTTAACATCATGTGATGAGGACGATGACGCTTTCTAGTTAAATGTCTTTCATCTCGGACAAATGATTGTGCACTCTGCACCCCTAGGAATTACATAACCAACTCCCACAACACCTTGGTGAAGCGAAGGGATAGGAAACGCCGTGTTGAGGGGGTGTTTTGGAGAGAACCATTAGGGGATCCACGTTACTGTGGCTATGTGAAGAATTAATAGTCTTTATTGTTACTTTTCATAGAATCATGAGGTAAATCAATGAAATAGGAAGTATCGTCCAAGGGACATTGAAATTGCTTCATGAAAACCTGAAGGGCCACATGTGAAAAGGATTTTTAGAGAAAAGGGGTTCACAGGTAGATTCTTTGTGATGCTTTGGTTCCCCATAAAGTGGAGGGACTCCTTGAATCGTTGTGCCTCACAAAGTGTAGTCACCCATTCTAGGGATAGGGTGTAGGTGAAAATGGGAGGAGCATCATGAAGTCAAAAGGGATCTATGAAGAAATGTCTCGCGCAGCAAGGGTTACTTGAAAATCATAGCATTGTGAAGTAATGTTCTTCGCGATGCACAGTGACCCATCCTAGGCACTTTGGTTACATGCATATGGAGGGTGCTTCATGAATCATATGTGATCTATGAAGAACCGAGTCCCCTTGGGGATCTCCTTCTTCCGGGAATACCTGTAGGTTTCGCGAAAGGCATCCCTCTCAGAAGTGGGGCTCAATTAAGGCCAAGGGGGAGGTACATCATAGAGAAAAAGTACCTTGAGAAGCTCATGGTTAACAGAACCGGAAGTGCTTCGCGATTAAGCAGCTAGAAAGTTGAAAGGTCGGAGAGTCCATCCCCTAGGATCGAGGGGATCTGAGACTTTATAGGTGAGATGCGCAGCAAAGTAGGGTACTCTTGGCATGAAGATGAAATTTTCTTCACAGAGGTTCGCGAATTTCAAATGGGCTCATAGATCTGTCGCACCACCTAGCTATGTGGCAGGTCATGAACATCAAAAGGGCTCATGGAGCTATCCCAACACCTTGCTATAGGACCCCAGGACACCTTGAGAGGGGAGGGGTGAATCAGGATGTCAACTTTTTTTTAATGGGATGGATCTTGTTCCCATGTTGGTAGGAACTTGTTAAACACGTATAATGAATATGATCATAATGAAAACATTCACAAGTAGAGATGTGAAAAAACACTTTTAACATCGTTCACCACTAAGGGCTATGTCCATGGGGCATATTCCAACAGGTTTTCATTCATACGAAATTCCACTAAAACATCATTTTCTGTGGATTACAAAGGTTCGGGCACAGTCAATCTGTCCCAGGCTCCCTGCTTTTACAAAGGTTTATGGGTGTCTCACTGCGTTCCCTGGGTCACTCCAATTGACTCACCCTGGGTCACTAACTTTGATGAAGTTCCTCTCAGTTTATATACGTGAGGGTATATTCATCATCACCAACGAATTCATCCTCCGTTGTATATAGATGCTCTGTTGAAGTCCAACTTCCACCCGAAGACAAATCTCACTTTTCACCAATGGTATCAGCAAAACATTCGGCTTTCGCACATCCCTAGAAAGACCAGCGTACTTCAACAACAACTGGAGCGCTTCTACATGCCAGTGTGCAAGTATCAAAGCCGACACACAAGTTTCAAGATGGCGCGCAAGTCCATCTCTCCCACTTGCACGACACTGAATTCTTTAACTTCAAACTTGCACGACTCACATCCTTTTACACCCAAAATGTTTTTGGCGTGCAACTGTGATCTGTCGCGCATCTTCCAATTCTAGCGCCCAAGTGTCACCACAACACCTGCATGACACCATCATCATGAGATCCAAACATGCGTGACTCATTCCCTTTCTCGCCCAAACAACCTTGGATTCGTAGCAAACGACTGTTGCACAACTTCAACGTGCGCGTCCCACCACCACTTGTGCGAACACTACACCTGCGCGATAGGAGATCTAAAATGTTATTGGTCTGAACTTCATGCTGAATGATGAGGGTTTATCCTATATTTATAGGCATTTTGATACCCTGAGTGACGGTGCACAGGTCCTCCCTCAGTGGTCATGTCTTGGCGCGCAAGTACTTGCGCGACCAAACATAAAACGTGGGAACCCTTCTTCCATTGACATATTTTCATGTACTTATCTTTAAAACCAAAAGTCCTTCAAGTATTCTCTCATTTAAGGCAACGACGAGCAAGTATCTTTCCCAAAAATCAATTTTCTTCAATACTGTTGTCTGCTTGTTCTGTATGATCACTTTGCTGGCACACATTCTGAACATCTACTAAGGATTGACAACGAAAACAAACCATACTCCAATTCATGAATAGAGAGACCATGGTTCCAACACTTGCTTCACATCAGGTCTTCCCCATGGTTTGAGAATGCCAAAGGGGATCGTAGAGCTGTCCCGCCACATTACTTCGCAGTGGGTCGCTAAGGATCTCTTTTGCACTGGTCACAGGGCTCCGGGAGCTTTGGGATCCGTCTTTGAAAGGAAGTTCCTAATAAATTCAGGATGAACGGTTCACCCCTAATTTTGGCATCAACGAATGCCCCCCCCAGGACTAGGAGTCATAGAGAAAATGAGAATCCATGTCTAAGGGTTCATCACCAAAATTACATGGTTACCTGGGAAGTGGACTCTTGAAGGATACTCATGAAGCGGCCTCACGAAGGAGGCTCATGAAGTGGAGTAGAAATTCTCAAGCCGAGCAAGACGTGAACGCCACTGCGGCTGGATGCACCATGAATCACTCGGTCGAGCATCACGACCGGGCTTCATGATCCCGCTTGAAATTTATCTAAACTTTATGTATGGGATGGCTCACCAAGAGGTCATCAGGGGGTCCTAGCGGATGCTTCCCCAAGGGAAGAGATGTCGAATAGATTGGGTCTGGGGGAGTTGGTACAAAGCCACTCTAACCACGATTCATTGGTGTATCTATTGCCTGAAATCCAAAGGGACTACCCACTGTGCAAGATGCTACCTTTCTTTGGCTTCAGACTGAGGGATGGCGTCTTCATCAATGAAGCAAGTAGGGACGAACCAGCCTACTGGTTCAAGACCATGACGTGCCAGCACAAGTGGTGTGGGGAGGCCAGAAGCCATGCTTGGGATAACATTACGCCCATTACTACTGATTTATTATACAATCATTTGAATGAAATTGAAAATAAAGCATTGAAGTCTGAGACATCACCTCCTCTGTAGCAAAAAATCCAAAAATTGGTGTTGAGGTACCCGAAGAAGGGATGGTATGATGGTTGGGACCTGCACCAAGGAGGAAACTGCACACACAACTCGGCCTTATCCTACTTCGTACGCTCCTCGTGTGAATATTTCAATGTAGAGATGAGGAGAGTCAGTCTATTTGAGGTAGATTGGGCCTCTTAATTTCACTTCTACCAGCCAAAGAAGCTGATGCAAGAGCTGTTGAGACGGTGGTCATCGGGGACCAATACCTTCCACATTCATCATGGGGAGGTTGGCATTAGTTTTTGTGACATGAATAAGATATCTAGGGTCTTGATATTATGAGATATATATGAAGAATTCTTCCCTGCTATGGGTGCTTGGGATGATCTAGAGCAGATGCTGCGACTGGTGATGGAATTGATGAGACTAGTGCCAGGAGACGACAAGGAAGCGGTGATAGATGTCCACTTCAGACGGTGGTTCAAGCAGTTTTTGAACATCTTAGAAGGGTGACGATTCCTGGTGAGGCATCAGACATTCCCAAGGGGAGCTAAAAGAGGCAAGGAGCACTCGTACTAGAGGCTCTGGGAGGACAGCCAGTGGAAAACATGGGGGATCATCACAAGTACCGAGCATCAGCCGATGGTTAGGCTGGCGGCATTCATCGAGGCTCTCATATGCGGCTAGATCTTGCTTGTTAGGGACACAATTATAGGTGTGTGACCCAAAACATTTATCATGGCCTCCATGCTAGTGACCAGAGGTCGGGTGAATCTTAGAGTTACGATGCTTGCAATGATGTACAAAATGCTCTGGCACATCTTCAAGGGGAAGATGCCATAGAGGATATGTGGGTCATTCCACCTTCTATGCGAGTGGATAGTGGTGCACATTAGGGGGGGGGGGGGGTTATGAATACCCAAACCCTATTTCTCCTCCGAGATCTAACATTCTCCCATCCATCCTGAGCATCTTGGGGATCATTCTGGACGATATGACCATACCATCAGTATTAAACTGAGTCTAGATGGTATAATAGTTCAACTTCCATCCATTCCTGCAGCCAACGTGGGCCTTCACAGATGATGGATGTGGGACAGAAGTGAACCTATCCTAGCTTTTGGCATTTCAGGGTAGAGTTCTGGTGGTGAGGGTAGATCGTGAGGCCCTCTGCGAGACGAACTCCCCGCACTGATATTCTTGACAATTTCAGTTCATGCAATGACTGACCTTGAGAGTCTATCTAGGGGTGTGCCAAGAAGAACAACCGTGTGGTATGAGGCAGATGTGGCTCATGTTCAACCATGAAGATGGGGAGATGCAGAATGAGCTGCCTCCTCCTACCACTGTCTTCGGGGTAGTAAAGGAGTATGTCCACTATTGGGAGGTGACCTACCTAGGGAGATGGTCAAGTATCCAACCATTCAAGTAGGTGATAGTGAGCCTCCATAGTCTCAAGGTTAGGGACGGAAGGTGGAACGTACATCCCACTGTAGTGGGGCATCCATGGTGGTGAGGTCTACATAGGTTGAGGGGGAGGCAGTGGCAGCATACCCGGTGGACTCATAAGAGAAAACTCACCCATAAGTGAGGCCACCAAGGGGATTCCATAGGATATCTCCTCTGGATATGGGGAAGCAACTGTGTCCCATAGACATGTCAGAGCATGTTATCTTCCCGGAGGCCTGGGATATCTGTGAAGTAAATAGACGGTTCCCCAACCCTCGTAATATGTGGCAACACCTAAACCATCATGGGATGTACTTTTCAGGGATAGGCACTATAAAGGCCAGCTCTGCGGTGTCCCGGTCTGAGGTGGAGAAATATCTGGAAGAGCATGGTGGACTTTGTGCATTCCCAGGGTGTCCCACGACCAATGGCAGACTGCATCAAGATACTGCTAGATCATACAGTCCCTCCACAGTTTTAGGCCGTTGAACTAAGAAACACTTCCCTCTGATAGAAGCATCATATGAGTCCTTATACTGGGAAGAGGTCGGTGGATGGAGCCTTTTTGTGGAGGTTGAAGTTGGAAATCCTTGTTCAGAGCTTGAAGAATCCACGGAGGCACATGAGTTGAAATCTTGAATCCACTCCCCAAGTTCCGTTCTAGACTACTTTGGACCCTCTGTTAACTTTTAAACTAAGCAAGAAATCCTAATTCAAAAAACCCATTCTCATCCTTTAGCCGATACAGATGATGGACCCTCGGGATCCATACATATTGATGCATCAACTATTACGTCTGGTGGGGCCTGGACACCTGAGGTGACCACTAACGATCTTTTTGATCTTCCGGTAATATATGGGGGTCCATGCCTCGAGGTCCCAATGGCATCAGCCCATGAATTAGACCAAGAATTTGATCTCTGTAAGTCCCCTCTTCCAATTTTATGATTTTCATAACCTGACAATGTTAACTGGTGTTCATGTCCCTTTTTGGTGCACACAGTTCTTCAAATGCCATGGGTCTCCTTAACGAGGTAGGTTGGGGCTTCTGGCGGTGTATTTCACAGAAAAATGTTGGTGTTCTTAGCTAAGGATATCTAGACTGACCAAACTACGAAAATCCAAATCACTGGTGGGACCACCAGTGGGGTTGTTCCCATTAACATTGATATAGGATCTGATGATGAGGATCAATCAGATATCTCAGTTCCCTCTATGCCTGATCAAACACCAGACGTGGCCCCTGCTGAAGAGTTCCTAGAGGAATTCCCCACATATGAGCCTCTTAAATGTGCTGACTAGTACTAGACGGCCTCTGATGTAGGGGACAATAGAATAGTCCAACATCGATCATGGAAACAGATCAACCGCTTCATTGATGACACCCCCAAGCAATATGGCAGGATGAGATGGACAGACTTGTCTCATGACTGCGCAAACTCTGAGATGGGGGAGCGGATGCCCAGCTTCCACACATGCTCATACGATATCATATAAAGGATAAGATTTAGAAGAATGATGCTGGAATCAGTGTGTCATGGAAGAAAAGAAATAGGTGAACTTCAATAGGGTCCAGGAGGTTGAAGATGAGGTCCAGCGGCTATAGAGTCGGGCGGACAAGCAGTCAGGCTCCCTCAACGCACAGTCTGAGATAATATTGATATTGAAGGCCCAAATGGTAGAGTATGATGAGGGAATTAAGTGAGAATCCAATGAAAAGATCGTCTTCCGAAACAGCGTGGAGTGGGCCCATATTACGGCTGATGAATTATACCCCATTGCTGCCAAGGTAGAGCGGGAACTGAACAAGCGGTAGCAAATCCGAGAAACCACCAGTTATTGGATGGAGGTGTTGCTTTGCTATTTTGGTGAGGTTAACCCATCCAGGAGGGAATCGAACCTCTGGTACTGTAATGATTACAAACCCTAAATTATAATTTCATGCTTCGACAGTTTTATGCCAGATGCACGCACGAGTTCCCTTATTTGTACTGGTTTATTGCATTCCCGTTATATTCGTTGAGCGTCCAACAAACATTCCATGCGTTCGCATGGGTCCGGCCTGATGCAAGAAACAAGGGATGAAAACCTAATCACTCCCTTCAAATGTATGAGTGCAAACCAGGAATCAGGCATCTTGGTGTTTGACAACCAATTTGGATTTTTGGAAAGAAATGGGAGAGGTCTGATTGGAGGACAAGGACCTCAAAAAAACCGACATGTCATTATTCCAATGTGTTGTAGCACATGAGTGGGACAACACTCGGTTTGTTGGAATCAATTTGAACAGATGGAAATGGATGGTTTAAATCATGATACCCAAGATTCAGAATACTATGGGGGTGGCGTGACAATGAAGGATAATTGTTTACAGCATTCGAAACACAATATCATTTTTTTTGTTAGCCTGAAATAGAGATAATAAATGAGGGCTGACCGCTGGCCATGTTTGAAACACGGGGCCTGACTCGAAATTTCAACCATTTTTCTTCCAGAATGTTGGCCTAGGATATTAGGTGATCCATAGGCCAAGCATCTGTACAGTTAGGAGGTTCTTCTAAATGTGAATGAGGGAGAGGATCCGAATAAAGAGCACGCAAAGCGTGGAGAGTGTAGTTATGGATTGTTCAACTAGAGTCCAACACTCATGAAATTATCTCACCATGGGGGAAATGAATTAGGTGGGTACATCGGTCTAATCAGGGATCAAACATACTTCTGAATAGGACCTCTCTAATAAGGAAACAGTTGCCTGTCAACATTATCATGGGGCATCCCAAACATGTTCTGATTAATGCATAAATTTCATGGTTCCCCAAAATAGCTCTGGTCAAATGACCATAAAATGATGGGGAAACGAGAAGTATTATTCATGGGGTGGATTTAGAGACATGAAGTCTGGGGGTTCATACGTATCCCATGAGAATGGGAATCAAGCCAAACATAGTGCCTGGGGCACAGTGTGGTTAGGGACCAATGCTGTTATGGAGAAACCTCTCTGGAGAGGAAACTTGTGCATCCCATGATTAACATTGGGCATCCTGAAATTTTTTAGGGTAGAACCGTAGTTCAATGTCATGTTTTGAGGACATATAAACTCATGCATTTTAACCTTATATTATAGGACATGGAGTGATAGGGAAGATCCCAGGAAGGGAATATGTGGTGCGGTAGCTATAAACCAGATTTGAATGAGGATATGGAGTCCGGATCACACCACATATCCCAGGAGGATCATGGGACCAAGAGTGAATGCTAGGCTAGGTCTGAAGCAAAGTTGTCAGTAATTCCTACATACCCCATGTAGATGGGAATCAAGACATATTTAGTTTTGAGAGAGTAGTTTAACGACATGTGGGACAAGTAAAGGTACGTGTGGTGTTGACCAACCTTTATAACACACCTATATGTGCGGAAGAGTAAAGACATGTATTTCGGAATTAATCTTGAACATAATTTAGTGGAAATATTGGAATCATGATGCTTGAGATATGGACCAAAATGATAGTGGCATGATGATAGGGGATAAGTGTTGACTGTGTTTGAATCACAACATCCATATAATGTTAGCCTGATATAGGGACCAACAGATGAGGGTTGACCGTTGACCATGTTTGAAACACGTGACCTGTCGCAAATGTCGTCCAGGGTCTTTTGGATGTTGGCCTAGGATGGTAGTTAAGCCAGTGTGGCATGAGACCAGGTCAAGAAGGGGGTCTGTTCGGATGTGGAAGATGATGGGGATCCAAATAATGGGCTCTTGAATCTTGGAAATTGAAAGAGGGAAAAGTCCCCATAAAAATTCCGTATTTTGGGCTCTTTCTCAAAATTCATCTGAATACGACTTTGAGATGCATCAGATAGAGGGATTCAAGCCCCTCTCCAAGGACAAGGGTCATGGGGTCGCATGCTTTCAAAATAAGGTCTTAGGGTGGACCATTAAGGTGGATTGATTTAATGGAACGTGCATAGGGAGTCGAAATAGTCGTACATGATGCGTTGTTCCCAAAGTGAGATCTTAGTTTTGGGTTATAGAACTTAGACCACGCTGGAAAAATGTATGGGACGCACACAGTGCAGCTATTGAAAACTAAACATGAGTGAGAACCTAGGAGGTAATAACAACACCAAATGTTCCTAAATGAGTTTGGGCCAAGGGGCCAAAACAGAAGGGACATGATTTATAATTTCATGTGGATGGACCCGGAGACAAAAATGTCTGGCATTACTACATATCCCATGAGGATGGGAATCAAGCCAAACATTGTTCTAGAAGAGATCTTAGTTTATGGTCTTAGATATCGGACCATGGACGATATGAAAGGAGAGACACAGAGTGATGTAATTACAAGTCCCGACGTGAAGGAGGACCTGGTCTGAATCACCGTGTGCTTCTTGGGGGAGGTTTCAGGTCGATGGACTGAAAAAGAATGTTAGGATACGGAAAAGACAAAGTGCATGGATGTTCCGATGTACCCCATGAGGTTGGGGATCAAACTATATTTAGTTCTAAGGATGGCATGGTAAGATACCGGTGCTGAGGATAATAAGGTTGTGTGGGTCAGACCCTTTCACCAAAATAATAGGTATTTGATATATCTTGTTTTTTACTTTAGGATGAATGGATTTTTGTGTGAAGAAATGGTCCTAGGATGGAAGGTTCAGGTATTGCTACAGTATTCAGGCCATATATAGAAGTTTAAAAATGGTATGATTTGTAACAAATACCAAACACAATGCCCCCTTGTGAGAGGACATCAGGATGTAGTTCCGTTTTTTCGTCATACGTCCAGGACGATAATGTCACAGTTTGGGGTCATGTGATGGGACCAAGTGCACAATTTTAACATCCTACAGGATAGAAAAAATAGATTAATGTCATGTGGGACTACAAATAATAGTCTAATGTCATATGTCTCATATATATATAAAGATATGAGATTTAAAAAAGGGATGCATGCGACATGATAAAGAAAATCTGAGGAGAATGAGGACAAGGTCCACACCATACCGTGAGCATTTACAAGGAGGAAATCTCAGGCTGAGGGGCCAAGAAATATAATAGGAAAAGGGGTATGTGAATCTAGCTCCCTATTGAGCTGCTCCCAAAAACAAGATGTCTGGGTGTTCCTACATATCCCATATGCATGGGAATCAGTCAACACATAGTTCTTGAAGATGCATGTTAATGTCATGAAGGAAAAGGGACATGATGTAAGGGGGATAACTCCTAGAATGGGGAATATGTGTTTTTTCTAGTGAGAACTAGACATGAATGAGGACATAACCCCATACCCCACAACACAGTCCTGTAGGATTTAATGTCCTGAAGGCAGAACAGAAGAGAACAATTAGTGAAACACGAGCTAGATCCAAATACAAGATGTCTAGGTGTTCCTACTTATCCCATGATGATGGGAATCAAGAAAAAAATTGTTCTAAAGAAGATCTTAGTTTATGGTATTAGAGCTTGGACCAAGAAGAAGAGAAACCCTTCCCTGTGCAGACCTCAACCTTATCCCTAAGCCCACATGAGTCCAAATCAGTGTAGGATACAAGGGTTGAAGAAGATTATTTCCAAAACTATAATGTACGCCAATGGAAAGTCATTTTGGAGCCCCAAATTATGCATTCACCGCGGATTTATCCTCCTAACGTTCCAATTCTCATTGAGGGATAATTTCCGGAGTGTCAAAATTCCATTTGGACATGATGGGGTGGAAAATAATGTGAATCATATAACTGAAATTTATGTATTGAAGTGGATGGTGTGATTATGGATGATGACTGTTGACCATTTTCGAAACATAGAATCCATATCACGTTATCCTGTAATGAGGACAAACAAATGAGCATCGACCATTAGCCATATTCACAATGTGTGAGTTGTAACAATTTTTTGTCTAAAACCTTTGAGTACGTTCACCCGTAATGATAGAAGATCCCTTTGGCCTAACATCCATTCCATCGGGGGGGGGGTGGGGGGGGGGGGGGGGTGGGGGTCCCTTTGGGTGTGAAAGGTTATGGATGCCCAAATGAAGGGGAACACGAAGCCTGAAAAAATAGTAAAAAGCATGTACATATAAAATTTGACACTCCAAATTTTGAACCAGAGTAATCTTGTACACATTAGTGAATCAACAGTGAGCATCGAGAGGAGTTCTCAACTTGAGAGTGGATGATTTCAAAGGATGAGTATAAAATAATGGGATAGAGGACTCTCTGGAGAGATAGGTACAAGGAATGGTCATTAAAAACCCACCGTGAATGAGGACATAGTCCCACACCACACCATATATTGTCACTCGATGATTCATCAACTATTGGGAGGATCTGGGGAGGAATCCCCATCCCTTAGGGAATGAAGTCCCCGAGAGTACAAGACGAAGATGGAATTGGCGAGGCACATTGTTTTCCCATGTGCCGCCAGAGTTTTCTCTTCTGGTAAGTGGTCAGCTGAGATGAAAATGAAGAAGTGGTGGCTTCAGCTTCGGAAGGCTCGGGTTGATTTAGGCATGCACAGATGATACCATGGGAATGAGTTACCATTTTTCCAGCCATCCCGTTATCATACTTTTGGGACCCACTGTTAAAAACCTTCTCCCACTCTCCCTCGGTGTGACTGCTACTATCTGGACTTACGATGATGCATATCACTTTTTTGGGGTTTTTCCAAACCCGAATATGTTGTTATCGGCCTAGTATTGATGCCGTTTTTTGAACACATATCACTACATAAGAGTGTTCCCAAGGATCTATTTATAAGGGCAGTATTTGGGGAAATTAGTGAGGTTCACCTATTCTGGCCTTATGCACTCATAAAAACACATAATTCCTCGATCCCAGACGCTTTGGAAATAGTCGAACACCTAATTCTCATTAAACATGTTGGTTTTGTTTCTTCTGTCTAGAACGGAGGCCCTTGGAACCTGACCCTGACAGGGGGCTGGAGGAACCTATCGAGGGGGTGGAGCCTATTTATCCAGCCTGGGTGGTGGCTGCGCGTTGTGTGGGGGAACCTACTAATTTTGAGGAGGACGCTGCTAGGCTAGAGGCTGTGACTGTTGTCGAGGGCCTATGTGAGGTTACATGGGTGGATTTTCTCATTATAATTCTTTCATTCTAGGGGCCTCTATCTGGACCACTATGGTGGGTTCGACTCTGGTGTCCCTTCTCGCACAAATTACAGGAGGTGTCAGACATTCCTGGTAGGCCTCTTGCAGGGCTTCTTCTAGGCATTGGTCCTGATTAGTGAAATCTCTTAATCCTCCCGGGTAGTTCTGGGTGATCAGAGAGGGAACCAGTTCCATCTTAACATTTACCACACACGTCATCAGAAATTTATCCTGATTCAGTGGCATGTCAAGGGAGTATGTAAGTCCTTTCCACTGGGAGATAAAGTCTTCAACATGTTATTCAGGACACTATTTTCACATAAAGAGGTATGCGATGCTTGTCTTCTGTGTGATGGAGATGAACTAGTAATGGAATTTTCTTTGGATGTCCTTCCAGCTGGTTATCGATCCATTGGGGAGCTGGTTGTACCATACAAACACAGGCCCCTCCAATTTCTGCACAAATCATTGGAGCATGGAGGCCTCCTGCTGTATTGGAGTCCCTAACATGGGCCCACACCTTGAGGTGATGTGGGCCAGATGTTGTGGCAGGTCCCCTGTCCCGTTGAAGGGGGAAAAGTGTGATTACAATACCCATAAGTGCCAGCATATCATCCACCCATGCTGGATATGGCTTTCTATCAGGTGGGATTGCCACCTGTCACATTTCCAACGCCTCTAGGTGGGAAATGAGTGTCACCATTGGATCATCTAGGTGGGGTTCTCTATCTTGATGGGGATCCCTAAACATGAGTGTGTTGGCAGGTTCTTAAACATCGTAAGCAGACCCAACATCTTGTAGAGCGGGTGGTGGAACGGTCCTCCGGTCGGCTAGGGTAGCCCATGATGGGTCCCTTGGATTGTCACACCGTTTGGGAGGGTTTGGCGAGACATACCTCACCCACTAGCCATAAGTTCCAGCTTCATCCCTATCTATGGGAGAAACATGATCAGGGTTACCTAGAGGCATCTCGTCGAGGGAAAGTTGTTCCTACCCCTGTTGTACTAGTCTAGAATTTTTTTCATCTAGCCATCGCTCTACAGTGCAATCAGCCACTAGGTCATCGACCAACTTCTTCTGTTCGACAAGTTGTTGGCACAATGTGGCCTTCTCAACATCCTCCTCTTACTTTTTCACTGAGGTACATGGGACAGAGTGTTTGGAAGCTCTGATGTGCTCTTTAACCTTACTGGAATTCTGGCTGAGTACTAATGTGTCGGTGGGTGTAAGGAGACCCAGTAGATTCCTCTACTAGCGAGTAACTCTTCTTGATGGGTCCAGTAGTGGGGGAACCTCGACAGGGGGTATTCCCCCATAAAAAATCTCATGTTAATCCTACTCATCCTATATGCCGGCCATGTTGACTGTGAGCCTTCCTCGGAGAATATCCTCGATATCGCCTAGCGAGTTGGGCAGCTTCTAGATTGGACTGAAGAGGAGAGTAGCATACTTCCCCCAATCATGGATTTGTGCCTGGGGGGAAGCCTCCATTATAACATTGAGGAGTACCTTGAAACTCTTAACAGATTAATTTTGGAGGGCCTTATGGCATCCTAGTTACTCGAGGATCTAGGCCACAATGAGCGCATCCAGATCAACCAGACAACATTTCTCACCAATGCCTATAAAATTGGCTTGGATCATGCGATAAACGACTTTTAGATGAAAAATGTGAAAGTACGTCACCCAGAGGGTTTGGCGGAAACCTTCAATTTCTCCTAGGGTGAGGGATTCCGACGCGCAAAAATTCAGCGCTTCCACGGGCCAAAACATTTCTGGGAAGTGGTCCACTGGAAGAATGTTCCATAATTTCCGTGGCTCGGATTCATGTTTGGGACCTTCATTATCCCACACATCAACCGGAGGCGGTAGACGAACTGGTAGTGGAACTTAGGAAAACTACTGGGGAGGCAGGCTGGCTAGTGGAGAGTACGGCGAGCGGGCTGACTGGCCACCAAATATCAGTATGTCCAATGAAGAGTGTAGTGACCTTGCCACTATTTCATGATAAGATGGGTTAACAACCGTAGTTCCTGTCTCTAGGGATAGGGCTACTGGCGATAGGCCGTGATGTTTCTCACCCACCATTGGTCCCCAAAATAGATCTATGTGATCTCTTGTCAAGGTAGAGAGCACTTCTGGTGACGATAGTGGTGAATGCACAACCATGACCTACTTGGTTGCCAGATTTTTATCCTCCTAGATATACCTGGAGAGGGAGATGAGAATATAATGAAACTCACATTCGGGGAGTACTAGGCTAATCTGCCTCGTTTCTGCCCTGTCCCTTGACTCAGATGAGTGGGGGGAATCTTCCCGCTCTGAGTCTTACTCTGATTCAAATTCCGAGAAGTGGAATGTTGTAATCCTTGTCCAGACCTTCCACGAATTTTTCTAATGCTGGAAAAAACCTACCTTCATGCCCCTACGTGGATCTTTGGGACAAGGAATATTTCTAACATGAGGTCCTTTGGCCGCACTGGTGTTGGGGAGGAGAGGGTTTCTGCCTGAGTAAGCTGGGGTTCGTGGAGCACTAGGAAATAGTTAAAAGAGGACATTGGGAGGACCTCCATTGGTAGAGATGGAGCATGTTAGACCTCCACTGGAACAGGCAGGAGTGTGGGGAGGACCTCCGTTCCTGTTTCCCATAGTGACCTTAGTATGAGGAGGGTCCTTGTATAAGTCTAGCTGAACATGGGTAGGACCTCCGTGATGGGTGCTAGTGAGGCGAGGATAGCCTTCACCCCTCTGGTTACTGAGACGAGGAGGGCCTTCAACAGCTTCTAAGATGACATGGGAATGATCCCTAGGTTAAAGAGAGACTAGAGGTGCAACGCCCCCACACCTGCGGTCGGGGGTAGGAGGAATGACTCCATACCCGATGTAGGTGGCACGGGGAGACCCTCCACGCCGAGCCTAGATGCATGGAAGGCCCACGCTCTCCGTGGTAGTGGTACGGGGAGGACCTCCATACTGGGTGACATCGATGTGGGTTAGTCTGTAGTGGCCACTGCCTATGCCGGTGACAAAGAGAGTCGACCCAAACTTCACGTGCGGTGGTTGGGGCCTCGATCCAGTTAAGGAATATAAGTTCCCATGCTCAGTGTATACAGGGAATTGGTGATATGCATCGGTGGTGGCTCGGGCCAATGTTGCCATTGATGTTGACACCCATTGGTGGACGTCCTCTTTCGCATGCGCCCGAAGCTGGCATCGGGTTGAACAGACTGGAACCAGAAGTGTTGGCATGTGGATTTCTTACTCCTCGTCATGTTAGACTAGGTGGTAGTGCTGACATGTCCAGGTGGGAGTCCTCGCTGGGAGCCCCGGGAATGGGACTCTGACTAGGCTGGCACCTACATCACCTTCCTCATCGGTGTAGGGCTGGGAGTCATCGTAGCATTCTAGGGAGAGGCTCCCAAAATGGTTATATGTTAGCATGGGGAGCAGCGGCTCCCCGTGTGAGCATGGGGGTAGAGTTCACGACGAGGCGTATACACCTCCAAATCCAGGATGTACATATCCCTCATAGGGATGATCCCATCCTCCATGAAATGGAGCACGGGTTCATTGATTATCCTCCCCTGAATAACCTCGAACAGGGCGATGGGGCATGGGGGACCCATGACCATGGGTGTAGAGGCCATTGGGGAAGATGTAGGGCCACATGGGACTACCATCTTAGCACTGCCCCTGCCCCTACATTGGTGGGTAGGCGGTGATCGCATTTCGGGTGTAGCAACATGATTCTTGAAGGGCAGGGAGATTGATTTGTCAGTGCTGAAAGAAAAAGGAATCGACGTCCAATGCCCCAGTGACATCCCATCTTCCATGACCGGTAAGAGGGGTCCCCACAAACAACATCCCAAAACGTGATGTCCAATTTTTTTCTTCCCCAACTTCTAGTGAGATTCAGGTGAGGCCGTCTATTTGCTTGAATGGACCCAGCACCAGATAACTTGATCCAATGACCTGATATTCCATTGGTTCCTCGAACATTACTATTCTCTTTATTGAGGATAAAACCTTCACATTGAGTTCACCATTTCTATTTTCAAGGATTTCGTTGGGGCACACGCGTCCGTCTAATTTTGGGGATAGTGGCACTTTTTTTTGCCAAGCATTCCCGATTTTCAAAGGCAAGCGACATACGTTATTTGTTCAAGGTTTTTTAATCCTTGATTGAAACGGGATGATGAGATGTTGGTTCTTCCTTCTTTGGATTCCTCCTCAGAACTCATCGCCTAGTCCAGGTCACCCTTATTGATTTAATAAGTTATTCGTGAAATTCTTCCTAGTTCCATATCTTCATGGAAGCTGACAAATTAAATTTCTTATATCAAAAAATTCAAAGGGGTCAAGTCAGGGCTTCAACATTCGGTCAGGGGAGTAGTCACGTTGGATATCACAAGCGTGTCTGGATGCTGGAACCCTGGCACGTCTGTCTGCATTCCCTTATTATAGATCTTCTCGAGGGCTTGGAATCTCGTGTTGAATACATGGAATTATATGCCATAGAAATATATATGGGATTTTCCTCATCTTCCTATGATTAACACGGGGTATGCCACATGTTTAATGTCCAGCGTAGATGGATCAGACTGATCAAAACACTGACAAGAGTGGATCAAATGAGTGTACATCCTGATGGACACACTCATGTTGGGGATAACATGTGGTTAGATTCCTGATTCTTGTTAAGGTGAATGAGTAATGAGGTGGCATGATCCCATCGAGATGTGGCAGCCCTGTTAAGAATCAGGATGGATGATGGATTGTTGAGTGAAGTGGATAGTGAATGGGATGGAGACGCCATGAGGATGAAAATGATTTTTGGTTTTAGACTCAATGAACCATCCTACACATCCATGTGGCAGATAATAATGTTCCAAGTAATTCATACGACAATGACTTACCACTAATTGGGGATTTGAACGGCTTACCGCTGGATGGGGTCACAACGGCTTACCGCTGTGTAGGGACCTCAACAGCTTACCGCTAAATGGGTTTACAATATCATACCGCTGGATGGGGTCGAACCTCATGCAAGCTTCCTACATACCCTATCTAGGAGATAAGATCATACATGCATAGTTTCTATGGTGGGAAACGACGTGAAGGGGGTCGGAGTGACCGATTTTTGGGCTTGAACCTTAGGGAACATTCTACGTACCCCACCATTGAATGGATGAAAGACCACGTAGTACATATGGGGTGAGGGACTTAAACTCTGGGATACCTGAGGAGTTGGTGAACCAACATGAATGGGGTTAGAATGATCGATTTTTGGGCTTGAACCTCAGGGAGGCTTCTTACATGCATTGCATTGGCAACGATCAAAGATCTCGTTGTTCATATGGGGGCATTGGGTACTGACGTGAAAGTGGTCGGGACCAATGGTTGTTGGTATTGAACCTCATAGAATATTTCTATGTACCTTGCCTTGGCAAAGATCAAAGTCCATGTAGTTCAGGTATGGTTGTGGGGCATACAATCTAGGCTCCCCCGGGGTGTTGGCGAACCGACGTGAAGATAGTCAGACCGACTGGGAGTTGGGATTAAACCTCAGGGTGGCTTCCTATGTACCTCATCATAGCAAGGATAAAAGACAATGTAGTTCATAAGGGGGTGTTGGAATTACACTCTAAGCAGACCAAGGTGTATGTAATGGTTGATACTTGCTCTAAGCCCACGTGAGTCATGCTCGGTGTGAGAAACAAGAGACACCATAGACCAGACAATCATGTCGCAAAAAGAGCGTCCATGGGATGTGGAGTGGGGAAAACACATTGTTAGAGGCCCAATGAGTAAACAGGGGCTTACGCATGGTAAACAACCCTATGTTGTTGGGACTTACTCTAGGATGGAGGCCTGGTGGTGACAAAGCCCAACAGAAGAGGGATTTGGCACCAAATAATAGATGGGAAAGGATACTACCTCAGGAAAAAATGCTAGTGGCTTACAAAAGGGAGGTTTCCCTTTACCCACGTGCAATGCACAAGGCGAAGTCACAGATTAACATCATGTTCCGAGAATGATGGCGAATTTCAATTTAACATCCTGATGTTTGGATGAAGTGAGGTGCGCTTCGCACCACTATGACATACAAAACTGTCACTCGCTACACCTTGGTGAAGCGAAGGGATATCTAACACCATAAAAAATAGGGGGTCAGGGCGACCGGTTGTTGGGCTTGAAACTCAGTAAGGCTTCCTACATTGCCTTCCTTGGCAAGGATCAAAGGCCATGTAGTTCATATGGGGTGTGGGACTTACACTCTAGGCTTCCTGAGGTGTTGGTGAACTGACGTGAATAGGGTCGGAACAACAGGGTGTTGTGCTTGAACCTCAAGGAGGCTTCCTACATACCTCGCCTTGGTAAGGATCTAAGACCTCATAGTTCATTTGTGTGTCTTCGTGCACCAACGTGAAAGTGGTCAGGACCAATGATTGTTGGGATTGAACCTCTGGGAGGATTCCGATGTACCTCTCCATGGAAAAGATCAAAGTCCACATTGTTCAGGTATGGTTGTGGGGCTTACACTCTAGGCTTCTCGGGGTGTTGGGGAACCGACGTGAAGATGGATGGAATAAATGGTTGTTAGTCTTGACCCTTAGGGAGGCTTCCTACATACCTCACCTTGGAAAGCATAAAAGTCCTCCTAGATCATAAGGGGGTGTGGGTATTACACTCTAGGCTGCCAAAGGTGTATGTCATGGTCGATTCTTTCTCTATGCCAAGGTGAGTCATGCTCGGTGTGAGAAACAAGAGACATCAAAGACCTGACGATCACATCGCGAAAGGTATGCATGTGGGAAGTATAGTGGGGAACATGTGTGGTTAGTGGCCAAAAGGAAAAACAGGGGCTTAAATGTTTTGAGTAGCCTGAAAAGGTTGGGACTTAGTCCAGGATAGAGTCCCAGTGGCGACAAACCTACTAGGAGAGGTATTTGGCACCGAAGAAAGGAGGGGAAAGGATGCTACCTATGGCAAGAAAAGATAAGGGCTTACACTAGGGTGGTTTCCATTTCCCCATGCTCAAGGCATGAGGTGAGGTCACAGTTTTCTGTCATGTGCTGAGGACGATGGTGCTTGGAATTTTAACATCATATAGCTTGAACGAAGGTATGTACGCTCTACACCCCTAGGACTTATATAACCGGCACCCGTTACACCTTAGTGAAGTGAAAGGATATGCAATGTCGTGTTTATGGGGTGTTATGGAGAGAACCATAGGGGGTGTCCACATTAGAGTGGCTATCAGAAGTATCAAAATTTGTTAGTGTGCCTATATGGTGAAGCATGAGGTGAAGAAATGCAATGGGAAGTATCATCTAATGGACTTTGAAATTGCATCATGAAAAACTAAAGGTCCGCATGGGAAATGGAGTTGTAGAGAAAAGGGGTTCACATGTTGATGCTTTGTGAAGCTATGGTGCCCCATGAAGTGGAGGGACTCTACGACGGGATATTCATCACGAAATGCAATCTCCTAGGCTAGGGATATGGTGTAGGTGAATATGAGAGGAGCTTCCTGAAGATTAAAGGGATTCGTGATGTAATGCCTCATGATGTAAGGGTTCCTTGCAAAGTATAGCATGGTGAAGAAATTTGATTCGCGAGGCATAGTGTCCTAGCCTTGTCACATAGTTTACATGTTCATGGAGGGTGCTTCACAAAGTGTAAGTGCTCCACGAAGACCCGAGTCACCTTGGGGATCTCCTTCTTTCGTGAAGACCTCTAGGAATTGCGAAAGGCATCCCTCTCAGAAGAGGGGCCCAATTAAGGCCATGGGGGAGTTACTTCACGGAGCAAAAGGGTCTTGATGATCTTGTTTTTTTAAAAAGATGGTAGTGCTTCGTGATTCGGGAGCTTGGAAAGAGAATGGTCGTATAGTCTTTCCCCCATGCTCGAGGGGAGCTGGGTATTTGTAGGCAAGATGCACTACAAAGTAGGATTCGCACGACACAAAGATGAAATTTGCTTCCTGGCAGGTCCTGAACATCAGATGGGCTCACGGAGCAGTCCCACCTCCTTGCATCGTGGCATGTCTTCATGGTGGGTTGCGAACATCAAAGGGGATAGTGGATTTGTCCCCTCTCATGGCTTTGTGGTGCGTCTTCGCGGAGGGTCGCGAACATCAAAGGGGATCGCGGTGTTGTCCCGCCACCATGCTTCACGGTGGATCTCATATGAGATCTTTGGCATCAGTCATAGGGCTCCAAGAGCATCGCAATCCGTCTTCATGAGGCAGTCCCTAATGCATTCAGGATGTTTAGTTCACCCCTAATTTTGGCATCAATAATACCCTACAACATAAGTTACCTGATACATGAAATATGGGTTTATCCATGAATTAATACACATGGTTGTTATGTAGAGACGTGATATGTGGTCTCTGTTTTATGGCTTGATATGCAGATTAAGTCGAG
Organism: Viscum album; assembly: GCA_963277665.1. NCBI lineage: Eukaryota > Viridiplantae > Streptophyta > Magnoliopsida > Santalales > Viscaceae > Viscum > Viscum album. The sequence continues at coordinate 1,145,201,338 of OY728138.1, forward strand.
AGGAATGATATGTGGTTGCTTCCATAAATGGTGGGTATAGAAGAGGTGTAAGAAAATAATGCCTTATTATTATGTGAGAGAAGAAAATAAGTTGGAAATTGGTTACAAAGAACATTTATCTACATCATTATTATACTACATTCTACTATTGGATGTGTTATTTGGTGATGGATGTATGGTGTGGATGGTGGAATAGTTTACATTTTTTTTGACAGTTAGTTCTAAAATGTTATCTTCAGGGAATTTGTATGATCTAATCGCATTTTTATAAGAGTTATTTTTCATAAACATTTTGTCTGTACATGTTATGGTCACCCAAGGCATATATAAACTCTTTGTATGACTCTATGTGAAATTTTTTTATCGTATTAGAAATTACTATCACCATTATTGGGGTTTTTCGGTCATTTCCAAAGGATTTTACTTAATTTGTCTATGTCTCAATCCTTGGACAAATTTGTATCAATTTTACATTCATTAATATGGTATAATTCCTTTAGGGGATTTTCTTTTATTATTTTTACATAAATTTGGACTATTTTGTGGTTTTAGGTTTTCATCATTGTATTTCTTTTTAATACCTTTTATTCGAGTGTTCTATACCCTCATCAATAGTTTCTATCCTAGGGCATACCAAAGGTGAAACTTAAGGGTCACTTTATATTTCTACTTCGTGCCTAAGAGTTTTATCAAAGGGGAGGGTGGCAAATTATCATCAAATGTTTAAGATGATTAACAATATACACTGATAAAAAACCTATTATAGGAGGGATAAATTAACTCTATTTCAATTGGTGAGTGTAAGAAAATATTCATCACCAAATATCTTTTTGAAAATATTTCGATAAAATTATAATAATAAATCCATGGGTTAATGAAAAAAATACGATTTCATAATTGGGTTATAAAAATAATTTTTTAGGATTTATTTACACAACTCTACTATGATTATTAATCCACAAAAGAAATTATTCCATTAATTTATAAAATATATGTATATGGAAGGAATTAATATCTATGGAATTTTATATTGGGGGAGAAATTTTTTGATGTTCACATGATGATGATGTTGTAAATTAAAAGTCTCATTATTTTTTTAGTTAATGGTATATGATAGGAAAATAGGAATTTTTGGGAATATTAAATAAAAATATTTATATAGGAAAAACATTAAAATATCTACATGTCGAATGTGTGGAAAAATAATCCCCTACAATTTATACGAAGGAAATAGAAAATGATTCAAGTGTGGTATAGTGGGATTTGAAGATATTTATTTTTTAAATATATAAAGATTCTAGTTAATATAACAGAGAAGGAGAATGTTTAATCTAATTATTCAACCATACAAAAATTATTCAAATATAATGAATTTGTATAGTATAAAAATATATTATAAGATCAAATTCATAATGAAAAAAAAAACAATTTAGACTTCCCCTAATTCCAAGGAACCATATAAGAACATGTGATATTACAAATACCAATGGAGATAATAATAATTAACCAGTTAATAGTACACGTATTTCATCTGTATGTTTCTTTTAGGTATGATCACTTACTTATTTTATTTTCATCATCCTTTTGTTGATAGTTTATTATTTGGAGTTGATTTTCATTATGGGGGGGGGGTGTTATAGTCTCTCATGGTTTCATTAAATAACGGGTCTGAACCTATCACTATAAAATCTAAATGTGGTCTACTAGATGGGTGGTGGGATATATCGGCTAGTCAGAGATATGACTGGGTTATCCTAGTCTATGTGAGGATAATCGTTTCTCCTATGACTAGCCACCAGTTAACTGATGGAACAGATAGAATGAATGGATTATTAGATCAATAATTGTTCATCTAGTAAGCCACCAACATATAGCATATATCCTACCATACGACTATTAATGAGTCACTAGCTATATAGTGACACCTTTCTGGCCATGACAAGAATGGTAAATATTATATTTCTTCCATGAATCCTTCATTTTATTTCTTCATCCTCCACCCTTAACCCAAAAGGAAAATATCCTAACCATGGGGCACTATATAGATGTTGTTTTCCCTACCAACATAAATCCTTTTTATATTGATATGATGATCGATGTTGTGAGAATTTTTTATTGGGTTTATCTCTGATTATTTCATATAAAATATTTTACATTATATTCAACTTTTTTATTTCATTGGATCATTCATGAAAACCTTAAGAATTCATTGGATCATTTTTTAAAAATGGAAATTGTGAATAAAGAGTTATTCATATTAATTCATTGTGTCTTTTATCCCTCTAACAAGGGTAATCATTTTTATAGATAATTTTAAAATGATTTGAGGTATGGTATATCATGAAATGGATCAATTATATGAAAATTTCATTCATTATCGATTAAATTTATTCCTAAAAAGGTTTGAAATAATTTTTTTGTTACATTATGTAGAAATTTAATTGAAATTGTTTTGAAGGAATGATTTTAGAGGTATAGTTGTATAATTTAAATTTCTATGAAATGGAATTGAAAGTATGTTTTATATATTTGAATTTTTTATGATTATGTATATCAAATAATCAGTTGGAATATTTTTTATTAGAAAAATTTTAATCCAAAATGTAATCATGGAAGATGTAGGAATCCATCCTCAAGGATAAACTTCCTATCAACTAGGCCAATTATTCTAGGTTAATGTGCATAGAAAGTGTCATATGTTGTGGTAGGATCCAATCTTAGGGGAGAACCCTAACCCGTAGGGAAATTGTTCTAGGGTAATGTATGTACTAGTTTTCATATTGATCTATGATATTGAATGATGATCCTCACTGACCAAGACCTATTTTTTAATGAATGAAATTTTCTATTATTTATATGCATTGAAATGAATATATTATATGTTATGAAAATTATGTTAAAATTGAATTGAATGTGATGTTTGGAATATTTTAAAAAGGAATATTTTTCAGTGTGTCATGTGAAACTAAAAAAATTACATCATAGGAATTTAAATTATTTAATTGAGAATAAATATATTATTTTATAAAGTTATATCATTAGAATATTTTTTAGATACTATTTGTAATGTTTTACTCAAAAAAATATACTCATTTGGGGTTATGTAGATGTTGTGTTATATGATGGAGGTAAAGGTTGATCATTGTTTGGTGGTAGTGGGTTTTTCAACAACATTTCAGATGACAGAGGTGTATATTGGTCACCTAGTGTTGGTTTTCTAATATTATTTTTTTAATTTTGTTTGGAATTTGGATTTTGTAACCATTATTTTATTAACTTGGTCTCTTTTATACTACGGACATTAACCAGCATATCACCACTATATTCAGTCATATTTAACTTTTCAATATTCTATTGTTGAAAAAACATTCCCAAAGATAATTCTTGATGAATATATATATATTTTAATCCCATTTGGATCAATAACACGCTTTATAATGTGCGATGATTTTATTAGTTTCTATATAGTTGGTTATATAAGTCGGTTCATATAAATTTTGTATCAAATGGATGTTTATATATTCCCACAATCATTAAGAATCTTGAGATGTCTTCGCAGACATGAGATTGGAATATTTGGACATAAATTTTAGTTTTTGAGTGAGAACCTATGATTATTTCACATTGATGAGACTCATGTTACCATTTTTTATTAGGAAATATGTCTTTTATTATTAGGGTGATTTAATCATAAATTTTTTTCATGTTTCAATATAATTGTTGTTAATTTTTGTTGCTATATGATATTATTGAATCAAGGGAATTTGGTTCTTGTGATGATTCATTTGAAAAATGCAGTACCATAACCACATGGAATAATTTCATTGAATTATCAAAATGGATATTTTTGAAAAAAATATGTAGATACCCCTACCCCCCAATTTATCTTAATGTCATTGATTATAATGTTCACATAGATAATATATATACCAAGTACCAACACCCTCCCACAATTCGGATGGGGAGTTCAGACATTGATGACCTGTGGATAGGAATCAATTCAAAGAGTATGTTTCTTGAAGAAACCATCATTAAAAAGGGATAATTATACCTTTGAGGTATAATAATAGTTAATAATTATTGAAATAATATTCTAATATCAATATATATTCATTTTTTTCATGGTGAGGTGGGTTGTGTAACTTGTTGTTGGAGAGAGTAGAAGGTGGTGGTAGTGACTTTAATTTCCAAATATGTATTAACAATATGAGTGGGAATAATTCAATCATATTCTCATTAAAAAATTCAAACAAGATTATACAGATTAACAAAAATTCATATAGTTTCTCAACGTTGATCAAGGTAATACAACAATTATGGTTTACATTAACCAGTTCTATGAGATCTCAATGTTTTCACATAATCTAGGTATAATGATAAGGCGAAGTCTCATAGAATTTAGTTGGATATTAAACATGATATTTAATAATAGGTTATTATGATAAAACATTCACCCAAATATGAGGAGACATATAGGGCGTCACTGGTGAAGAATGACCTTATAGAAAATTTAGGGATTTGTGGAGGTCCTCCAATCTCTTGGGGTAGATTCATCGGCTCTTTAAAGGATATGAGGTAGAACATAGTGTTTATAATAAGATATTATTGTGTCATTTCTCAAAATATTTAAATATTTACATCAGCATCATATAGTGTCCATACTGGTTACCAGGGTGCCTAAATAGGACACAAAATGAACGGTTTCATTATTCCTCCAATGATCTACAAATCGTTTGGATATTATGGACACTTGGAGAAGACATTTCAGGGTAGTTATTTTTCATCACACTAATAAATATTGAATTAAAATTATAGGATATACCATTCAGTCAGATGCTTTATAGAAAATAGGGTTTCATCCATAGTCCACCAAATTGAAGTAGTTACATATAGTGGAATAGCCCATAATTGGATTTGTGTTATCCTATAAAATGATAGGCACCAATTCTACTGATGTCACCATATAGAATACATTATTTTAGTTGTTTCTACGACTACTTCATGTTTCCTTGTTTTTTGGCCATTCAAAATATCCAATGGAACTCATTCCATTCATTTTAGAGTTTTTGATGCCCTTATGAAATATAAAAGATAAATTTTTTGATGCCACACATTTTCTTTTCTTACCCATGACATTGATTATGTTTTGATTTCAAGGTTATGAACATGAATCTAATTTACGGTATTATGATGGATTTGTTGATTTTTTACAATGAAAATAATATATTTTTACCATCACTAGGTATCATTTTCTACTCTTGATGGAAACTATTTTGAGTTTCAAAAATAATGGGATCCGAGATTTGGTTTATTTGTAAATAATCTATTATATATTGGTAATTTTTGGTATTCATATATGGTTCAAATGTTATAAGTATCATTATATTTTAAGATTCATCTAGAAATTCATTATTTTCCAAAAATAACATTATTTGAATTTTCTTGTTTTTTTAGATTTCAATGTATTTATTGATTTATTTAGTGTAGGTAACTCAATAAAAATCGAGTTAGCATAAGTCTCAAATTGAGTTGATGGAATTAAAAATTATGTTATTTTATTTGAGATACAAGTAATTTATATACAATAGTGTGTCATAATTTGAATATCCTATGATCTTTTATAAGAAGGTGATTGAAGTCTCCACCTATGTATTGATTTTTTGAAACTCAATCATGTAACAATGAATAAAATTAATCTCTTCCATAATATAGATGTTTTATTTGATCAATTGAAAATGTAAAAGTGGTTCTAATGGATTGATCTATGGTCTCTTTTCCACCATCTCAGAGTCATGAAGTTAAATATTTTGAAGACCACCTTTAAGAGCATGTTTGTCCATTTAACATATCATAGGATTTTTGGCACAAATTAATGATAATATAGTCTTCATGGAATTTATTAAGTTCAATTTCTACATTTATCCTCAAAAATGGTTTGTGGTGTATTCAGTTGAATCTATGATATAATAAATGATTAAATTAGATCATTTTCATCAATATGGATATATTTTGGGGATCCTAAGGGGTTACCAATTGTGTAAAAAATATCAAGATTTCAATTCTATATCTAAGAAATTATTTATGTGGGACGTGTTATCTTAGAAGATTATATTTTATATGATCATGATAAGGATATGGATGTCATGTAATTAAAGGAGACATAAAATAACATTTACATTCAAATATTCTTGTCGTTGGAAGGTTATTATCGGCATTTCAAAATGAATTTCTCAAAAATAAAATCTTCATCATTAAATGTTCCCACTATAATAATTATAGAGTTATTGTGGGATTAAATGCGTTTGGAATCATTCAGTAGACTGAAACTCCCTTTGAAAAAAATAGTAGTCGTGAATCTATTAGGGGATTCATAGGGCTATGTGGTTTATTTTAAATCATCTAGTTTAGTTCTAGGCTTCCCACTGATTAAAAAATATCATGCAGTATCTTCTTTCTCATTCCAACTATGATCTCATTAAAGGAATTATCCCTATAATGATTTTGAACTCCTAGAAATTGTGTATGCCATAAAAAATTATTGACACTATCAATTCAGAGAGAATAATATCATCTACTCTAATAATAGTTTTTTCGTGTACATATTCACTATATTAACCCCGATATTTATTACACACATAAAAATGATTTATTACATAAACATGCACTTATGACACTTCTGAGGATTGAGAGGTCTAGTCTCTTTGTAATATAGGAAAAGTACATAACAACAAAGAACATAAAACTGAACATCATTACTGAAAACCTAGTTTACATGAACTCAACATTCTTTTGTATGTATCATTGAATGGGATAACCAGATGAAATGAGTAAGAAAAGGGTGATTTATAAAGCCCAATAAGAAAGTAAAAAAGGCATAACATGAATAATACAGTACATGTTAGGTAATAGGAATATCAATGGAGCATAAGAAAAACATGAACCTAAAATCATGATATATAATAATTATCATAACATGGAAATGTAGAATTAACATTTAACTTGATATTAGCATTATCCAAGTCTCATTGCACATGTATTAAGTGTAAACACTCATTTCCCTTCCCCACAATCCATATTTTAGTATTTTCTAATAATAATTTTAAAGGGTAAGTGTAGACCCTCACAAAACCACCAGATTCAACTCATCACCAGAATTACACAGGAACTACATCATGCAACATACAAATTTAAATCAAAACAATAAAACCAACCCCAATCTGTACTGCCATTACCACCTTAAAAAACTAAACAGTCAAAATTCAAAAAAAAAAACCCATCATTCATACTCCTACCTCGAGATCACAATAGATCCACCTCGAGTTGTGTAAATATTGATTCATTCTCCTCCCTCGATACATCCAAACTTCTTTTTCATAATTTCTTCTTGGAACCAACACCTTCATCATCGCAGTAGTAATTGCTAGGGAATCCATTACGATTGTTGTGGTCCTCCACACTCAACACTGACGTCCAATTCATCGACATATTCAACCAAAATCACCCTCACCTTCAATATCCACTCCACACACTTCATATTAAAACAGATCACTAGACGCATCACTAGAATACCTAAAAATAATAGAGTGGAACATCCCTAATTATGAAATAATCCAATGATAGAAATTTCCAGTCTCAGTTTTTTAGATGCACATCTTCATGCACGAACACATCCCAAAGTATCCTCAAGAATCAAACTCATCCATCCTACCATGGTGGGTGTGAAGAACAAGGAAACCAGAGTAGAGCACATGTGACGTGGCCTCCTGCAAGCTAGACTATGAAGCCATAACCAACAACCAACCATATCCTATGAAGATGATTTCACCATGAGACACCGAACCACTCGAACTCACATCCCATATCCCCGGGGAGACCACCGCGCAATCAACCATAGAAAGAGTGGAGGAGACCAGGTGTCAGAGAAAAGAAATGAACGGCCGAAATCCTCAATGAAACAAAACTTCGACACACAAATATAAACCAATGAATGAATGATGAAAACATTGAAAGATAAAACGAGCTCGATGGAAACCCTAAAACAAATCCGGGATTAAAATCCTAAAAGATCCTAAAGATATGAAAAATCAAGTGAGGAGGTCACCATGATGAAAATTGAAGAACATGAGAGAACAAACTTGGTGTGAAGACTCGATGAGTGAGAAACCTCAAGGGAGAGGTAGAGAAGAGAACCCGAAGAGAGGCGATGCCAGAGTGATTTAGGAAGGTCGGGCATCGCCGGGAATGAAGAAAAACCCCTAAGTGGGAGAGGAAAAACTGGGAGCCCGATGGTAGACACCAGGAAAGTGATGCACCATTGAGATGAGTCATTTGACATAAATTATAATGAATAAACCCTCATTTCCTTTGATGTATCATGATACTAATCTTTACCCAATGCATTGGAGCACTATCGGGGCACACCCTTGTTAATCTGTTCATTTCATGCATAAGTGTGCCACATAGATCATACAACATGGATTCATTAAACATCATAATTTATTCTATTATAATTAATGTTGAATTAATACAAGAAACTCCATTATACATAACTAAATGTTTATAAATGTGAATATTATTTATAGAGAAATGGGTATGGAATTCACTACACAATGACTTTGGCTTTGAAAATCGATGTGCATTTCCAGCAACATAATGACATGACATAAGAATTCATCAAAATTGGATAATGAGAGATTAATGGGTATGTAATAATATTTACATGAACTATAATGTAAGGGGGTCATATATATACATTTTCCAACATATTTAATATAACTTATAAGCATAATATAAAATAATTTCTTCAATATAAATGAGAAGAGATAAATTCCTTAAAAAATTTGGGAATGTAAACATGCATGAATTGGAGGACATAATGAGAGATAAAGAGGTCTAAAATCAACGAAACATATCATTGAATGTACGTAAGATTTTATAAATCATAAACCAAAATTTTTAATTGAAAAAAATATGGTATAACAATATAAATTAATTTAGACTAAATGATGAAGGATGAAATCCCTTACTAAGAGGTGTGATCTTAAAGGTTTGGTAGAGGCTTGAGAGAGGCTCCTTGGGAGATTGGGGAACCCTGAGAGGATATTAGAGAGAGGATAACAATGTAGGGACGTTCTCCAAGGGTTTTGAGTGAAGAGTAATTGGAGATTGAGTTGGATTATATTGAGAAGGGTATTGAATTCTTTATTATTTTGGTTTTGGACAGTACAAATTAAACTAATAAAAAAACCATCATGTTGTTTCTTCCCAAGGTTTTTTCCAATGGGGAGTGAAAGATGAAATTTTATAAGGCCATTTTCCAAACATATTAAAATATTATTTTTTCTTTTGTGGAGGTGTGTAACACTCTTAAGGAAATAATTTTAAAAGTTAAAATGATTTATATGTCATGGAGGGTCCACTAAAGCCATAAAAATAATAAATCAAATGTAATATAACATTAATTTAAATTTAAAACATATATTTTCCGAACATGCTTTCAATAGTATTTTATTACAACACTATTGGGTCATTATGATGTAATAGAACACATTGTATATTTAAATGGTAATTAATTTTTAACTAAAAAATCTGTTGTCTTAGAAAATTATGAAAAATTCACTATTGTATAATTTCAATGTCCAAATTATAGAAAAAATATTAATTTTTTCTAATTAATATTCTAGATATGTGAATTTTTAATTTTAAAATAAAAATCTATATTTATAAAAAATTCATGCGTTTTGACAAAAACAACTTTCTATCCTTAAAAAATAATAAAAATTGTATTCATAAAAATTATATGGTCCTTTATATTTAATAAAAATTAATTTAGAAATATTAATTTATTAAATTATTATTTAATTACAAAATCCATTAATTCATCAAAATATATTTTTTAATTGAATATTAACTTAAAATGCTATTTTTTATTTAAACACTATTTTAAAATTAACAATAAAAAAATGTATATTCTTTATTCAATAAAAACAATTATGCATATAATCATAGTGCATGGTTATGGAAACATAATTCCTTGTAACACCCAAAGAAGACAAATGGGTAAGGTGTGTGATGGTGATAGACTCTTGGGGAGTCTCATATAACATCACTCGAGTAGTCATATCTATTAACATTAACTTCATCCATATACGGTTCTGTTCAATATTAAGAGGTTGAAGCTCATCTTGGTTATGGTCTAGAGCGAAGACCAATGATTCTACCTTCTTTCCAAGCTCCGAAAAATGGGCTTTGTATAGAGAAATTCTACTGGAAAAGGAAATCACTTTCTTTATCTTCGTAAATTGGATTTTTTAAATCCCTATGTTTATACTATTCTTTTTTTCACTATTCAATGAATATATTAGAGAAGGATACAATTTATATTGGTATTTTAAAATCCAAATATATAAAATAAGAATTTTAAAATGTTTTATAATCATTTTACATAATAATAAATTTAATTATATCAAGAGGAATTTTAATTAATAAATGTTTGGGTCATCACAATCTTCCCCCATTAAGAAATTTCACCCTCAAAATTTCTTTCCCACACTATATAAGTGAGGGTAACTCGACTTCATCACATTCTTTGATTCCCATGTTACACCTTTAAACTTGTGGTTTCACAACAACACCATGAAAAGGGGAATTGTATTATTTTATAGAACGGATTTCCTCTAATTTAATATCTTCAAAAGCTTCTCTTAATAAGGGAAGTCATTATCCAATGGTACCACCATTGTATTTAGTACACATGAAGGATCAAGTATGTAATTACACAAGAGTTATACATGGAATACATCATGTACTTGAGATAGGTTTGGTGGGAGTTCTAGTCAATAAGATATATCTCCAATGCGATCAAGGATTTCCAAAAGTCGGATGTACATTGTTCTATGATTTACCTTTTTCCCAAATCTCATAACACTCTTCCATAGTGATATATTGAGGAATAACATGTCTCTAGAATTGAACTCTTGGTCATGTCAATGATTATCAGCAAAGCTCATTTGTCGACTTTGAGTAGAATTAATGTACTTCTGGATGGTCTTAACCTTATCCACCATTTCATCAACTATTCATGGACATAGGATTTTTACTCCCCAACATCATCCCAACATGTTATTGTTCTGCTCCTCTTACTATAAATGGAATCATAAGGGTCCATTAGGATGCTTGAGTGGAAACTGTTATTGTAAGAGACCTCAACCAGCGGAAGATGTTGATCCCATCATCCTTTGAAGTCCATTGAACATTCAATCAACATGTCATCATGTGTTTGGATAGTCTGGTTATATTGGCCATTAGTTTGGGGATGACAAGACGTATTGGTGTTCATATCATAATTCAGATCATGTTGAAGACTCATCTAGAACATGGAGGTGAATCTTGGATCCTGATATGATATAATAGATATTTGTACTCCATGCATCCCTACCACATCACAGATATATATCTGTTTCAATTGATCTAATGAGAAATCCTCTCATATTTCAAAGAAGTTTGAAATCTATGTAATATTATCCACAATAACCAAGATATCATTGTTTCTTTTGAAATTATTTGGAAGTCCTTTGGCAATGTCCATTATTATGTTCTCACATTTCCATTTTGGTATGGGTAATGGTTGCATCATTCCCTTTGAATTGTTTTTCTTATCCATCATTTTCTGACATACCAGGCACTTTGATGTATACTCTGCATTCTTATTCTTCATGTTATATCACTGATAACGTTCTCAGAGATCTCGATACATCTTTCTATTTCCTCAGGGAAGGGAGAAATTTAAACTTTGTGCATCATCCAAAAGATTATTCTTTAATACTGTATGTTATGGAACATACATTCTTATCCAAAATATCATAATTACATCTTCATCTACATTAAACTTTGAGGATTTCTCTTTTCTGATAGTTTCCACTTTCTTCTAAATTCCCACATCGTTCTTTTGAGAATATTTTAACATTTCCAAAATATGCGTTTGATCAATAATTTGTGAAAGGATTGATGATGTTCACTTATTTATGATTCTCATGTCCATATTCATCAAATCTAAGAATATTAGATCATTTTCAATTTTCATTAATGATATAATCATTTGGGTCCTTCCAACTTATAGCATCCACTACCTTGTTTTCATTTCCTAGGTGGTAATGGATTGAGAAGTTATAGTCTTTGATCAGCTCTAACTATCTGCATTGGTGCCTGTTCAAATATTTCTATCTGAATATATATTTCAGGATTTTGTGATCCATATATTTATATCACACTCCTACCCAAATAGTTAATGTTTCCAAAATTATAAATTGAAGATTACTACAACAAACACCAGATCACGTGTTAGATATTTTTTCTCATGAAATTTCAATTTCATTGAAGCATAGGAAATGACTTTGTCATTTTTCATCAACACACAACCCATATCGTTCTTCGATGCATCACTAAATACCAAAAAATGTTCTCCACATGTGGGTAGTGTGAGCATAAGTGCGGTGATAAGCCTCCGTTTCAACACCTTGAAGACAAATTCACATTCACCACTCCCAAAAAACATTACTCCCTTATGTGTTAGCTTAGTAAGAGGGTTGGAACTGTAGATACCCAAAGGTTGACGTACATTTACATCACATTAATTTTACAGAATACTTAATACCTAAAAAAACAGACACATAAGGATCATAATAGTTTAGTGTCTTTGGAAACTTGGAATATAAACTTCTAACCAAGTTGAATGATCTTCAACAACTCCCATAATGATCTTCCCCTTTTTTTTCCTTACCTAAAACCTTTCTTTATTTCCTCGGGAAAATAAAACATAAAAAGGGTGAGCTCAAGTGCTCAGTAAGGGAAAACAAAGAGAACATAAAACAATCCTTAAACATTTGAAAGCAAAAACTTGAACATGAAATTTAAACATCAAAATCCTGAGCAAAGACATAAATCGTGGAAGTACATAAGGCATATATCATAATGGAACATAAACCATGATAAAATATAATTGGAATAAAACATTTAATTGTGGAAACCATTCAGCACATGTTATGATTTCCATAGTAGCCAAGGCATTGATGCCAAGACCATCTTAGTGGAAAAAGTGCCTTTCTGAATCGAGTTCACTCCTCGTTTCAGTCCTGTAACACTGAACCAGATTAACTTACCTTTCCATCCATGTCTATATCATGATATATAAATCATTACCCAATGCTTTGGAGAGAGGTATAGGTCCCACCCATCTCATAATGATATCATTCTTACATATTCCACAACATAAACATAAATCATTCATCATAACCCAAAGAATAAAAATGGGTCTCATAAACATCATCCCATCATAACATAATCCATATAAAACAAATGGATATAATTTCATTATAAAAAAATGGAAACCATGTAAATCATAGAGACATTATACTTGAAACATACACAAATGAAATAACGTTATCTTAGATGGAAAGTGGTTTTGATAAAACACTTTAAACGAATTCTTGAAGAAAATATCCTTTCTTCTTCAAAATCATTTTCTTTCCACAAAATGTCATGCAATTATAAAAGAAAAGGATTTTGTTGAAAATAGTTAGGAAATATTTTGGAGGAAGATTCATGAAAATAAGGCTTTTATAAAATCATAAAAAATTATTTCATGTTGTATAAGTTAAAAATGACATTCTTCTCGTACTTTGGCCGAAAAAGTCAACAAGTACCTCGTACGGAAAACGAAAAAAGATTACGTTCATATATTTTACTAAAAACTGAATGAAGGGTAAAATTGGATTTAATAAATTGTAGGAGGATAGAAATAATATTAAATATTGAAGAAACATGGATGTGGATGATAAAATACACCCTAGTAAATACCAAAGTATAAACAATCTCGGATAAAAATGAGATTGTGAGATTTTCCCTTACCTTATGTTCGATATGCTCCGTATGTATCCAAAACTCCTGTATAATGATTTAAATAATGTCATTGACTTATTAAAGAATCATATTCATTATTATGATATCATATATGGTTCACATATGACTTTATATTACCCGTTCTTTTCTAAATTCCGTGTTAAAAAGCGTTTTAGGTAAAACCGTTTCATTTGTCATCCGTTTTTTTAATTGTAATTATTTATATGATTACTTAGATAATGATTAATTAATTAATAAATATAAAAAATTATTTATATATAATATATATTCATAATATACATATATATAATAGATCGATAAATGGAAAGAAATACACCGTTCATGGAGACAGTAGGTCGTACGTACGCATGAACGTCGTTTTCATTTCCTTATTGAATTGAATGGAATTAAGTATATGACATACAAATATATATACATAAATAAATTAGAATTATTATGTCATATATTTCATGATTACTTATTATATATACTTTATAATCATTCTCGAATTGTTAACATGGAAAATGAATCACATCCCGTCGTGGAGACGGTAATCCGTACATACGCACGAGCGATGATATCGTTCCCATATTTATTGAATAGAATTGGAGTGAGTGATATAATATCTTAGAATCATTATTATGTTATAATAATCATATTTATTGATTCTATACAACATTATACCCATCCAACTAAGGTGGTGGTGGAAAAACAGATTACACCACGATGTGGAGACGGTATTTCGTACGTACGCACACGCGGTGATTTCGTTTTCCATAGGATGGATAGAAGGTGAAATGGGGTTTCTTCATATTTATAGTAAAATATCAGTATATTAATGATACATATGTTATTACAATAAAATGAAAAAACTAAATAAGAAGAAGTTGAAGAAGAAATAAAATTGAAACAATCGGTAACAGATATTACCTCTTCTTTGACACGCCTCTTTGAAGCCTCCACTTAGGGTACTAAAATTGGTCATTGAAGAAGAACAGGACCTCTAGTATGTTTCTAGGGTAGTTTAGAAGGTAAATGGGTAGGGGTTGGTCGAGCATGAATGCTCAATGTTGTGTAAAGATGAGAGGGAGGAGGTTCCCTTTCATAAGGAAAGAGAGGGGCACCTTTGGAAATCTTAAAAATATTAATTTATAAAAAATCTAACCCCACTTAAAAACCTCAAAAAATTACTCATATTTTAAGATTAGATTATATAGGGTTTTAATATTATCAAACAATAAAATTTAGACATGTAGGGAATTTATTTTAATCATTATCAACTTGATTTATCCTTATTTAATCTACTAAATTTTAGTTGTGGTAATAAGATTCTAAATTTTAAATTGTTATAAATAATTACTTATATGTTGTGAATTATCCATAATTAGATAATTTATTATATTTTAGACTATATAAATTTCAATTTATAATTTTTAAATATTAAATTTATTTTTAAGCAATTTAATAATATGTTATTTTTATAAAATAACAATAGTGTCAATTTTGACACTATTCATTTATTTAAATTTAAATTAAATCCACACAAAGGATATATTCAAACTATAATATTTAATAGGTTCCTAATGTGTAATATTAATCTATAAAAGTAGTTCATAACATTAAATAGTTCATATAATATTTCATTTACTATTTTTAAAACCATTTATTTGATACTTCTCTTAATAAAATTATTACTAGAACATTTTTATATAATTATTAAATATACATATTTGTTGTATAAAAATTAAAAATAAAATACTAGGATGAATATAAATCTTATATATTTCGTAATAATACATTTAGTTTCATTTATCTTATAAAACACCCAAATTTTAAAATGTTATATTTATTAAATCATAAAGGTGACAACTTTGACATCATATAAAATAAAATAATATAAGTGTCATAATCACTTTTATAAGACTTTAAACGGTCCTATATTCTGTCATTGAATGATTATGATGTATATATACACTACCAATAAGATTTTTTGAAGGTTTGAGGGCCCTTTAATAGATATTACTATTTCAATAAAAACAATATTATTGATTTTTTTACTAAATAAATAATTTCTACATCATTAATGTATAAACTAAAAAGGTAATTAAATAACTCTTAAAAATGACAAATAAATTAGCATGATAAATAAAAATATTTTAGATTCCAAATTAGTATTTATAACCGAATTTATATTCTGTATAACCTTATATTAAAAATACTTTAATTATTAATGTTTGAGTAAGACATATTTCACTTTCCTTTAAATAAAATAAACTAAAGGTCTTAATCACCTCCAAAAGGTTCTAATGGATTTTCTTTTGAACCAAATATGACTTAGGAAGAAATATAAGCATCCAATTATATTAATAAAACTGTTAGGGTAATTTTATAATATTATATTTTCCCTTGATTACCTGATTTACCTTTTATTATGGTAAATAAAATTTACCGTAGTTACTATTCATGATACCCTAAAATAAAAAGTATCTTATTAACATAATTTGGACCCACTGATTCCAAATATTAAAACCATTTTTATAAATTCAAAACACAAAAGTTTCAGAAATTAATTTAAAATTAATCTCATTGTTAGGAGAACGAGTTTTTGTTTAAAACATTGCAAAAGATTGAATTGATATAACCTACGAATTCAATGTAAAATCAATGCTAATGAAATAAATTATATTAAATGTTAAAAATATATTATATTTATAATTTATAACCATTCAATATTATAATTTAACCATATAAATTATTACAATGAAAAAAGTTGTTTTTAATTAAAATATAGCGTGTTTTTACTATTCATTAAACTATGAAAGTTATCAGAAAAATATCAAAACATTATCCAATGTAAATTTTTATATAGTAATTAAAAAAAGAGATTATTTTGTAAAATTTAACTTATAAACATGTCAGAAATTATATTTAATGTGGGTGCGCCATTAAAAGGCGGCAAAACTGAATTTTTTTGAAAAATACTTATTTTACACGAAAAATTTATTTTGTTCACATACCATGTTCTAGAAAATGTGTAAGATAAAATAATAATGTTATAACATTAAAAATTTAGTTAATACTATTCATAACTTCTATTTAATAATAATATTATAACCATATATCATTATTTAGTGAAACCTGATATTTCGTACGACACATGCTATCGAGGAAAGTCGTGATTTCGTGTAATGCAAGCCAAGTCAGGGTTGTGTGTTGAGAAAAAATCCTTCGTTGTTTCGTATAACAGAATCCAACCATATTTCATTTAGTCATTGAATATATATATATATACACACACTCAATGTTGCGTAAAATCACTATTATAAAACGAACATGGAATTGTATGTAACACAATATAAGAATAGTATTGCGTATACTGCAAGCTAATACGGTGTTGTGTATAGAACAAGATAATCTTTTTGTAGCATAAAACACATGACATCAATTAAAAAGAATACTTATCATAAAATGTCATGTTGTTACATTCTACCCCCCCTTAAAATGAATTTCGCCCCCGAAATTTGTCAGGGTTATAAATAATTTACTATTCATAGAAACCCACATCGTAAAAAGGAATACTAAAACATTATTTTGAAAACTAAAGTTTGAAACATAACAATTACCCAAAGTAACTCATCACTGGGTTTCCATATAGGAGAACACAGGTGAAAATATGGATATGGAAAAAAAATCTAACCATCAAGTTCGGATGGAGTGTGGTAGAGGACATGGCTATGAAAAAGCCAACAATCACAAAGCCATAAATTCGTGATGATCTAAGGTACCATCTCATTCATTGGATATAAGAGGACTAGAACAACATTTTTGGTTTTCAATATCATTTCCCTATAGTTGAAAATTTGAATTATAAGAAATACTTGCTTGATTTTGGTACAATCTCACAATTGTTCATGCTTTGAACAATTTCCACTTCATCTCTTAAAGAAATGAAGTTGAATTTGTTATTAGTGAAGTGTCAACAGATCATGTGATAGAATGATGGTTCATTCCATGTGTTTCAAATATATGGTTAGAAAAAGTTATCAAATATACATAAGTCTATTTATGGTGAGGTTAATCATATACGATTCCAAAAATGAACTTATACTTCATATATCATACCACTTAATAAAATAAAACTAGTTTCTACTAACGAGGGACATCCTATAGACCAGTGGTAGGTGATAAAGGCCAGTCACACATCGGTTGTGGGTTCAATTCCCACAGCCTTGCATATAGCATCCCGCCTTATGATCACATAAACTTTCATTACATTTTACAAAACCGAGCATCTTTAAGGTTTAGTGTCTTGGAAACCAGGAACTTTAAACATGAAAACATAAAAGATTCTTCTTAAACACTTGAAAGGATTATCCTCATGTTCATCCTAGGTTCATTACCTCATCTAATATCCTGGGGACAAACATCAAAAGAAAGGGTGAGCATAAGGCCTAGTAAGGGAAACAAGAGTAACATTTTACATGTGAACTTGAGATACTTCAATAAAGTCATGAAAAGAACATTAAGGCACGAGAAAGAAATCATGAGGCATATCATAATAAAAATATCATTTTTTATAACATGAATATGTGGCTGCAAAATTTAATATATAAAATCATCAACATATCACCAAGGTCCATCCCCAAGGTGTCATTGGAAAATTACCAAGGTTATTCACAAAGATATTGTGAAAATTGTAATCTCTTGTGGTTACATCATTACCCAATGCATTGGAGCGCTATCAGGGCGCACCCTTAAATTCGCCTTTATTATCATGTGATACAAATATATCATCATCAAACATTTCATAAATAACCCATATAGCATAAAATAAATGGGTTTCATTTCATAATCATAACATTTTAAAAACTGCTTTAAAGACATGATCTTTACATCACTTTAAACCCACGAAAAGGGAAAGCGAGTCACATGTATGTAAATCCCAGAATTTAAAATAGAAAATTTTGATATATATGTAAATACCCCTGTAGAAATAAGATCTTTGAGTATTTAATTTATAACATAAAATAATTTTGAGAAAAGAGAGAGGCATTTTGAGACCAAAATTCTGCAGCATAACGGCTATGTTACAAGGTTTTAGAAAACATTGAAAAGAGTGGGGATATGGGTCAAACATTCATAAATGACCCATAAAACAGTAGAGGGACAGAATATAAGGGATTTAATAACATGGTAATGAAATTTAAAAATATACCATATGAAATGAATAACATGAATAAGATTTCTCTTATGAAAATTCGGCAGCCTAACAGCGTCACATAAACTTCAACCAAAAATGAATTGATGATATCAAATAGGATATCTCATCATATGAACATAAAATATCAGTATGATAGATATATAGATCATTACCCAACATAATAAAAAAGAACATGCAAGACTTGACATGGAATTAGAACTTTGAAAAGGGAGAAAGGTGCAAGGATCACTTAAAAATTCAGCAGCCTAACGACGCCACTTAAACTTCAAAATACTGAATTGAAGAGATCAAATGGGGTCTCTAATAATATGGTCATAAAAGATAAGTATGATAGATAATTATAACATAACCCAACATAACAAAAAGGAACTTGAAATAATTGACATGAAAGTAGAACTTCAAAACGAGAAGGGTGAAGAACCACTTAAAAATTCGACAGCCTAACGACGACACTTAAAACATCAAAATACTGAATTGAAGAGATCAAATGGGGTCTCTCATAATATGGTCATATAAGATAATTATTATAGATATAGAGATCATAACCTAACCTAACAAAAAGGAACTTGAAATAATTGACATGAAAGTAGAACTTCAAAACGAGAAGGATGAAGAACCACTTAAAAAATTCAGCAGCCTAACGACGCCACTTAAAACTTCAAAATACTGAATTGAAGAGATCAAAAGGGGTCTTTCATCATATGGTCATAAAAGATAAGTATGATAAATTTAGAGATCATACCCCAACATAACAAAAAAGAATTTGAAATACTTTACATGAAAATAGATCATGAAAAATGAGAATGGAGAAAGAATCTGTTACAAACATTTCGGCAGCCTAACGACGCCACTTAAAACTTCATAAAACAAAATAATGAGAGTAATAGGGGATCTCTCATTATGTGAACATGAAAAGGGAAGTAAGAGGAGTATAAAAGAACACCCTTTAACATTGGAACATGGATCATAAAAGAAATTACATAAAAGAGATTTCTTGAAAAGAAAGAGAGAGATCAGATCACTTAACTTAAAACGTAACTCTTAAAACTCAAAGGTTTGGACCTTGAGGGATTGGGGGCACCTTGGGAGGACTCCTTGGGAGGTAAGGAGACCTGAACTTCGTTGGGGAGAGTTGGGAGAGATAACTAATGGAGGAAATGGTGGGTATTTATAGGGAAAGTGAGGGGACAAGGCATTAATGGCCAAGGGACACCTCATTAGTGGATTTGGCAAAACCATGGGTTTGCCCACGGTATTTTCCCATGGTATTGGCCACTTCGGACACCTCATACCTTATCTTACTATTCATAAGTCGACCATATTGATTACATACTTAATACATCATTTAATGATGTCATTAAACACACGTAACTTAAAAACTGTATTTTCACTATTTATCAAAAATTCAACATTTTTAGAATAATCCCAAAATTTCACCTTAACCAAATATCAATGCTCTGATTTCAAAAATGAACTCCATTTTATAGAAATATTTTTCTAAATAATTTTAATTTATTTTTTAAATAAATACACTATTCACCGAAAATTCATTTTTTTAGAAAAATCCCCAAAAATTACCTTAACATAATATCGATGCTCTGAGTTCAAAAATGAAATACATTTTATAAAAATAATTTTCTAAATAATTTTAATTTATTTTTTAATTAAAAAAACACTATTCACTCGAAAAAACCAATACTTGAATAATAATTTATAAAACTGTTATTTAACCATTTTATTGAATCACATTACTTAATCAAGGTGTCGAAATTATATTAAAACATTCTTTAAGTGAGATTACTAATACATTTTGTCACATTACTAATTCTAATCATAAAATCACTATTCATAATTTACTATTCATCAAAAATCAAGTTGATCTTATTAGAATCTAAATTTCGTACTGAGCATAATTGTAGAAAACCATTTTTTGAATATCATTACACATTTTTAATTATTTAAGATTTACATAAACATTTTTAAAATATACTTTTTCTAAAATTCATCAACAATATGCATACAATATTTATCCGGTAATTTGAAAATTCATAAACTTCATCATACGAAGAAATCCCAATTTTTATTTAAAATAAATGATTACACAAGGCAGTTACGGTCTCCTTACATAGCCCCTTATCACACCAGAATAGGACTTAAGTGTACGGTGTGCTAAGGTTAGAGAATATGAGGGAGGCTCGACCAACATCGCACGAGAAGTAATTTCTATCAGTTTGAACTTCTCGCAAAGGCGATTCCATTCTAGCTTCACACGATGAAGTTCAGCTTGGGTTTGGTCCAGAGCAAAGCCCAGTGGTGCTACCTTCTTCCCATGTTCTGTTAGATGGGCTTCAATCGGTCCAAGACTACTGGGTGGGGCCATCGATTCTTCTTTCTATAATAATTAACCAGGATTACTTGTATTTAGAGACAATAATCGAAACGTTTAGTTTACAATGGTCTTATTGACCAATGGTCATATAACAGTCAAAACCCAACAGTCTCATTCTAATTATACTCATGTTATCAAATGAATCATTTTTTTGAGTATAAAAATACAATAGAATAACACATAAAATTAGGAAACAAGATTTATTCAAAATTTTGGGTCGTTACAATCTTCCCCCTTAAGAAATTGCGTCCTCGCAATTTTTAAAATTGGGTTTTGAAATTTCATTGAAAGTCCCACATCAGAAAAGGAGTCAGTAACACTATTACTTCAATAGAAAGAAAGGGAATTACAAAGGTCATATGAGTTAGCCCACACTAGGATTCCATGTAGGAAAACATGGACATGGAAGAAAAAACAAAGGGTCAAGTTCTGGGGGAGAGTGATAGAAAACATGATTAGGAGAAAGTTAACCATAAGAAAATCCCAAACTTATGATGTGAGTAAACGGTGTTTGATTACCTATTAGGAAACGTAAACCAACAACATTTTTGTTTTACATTCCTTTTCATAATATTGATGAATTCATTTACTACATAGAACAAAAACATAAGAAAATTTACCTATCTTCATGTAGAGTTTCATCCTTTAAAAAGTTTATACACAAAACTAATATTTTCTCCAAACTATGTGCATTCATAACTACTTGGTCTCATCAAAACTCAAGAATCATCTTCTTGAGAGTCACTTAATCCACAAAAGATTAAATATCAATTTCTTCTACCATTAAACATTATCCCAAAAAACAGAAAGGGTAAGATAAAACAACTCTTCATAAAAGAAAGAATCCCATATGAATGGAAACTACTTTTAAATCATCAAAGACCCATGGTACAACCCAAAGTTCATAATAGACCATTCCATAAATAATGGTCCTTAAAATTCCTAAAAAAAACCAAACCAATATTAAAACCCAAATACAAGAGGGATTTGATAACATAGTCTTCCAAAATAAACTTCATTGTTCATCTCCAAACAACATCAACCACTCCTAACATCTTATAACAAAAGTATCTAACCTAAACATATTTTACCCAAGATAGGTTAATCATTCCCATAAGTAACCTAAATTACTATAATTCCACCTTAAATTCATCGATTCTTCAAAATATAAGTCAAACTTACTCTTCAAT
This sequence comes from Viscum album, assembly GCA_963277665.1. Taxonomy (NCBI): domain Eukaryota; kingdom Viridiplantae; phylum Streptophyta; class Magnoliopsida; order Santalales; family Viscaceae; genus Viscum; species Viscum album. The sequence goes on from OY728138.1 coordinate 1,145,224,034, forward strand.
GAAAATACCGTAGTAATCTATTTACCTCGATCATATAGGGTCCCCAAAATAGTGAATGTCTTCCAAAATAATAATCATATTTTAATCCCCTAATCATCCCTGTCATATTAATACGACAATAATTGCATTTCCTATCACATTGGTTGTTGGGACATGTTCTTCCATTTCCCAACATTAACTAAGAAGAGAAAGCATAATTTGGGGCTCAAGTACTTATCCAATAATCATGAAAAGGAACTGAAAGAATATAAGGATAACTTGTAGAAGAAAAGTATACCCTAACTTGTGATCCCCTAGGTTTCCATCTAGGTTATCGATGATCATATATTCTTATGTGAATCTTTATTTTATTTTATCTTTGTTACTTTAACAATGGTCCATACTAAACTTATGAATTTACCAGAGCATATCCCCTATGAGTGTCGTAACCAAGAGTGCAGCAAGGCCCGTTGTCGAGTACCAGTTCCCGTTCGATTCTAGCTCAAAGCGGTGTTTTTGGGTTTTACCCCTATGTACATCTGTGCCAGAACCACCTCTACCTGCTCGTATCCCGATAGGGATGTATTTCCTTGGCAACCCCTTACTCAATATTCCCAAAAATACCAGGAATATTTCCTATATTTAAACTTTTCTAAAGGTTTCTTCCTAAAGTTTTCATATACTAATTTCCCCAAATAACTAAACCATCCTTGGATACCAACTATAGCATCCTGACTTTTGATCACATAAAGTTTCATTACATTTTACAAAACCAAGGATCTTTAAGGTTTAGTGTCTTGGAAACCTGGAACTTTAAACATGAAAACATAAAAGATTCGTCTTAATAACATGAAATGCATCTCCTCATGTTCATCCTAGGTTCATTACTGCATCTCATAAAATGGGGACATACATCAAAAGAAAGGGTGAGCAGAAGGCCCAGTAAGGGAAACAAGAGAAACATTTTACATGTGAACTTGAGATACTTCAATAAGGTCATGAAAAGAACATTAAGGAATGAGAAAGAAATCATGAGGCATATCACAATAAAAATACAATTTTTCATAACTTGAAGATATGGATGCAACATTTAATATATACAATCATTAACATATCACCAAGGTCCATCCCCAAGGTGTCATTTGAAAATTACCAAGGTTATTCACCAAGATATCGTGAAAATTGTAATCTCTAGTGGTTACATCATTACCCAATGCATTGGAGCGCTATCAGGGAGAACCCTTAAAGTTAACTTAATTATCATGTGAGCCACATATATCATCATAAAACATTTCATAAATAACCCATATAGCATAAAATAAATAGGTTTCATTTCATAATCATAACATTTTAAAAACTGCTTTAAAGACATGATCTTTACGTCACTTTAAACCCACAGAAAGGGAAAGCGGGTCTCATGAATGTAAATCCCAGAATTTAAAATAGAAAATTTTTAAATATATGTGAATACCCTCTTAGAAATAAGTGCTTTGAGTATTAAATTTATAACAGAAAATAATTTTGAGAAAAGAGAGAGGCATTTTGAGACGAAAATTCTGTAATATAACGGCTATGTTACAAGGTTTAAGAAAACATTGAAATGAGAGGGGACATGGGTAAAACATTCACAAATGACCCAAAAAATAGTAGAGGGACAGAATATAAGGGATTTAAGAACATGGTAATGAAATTTTAAAATATACCATATGAAATGAAAAACATGAAAGGAAGACAAAAATAATATTTCTCTTATGAAAATTCAGCATCCTAACAGCGTTACATAAACTTCAACAAAAAATGAATTGATGAGATTAAATAGGGTCTCTCCTCATATGAACATAAAAGATCAGAATGATAGATATAGATATCATACCCAAAAATAATAAAAAGTAACTTTCAAGACTTGACATGGAATTAGAACTTTGAAAAGTGAGAAAGGTGCAAGGACCACTTAAAAATTCAACAGCCTAACGACGCCACTTAAACTTCAAAATACTGAATTGAAGAGATCAAATGGGGTCTCTCATCATATGGTCATAAACGATAATTATGATAGATATATAGATCATACCCCAAAATAACAAAAAGGAACTTGAAAGAATTGACATGAAAGTAGAACTTCAAAACGAGAAGGGTGAAGAACCACTTAAAAATTCGGCAGCCTAACGACGCCACTTAAAACATCAAAATACTGAATTGAAGAGATCAAATGGGGTCTCTCATCATATGGTCATAAAATATCAGTATGATGTATATAGAGATCATACCCCAACATAACAAAAAGGAACTTGAAAGAATTGACATGAAAGTAGAACTTCAAAACGAGAAGGGTGAAGAACCACTTAAAAAATTCGGCAGCCTAACAGTGCCACTTAATACATCGAAATATTGAATTGAAGAGATAAAATGGGGTATCTCATCATATGGTCATAAAATATCAGTATGATAAATTTAGAGATCATACCCCAACATAACAAAAAATAACATGAAATACTTTACATGAAAATAGATCTTGAAAAATGAGAAGGGAGAAAGAATCTGTTACAAAAATTTCGGCAGCCTAACGGCGCCACATAAAACTTCATAAAACGAAATAATGAGAGTAAGAGGGGATCTCTAATTATGTGAACATGAAAAGGGAAGTAAGAGGAGTATAAAAGAACACCCTTTAACATAATAACATGTAGCATGAAATAAATTACACAAAAGAGATTTCATGAAAAGAAAGAGAGAGATCAGATCCCTTACCTTAAAACGTAACTCTTAAAACATAATGGTTTGGACCTTTAGGGATTGGAGGAACCAAGGGAGGACTCCTTGGGAGGTAGGGAGACTATAAATTCGTTTGGGGAGAGTTGGGAGTGAAAACTAAAGGAGGAAATGGTGGGTATTTATAGGGAAAGTGAGGGGACAAGGCATTAATGGCCAAGGGACACCTCATTAGTGGTTTTGGAAAAACCATGGGCTTCCCATGGTATTTGCCCATGGTATTGGCCACTTGGGACACCTCATACCTTATCTTACTATTAATAAGTCGACCATATTGATTACATACTTAATACATCATTTAATGATGTCATTAAACACCCGTAACTTAAAAACTGTATTTTCACTATTAATCGAAAATTCAACTTTCTCAGAATATTCCCAAAATTTCACCTTAACCAAATATCAATGATCTGATTTCAAAAATGAACTCCATTTTATAGAAATAATTTTCTAAATAATTTTAATTTATTTTTTAAATAAATACACTATTCACCGAAAATTCATTTTTTTCAGAAAAATCCCCAAAAATTACCTTAACATAATATCGATGCTCTAAGTTCAAAAATGAAATCCATATTATTAAAATAATTTTCTAAATATTTTTAATTTAATTTTTAATTAAAAAAACATTATGCACTCGAAAAAACCAATACTTGAATAATAATTTATGAAACTGTTATTTAACCATTTTATTGATTCACATTACTTAATCAAGGTGTCTAAATTATATTAAAACTTTCTTTAAGTGAGATTACTAATCCATTTAATCACATTACTAATCCTAATCATAAAATCACTATTCATAATTTACTATTCATCAAAAATCAAGTTGATCTTATTAGAATCTAAATTTCGTACTGAGCATAATTGTAGAAGACCATTTTTTGAATATCATTACACATTTTTAATTATTTAAGGTTTACATAAACATTTTTAAAATATACTTTTTCTAAAATTCATAAAAAATATGCATACTATATTTATCCGGTCATTTGAAAATTCATAAACTTCATCATAAGAAGAAATCCCAATTTTTATTTAAAACAAAGGATTACACAAGGCAGTTAGGGTCTCCTTACATATCCCCTTATCACACTAGTATAGGACCTAAGTGTAAGGTGTGCTAAGGGGAGAGAATCTGAGGGAGGCTCGGCCAACATCGCGCGAGTAGTAATTTCTATCAGTTTGAACTTCTCGCAAATGCGATTCCGTTCTAGCTTCACACGATGAAGTTCAGCTTGGGTATGGTCTAGAGAAAAGCCCAGTGGTGCTACCTCCTTCCCAAGTTCTGTTAGATGGGCTTCGATCGGTCCAAGACTACTGGGTGAGTCCATTGAATCTTCTTTCTATAAAAATTAACCAAGATTACTTGTATTTAAAGACAATAATCGAAACGTTTAGTTTACAGCTGTCATATTTTCCAATGGTCATATAACAGTAAAAACCCAACAGTCTCATTTTAATTATACTCATGTTATCAAATGAATCATTTTTTTTAGTAGAAAAATAAAATAAATAACACACAAAATTAGGAAACAAGATTTATTCAAAATTCTGGGTCGTTACATTGCCCGACGCGATGGGCTGTCACCCATCTTGTAGGTTGTCCTTTTTCTAAAACTGCAGTACTATAACATCCCATCAATAATATCGAAAAAAGTTCTATCATTAAACAATACTAACTTATGTCCAACATAATATATTCCAATATTTAGGCTTATCTAAAATACTTCGGTCCATGCTCATAATATAAAGAAAACTATTACTAGAATGGTTATCTACCAAGAATGTGAATACAAGCATTTATCCCACATATATCATAAGATATATCTTGTTGGTTGTATTCCAAACAGATGAATACCTTAGTAATATATTCTCATGAAACATAAATTACCATAGAACCTTAGTGAAAACATGAATACTATCAAAAGGTAACTCTTTCCACATACCAAAATCCCAAAAATTCTATATACTCAAACCATAATATCACTTATTACTTATATTAGTCATGAGCTCATGAATACAATCAAACATCTCATTATCTTCTTATCCCTTCATTATGTGCATATCATCTACTTTCTAAAAATATCTGAATAAACTTCCAGGGTTACCGGTACCATTAAACATATACTTTAAAATACTTTAGGAAAAATAATAGTGTATAAATCCTTAGATGATTATTTATTCCATAGTACCATACATTATTCTTTATAAACATACAATCATTCCACTAACTTCTTAAACCACTGACTGAGCTTCATCATATCTTTCATCTCAAATTTCATTTGTAGTCTCTTCATCATCATCCATATAAATACTACTCATATGACCATGCTGATTTTATTCATGAGATTTTCCATTAGGGAATTGGTTTTCATAATGCCCATACATTCCACATTTAAAACATTTGATCATTATTGATGTCGTAGCAATACCATTATCCTTGTCAATGGTGTTAACTGAACCTTTTCCTTTGCACTTACTGGCTTAGTGTCCTTCTTTTCCAAACCCAAAGCATCTTCCAGTTCCTTTGAAATAATCTCCCTGATGCCTCTTCCCACATGATTTACATGAGGTAAATTGAGCTTTCTTTCCTCTATGATCATCATGAAACTCCATCTTTCTCTTATTATCTGTGTCGGGAAACTTACCAAAGTTGAGATTATTGATCATATTATGAGATTGAGGATTATGCATAATAACGATGTTTGGACTTCCATATCCCGTTTCATTGGGTTCCTCATGAAGAATATCATTCCATTGTCCGTTATATCCTCTATTATTGTGAATCTTCGTGTTTCCAAACATTTTCAAAAACCCAAAAAGAATAGTGTGAGTGGAAAAAATCATGCTAGGGAAAACAACATAGTAAAGGGAGGGGGGGTTACCCTCAATATCTAACATCTTAGGTTAAATTCTAAGATCGTTACCATAGTTCTAGGACTATATCCTATCCGTATACTTATCCTTAGGTACATCCCTAGACATTCCTTAGAAATATCTCTTGGGATCTCACTAAAATTTTCGCATCCTAGTTTCCAAAGGATGACTAAACCTTTCCTATGATACCAACTGTAGAGACCCAAAGCTTGATGTAATGGACATTACATTACTTTTATGTAATACTTAATACATAACAAAAACAGACACACAAGGATTGTAATATATTAGTGTCTTTGGAAACTTGGAATATAAACTTCTAATCATGTTGAAAGATATTCAACAACTCGCATAATGATCTTCCCCTTTTTTGCTTCCTTACCTAAAACCATTCTTTATTTACTAGGGAAAATAAAACATAAAAAGGGTGAGCTCAAATTATCCGTAAGGGAAAACATAGAGAACATAAAACATTCCATAAATATTTGAAAGCAAAAACTTGAACATGAAATTAAAACATCAAAATCTTGAGCAAAGACATAAATCGTGGAAGTACGTAAGGAATATATCATAATGGAACATCAACCGTGATAAAATATAATGGGAACAAAACATGTAAGTGTGGAAACCATTCAGCACATTTTATGATTTTCATAGTAGCCAAGGCATTGCTTCCAAGACCATCTTATTGGACAAAGTCCCTTTCTGAATCGAGTTCACTCCTCGTTTCAGTCCTATAACACTGAACCAAATTAACTTACTGTTCCAGCCATGTCTATCTCATGAGATATAAATCTTTTCCCAATGCACTGGAGGGAGATATAGGTCCCACCCATCTCATAATGAAATCATTATTACTTGAGCCACAACATAAACATAAATCATTCATCATAACCCTATGAAGAAAAATGGGGCTCATAAACATCATCCCAACATAACATAATCCATATAAAACAAATGGATATCATTTCATCATAAAAAAAGTGAAAGCATGTAAATCATAGAGACATTATACTTGAAACATACACTTATGCTATAATGACATCTTAGATGGAAAAATGGTTTTGATAAAACACTTGAAATGAATTCTTGAGGAAAATTTCCTTTCTTCTTCAAAATGAGTTTATTTTCACAAAATGTCATGCAATTTTAATAGAAAATGATTTTGTTGAAATAGTCAGGAAATCATTTAGAGGAATATTCATGAAACAAAAGGCTTTATAAAACCGTAACAAATCCTTTCATGCCATATAAGTTAAAAATAACATTCTTTTCGTACTTTGGCCTGAAAAGTCAAAAAGTACCTCGTACGAAAAACGACAAAAGATTAATTTAATATCATTTACTAAAAACTGACCAAAGGGTAAAATTAGATTTAAACAATTGTAAGAGGATAGAAATAATATTAAATATTGAAGAAACATGGATGTGGATGATAAAATACACCCTAGTAAATACAAAATTATAAACAATCTTGGATAAAAATGAGATTGTGAGATTTTCCCTTACCTTATGTTCGATATGCTTCGTATATATCCGAACCTCCTGTATACTTATTTAAATAATTTCATTGACTTATTATAGAATCATATTCGTTGTTATGATATAATATATGGTTCACTTATGACTTTATATTACCCGCTTTTTTGTAAATTCCATGTTAAAGAGCGTTTTGCGTAAAATCGTTTCATTTAACGTCCGTGTTTTGACTTGTAATTATTCATATGATTACATAGATCATGATTACATAATTTCAGAATATAAAACATGATTTATATATAATATATATTCAGAATATACATATATATAATAGATCAATAAATGGAAATAAATACACCGTTCATGGAGATGGTAGGCCGCATCTACGCATGAACGCTGTTTTCGTTTCCGTATTGAATTGAATGGAATTAAGTATATGACATATATATATACATACATAAATCCAGTAGCATTATTATGTCATATATTTCATGATTACTTATTATATATACTTTATAATCATTCTCGAATTGTTAACATGGAAAATGAATCGCATCGTCTCGTGGAGACGGTAATCCGTATGTACGCACGAGCGATGATATCGTTCCCATTTTTATTGAATCGAATTGGATTGAATCATAAAATATCTTAGAAGGAGTATGATGTTATAATAATCATATTTATTTATTCTTTACACCATTATACCCATCCGAGTAAGTTGATGGTGGAAAAACAGATTACACCACGGTGTGGAGACGGTATTCTGTACGTATGCACACACGGTGATTTTGTTTTCCGTAGGATGGATATAAGGTGAAATGGGGTTGATTCATATTTATAATAACATATAACTATATTATAGATACTGATATTATTAAAAAATAATGAAACAATTAAAGAAGAAGATGTTGAAGAAGAAATAAAATTGAAAGAATCGGTAACGGATATTACCTCTTCTTTGACACACCTCTTTGACACCTCCTCTTAGGGTACTAAAATTGGTCTTTGAAGAAGAAAAAGACCTCTAATATGTTTCTAGGGAAGTTGAGAAGGGAAATTGGTAGTGTTTGGTCGATCTTGAAGGCTCAATGTTGTGTAAAGATGAGAGGGAGGAGGTGCCCTTTTATAAGGGAGGAGAGGGGCACCTTTGGAAATCTAAAAAATATTAATTTATAATAAATCTAACCCCACATAAAAACCACAAAAAATGACTCATATTCGTAGATTAGATGAGAAATGGTTGTATTATCATCATCCAATAAAATTTATACATGTATGGAATTTATTTTAAACATTATCAACTTGATTTATCCTTATTTAATCTATTAAATTTTATTTGTGGTAATAAGATTCTAAATTTTAAATTATTATAAATAATTACTTATATACTGTGAACTATCCATAATTAGATAATTTATTACATTTTAGACTATATAAATTTCAATTTATAATTTTTAAATATTTGTGTGATTTTTAATCAATTTAATAATATGTTATGTTTATAAAATAACAATAGTGTCAATTTTGATACTATTCATTTATTTGAATTTAAATTAAATCCACACAAAGGATATATTCATACTAAAATACTTAATAGGTTCCTAACATGTCATAGTAATATATAAAATTCTTTTATCACATTAAATAGTTCATATAATATTTATTATACTATTTGTAATTCCATTTATTTGATATTACTCTTAATAAAATAATTACTACAACATTTTTGTTTAATTACTAAATATACTTATTTATTGCATTAATATTAAAAATAAAATACTAGGATGAATATAAATCATATATATTTTATAATAATACATTTAGTTGGATTTATCTTCTAATACTCTAAAATGTTAAAATGTTATATTTCTTAAAGCATGATGGTGACAACTTTGACATCATATAAAATAAAATAATATAAGTGTCATAATCACTTTTATACGACTCCAAACGGTCCTATATTCTGTCCATGAATTATTATGGTGAATATATACACTACCAATATGTTTTTTTCAGGTTCGAGAGCCCTTTAATATGTATTACTATTTCAATAAAAACATTATTATTGATTTTTTTACTAAATAAATAATTTCTGCATCATTAATGTGTAAACTAAAAAGGTAATTAAATAACTCTTAAAAAATAAAAATAAATTACCATGATAAATAAAAACATTTTAGCTTCCAAATGAGTTGTTATAACCGAATTTATATTTTGTATAACCCTATATTAGAAATACATTAATTATTAATGTTTGAGTGAGACATATTTCACTTTCCTTTAAATAAAATAAATTAAATGTCTTAATCACCTCCAAGTGGGTTCTAATGGAATCCATTGCAACCCAAATATTACTTAGGACGAAATATAAGCATCCAATTATATTAAGACATGTGTTAGGTTATTTTATAATATTATATTTAACATTAATTACCTGATTTACCTTTTACTATGGTAAATAAAATTTACCGTAGTTATTATTCATGATGCCCAAAAATAAAAAGTATAATATTAACATAATTTGGACCCACTGATTCCAAATATGTATCCATTTTTCTATATTCAATACACAAAACTTGCAGAAATTAATTTAAAATTAATCCCGTTGTTAAGAAAACGGGTTTTTGTGTAAAACATTGCAAAATATTGAATTGATTTAACCTAAGAATTCAAGGTAAAATCAATGCTAATGACATAAATTATAATAAATTGTAAATATATATTCTATTTATGCTTTAAACCCATTAAATATTATAATTTAACCATATAAATTATTACGATGAAAAAAATTGATTTTAATTAAAATATAGCATGTTTTTACTAATCATTAAAATAAGAATGTTATCATAAAAATATCAAAACTTTATCCAATGAAAATTTTTATACACTGATTCAAAATAAGGAGTTTATTTTGTAAAATTTAACTTATAAATATGTCAAAAACTAGATTTAATGTGGTTTCTCCATTAAAAGGCGGCAAAACTGCAGTTTTTGAAAAATACTTATTTTACCCAAAAAATTTATTTTGTTCACATACCATGTTCTAGAAAATGTGTAAGATGAAATAATAATGTTATAAAATTGAAAATTTAGTTAATACTATTCATAACAGCTAGTTAATAATAATATTATAACCATATATAATTGTTTAGTGAACCTGATATTGCGTACAACACACGCTATCGAGGAAAGTCGCGATTGCGTGTAATGCAAGCCAAGTCAGGGTTGCGTGTTGTGCAAGAATCCTTCATTGTTTCATATAACAGAATCCAACCATATTTACTTTATACATGGAATATATATATATATATATATATACACTCAATGTTTCATAGAATTACTATTATAAAAAAAAGTTGAAATTGTTTGTAACACAATCTAAGAATATTTTTGCTTATACTGCAAGATAATACGGTGTTGCGTATAACACAAGATAATCTTGTTGTAGCATAAAACACATGAAATCAATTAAAAAGAATACTTATAATAAAATATCAGGTTGTTACAGGAATAATGTCAGAAATTTCTCACAAATCGACAATAATATCTTGCTAACCCCATGAAGCTAGGGATATCCATTATTGATGTTGGCCTCGACCATCCATCAATATCCGCATTCTTAGATGGATCCATAGATATATCATTGCATGTGATGATATGACCCAAGAATGAGGAATCATTTAACAAAAACTCAATGTCGTTGTACTTTGAATAGAGTTTCTCTTTTTTAAATGTCTCTAGTAGAATGCATTGTTGCTCTGCATTCTCCTCCTTGTTTTGGAGTATATTAGAATATAATCTATAAGGACTACCGTAAATTTATCGAGGTAATATATAAATACTCTATTCATAATTTCCATGAAAATGTTTGTATCATTAGTTATTATGAAAGTAATTACTATGAATTCATAGTGCATGTATCTAGCATGAAAATTAGTTTTGGGGATATCTTCCTTTTTCACCCATACTTGGTAATATACCAACAAAAAATACACCATGGAGAATTATTACACTCCACTTAGATAACTGAATAGGTTATCAATTTTTGTTAGAGGATACAATATCTTTATCATGATTTTGTTGAGCTCACGGTAATAAATGCAAAGGTGAATTCAACTATCCTTTTTTCTTGACTAAGTGGACTGGGTTACGCCATAGTGAAGCACCTGGGATAATTAACCCTTTACCCATTTTATCATATAGATGTTTCTTCAGCTCCTCAAGATCCACAACAACCATTATATACAGATTTCTAGATATTTGAAAAACCCCAAGCATTTGATCAGTTGAGAATTCAACATCTCTTCTAGGTAGAAGACTAGTCAATTCCTTAGGAAACACTTAAGTGAATTACCTTATAATAGACTTGTTTTCAAGTATGGTTTCTTCATTAGAATTAATCATATGAGTAAGATAAATGTTCTCATAGTGAAGTAATATCTCCACTCTAGATGATGGTGATAAAGAAGAATCAACCACTCCTTGCACTTGTACAGAATCAGGGGGTCAATTCATCATATAAAGAGTGATTTACCTCTCATGGAAATTTATGTTGGATATTTATAGATAAATCCAATCCATGATTACAATTTCATCAAATTACACTAATGTGAGTATGTAGAAGTTCACCAGGAAGTTAAATCCACAAATTATTATAGGGGAGGAGTTATATTCATGGGATGCATTGATTTCCCCATTTTTCATTCTTATCGACATCTCCACTTCCATTATTTTTGGTGATGTTGGGATTGTTCTACAAAAATTTTGGGATATTAAAGAATTCATAGAACCAGAATCAAATGGTAAGTTCTCTATTATAGAATTAATAACTAGTGTACCTCTCACCACATCATTTTTTGGGTTTTCTTCGATTGTAGTAATGGGAAAACATCACCCATTATTCATTATAAATTGTTGGTTGCCTCTGAAATTCCATGGCTTAGGGGAATACTTTTAAAAATTCTATGGTTCATTTTAGTTGATGAAATGAACAATGATTTGAGGGTCAAATGGAAAATTCCTTTCCTCTGGCACAGTTGCAGATTTTCATTACTGATAGTTAATGTACAAGTTCCCTTCTATTCCATACATAAAGCATTTCTGCGTCCCCTTTCAGAAAATTTCCAGGGTTATTCTTTCTGAAAAATTGGCTTGTGGGGTGCTGTAATTTCTTTACACCATTGGATTTATCCATCAGAACACCCAAATTAAATTTTTCTTTCCACTTCGTACCCCCATGACACCGAATAATATTCACTTATCTCCATTATACTTTGAGGATACATCGAACAATTTTTTCATGCTCTTGAAGTCACAGATCACTAGGGATATCTATAGGCTAGGTTGTAGACAACAAAATAATGGTCAAATTTGAATTTGGGGGTAACAAAAAAGATGGAGTCATGTCATGATAGCCTTGTGATGTTTTCTTCAAATGATCCAATGGATTCATCATTTTTTTTCTTGACGGCACAAAACTACCTTTCAATATTAGTTCAGAGGGTAAAAGGAAAATATTTTTCGGAAAACATTTTCTGGAAATGAGTCCTTTCCAATGCCTCAATATCCTCCTCTAGAAATGATGTTTTGATTAATTTACACCATTTATCAGCTTCACCCTCTATATGATATGTAGCCTGAAGAACCTTCTATTTTTTAAAACATTGAACGATGGAGAATGTCTACTAAATGATGTTGATCCACTATTAGACGATTTAGAGATCATATGATACATTAAAATAATGAGGGATTTTTCTATTGAATATCTAAATTGGGACTGTTTCTTTATTAGGGGTTGATCTTTTCTCTTGAACCATGTTTCTATTCAAAATGTGTGTTAATAGAGAGATTATCATGAAAGATTTTGTGATTAATGCTCCCATCAGATTGGGAATCTCATAAGAATAATCATCATATTGATCTTCACATCAGTTGTCAGCTTGAGTCCTCATATTACCAGCCATTAGCTAGAATAAATGGAAAATTAGGGGTAACACATAAAGGGTAATCCAATGACAAAAGGGTTTACTCATAAATTACATATGTTTACATAACATAAGAATTTAATGGCTTTATCCTATGTTATCTTGATCTACTTCCCAATATATATTCTTATGGATATTTTTTAAATTTTCATAATAATGTTTCATACTATGTTTATGAATTTACCAGATAATATCCCCTTGGATTTTTGTAACCAAGAATGCAGCAAGGCTTATTGTCGTGCATTAGTTATCGTTTGAGTCTAGCTCAAAGCGGGTTTTTTCTGGTTTTACCCATTGATACATCTATGCTAGATCCACCTCTACCTTCTCATATCTAGACATGGATATATTTTACAGATATACAACTAACTCAATAGTCACCAAAATTTAGGGAACTTTTTATTATACTTAGTCTTATCCCTATGGCTTTCACTATGGTTTTATAATCCAAATCCCTAAAAATAAATATCCAATTATTTGATACCAACTATAAAAAATCTACTATATATTATAAATGTAATAATTATTTATTAAATAAACGTACACTTATGAAAACTAAAACATAAAACGCATTTAGCGGTGATTTTTTAGCGGAGGTTTACAAAACCGCTGCTAAACGTTTTGTTAAAAAGATTTAGTGGTAGTGTATTAAAAGCCACCACAAAACCCATTTAGTTTTTTACATAGGCAATACATCCCCCCCACCCGAGACAACATTCTCTCCCCCTGACCCCACGAGGTTTCTCCCCCTGAAGATCACGAACCCTAGCTCTGCTCCCCTCCAGTGCCCTCTCATGCCGCTGGTGACCTCACCGCTTGTCGTTGATGACCCCAATTCTCCCCCCGGCACCCGCGACACCGACATCTCCCCCGACCCCGATGACTTATTACCCTAGGTATGCTCCCCTCCCCTACCACCGGTGGGATCATCCTGTTACGGTGGATTTTTTGTGTGTAATGGTGAGATGAATCTTGTGGAGGAAAAATTCATAAGGTTTTATGATGTTTCATTTTTGTTTAGTCATTTCCATAATTTATTTTGGTTTATTATCAAATTTGGATGAATTCAATTAATGGATTGACTTTGTATATTTGGGTTTTGTTGTGAAACGATCTCAGAGTTGTTCGAAAAGTGATCTAAACCCCCATTTCTTGAAGTTAATGTGAGGATACATAATTGATGAGATGTCCCTAATGTATGACTAATTTTATTAATATGGATTAATTCTCATAATTAATTTTTATTACTTTATAATATATGTAGTAATTTTATGAGTTAAGAGATTGAGATGGTGTTGGTTCCTAGGGATGGCTTTGATGGAGATGGAATGAGATTTCTTAAGGGGATAACTCTATGGTGAAGGTAGTTTATGTCTAATATTACAATAGGATATGGTTATGCATTTATTGTGTGGATGGAAATTTCTTGTAGGTGGTTATGTGACATGAATGGGATCCCTGAGTTATTTACGTTATGATACATGAGGATAGAGATTCATTTTGTAGAGACCCGAAGCTTGACGTACATGGACATTACATTACTTTTACAGAATACTTAATACATAACAAAAAAAATACACACAAGGACCGTAATAGTTTAGTGTCTTTGGAAACTGAGAATATAAACTTCTAATCATCTTGAGATATCTTCAACAACTCACATAACGATCTTCCCCTTTTTGTTTCCTTACCTAAAACCTTTCTTTATTTCCTGGGGAAAATAAAACATAAAAAGGTTGAGCTCAAATGCTCAGTAAGGGAAAACATAGATAACATAAAACAATCCAAAAACATTTGGAAGAAAAAACATGAACATGAAATTTAAACATCAAAATCTTTAGAAAAGACATAAATCGTGGAAGTACGTACGGAATATATCATAATAAAACATCAACCATGATAAAATATAATAGGAATAAAACATGTAATTGTGGCAACCATTCAGCACATGTTAGGATTTCCATAGTAGCCAAGGCATTGCTACCAAGACCATCTTAGCGGACAAAGTCCCTTTCTGAATCGAGTTCATTCCTCATTTCAGTCCTGTAACACTGAACTGGATTTTAATACCGTTCCAGCCATGTCTATCTCATGAGATATAAATCATTAACAAATGCATTGGAGGGAGATATAGTTCCCACCCATCTCATAGTGAAATCATTCTTACTTATGCCACAAAATAAACATACATCATTCATAATAACCCAATAAATAAAATGGGATTCATAAACATCATCCCATAATCACATCATCCATATAAAAGAAATGGATACCATTTCATCATAAGAAAAGTGAAACCATGTAAATCATAGAGACATTATAATTGAAATATACACATATGAAATTAATTTCATCTTAGATGGAAAATGGTTTTGATAAAACACTTGAAATGAGTTCTTGAGGAAAATATCATTTTTTCTTGACAATCATTTTATTGCCTTGAAATTTTAAAAGAAAGATATTTTGATGAAAATAGTGATGAAATATCTAGGAGTAAGCTTCATGAATATAAGGCTTTATAAAACCGTAAAAATCGTTTCATGCCGTATAAGTTAAAAAACATTCTTCTCGTACTTTTTCCGGAAAAGTGAAAAAGTAACTCATAACATAAACAAAAGAAAGATTACTTACATACCATGTATTAAAAGTCAAAAATGGGTAAAAATTACTTTAAACATACATGAAAACACTTTTATAAAACATGGACATGGATGATAGAAATAACCCCAGTAAATACTTACGAATAAGTACCCTCGGATAAAAATGAGATCTGCAAAATTATCCCTTACCTTAGGTCCGATATGCTTCGAAAATTTCCGAACCTCCTGTATAATGATTTAAATAATGACATTTACTTATTACAGAATCATATTCATTGTTATGATATCATATATTGTTCACTTATGACTTTATATTACCCATTCATTTGTAAGTTCCATGTTAAAGCAGCGTTTTGGGTTAAATCGTTTTATTTATCGTAAGTATTTGGACATGTTTTTCTTGATATTATTACTTATATCCTGATTTACTTAATTCCAGAATGTAAAAAATGATTTACATATAACATATATTTCAGTATATACATATATATATATGATAGATCAATTAAATGAAATGAAATACACCGTTCATGGAGACGGTAGGTCGTACGTACGCATGAACGCTTTTTTCGTTTCCTTATTGAATTGAATGAAATTAAGTAGATGAAATACAAATATATACACATAAATCCAGTATCATTATTATGTATTATATTTAATGATTACTTATTATATATACATTATAATCATTCGTGAATGGTTAACATGGAGAATGAATCTCATCGCGTCGTGGAGACGGTAGTCCGTACGTACGCACGAGGGATGATATCATTCCCATGATCGTGGAATTTTATTGGAGTTTATGTATACTATTTCAGAATCAATATAAATTTAAAATAATCATATATAGTTATTATATACACCATTATACCCATCCAAGTAAGGTGGTGGTGGAAAATAGATTACACCACGGCGTGGAGACGATATTCCGTACGTACGCACGTGTGGTGATTTCATTTTCCGTAGGATGGATAGATGGGAAAATAGGGTTGTTTCATAATTATAATAAAATATCAGTATATTAATGATACTTATGTAATTACTTCATAATTAAACAACTAAAGAAGAAGAAGTATAAGAAGAAATAAAGTTGAAAGAATCGGTAACGGACATTGCCTCTTCTTTGAAGCGCCTTCGTGAGACCTCCTCTTAGGGAACTAAAATTGGTCTTTGAAAAAGACCAAGATCTCTAGGATGTATCTAGGGAAGCGTAGAAGAGAATTTGGAAGGGTTTGACCGAGATTGAAGGCTCAATGTGGTGTGAGGAAGAGAGGGAGGAGGTGCCCTTTTATAAGGGAGGAGAGGGGCACCTTTGGAAAAACTAAAAATATTATTTTATAATAAAGTAATATTCGGTTTTAAATAGATCCAAATTGATTTATTTCGATTCTAAGGTGGGGATGGGTTGAGATCCTCTCATCCAAAAGATTTTAGACAAGTTTAGGTTCCTATTTTACCCTTATCATTTAGATTTAACTTTAAGTTAAATAATTTTACTTTTACCGTGTCTTTTTTGTTCTTACATTATAAGGTTAATAAAAATACTATAACAAGACAATCTAACCCAAAGTTGTTTATTATTAATATATATATCCTTATATAAGTCATTATTCCGAACCTTATATTTTTAGGAATAAAATAACAATTAATAATATAATATTTTTTTTAAAAACTATTTTTTGTCAATTTTGACAATATTTAGTAATTGATTTTTTTGAAAATCATAACAGAATGATTAATTAGAAAAAAGTTAATTAAATCAATAAAAACATGTCATATTAACCTATAAAATTAGTGTAATTCATAAAAAGTCTAAAACTACATTTATTTGCGTATTTATAACATCAATTATGTCAATATTTCATTAATAAGATAATTATTGCATCATCATTGTGTCATAAATAAATTAAATAATTTATGTCTAAAAATTACAAATAAAATATAATTATGTAGGAAATAATTTTATCTTTCTAATGAATATTTATAGTCAAATTTATCTTATGCATAACCATATATTAAAAATGCATTACTTATTAAACTTTGATTTTAACTATTTTAACCCTTCTTTAAATAAATTAATAATAAATGTCCTAATCTAATCCAAGTGGGCCTAAATGGTCATATTTTATTACTAAGGTTGTTTTTGGTCGAATTATACTTATCCAATAGAATTAGGACGTGTGTTAGGGTAATAATAATAACATTTTTACCCTTAATTACCCTATTTACTTTTAACCGGGGTTAAAAAAAGTAAAAAAGTTACTATTCACCAAAAATTATTTTCATCTCATTGAACAACATTTTACTTACTAACATCAACTGTGACTCTCAGATTTTTGAAATTTCACCCATAGAAGCGGTAAAATTATGTTTTATGTGAATTTGGAAATTCTCCTAGGAGGTGGGTGAAAGACGGTCAAAAGTTTAATAAAATTTTAATATATCTAAAATTATTATAAAATGACTCTAATAAATTAAATTGAACTTATATAGGTTTAATGGGTCAATTTTGACCTAAAATAAATTTAATTAGAATAATTAATTATTTAAATAAAATGTCAGTTTTTAAATAGTAACCCAGTGTTTTCATTATTCATCAAAAATTGGAAGTTTTCAGAAAAATACCAAAATTTCACCCTAGGATAATTTCGATATTCTGAATAAAAAAATGAAGTCCATTTTGAAAGTTGACATTTAAAAAATTTCAAAAAGTGGTTATTACTATTCATAACGGCTATTTTTAATAATATTTTAATAGCATATCGTTGTTTATTGAAACTCGGTATTGCGTACAACACACGCTATCGAGGAAGGTCGTGATTGCGTGTAATGCAGCCAAGTTAGGGTTGCGTGTTGTGCAAGACTCCTTTGTTGTAGCGTACAACACAAGACATCAATAAAATAAAAAGAATATTTTTCGTAAAATCTCGGGGTGTTGCATTCTACCCCCCTTAAAATGAATTTCAACCTCGAAATTCATCGGGGTTATAAATGGTTTAATACTCAAAAGTTTCTTTAATAGAAACCCACATCGTAAAAAGGAATGCCAAACCCAATCATTAAAAACTAAAGTATGAAACATAATGGTTACCCAAATTAACTAATCACTGGGTTTCCACATAGGAGAACATAGGTGAAAATATGGATATGTAAGTGAAACCTAACCATCATGTTCTGATAGAGAGTGGGAGAGAACATGGATATGAAAAAGCCAACAATCACAAAGCCATAAATTTGTGATGATCTAAGGTTCCATCTCATTTATTGGATATAAGAGGACTAGGACAACATTTTTGGTTTTCAATATCATTTCCCTAAAGTTGAAATTTTTTAATTAGAAGAAATAATTGCTTGATTTGGGTAAAATCTCCCTATTGTTCGTGCTTTGAACAATTTCCACTTCATTTCTTAAAGAAATGAAGTTGAATTTGTTATTCATGAAGTGTTAACAAGTCATGTGATAGAATGATGGGTCATTCCAGTATATACATATATATATGATAGATCAATTAAATGAAATGAAATACACTGTTCATAGAGATGGTAGGTCGTACGTACGCATGAACGTTGTTTTCTTTTCCTTATTGAATTGAATGAAATTAAGTAGATGACATACATATATACACACATAAATCCAGTATCATTATTATGTTAAATATTTCATGAATACTTATTATATATACTTTATAATCATTCATTAATGGTTAACATGGAGAATGAATCTCATCACGTCGTGGAGACGGTAGTCCGTACGTACGCACAAATGATGATATCATTCCCATGATCGTGGAATTTTATTGGAGTGTATTTATACTATTTCAGAATCAATATAAATTTACATTAATCATGTATTGTTATTATTTACACCATTATACCCATCCGAGTAAGGTGGTGGTGGAAAATAGAATACATCAAGGTGTGGAGACGGTATTCTATACATCCACACGCGCGAAGATTTCGTTTTCCATAGGATGGATTGATGGTGAAATAGGGTTGTTTCATACTTATAATAACATATCAATATATTACTGATACTGATGTTATTACTTCATAATGACACAACTAAAGAAGAAGAAGTAGAAGAAAAAATAAAGTTGAAAGAATCGGTAACGAACATTACCTCTTCTTTGAAGAGCCTCTTTGAGACCTCTTCTTAGGGCACTAAAATTGGTCTTTGAAGATAACCTTGACCTCTAGGATGTTTCTAGGGAAGTGGAGAAGAGAATTTGTCATGGGTTGGACTAGAATGATGGCTCAATGTGGTGTGAGGAAGAGAGGGAGGAGGTTCCCTTTTATAAGGGAGGAGAGAGGTACCTTTGGAAAGACTCAAAATATAATTTTATTATGAAGTCATATTCGGTATTAAATAGCTCCAAATTGATTTATTTCGAAGCTAAGGTGGAGATGGATTGCAATACTCTCATCCAAGAGATCTTAGGAATTTTTAGGTTCCTATTTTAACTTTATCATTTAGATTTAACTTTAAGTTAAATAATTTCACTTTTACCGTATCTTTTTGTGTTGTTACACTATAAGGTTAATAATCATACTATAACAAGCCAAAAGAACCCCAAGTTTTTTATAATTAATATATATAACCTTATCTAAGTCATTTGGCCGAACCTCATATTTTTAGGAATAAAATACCAATTAATAATATAATATTTTTTTTAAAAACTATTTTATGTCAATTTTGACAATATTTAGTAATTGATTTTTTTGAAAATCCTAACAGAATAATTAATTCGAAAAAAGTTAATTAAATCAATAATAACATGTAATATTTACCTAGAAAATTAGTTGAATTCATAAAAAGTCTCAAATTACATTTATTTGGGTATTTATAACATCAATTATGTCACTATTTCATTAATAAGATAATTACTGCATCATCACTGTTTCATAAATAAATTATATTATTTAATGTCTAAAAATTACAAATAAAATACAATTATGTAGGAAATATTTTATATTTCTAATGAATATTTATCGTCAAATTTATCTTATGTATAACCCTATATTAAAAATGATTTACTTATTAAACTTTGATTTTAACTATTTTAACGCTTCTTTAAATAAATTAATAATAAATGTCCTAATCTAATCTATGTGGGCCTAATTGGTCATATTTTATTCCTAAGGTTGTTTTTGGTCTAATTAAAGTTATCCAATAGAATTAGGACATGTGTTAGGGTAATAATAATAATATTTGTACCCATAATTACCCTATTTACTTTTAACCGTGGTAAAAAAAGTAAAAAGTTACTATTCACCATAAATTATTTTCATCTCATTGAACCACATTTTACTTACTAACATCAACTGTGTTTCTCATATTTTTTAAATTCCACTCATAGAAGTGGTAAAATTATGTTTTATGTGAATTTGGAAATTCTCCTAGGAGGTGGGTAAAAGACGGTCAAAAGTTCAATAAAATTTTTATATATCTAAAATTATTATAAAATGACTCTAATGAATTACATTGAACTTATATAGGTATTATGTGTCAATTATGAACAAAAATAAATTTAAATAGAATAAATAATTATTTAAATAAAAAGTCGGTTTTTAAATAGTAACCTAGTGTTTTCACTATTCATCAACAATTGAATGTTTTCAGAAAAATACCAAAATTTCACCCTAGGCTAATTTCGATATTCCAAATCCACAAATGAAGTCCATTTTGAATGATGAAATTTACAACATTTCAAAAATTGGTTATTACTACTCATAACGGCTAGTTTTAATAATATTTTAATAGCATATCGTTGCATATTGAAACTCGGTATTGCGTACAACAAACGCTATCGAGGAAGGTCACCATTGCATGTAATGCTGCCAAGTTAGGGTTGCATGTTGTGCAAGACTACTTTGTTGTATCGTACAACACAAGAAATCAATAAAATTAAAAAGAATATTTTTCATAAAATCTCATGGTGTTACACATGTTGGGTTCATAGAATTCCCTATAGTATGATGCATTGATTATATAACCATTGATGGATATGTTATATATGTGAGAGGCTTAACTATAGGGAAATTGAACCCACAATAGGGTGTCCATCATGTATTTATGGGTCAAGTTATCTATAAAGGTCTTGTTTTAGGTAATTGATTCTCTCCTAAAGAAATTTCTTGGGGGAGGCTATGAGATGGTGTGGTAATGGTCATATATGGTATGATAATCTATGAGAACATATGAATGACCCAGTATGTAACCAAGTTAGTTTCCTTTGCTCAATGAGCAATCAATATGGACAATATGGATAATGATAGGTTCTCCAAACATTATGGGTTGGGAATGTGGCCCTTGAAAGAAATTTATCCCTTAGGTACGGGTGAGATACCTATGGAATGGAACCGTATGTGGTGTCTTTATCATCCAAATTAATCAATTTTCACAATATCAATATGACATCAAAATTACATTTATCATGTCAATAACAACTTACCAATCACACTGAAACCACACTAATTACACTAATGGAATAACAACATCCTCTAAATTTTTCTTTTTTATTAGTGGTATAATTATACTAATTTCAGTGGTTGATATCCCTTGTTATCTACCATATTCAAAATGACATCATTTATTTTCATAGTTAAGACTTTGAAACTTCTTTTTATTCTAGAATAATCCATTTTTTATGTATTTCTTGATTCAAAAATTGACTTTACTTCAACATGAAACTTCTATATCAAGTTTTGAATAAAAAAAGAGGTTTCTTAACACCACTTGCTGATTAGTGATCAGACATGAAACGTTTTGATCATATTTTATATCAAACGAGACATGAAATAATTATTACATCACTTATTTTATGCATTTTTTGGATTTAATCAGTTCTTCCTTTAGATAAATAACATGTACGTTATTTCCACATCCACCCCATGGATCACATCTCCCCATAAATATTGGACCACTATAAAAAATGATTATAATTATTTAATTTAATGTGAGAAGGTAACCTCTAACATTCTTATGTTGATTAATGTGGTTGGACTTTGTTCACTCACCCTAATCTCCCAATTTAATTCTAATCCATTGTGTTGGTACTACTTTATATGACACCACTAGTGGGTGATTTACCATATATATTGATATAGTAAAACCTTATGTAACATATATATATATTATTTCAACAAGTATATATGAATCTCATTCCCTATTTAGTAATAGTTATGTGTTTTAATATTTTTTAATATTGTGTAGGCACATTGTGATATAAATGGATAAATGCTGGATCACATTATCGAGGAACACACCTTCGTATATAATGGGTATGAATGAGTGTTTAGATTTTTCATTTTCCAATTGATCTGTCGAAGGGAGAATAAGATGTCCATGTTTTAAATGTAAATTTAGAAGATGGTTGAATGGAGATGAACTTTATCAAAATTTAATATTGAATCAATTCCTAGGTAAATATTTGCGTTTTATTTGGTACAGAGAATCGAATGTTAAAGAAAGGTTGAGCACTGATGTCAATCCACAGAATGACCTCCCAACTTTGTCGGTAATGGGAAATGAATTGAAAAACCTTATAAATGATGAATTCAGGACAGCAAGAGACCACCATCAACATTAAAAAATTTCAGAACAACCAGATGAGGGTGCTACAAATAGCAATGAGACAAGTAATGTTTTTGAGACTGTAGGACAACCATATCAAGATTGTAACATATCAGTGGATCATCCTCTTGATTCTGTGGAGACTAATGTAAGAAAAAACATCAATGAGTAAAATACATTTCATGGTTTAGTTGACGATGAAAATCAAGAGTTTTATAGTGGATGTTTGAAATATTCAAAACTTTCTTTTAAGCTGATGTTATACCATATCAAATGTCTATTTCGAATTACAAATAAGTCAATGTCCATGATATTGGAATTGTTGCGTGATGCATTTACTGAAGCAAAAATTCCTGAGTCTTTTTATGATATGAACAATGTTGTTAACAGGCTTGGTGGGAATTATACAAAAATACATGTGTGTCCCAATGATTGTATGCTTTATTAGCGAGAGGATTAAAGTATATAGGATTATAAAAAATGTTTTTCTTCTAGATGGAAGTAAATGGGTGATGATGGAAGTCTGAATCAACATACATTCATGAAGAAGAAGAAAAGGAACAAACCTACAAAGGTTTTTCATTACATTCCTTTAAAGCATCAATTGTAATGTTTATTCATGTCATCAAAAACCACGGAACACATGAAGTGGAATTCTGTAGATACTAACAATTATGGGTTAATGAGACATCCACAAGATTCACAATCATGGAATAAATTTGTATCATTACATCCATATTTCTCATCTGAACCTAGGAATGTTCGATTGGGATTGGATACCAATAGATTCAACCCAATTGGGACTTTGAGTACCAATTATAGATTTTGGTCAGTTGTTTTGATCCCTTATAATCTACCTCTATGGATGTGTATGAAACCAACATCTTTTATTATTTCGATGATTATTCCTAGAAAACAATACCCTGAAAATGATATTGATATATACTTTACACCTTTAATTGAATAATTACAAGAGTTGTGGAGCAACGATGTTGAGACATTTGATTATTCTTCTAAGACAATGTTCATACTGCAATATTCTTTAATGTGGACAATTAGTGACTTCCCTGGGCTTGAGAATTTATCTGGTTGGAAAACTAACATGGGTTTTTCTTGTCCTATTTTTAAAATTGATTTTAGCCCAAACTGCTACCTCACATTAGAAAATGGTGCTTCTTGTGCCATCAAAGATTACTTGATGCATCTCATATATTTTTGGATGAACAGATCAATGTTTAATGGTTTCATTTATCATAGATAACCTCAAAAGTTGTTAACTAGTTTTGAAATATTGAAACAACTTTGAAATGATGAAATAGAATTTGGGAAGGATTGTTATTTGAATGATAGCGGGAAATGAGTTTGAAGTGCATCGTTAAGAAAACTCGAAACTCAACAATAGAAGAAAAAAGAATATTCTTCAATCTTCCATATTGGGAATTTAATTTGTTGTGGCATAATCTTGATGTGATACATGTTGAGAAGAATGTATGTGATAATTCAATTTTCACATTGCTTAATGAGCATGGAAAGTCAATGGATCATCTCAATGCTCGCAAAGTCTTACAATCAATGAACAAAAAACGTGATCTTTGGCCAGGTGAGAATGAAAAGTATCCTACAACAATTTTTGCAATGAAAAATAGGGATAAATATACATTCCATAAAATTTTAAAGAATGTTAAGGTATCTGATAGGTATTCATGTAACATCTCGAGGTGTGTTGACTTGAAGAATCATAAGTTACATGGATTGAAAAGTCATAATTCTCATATTTTGTTACAACAGTTACTACCATTGGCATTGCGTACATTATTACCTAAAAAAATTACTGCTGTGGTACTCCAATTCTACACATTTTTTAGAAAACTATGTGAAGAATCTCTACATCCATTTCAGCTTGACAACCTCCAAGAGAGGTTTGTATTGACCCTTTGTGCAATGAAGATGAACTTTCCTCCGTAATTTTTTACTGTAATGATGCATTTAACTATGCATTTGTTTTAGAATGCCAAATTAGGAAGCCACGTTCATTATCGATGGATGTATAAAATTGAAAATTACATTATTTATATGTTTTTCAGAGAATAAACATTTTCTGGAACTTAATTAAATGCATAATTATGTTTATTTTATTTCACAGATATCTTGGGAATTTGAAATCATACGTGAGAAATAAATCTCAACCAAAAAGCTCTATTGCTGAAGGCTATTTGGTTGAGGAGTGTCTTAACTTTTGTTTTGGATACTTGGATGATATTGAGAAAATATTTAATCGAGTTGGACGTGTTGAAAACACATCAACTCAATCTCAAATACATCAAAAATCCGAAATATTTCCTACTATTGGCCGATCAGTTGGGAGGACATCAAATGTGACACTGATGGAATTGGAATTATTACATTCACATAGATATGTGCTGCTGAATAGTGAAATTTCATATCGATTTACTGAAGAGTTGATGATTCAAACAAACAGACGAATGAGAGGACGAACATTAAATGATAAAGATATAAAAAAATATGTTAATAAAGATCTTGTAGAATGGTTTGCACGATGTGTAAGTTCCTAAATATTTTAATAAATATTAATATTAGTTTGACACATATATTTTGTAAATCTAATAAATTATATTTCTTTTTCTAGATCACGAATACTGATATTTGAGCAGAGGTGTCAGAAGATTTGATGTCTCTTGCTCGAAGTCCTCTAAAACAAGTTATAATGTTCGATGCTTTCAACGTGAATGGATTCATATTTCGTACAGTCGATCGAGAAGAGGTTTGAAAAAACATAATTGTGGTATATTTACAATTTATGAAGTGGAATACTATATATTTTTGACTTATATTATTTAATTAAACTACCACAACCATTTTTCAGTTGTTTTATTCAAATGCAATTTGGTCGATTTTATCAGAGGTGTTAAAAGAGATTCCTTGCAATTTACTTCTGTGAACATGTCTCGCTTGATGGATGTGGGTGATCATGAACTGCATGATCCATATATCATATCATCACAAGAAAAATGGTATATTATGTGAATGATATTATGGATGAGGGTGGAGTGTGGTTGCTCATGTAATATAAAGAGATTTGTATGATATAGGTGATGAAGTGGAGGATTTGAACTCTGGAATTGAACCTCATCAACAACAAGAAGACGAATTATTTTTCCATCATTATATTGAAAATATTAGTCTAGAAAGGATGAATGAAGTGGATGAAGTAATGGAGCCAGAAATAGACACCATTGAAGGGGAAATGATTGTATGTATAGTTATTTATTCATTTAGCAACCACATATTTTATTTATACAGTCATTCATTATCATTGTTATGCATATTTTGTTTGTTAGTACTGGACAACTATTATCATTTTTAATTTTCATTTCTGTGTAATTATTTTGAAATATATGGTCAGAACTTAATTTTATTTGATAAAATGACAGGAATTCCAAGGAGGAAGCGATACACTATTTCATCCACTACTGCGACAGATGACGATCAATATCTATCTATCCCTATTGCATCTGAGCCACCAGCTGCCTGCCCACATGCACCATCTCTCACACCCTATGTGAGTGTCCCTGCACCATCTCATCCTACACCATCATTCACACCATATGTGAGTGTCCCTTTAGAATCTGAGTCCTTGACTCCCCCTTCAGCAGCCTCATTAGCTGGGTGGCAGTGCACCACCTCCAGTTCATCACGGACATACAGGAGGGTCACTGGCATAGGTACAAATTTTAATTAAATAAATTAATTAAATTTTGTTTATTTTAATAGTTTTCTCATTGAAGATGAAAAAAACTCCACCATAGAGAAAAACATAAAAATTTCAGATTTTTGGAATATTAATGGAGAGAAGATAGTCATTCCATTTTATGCTTACGAGGTCCCTATAGATGATGTCGCAGTGTTAAATGGCATGATTATAGGCCAGCTAGCAGTAGATCGCATTTCCCTTCCTATTTGTCATGATGATTGGAGACATATGCCTTAAAGCTGGAAAATGATGTTTTTGATTCCCAAATAAAGGTAATTTCATTACATTATGGTTTAATTGAACATCTTGTTACAAATATGTTCAAAATTAATTTCTGTATACAGTTGTTCTTCCACTTTACAGTTTCTGATATGATAGCACATAAGTGGATGTTGAAAAATCTTGGTGAGAAATGGAAAGATTTTAAATGTATATTGTTGTGTGATGTCAACGATACTTCATTGACCGTGCAAAAAATGTATGAGAAGCTACCCAGTGGGGTACCGAAAGAACATTGGAATGTTTTTGTTGACAGAAATCATGATGAGAAGCGGATGATATTGAAATATATATTATTATATTATCCTTATTTTACATTTATACATGTATATGAATAGGAGATGACACTAAATACATTTCTACTAAATTAAATTTTATTTATTTCAGGATCTCTCAAAAATGAATGCATCAAGCTGGCAAGCAATTCCTCGCTCACATTGTGGGCTCAAAAGATATTCTTGAAGCCAATAATCTCTGATAATATTTTAATTTGTTTAAATATTTATAAGACAATATTATCTGTTTAATATATTTACTTGTTTATTTATCTTTGCTTAATGCAGTCACTGAGATTAGGGGACGAGGCATCCCGAACTGAACTATGGATGGATGTTCACAAAAATCAGATGGAATTTTTGCTAATGAGCCTACCAAGAGAAGTTGGGTTATGAAGTAAATTTGTTATTATAATAACTTAATATCAGTTTTTACTGTGTTAATATATATTTATATTTTATTGATATGTAAAAATGAAAGAACTACGGGATTCCAATCCTGGGCAGTCCTACTCAGTCTCCCACGATGACCCGGTTGCTAAAGTCCATGGGATGGAGCATCCTGTAGAGTGATCGGGATGAGTTTGGGACTCGTACCATTTGAGGTTTTTAGTAGGCCAACGGGGATGGTAGCTAAATCTACTTTTGGCTGTAGTCATTCCATATATGGAGATGGTAAGAAATATATTTTTTCTCTATGAAACATAGTTCACGAGTAGGGTGATCAGATTTCCACATTGAAGAAAGAGTTGAATGAATTACGTCAGCAGATGAGAAGATATGACACCGGTTGTACTGTATCGACGAGTGGTGAGTAGGTAAATCACAAAAATTCAAAATCATTTAGCTTGAAATATTTTATTGGTTTTATGTTTAAATATATATATGCGACACTATTTAATTTTCAATATAATGTTCTTACAGGTGGTAGCCGGAAGTGGAGACGGAGGTGGAGAGGGTGACTATATGTGTTCATCATCAGACAGTGATTAGATGTATTGTTGATATGTTGGATGTGGAGAGGGTGATGATATGTGTTCATAATCAGTTTGTATATGTATCATGTGTGGTGCAAAGTTGGCTCCAAAAATTTTCATGACCTAACATTTTCTTGATTTCTGATGTTTCCTTTATGTATTTTATTGATTTCTGATGTTTCATTTTATGTCTTGATTTCTTGAGTGTGGTTTTGGTATTTAGTTCAGGGGAGAGGTTAGGGTCAGTTGGATAACAATACTTATAGATTGAGATCTTAGGTTGTCAAGATTATATTGAGAATATAATAGGTAATAATAATAAAATACCCATAAGGATTAAATTTCAAAACCTAGTTGCATGTCACATCAAGAAGGTAATAAGAAGTGTCTAAGATATCATAAGTCTTCATGTACCTGAACTACTTAAACTTCCCATATTATGTATTTCCACCTTGAATAATAGTGAGTCCTGTACAATGAATTGGTACACACATTAGTTTAGAGAGTACTAAACCATTGTTTCAAGAAAAATATTCTAAACCCACATCACCTCTTAGAAACATTTTCAAGTATTCCAACCACACAATGTCATAGGAGGGTCACCTTTTGGTCTACTAACCCCATTGGAGGACCTAAATCTCATTGAGAGAACCACATTGAAAGTAGTGGTACTTATCTCCCACGATATATGACCTACACATCATTGGTGGGAGAGTTCCAAGATTTATGATTCATTATATGGGGGAGCCACACCTTGTCAGGTCCAAGAGAGAGTTAATTATTTTCCTTAACATGGTGGACCCAGAATTTGAGTATATGGGGGAGTATCCAGTGTTGTTAAAGGTGCGTGCCTTAGGGAACCTTGGCAAGAGGCGAGGCGAGGTGCAGTTGGAGCGCCTTCTCACAGGTGAGGCGAGGCGACCTCACTATGGCGGGCCAAAGGCGCACACCTCAAGAGCCATCTTAGGAGGTGCTAAGGTGCAAGGCACAGTAATGGTGCACCCCCTGAAATAAAAATACTAGGCATACCTTCTAAAAAGTGGCAGTGGTGAGGGTGGAAATCGTGTCTACAGATATAGCAGATAGGGGCGGCAGAGATCAGGGGTGACGATATTGGGGGTTGCGGCGGAAATCAGGGTAGGATAGAAATAGGGGGTACAAGCGGAAATCAGGGTACAGACATGGGAGGCAGAGATCAGGGCAGGACAATGAAGACCAGGGGTGGGTGCAGTCGGTTAGTGGAAATCGTGGTGGACCAATAGAAATTGGGGTATATCCAATTAAATAGAAAATTTAATATATTAATAAAAAACATAACATACTATAAAAACATCACTCACCGGCACCTCACTACCATTGCAGTTTATTGAAAATATTAATTTGTATTATTTTATTGAATTGAAGTTTATTAAAATTTTAAATATTGTTTCAAACAATATATAATTAATTATCCGAAAATGTTCCTTATTTGCACCTCGCGCCGCGCCTTGCACCGTATCCCCATTGGCCTTTGCGCCTTATTGCACTACACGCCTTTAACAAAAATGGGAGAATCAAGCCCTATTAAAAATGTAGGATACCAATTCCTTATATTCAAAACATTTCCAATGGAGTATCCAACCCCATTTATTCTCCAATTATCTAACCCAAACCATGTCATTAGACATATAGAGATAAGGATCACAAATTTATTGAATTTCTAAAAGTTTCACCTCTAATTCCAAAGAGGATCATAACACTGTGATATATAAGGAAAATTCATCGAATGAAATACTCACAATCCAATATCCAGGTCTCAAGATGGAAAATAGAGAATTACTATAGAATTCCCAATATATGTAATTTACTATAATGTAGACATCATGTATGTATCAGGTCACAACTAAGAGTTCCACTAATGACTCTATTGTGTGAAGTCAACCTTGACTGCATGTCCTTGTGGGATGATCAATTCGAGGGTCCTATGATTTAGGTAAGAATGTATCTCTAATACACACAATCATGTTATCCCAATATATATGGTTTGTTCTCCAATGATACATGAAATTTGACTCTACAAGTTTAGTTAGTGTGTATATCCATGACATTATTCATGTTCCTAAAATTATATACAACATGTACGCCTACCGATATGATAGGTTTGGACGGGCCGAAATCCACTTGGTGCGGCTTGTGGTTTCCACTATGATACGTGAATCTCAAAAATTAAATTAATGTTGTTATGTGTCTAACAATTGAACTATGATTTAGATATTATTTCTTGTTTTATTCATATTTAATAATTTTTTGGATTCTATGTAAATTCTTGATTAGAAATTGTTCATGCATGTATAGGTTGATTAATGATAAATCCCTATGATAAAGGTGTGTTTGATTATATATTGTCTTGTCTTATGAATAAAATATGTTCCATGGTTTATGAAGTGAGAAGGAATATAGGAATAGTATGTGTTTATGTTGGAAGACTTGGATATGTATGATTTTCATGACCCATCCTAACTGGCCAGATTATGATACGACCCTTAAAAACATTTATGATGGATATTGGTTGGCTCAAGTTAAGGACACACCATCACTTCCAATATTGATCACTATGAGTACATAGATCCATGTGGATGCTATATTATTGAAATTTCTATTTTTAGGGCACTGGTACAGAAGCTGCAGAAGCTGTTGTTTTTTTTGTAATAGTGGTTTTAGGGGCGGTTTAAACCACCGCTAAATGTCAGCATTTTTAAATTATCCACAGCTTAAATCACTGCTAAATGTCATCATTCTTTCAATTAGCAGTAGTTTTAACCTCCGCTATAGTGGCCCATCTTTTGTGTGAAGTTCATAGTGGTTATGAGGCATTTAGCAGCGGTTTTCCTGGCCAAGGGGCATAGATTTTTTAGCAGCAGTTTTAACCACTACGAAAAAAATGAATCTAGTGGCTGGGAAAATCGCCTCTAAAAGGCTCATAACTGCCACAAAATGCGCTATCTATGATAGTTTCGAAAAACCACCATGAAACATCAATATCCACCGCCAATAGTCTCCCGACATACAATTTAGAGGTGGTTTTTTGGAAACCGCCGCAGAAGCATATAGAGGCGGTTTAAACTACCGCTATAACAAAAAATAACAACAGCTAATAGAAAATTTTCTTGTAGTGTATAAGGATTAAGAGGTCTATTGTCTTTGTAAGTTTTCTACATTACATAACAACATATAACATATAACCAAACATTTCTATTGAAAACATCTTTTACATTACCAAAATATTCCATCATTCATAACATTGCATGGGATATTCTAAGAACATGTATAAGAAAAGGATTATATAAATCCAATTAAGTGGGTTTAAAATTCATAAAATTAATAATATAGTAAATGTTAGGAAATAGGCATATCAAGAGACCATAAGTGATACATGAACATAAAGGGATGATATAACAACATTATCATAACATGGAAATTTGACATCAACATTTAACTTGATATTAGAATTATCCAAGGATCATTCAAAATGGAGAATGGGTAAAACATCATTTCACATGAATTAACATGAATAAACCCCCGTTTCACTTGAAATATCATGATTTTGATATTTAACCAATGTATTGGAGGAGTGTTAGGGCACACCTTTCTTAATCATTTCATTTCATGGATATGTGTTCCGCACAGATTACACACCATGTATTCATTAAATGTAATAATTAATTAAATGAGAAAGGAATGTGGAATCAATACATGAAACTACATAAACAATATTTAAATGTGCATAAAGTTGAATACCTTTGTTATTGAAATGGTTATGGTATTCACTACACAATTACTTTGGATTTGAATATCTCGATGCAATTTTGGTAGCAAAACAATGTGATGTAAGAATTCATAAAAAATTGTTGATGGGAGATAAAAGGGTATCTCATAACATGTACATGAAATGGAAGTTAAGGGGATCATATAGATTCATTTCCCAAAATATGTAATGGAATTTGGATTCATAATATACAATAATTTCTTGAATGTAAATGAGAAGTTAGAAATTCCATACAAAATTATGACATGGTAAAATGTGTACATGGGAGGCATTAATGAATGAGAATGAGGTATACCGTCTATAAAACATAAATAGGGATGTATTGGGGAGGTGAAAATCATTCCCCAATATTTATAATCGAAAACAAAAGGGTATAACAATGTAATATAATTTGGATTAAAATGAGAAATGAAGAAATACCTTACTTGGAAGAGTGATCCCAAAGGTATGGGAGAGGTGAGAGAGTTGGTATCATGGGGAACCATGGGAGGATTTTAGAGAGAGTATATAAGGATAGGGACATGATTCTAGGGTTTTTAGTGAAGAGGATTGGGAGATTGAATGTGTTTATATAGGAAAAGTTGTGGAATTGTTTATTATTTAGGTTTTAAACATTAGACAGTAAACTAATCTAAACCAGAAACCTTCCCATGGATTTTACCAATGGTTTTTTCCAATGTGGAGTGTAAATCATGATTCGATAATTACAATGGCAGAACTTATTAAAATATTAGGTTTTCATATATGTATGTGAGTCACACACTAATGAAAATCATTTTAAAAGTTAAAATGATTTATAAGTTATAGAGGGACCACTAAGTCACCATAAAATTATTAAAACAAAACTCAAATGTCATTATTTTAAAGGTATAACATATATTTGGATAAAATCCTTTATATAATTTTCAAAATATGTTAATTTTTCCTTTTAAAATAAAAATAATCATTTATCCAAAATTAATGGGTTTTGAAAAAAACAGATATCAAACAATAATAAAAATTTCAATTTTATTCACTAAAAATTAAAAGTTCATTTATATTAACTAAAATATAATTTAGTAAAAATATATGATTAAAATATTGTTTAAATAAAAAATCCATTAATTTATCTAAATAGAATTCTTAATTGAATATTAACTAAAAATACTATTTGTGCATTTAAAACTATTTCTAAAGTAACATTAATAAAATGAATGTGTATTAATTATTCTATGAAAAAATACTGCCGTTAATTATACTTCTAGGGTCTCGTTACATAACACCTTATAAATCCCCCATATGACCTAAGGGTATGGTGTGGTATGGTGACAGACTCTTGTGGAGGCTTAGATAACATCTCTTGGGTGGTAATCTCTTTTAAATTGCACTTCTCTTGCAGGAGGTTCTGTTTAATCTTAACATGTTGAAGCTCATCTTGGTCTAGGTAAATAGTGAAGGCAAGTGACACTAACTCCTTACAATGTTCCAACAAATGGGCTTAGTATGAGGAAATTATACTGTATTCGACCATCACATCATTTTTTGAGTAAATAGGATTTGTTGAAGTCCTATATTTATAATTATCATATGGTCACTACTCAATGACTATTTTAGACACTCTATCAATTCATAAAATTATTTGTAACTCAAAAACATAAAATGAATGAAGTGAATTTGTTATATAACAATTTAACATAAAGATACATTTAATTAGATAATGAAGAATTTACATTAATAAATGTTTGGGTCCTTACATTCACTATAAAAAAGAAATTCTTATCAGTGAAATGTTAGTAGTTGTTTTAATAACTATTGCAAAATAAAACCTATTAAAAAATAATATAGTTTTGGTTTAAATAAAATTTCACTATATATTTTTTATTTTAACAACAAGTTGTAGTTTTAATAATAATACTGCTAAAAGTTTTAAAAAACTCTATATTCCACTCACTCCCATATTATCCCACTCCCTCTACGACCTTAACACTAATCCCCCACTATGAACTCCTCCTCTTCCCCCATTAGGGGAATCCCAGACCCCCTTACCTCATTAGAAACCCATAATCCCCCCTTATGACCTACCTCTTCCTTCCACAGTGATAATCATGACCCCTAGCTCATTAGTGACCCACAAACCACAATCCACCCCCTCTAACCTCCATCTCCACTACTTGTCTCCCCTCCTCAGTGTAAATACATTTTCCAACCTCGATGATAACTCGTGAAGCCCTCACTAATATTCCTATCCCTTCAAAATTGACATACCAAAATCCGCACTGACCTCTCTATCTCTATCCAGTTACATGTTCCAACCCCCTACTATTGAAAACACTGACCCTAATACCCCAACTGATGAATGTCGTCACTCGACACCCTTGTTTCTTTTTTCATATCCTTGATCCCCCCATTACATTGATTTCCATGACCTTATACCCTCTTTTAGTGACCTCCATGAACAAGAACCTCTCTTCCTTCTACGATCATCACTACAACCCTACTTCCAACAACCAATATGACCCCGACCCCACTTTTCATCTACTTCAATGACCCCAAACCCCATAACGACGACCTCCATGAACCAAACCCCTTAGGATGTGTGATTTTAAAACACTCATTACTTAATGTTTTTTTATATTCATGAAATAATAAAATAATCATTTTTATATGAAATTAATTTCTTGTTTCATGTACTTTATTAAATTAAATTAAATAGATGTGATTCTATAGTTATTTAATGAAATGAGTATTAACTTTTTTGAATTTGATCACTATTTTTTATTTTATTATTAATTTATTATGATTTAAAGTAATTATTTGTTATATATATATTTTTCTTATTATTTTTTTCATGACAGATTAATATAATATTTTATTTTAGTATTATAATGGTCATAAACAAGAACTAAATATTCAAAATGACCCGGTAGAGGAGAATACATTTCAGAATTTATTAAATGACACATTTCGATTAGCATAATACAATATCCATGATTTTAATGGATCAATTGAACGTTCAGTTGACCTAGGGAATGTTAATATTTCCCATAACATTAATGAAAAAATGTGTTTTATGAATTAGTTGAGGATAGAAAACTTGAACTATATCAAGGGTGTTCCAAGTATTCAAAGTTGTATTTTCAAATTATGTTGTATCATATCAAGAGTCACTATAGAATTATTTCCAATTTAATTTCCATGTTTTAGTGGTTCATTATGATTCATTTATTTAATCGAATATCCCTGTGTCATTTTATTACAGGAATACAGTTATCAAGAAACATGGAATTTATTATATAAAGATACACGCATTCCCTAATGAGTCTATGTGTTACTAGAGAGAAGAGTTTTATAAATAAAAATGTTTAATATCTCATACAATCTTATGGAAGTCAATCATCATCAATGAGAGTATAAATCAGTTGAAACCTATGATAGAATAGAAGAATAAAATTCCTAAAAACGTGTTACACTACATTCCTCTAAAACGTCACATATAATAATTAATCATGTCATATAAGACGACATATGACATAAACTATCATTCTTATGATAATAATGATGGATTTATGAGATATCCAAAAGATTACACATCAAGGAATATGTTTGATTATCTATATCCATATTTAGCTTCATATCAAAGGTATGTATGTTTGGGATTGGCTTGTGATGGTTTCAACCCTTTTGGAACATTAAATACTAATTATAGAATTTGGGTAGTTGTTTTGATCCCCTAAAATCTTCTTCTATGTATGTGTATGAAGATGAATGATTTCATTATTTTTAGGATTATTCCATGAATTAAAACTCATGAAATAAAAAAGTTGTATAACTCTAATTTGTAAACAAACTATTGTGAGAAGAATGGGTTGATGGAATGGAACCATATACTGATTTAATGGGAAAACTATTCAAAATTCACACTACATTAATGTGAAAAACTAGTGACTTTCATAGTATAGGAATTTTATCTAGTAGGAACACATATATTTTTTGGGTTTGTACAGTTTGGAATTCTGATTTTCAAAATAAACAATTACTTTATAGAATAAAATGGTGATTTATGTGTCATCATAGATTTCTTGATATTATTTATAAATTTGGGTTTAATAAAACATTTTTCAATTGATATGTTGAAAATATATAGTAATCGAGGTTCTTATTAGGAACTTACATATTATAAAAATTAATGAATGTCACTAAATAATATGAAAAATGTAATCAGTTTTTATGAAGGTGTATGGGGTATGAGGTATAATATTCAAATTAGGTGGAACATAATAATGGAATGAAAAGAGTATTTTTCTCTAAACAACCGTATGGAGAGTTTAATTTGATACATCATAATATTGAAATAATTCATATTTTGAAGAATGTCTGTGAAAATGTACTTTTTTAATTTTCTACTGAGCTTGGTAAATTGAAGGAACACAATAATAATCGTAAGGATTTTGAGTCAAGGAATATGAAGCAAATTTTCGAGAAAAATTAGAATGGAAAGTATACTTATTTAATATTTAAAATGAAAAATCGTGAGAAATATGTATTCATTCAATCTTTAAAGAATATAATAGTTACATATGAATATTAAGTAAATTATCAAGGTTAAATGCCATAAAAATTAAAATTTACATTAAATGAAATGTCACAAGTCACATATTTTCATGTAGAATATTTTTACATTGATATTGAATAATATATTACTCGAGAAACTAAATAAGGGTTTTAATTAGTGGTGTTACTTTTTTAGAGAACTTTTTGGAAAAACACTAAATACAACTGAGATGGTTAAACATCAAGAATGATTTGTTTATAGACATTACCATTTGGTGATGTTACTTCCATATTAATTCTTAATAGACATGATTCAATTTAATATTAATTTTTTTGAAGAATATATACATGGTGGGCTAGTAATCAATCAATCATTTTGTCCATATGTGCGGTATGTTGATATAAGTTTTTTTCATTGCTGAATTTTATTTTATCAAATCATTGCATAATTTTTTTATATGTTTATTTTTTTTATCAGGTTCAATGGTTTTTTGACATCATATTTTATGAATAATGATAAAATAAGAGGATTTATTAATGAATTTTACCTACCCAATGTGTGCTTGAAAATAAGTTATGGGTTTTTGTATTGTATATATTTTAGATTCATTCATGACAAACATGCTACAATATATCTAAAAATCTCATTCTAAAAACCATCCATCTGTATTTCCATCAATTGGGGGACTAGTAATAAAATATTCAAATTTTACACCAACTAAATTATTGTTTCTATGATCACATAGATATGTGATAATTAATAGAGTTATTTTGGATGAATTTAATTTGTAAATGAAATATAAGAAAAGAGGTGACCAAGGGTCTGAGCTCGAAAAAAGAATGAATTAAAAAACAATATTAATAAGGATATTGTCTAATGGTTCATCATTCATGTATATATATACTCATATTCATATTATAGATGTGTATTTAATTATTATATGTTAAATGAAACACCTTATATCATTTCATAAAGTAATTAAATTTTTATAATCGATTTGAAATATAAAATGATTTGACGTAATTGGATCGAAGAAATATAATAAAGACTGACATATTCAATGACTACAGTATTCATGGTTTCTTGT
The DNA here is from genome assembly GCA_963277665.1 of Viscum album. Classification (NCBI taxonomy): domain Eukaryota; kingdom Viridiplantae; phylum Streptophyta; class Magnoliopsida; order Santalales; family Viscaceae; genus Viscum; species Viscum album. The sequence continues at coordinate 1,145,262,024 of OY728138.1, forward strand.
TTCGTAAATATTATCATGAAGAAAACATGACAACTCAAATGATTCATGTATTTAAACATGTAGAGGTGGGAATATGCGGGAAACTGAATGATATGTTTGAATGAAACTATCTTTTCCAACATCCAGTTGTCTTTTTTAAATGAAGGTGAGTCATTAATTATTGGTGTATAATGAATGATTAATTACATTTAACTTATTTCATGTTATACATCTTGACAGATTCGGGTGATAATGCATATCATGGTCGATTTAACATGGATTTGAAATCAAAGAATGTTTATTATTTAAATGATGAAATACATTAAATTATTCTATTGTTGAAAACACAATGCAGAGAGAGTTATATGATATAAGAGATGAAGATCAATTAGCGTGTTGTGACAATAAACCTCACAAAGAAAATAATTGAACCCATTATTCCTAAAATAATCAATATAGTAGAACTTGTAACAGAGTGTGAAAATGAAGGAATCGTCACAATATTGGAGTATGAAAGTGAAGATATTGAAGTTGAAGATATCTTAATGTATAAATTAGAAATGGAAATGTATTACAATTTATCATTGATAACTATTTCGTACATATATATATATATATATATATATATATATATTTCTAGTTTTATGGTAGAAATATTAAATTTTTTATATATATTTAATATACTATAAAATTTTAAAATGAAGGAATGTTGTGAACATAAAATTTTTCAGGTTCATAGATGATCAACATATCCTAGAATTCCACCACTATATTCATCTTATGTGGATAACAATGATATAGTTGTACATATAAATACAAATGAGACATCGGTTTCCTTAGATTTCATTATAATCCCACAACCACATTCACCTTGGGAGATAGTGTAGTTGGTTATCCCTCCATCTAGTGGATATTGTTTACTTACCATTACCGGTATGTGTGTCCTTTTTAAAAAAATACTATATATTTTAATAATTTTTTGATGAATTTTTCAATAAGATAAATATATCAATTGAATGGATTAAAATATTAGCCCAAAATATGTATAGGACATGATGTAATTCAATATTATCGTTCCATTTAATGATTTCTTGTTTCCTACCAATGATGCTTCTTGAATCTATGAGAATATAATTTGGCGACTTACTTGTAATATGGTATGGTTTCCCATTAATTATAATTATTAGAGGCATATTACTATAATCTATTTACAATAGGTGATTGATATTAATATAATGTGAATATAATTTTAATATTCCTTGATAATTAATTGAAATAATTATGAAAAATTTTCTAATATACTTGTAAAGTTTTGTGTTTCTTATTTCTAGATGCTTTTTCATTTTGATATCTCTGACTCCATTTTGTGCACATGGAATTCTCAAAAATTAAGCAATACATTGAGTGATTTTAAATATAGATTATTAAATGTGTTTATCAAAACTTATTTGATCTCATAGTGGATTCGTGATAATGTTCGTGATGAAATTTTTTTTGAGTAATGGAAGATATTTTTTGATATGAATAGATATTAATATCATGAGGCGATTGTATACTCTACACTATCTTAATGACATATAAACAATAAACATAAAATTTAAAATAATTGTGATATAATTTGTAGGAATTATCTAATTATACTCTATGAAGCATGATAATTAAGTCATTCCTCACATCGCTAGGTCGCAATTTTTTTAAGAAAAATAAAAATATTATTTTGTGTCCAATTCATTAATATTTAAATAATTTTATCATAAATAATGGTTTTTCCAAAAAAATTGACAATTTTTTATTATGTCCAATGAATTTTGTCACTCTTTTTTCCAAATAGATATGTGATTTAATGTTCTTAAAAAACCAATGTAATTTTTGTTAATGACCCTAAATAATATATTGGAGTATGCACTTTTCATTAACATTTAATTTTATTTCACTAATATAAAAACATAATAACTCAAAATATGTTATAGAAAATAAAAATCCTTAAACCGAATTAAATGGGTCCTTGTTCATGGATCAAACGATTATAATGTGTCTTGCTTGATACATCTAAGTGGCCCTAATTAATTTTTTATGGAATTTTTATTTATATATTATAATTTTTCATTATTATATATTTATATTAATGAAAAAAATAGTAATGAAAAAATTATTAATTAGATAATATTTTTATGATTAGATATTTTTTAAAAAAATTGTTAATAATTTCTATATTATATGGTTAAAAATCAAGAATTATGGGATGGAAGGCCTTCACAAGATTATTGAGTTTCCATGACCAATTCATTTGGAATCATTATATGGTTAAATAATCACATAAGTGTAGGGGGTTAGTTCAGGGCCTACTCCATCAACTATCGTTAGTAGGGAGGCGTCATCCATTACAACAACAACTGTTGTGGGATTGAGTGTTGATGTTGATTGGGAATTGCTAAGAGAAATATAAAAATTAAATGAAGATTTTAAAGAACAATAATCTTATAGTGAATCACAATATTAGTGATAATCAATGATTGAAATTTCTATAGATTCCTTATTTCACTAGATGACAGGTAGAATCCCTAATGAAATTTACAGCCTTATAGCTTATCCAGTTGAGTTAAATTTTAAATTCCATAGATCGTTTACACATTTTAATGAAAATATACAACATACATAATGAAATCTACTATGAAACATTTATATAGGAAACATTCATTAAGCGTCACACAAACCACATCTTGTGCCGAATTGACAAGAGATATATTCCTACAAGTTAAAAATTAATTTTCTATCGTTATCCATTTGTTGGAAAATTGTCCAATAATTTTTTCTTAGTTTTGACTCATTAAACACTTCTTGATGGTACATATTCCAATAAAAATAAGTTTTAGGGGGTAAAAACTAAGAAAACAAATATTTGGATTTTATAAAACCAAGGGAAAATAACAATAAATTTAATTTTGAAATGTATTAACTAATAACACATCATAAAAAATTATAATTTTCACAATATTGTTGTAAGAATGTTTTTAGTGTTTCAAAACACTAAAACATGCATGTAATGATAAAAAAATCAGAAAACCTCCTCATATTGATGTCAAATCATTAGAAACCACTAATTATTAAATTTTTTATGAGTATACGTAGACCAAATGTCAATCTGACTTGTGGTGTGGTCAAAATTTCTCGATAAACAGTTGTTAAGGGTTTACAAGCATTCAAAAGAAAGTGTTGGGGGGGGGGGGGTCAATAATAGTAAAATCACATTAAATTGATATAAAATTAGGGGATAATGACCATCGATTGGATTGTGAAATGTAAGAACAGGAGGTACATTATTTATAATTACATTTTTCTCTGGGTGGACAAAATTGGGTTTTATAATTTTAATACACTTAAACGTGCATTGAATGGTCAACACAAAAAAAGACCTTAGATTGATGTGAACACCTGGATATAACACAATTGTGTAATTTTTGATGTGCATGTGCTGATAACATGTCAATCCTATATGTGGAGTGGTTGGAATTACTATGTACACAATTATCAATTGTATAAAAGCTTTTAAAATCATGTGTAGTGGGATAAAAAGTAGGAACAGTATGTCATATTGCAATGAAATCAGAGGAAAACAACTGTCGATAGAATTATGAAATGTAAAAACCAATTAACTATCACTCTAAATAATTTTTTTCTTGAGATGTAAATAAACATTATTTATTGTTTTTGACACTAAAACGTAACTGGGATGGTTTAAAATTTATAAAACAATGTTTGATAGATGTGGAATGATTGGTTAGATCCTTATTAATGGTATAATATCCTTCAAACACATGTTTCGTGGGTTAAAACAATGAAAGATTTTCATATTTCCCCAAAACTAGGGGAAATGACCATAGATTAAATTTTTAAATGTTAGAACAAACATCATCTCATTACAAATTAAAGCTTCCTAATATGGTTATAGACAAATTTTTAGGGTTTTCAAACAGTAAAACTTATGAAGAACTGTGAAAACAATAGAAAATGACCTTATATTGATGTGAAATAAATCGAATAACATAGTTGAGTAATTTCTGATTTGTACACATAGAAAAAAAATTCAATTTGATGTCTGGTGTGGTCACCTTTAAAAAAAGTGTCTAGGTTTCAAAACCCCAAAAATTATCTCTGATTCCCATGAAACAAGAGGATGATGATCGCAGATTGAATTTTGAAATGTGTGAACTAACAACACATCATTTTGGATTATGGTTTTTATGGGAAGGTGATAAATATGTTTGGGGTATTTTAAAATAATAAAACATGTGTTTAGTTATCAAAATAATATTAAATGACCTCATATTGACATGAAACCATGGTAAAACAACCGATGGTTTATTTTTTATGTGTTCAAGAAGAAAACACATCAATCTGTCATGTATTATGGCCATAATGACTCAATAACTACTTCTTAATGGTACAAAATCCTTTCAAAAATTGTGTTGGGGTCAAAATGAGGAAAACGACCTCATATTTCCTTCATACTAGTGTAAAACAATCACATATTGAATTTTGAAATGTAGGAAGTCACGACACATCATTTTGAATTATTCTTTTCTCGATATGTCTAGAAATAGTTCATTTGTGTTTTAAAACACTATAACATTCATGGAATAGACATAACCAAATAATATTACATCAGATTAATGTGGAATAAGTGAATAACAATCAATAACTTATTTTGGACATATATATATTTAGAGAATACATCAATATAATGTGTGGTGCTGTCGAAATTAATTAGTAAACAATTATTAAAGGTACTAAAGCATTTAAAAATTTCATAAAATGTTAAAATAAATAAAAAATTCTATGATTCATTGAAATTAGTGGAACATTATTGTAAATTGAATTATGAAATGTTGGAAGTGAAAAAACGCCATTCTGAATTATTGTTTTCTTATGATGGCTATAAACCTATTTATTGTTTTTTAAAACACTAAAACATTCCTGAAATGGTAAAAATGATATAAAAATCCCACATATTGATTTTTAATCATTGGAAAACAACTAATTACTTTTTTTACATATAATTATAGATAACATGTCAATCTGAAGCATGATGTGGTCGGAATTACTCGGTTACTACTTTTTGATGGTACAAAATCCTTAAAAACCCACTGATAGGGGGGAATAAGAAAATTTCATCAGATTGTCATGAAATTAAGGGAAATAAACTATAGATTGAATTATTAAACGTTGAATGATGAAATAAAATTCTAAATTTTGGATTTCCTAATACGGACATATAAAAGGTTTTAGTGTTTTGAAACACTAAAATATTCATGGAATGATATGGATGTTTTAAAAGACTTCATATTGATGTGAAATAATGGTAAAACCACTGCAGAGTTATTTTTTGACATTTATGTGTAGAATGAAAATCAATACGATGTGCAGTGTGGTTGGAATGACTCAATAGACACTTTAAGAAGTAATACTGGATTTTTAAAATATGTGTAAGGGGTCAAAACCAGAAAAAAAGTCTGATTCCCTTGAAATTGGAAGAAAAGGACTATAAGATGAATTTTCAAATATAGGAAATATCATCACATCATTATTAATTATTTCTTCATTGGATGTAAAAAAACACATATTTAGTGTCTTAAAACACTAAAACAAGTGTGGAATGGTAAAAACATAGAAAACGACCTCAGATTGATGTGTAATCATAGGAAAACCATCGATGCGCTTCTATAGATGTGAACATGTAGATAAAATATCATTCTGATGTGTGGTTTTGTAATAATTAATTGGTAAACACTTCTTAAAGGTAGAAAATCCTTTAAAAACAAGTATTGTGGGTCCAAATTAAGAAAAAACACCAAATTTCTTCTAAATAAGGTGACAATGTTTATAGATTGAATTATGAAATGTAGGAACCAAAGACAAATCCTTCCAAATTACTGTTTCTATGGGATGGATCTAAAAACATTTTTAATGTTTTTTAACAATAAAATTGGCATGAATAAGTCAAAACCATAGTAAACAACCTTATATTGACATAGAATCATTGAACAAACACCTTAGAGTCATTTTTGAAATATATGAATTGTTTTTATATAAATATCTTTTAATTTTTTTATATTTAGAAATTCATGCACACCAAAATTTTATTTAATAATTAATTCTGATATTTAATTATTCCATTTCTATTTCAAATGTTGAATATTATATTAAACAGTTATGATTGTTTTTTTTCAAAGGCCTTTGAATTATATATTATTTATTTTATGTTATAATTTCTTCTTTTTGGTTAACAAAATAAAAAATATAGGTGAACTATTCTGAATATATTTTTAGTCTTTTCTATTTCACATTACTTTTTTAAATGTTATGATTTTCATTTTAGGTGGAAGATAGTGGCAGTAGGCATGAGGTTGACCATTCTGATCCTTGACATTATTCAAAAGGTATTTGTGATGGTTCTTATTTTCAATGGTATTTTAAAAAAATTTCAATTATTATACAATTATAATGATTTATTATTTGTAGTTTTTGTATTTGTTTTTGTATTTCAACAATTAATGAGATGACATTTTCTATTTCTTTTGATTTGATAATGTAGAGGCATACAAATGCAGAGGAAGTTCTAATGGGGATTTATATTGGGCATGGGTTGTTGTGGGACATATTTTATTGTATTTTAAAATTCAATCAATTATTATAATATAATTATTATATATTATGCCACATTTTAATTTGTTATTGGATTTTAGTTACAACTGAACAGATGATGTGGTTTGTTTCCATTGATGAGATAATGTGGAGGCAGAAAATGTCGTTGAAGTTTTTATGTGGATGTATATTGGTAATGGTTTCTTGTTGGACAAGTTTTGTATGCATATATTGAAGACTATGGTATTCTTTGAAATATTTATTGGTTGACCAAGACTGTGGTTATTAATACTATGGATGTATATATATATGAATCTATATGTATAATGGATATATGATGGGATTATCAAACACTCATGTTTCAAATTATTTCATATCTATTTTTTCATAATTATTGGTTTTTTATTAAATATTTTTTAAAAAATTATGATTTAGGATTGGTTTCCAGTAACCAACACTAAATATGTAAATTAAAATCTATTTATCATAGATAACATTTAACTACATTAAAAAAGAACAAGTACAAATACGTTTAGTTCTAGTTAGTTTCATTTTATTTATATTCCCCCAGATAATTTTTGAATAAAAAACCACCACCAAAGAAACAAGAAACCCTTGATTTATTCTCTATAAATTACACATAAGATAACCACTATGAAATTAAATTTACCACCTCTAAATGACTTGAAAACATTCAATATATGTTGTTTTTAATAATTGCCAACATTCCATGAAAAAAGATGCTAATTCCCTTTTTTGTGATTTTATAAAATAGATTCAAATATCTAAAACAGATGACGGATACAATACCTATAGACATATAAAATTTAAATTTAATACAATCCATTATTGGTTAATCATGAATATTATTCTCTAATTATAGAGTTTACTACTTAGGAAATTAATTATGGGATGGACGAATGAATATTAATTGTATTTTTTTCAGATTCACATGGGAGTTAAAGAATATGAGATTGGTAATGTTTTGTAAAGTGTTTTAAAACATATTATCTTCATGAGATGATTCAATAATTTTATTATAAATAGAATATATTATATAATATCTTGGATTCATTTGTTTGGGGTAAGGACATCAGATTACAGTATCTTTCCATAGAGGGTGTTCTTGGCATTAAGAATCAATATTTTTTCTTTTGATCATAAGGAATGTTGTTTTGGAATTCTATCATCATTAAATATGTGATTTCTAAATAGTATCAAATAATTTTTTTATTAAAATACGTATATTTCTAATATCTATGTATAAAATGAAATATAACAAACATTGCATCAAAATAATGTCTTTTCCAACATATTAAGGATATGAACCAAAATCCATTTAGTGTGTTTAAAAATTTCCCTATGACAATAATAAAATGGAATTAAAAATTAATTGATTCCATTAAGGGAATACCATAGACATACATAGGTTATAATTTCATTTTGGTGGTGATTGACCATTTTTTATTCTTATATCACTTTATAGAAACTCGTCACACAAAAAAAGGATGACATTGAGAAGTGGTATGTTGAAGAGATAATAAATATTCATATTACTCCAAGGGAAATTTCATATGATTTAAAATCACATTTAACATCTTTGTTTTGGAAGGAACGATAGGAGGTTATGGGAACTATGTTCATGTTAATCAAAACATAACATTTTCAATGGGATGGGTAGAAAAAATGGAAAACAAAATTAAAAAATCCATTATTCTTTATTTTGACTTTTACATAATAATTAATTAGGATAGAATTTTATGTCGTTTTTAGTTTTTTTATAATAATATTTAACAATATTCCATCAAGATTGCAAATTATAATGCTTTATATGGATGATATTATAGCTAAACTCTTTGTTGTTATGAGATGGGTAAATCTTATTTTATAATATTGAGCATGGTTTATGAAATAATGACATTGAAATAAATTATTTAGAAGTATATATTATTGGAACAATATAGATATAATATTAAGTGGACATCCATTATCTTATTTTGGAGTTTTTATTCAATTATTAAGTGTTCAAAAAATCCACTCCCTGACAGGGTTACTAATGGATAAAAACAAAGGAAATAAAGCACCAATATATGTTGGAAAATTTTAGATAATTAGTCTGATTGGAATAGGGGAATATCACTTTGATTTACCACCTAAGGTATCTTCAATACATAATATATACAAGGTTTCTTAGATAAATAAGTATCATCATGATCAATCATATATTCTAAATTTAGAGGTCCTTGAATTATAACCTAACATGTATATGAATAAGAAACCAATTAATATAGTGTTTTCACAAGTAAATATTTTTTAAGGAATGTCAATTCCATTTAATTATGTTCATTGTTTGAATGGTATAGATACTCATGAGATGAGGGAGTGAGAATATTTTATGACTGGTTAATGAACCCATCAATCTATGGATCTGTTATCATTAACATATCTTTCTATTGGTATAGAGTAATATGGTTGGGATAATTTTAATGTCATAGTGTTGTTTCTAGGTATATGAACTAACTTCATTCATTTTACTCCTCCTATTTTCAATACCATCTTGATTTAGTTTGTTTTTATTTTTTTTATATTGTTTAGAGGTATGACTTTATGATTGGTTAATGTCTCATCCAAAACTAGAAAATAAATACATTTTAAGTGGTTTAATGATATGATAATGAGATCTACTAGCTATTTAGTGATAACAGCAAGCTGACTGCTAGACCAACCTAGTCTATCTTAGTATACATTAAATCCAATAGCTATACCATTACTAGACACCAGCCAACCTACTAAGGAGGTAGAATTAATGAAATCGTCTTGTTACGACCGACCAACATGCTAGTAACCACTTTCATGTTGGCAGCCAGCTAACTAGCCTATAGAGGGTCAACAACTTGCTAGTGACACTATTATGATTGGGAAAAGTAAGGGATATATCTTGTTTCCACCATGATGAATTTGTTTTATTTTCTCTCCAATGGCCTAAAATCAATATATTTGAACCTAAGGGATCTATTTTAATTTGTTTTGCACAATAAAATTTCATAATTTATATATAGATGCACCGATAAAATCCATGAACGTACTTCGATAATTCTAACTCTATTTCGGTCTTATATATTGTAATTTATTCTATTTATGTCATTGTATTGACCATAAAACCCATGTAAATTCATTACACATAGGATTCTAGTTATTAATTTTGAATCTAGACACCATCCTCTTTCTTCATCGATCCTTTTATCCATTCGGATTATGGAATCCTTATGATTTTGGAATTCAATGTATTTTGAGTTAAGTAGTTTAATGAAAAGGAACAGATTTATTATCCATGATTTATTCACCATTACAATTATTTCATGAAATAATTATAAATATATATTTATTGTGGTTATCATGAAAATAAAATGAAATGGTTGTAAAAGAATAATTTTTAAATATGGGTTTTTGTGAAAATGTTTGTAAAATGGATTTCAATGTATGATTTTACATTTAAAATACATTGTGATTTTTAATAATTCAGATGATTTTTGAATGATATTTTTTTGGAAAAATTGTAAGAATAACATAATCACTATTTATGTGGGGATCCATCATCAGAAACATAATCTTAAACCTTGGAAAGGTGTTCTATGATAATGTGTACATGAGGAGTCCAGACGTGTGTTATGAATCCATTATTTGTTGTGAAATCAGTCACACTATGTCTCTTTTTATCAGGTAATGTATGCAATTGGTGACCTATTACTCATAGAGATTAAACAAGGATCCTCACTAACCGAGAGCTAATGTTTCTCTAAGGGATTCTTTTTCATAATACTAATCACTGAAATGAATATTTAATATGTAATAGATTTTATTTAAAAAATATACTAAACAATGATTTTTATAAAATAAAAAATGGGCGGTTTTTACTTTTTTATCATAAATATTATAAAATGTCATATGAATTATTTTCCTTATTCACACGATATAAATTGATGTATATTATAATGTCTACTTAGGAAACACAAGGTGAGATCATACTTGGTTTTGTTTTCTCTAACACTACAAGCCCCTTTGGGTATATATAGATCATATTTAGTTTGATGTAGGTAATGGGATGATATAATAGTGTTGTATCATGTTTGTTTTTGAGATGTGGGTTGGTTTTAGGAGGTTACTATATGTCATAGAGAGTTAGGTGTTTCTGTTTCCAGTTTACTTTGGTTTGGACTTTAGTTTTGGAACATCTATGGACTTAGTTTTGTCTCATTTCTATTGTTTAAATATATTAACATACTAATATTATCATTTCACTGCTTATATTATTTTACAATATTTTGTGGACAAATTATTCTCAATGATAGTTCTGTATGACTAGACTCTAGTCCATATAGTGTAGGTATATTAAATTCCATTTATGAGTTTTTCTGACTAGATTGGGTTCTGGATAATATGTAATATAGGTTGTTTCCTGAAAAAAACATGCTACCTATTCCGGAAATGAAAGGGTATTACTTGATATTGGTTTATTGTATTATTTTTCATTATACAATCTCCCTAAAAAATTGATTCACAACCTCAAACATCAGATATTACAATATCAGTGAAAACACCTAATGGAGAAATGATTTCTTCGGAAGTATATAACTACTATTTAATTGATATTTTTTGGAAGATATATCTTAAAAATATAGAAATTCTAACCTTATTAAAAAATATGTTATATTTTACCTAAATCTACTCCCTTGAAATAGATATCATATCAATTTTCTATATATGAAATTTTTATTTGGTATCTCTAATCTTTTAGTGATCAAATAATGATTCAAGGATAATTAAGAAAAAAACTCGAAACTAGTTATTTAAAATATTTTATATAACCAAATTATATGAATTAAATGTCTATAATTTAGTAAGAACATAACATTCAATTCATTCTAATTTTATCATAATATATTGATGTATTTCTTAAAGATATTTCTGATCTTCCCCCTTATCATGAAGTTGATTTTTCTATTGAATGTATATATGTAATTTTACTAATAATGATTATTCCATTTTGAATGGTCCTAATTGAATATGTGGAAATGAAGATCCAACTTCATGATAATTTAGATAAGGGTTCTATACACTTAAGTGTTTCATAATATAGATATATGATCATCCTTATTAAAAAGTAGACGAGATCAATGCACATATAAATTGATTTTCATGAGTATAAAATGTCATGACCCAACCCACTGGGTCCTAACAGGCTAGCGATGAACTGAGTGTCACAAATCCAAGATCATCTCTAATAGGTGATCAGTTGAGAGTAGTGAAAAGTAGAAATAATGCTCAAATGGGAGTCCTTAGCCTAAGAAACATGTATGCACACAAACATCTTACAAACTATACAATGATAAATTGTAAAATAAAAAATTTACAAAATGAATTTATACTTATAAATATCACATTCAGAGTATGATAAAAAATACTAAATATTTTAATGGGTCAAATACAAGCCATAAATCCAAACTCAAATGATTCCAACCCCCATAGAGGGAGGTGATTTCCATCAAATGCAACACCATTATTAACCACAATCTTTCTAGACCAATTATTTCTCAAGCTACTCCCTAAACTCCACAGATGTCATAAAAAGGACCATCATCTTCATATGGAATAACATGCATATGAAGATCCCACCTAAGATTAATTATATCAATACCAAGTGGGACACCCTGAAATTGCAAAATAAAAATAAAATAAAGAATATTCCGCTTGTCAATATTTATGTTTTTCAATTATTATATGAGATGTAATGATAATCAAGAATAACCTATATATACTCATAAAAAACCCGTAGTCATGATGATCTCAACCACTACTATCCCTGAATCCTATGATAGATTCTAGGTAACACTCTTCTAGTGGAAAATTCAATTCATGAGTCTGATAGAACCAATAGAATCCATATTAGATTTCCATCTTGTTGGGTCTATCCATGAATAAATATTATAGAATCAGAGGGGTACCATTTGAGATATGAAACCAATCAGACTACACTTTATCGAAAGAAAAGATGTTGATTCATAGATAGGGATAAAATATAGGGACATGTGGTATACCAATATATTGATCAAGATTAACCCACAGAGTATGGGATGGACACTCATGTAATATCAGTCACAACAATTCCATGAACCCAAAAAATGGAAAATGACATTCGAGGATCACAACTATGGGTTTTATGAATACTGCAAACTCTTTCTAAGAATGATTCTATCAAAGGATCACAATCTTAGACTTAGGATGTGATGCTTAATTATACCCTTGAATGAATGAAAAAATAGAACACACTCTAGAAAAATTGTAAATGAAATATAATATAATATCATAGTGAAGATGAACAGGTAATAAAGATAACTTTTACCTATCTTTTTAGGAGGACATTTCATATATCTTGTGCTTCACATCAAGTCCCACTATGCCTTTTACAACATGTGTCCCACACTCACATGGAATATATTATTCAATAATAAACTTTGTTTCCTTAAGGGTAAAAAATATATAGATGTTGAGCTACCAATCGATGTGATTCCCTCTCATACCTTTGTATTCTAACCCATGTCTATGTATATATCATGACACAAAATTTGGGGAACTAGTATGGAAGAGAACATGTTGTCTTCCCATCTCTGTGTACTTCTTAAGTACATATTTTGTGGGGACACATGGACACCTAAATGTGTGATCTATGTACATTTTTAATTGTTCATATATGTGTCACATGGATTCTGAAATTTTTCATGGAATGTGTGATATATATATCTTCTCAGAAACCCAAGTAATGTTTATAGATGATTGCAAGTAGTTTACTCTTTTGGTCTACACATAGTGTAGTCAGGGTTTTCATATAATATGATGGCTTTTCATATAGATTTTTTCACAATCACAACCTTTTATTCATCCACAATATATTCCCCAAATCATGGATCAAAATATTACTACTCATTATTAACAATAAATAGTTAGATTCCATCCATACCCTTATTTCAAAAAATTCCTACCGCCTCACCTCATCACTGACACATGCCAAGCATGAAACACAAGTCTCTAATCTGGCCAATATCACTGATGTTATTACGCACCGAAATTATAACACCAATAATGAACCTAAACATGAGGTAATGATTATTATTTCCATATATTAATTGTTCAATGATCATTTTATGGGTACTGAATGATCATACAGATAAAATAAATGTTGAAAATGGACACATTATAATGGGGGTAGTGACAACCACAAAACATTGGGTGATGAAAGAACATTGACTATTTTTTGGATTTAACATGATATATTTAAATTATTATTATGAATGAATGTATTAAAATAATAAATAATAATAATTCCCTGAAGCCCAGGTAAAACGACAGCACCCACAACACGATCTACTTACAAATCTATCTGTTGCTTGATTTGATTTGTGTTTGACATGTGAAAATAAAACTGGGAAATATATCACAAAAAACACCATAACATGATATTTATTGATCACAAGTTAGTAATTATCATACATCAATATTTTTGTTGATATCAAAGAGAGGGTTTGGTGACACGAATCCTTGGTTATTGATTGGGTTATGTTGCCTCCACTAAGCTCGCATCCAATAGTTCCACTAAATTTCAAGGGTTATGTGGCTAATCACTATGATATTTTTCTAAAAAAAATTATTCAGGATTAATTTGATCAAATCTGAAATATTAGATATTATTAAATTTATTCAATTTATTTTATTATTTTCAATCATGTTGACTTTTAACCAAACACCATATTCTAAAAATAAATATGACATACATACAGTAATGATCGTATTATAGGCTCAAAAAAAATATCATATTACCCATCTGAGGATCTATTTAAATTTAATTACACATCTTCATTAACAAATAATTTGAATTATATTAATATATTTACTATTTTTATAATATCTGTTTTGGGTTCACGTAGCCGCACATTCTTAAGCCATCTAAGTTCATGGATTCAGAAATGGGCCTAAAAATATTACAATCTCTTACAACTGAAAATATATGTTAAATTAAATCCACATTTATTAATTTTTGATGTAAAAAAGAAATCAATAGACTCATAAGTGGGTAAAATTATCTATATACTAGGTATCCCCCTACCTTGAGATATCCCAAAAGAATCATGTTCTACCCACAACATACACCCAAGGAATCGTTCACCCAAGAAGTTCCTTCCCCTACTAGTTCAAAACCCCATAAAATCCTCGAAAGGGTGTTTTTCCCCATATATGTCTAGTTCACCCTTGTCAATTTCATGCATCGAGTTATTCATTTATCTCCTCTACTACAACATATAGAAAAAACCATGTATCTAGACTAAATATGGTCACGAGGCCAAGAATTATTCCCCATTGTTAATCCCAACATAGTAGTTGGAAAAAGTTACTATGAACCCCAGGAGATAGCCTACAACCCCATATAATACTACGCAACTATGGATCATTAATAGAGACTATTTTTGATCCATAAATGACTCCTGACACCAACAAGAATTCATCATCCTCAATTATATTTACGTCATACTTTGAGTATATTGTTTTCAATAGACAAAGAGCCATATGTTCTATCAATCAATATATTTTACCAGTACAGTGATGATATATAGGGTCTCATGCACTTGGCCTAAAGTTTTTTTACACGGAAGAAGATGTTATAACTATTATTATACAAAAACACCTCCAATGTTAGACTATCCTCAAATATATAGATCCTAACCATCCTAAGAAGCATAATGAATAACCACTATAACCTAAATTACTAACTTTACCAAAATATCTTATTGGGGGGAAAACAATTCTAAAATTCATCAGATCCTTAAATGTATTTTTATATCCTCTCGAAAATCATGAAATAACTCATGTTTCATTGATTTAAAAAAATCATTGGTTAAATTCCAATAAGATAGACTACCATAGGAATGAACATGCATCATAAACTATCAATAAAGAAATGATTCTATTCACCTATATATACCTAAAAAATTAAGAGCATAACATGACAACTATCTACAACTCCCTTGGGTTTCTAATAAGTTCCAAGGGATCTCAGTACTTCCTCACATTAGCTCGATTAACTTATAAAGAAAAAAACCTCATTATAACCTTCTATAGAGGCATGACTATTGTGATCAACCGTCCTCAAACAAGGATGAACCACTACACACAAAAGAAAAGTCAACCGTAAATTAGTCCAGGGGATATATACATATGAAATATCTCAAAATAAATATCCCCAAGTTGTTACTCTCAATAATATTGAAGGCATGGAGGGTAAAAAAACTGATTGGAGGTATAACACACCTGTTGTTCTATGCATACTATAAATATGATTCAAAGAACACATGAATAACATTAAATAAGACTACCATGAACTGATCCCATAATGGTTAAGGATATTCTCCATAAATCTCAAGAGTCATATATATTGTTCAACTCTTATAAGGGTATCACCATGAACTCAAAAAATAAATAATGACACTGAAAATACACTTATGCTATATGATTCTCTAAAATATGTTCTATTAATAACCTACCCCATGGTCAATCATTGAGGACCACTTTTTCATTAACATATATTTTACAAAGACCACAATTATTTTGGGTGGATACCCTTTCTTGTATCACTTGGTTTTTTTGAAATATAACCAAACCCAATATGATGTTCTCATTCCCATCTCTAAAAAACAATATTGGACTGCATGTGTGAAGAAGCTGGGTGTTATAATGGCATTTCTCGATAATACCTTTCTATATATATCCTTGAACCACACCTCTATCTCAGGAATCTCAATGGGTTTCATTTGATATAATGGAAAAAATATCAAGGTATTCTTCATGGGATATTCCATTTCATAATACTATAATTCAATGGATAGGTAAGTATGTCACACCCTAATGGAATGAATCCCTTCACCCCAACTACTATAAGAAACTAAAATCTCATATTGTGTACTGCTTCAAGGGAAATACTATCCAATTGATCTAATGTAAGGTGCATGCTTATAGACTTGTTCTCATCTCAGTAAATGAAAAAATAGTCCTTTGAAAAGGAATAATAATCCATCCCAGATGCGATAAATTCATCCACACTCACTAGATGAAACCTTTTGCTCATGGATATTATGAAACATGAATATAGAAGGAAACATTTCATAGAGTATCATTACCACTATGAAAATACACTACATGAGTCTCTCTCCCTCCCTCTCTATCCACCTGGAGTCAATTAAAAGTACTAGTTATAGTGTGTGATCATTAATCCTTTCTCCAATAGACTCCTAAAATATCAGTCATTCAAAAATAGACCACTAGAATCAATATTCCTTGAAGAGGTGATTCACTCATGGAAGAGTGTATCATAAATCAAAGTGAAAAAAAACTATGGAAATGAAGAATCATGTCATATATTTAATCATACTCAAATCCTCGAGGACACAAGATCCTACTTCATTGAATTCACCCCTTCCATTTTCCACGAATTTACCACAACTATGGTTTTCTCTAACACCTTAGTACAAAAAACAATGATAAACACATAATTACTTGGAATATTACCAACAAAACATGAAAATATCATCTTTGGGAGTAACATTCTCCCCGTTATAGTTATATATCACAACATAAGAAAATTTCTCAGTGAGGGAAGCATTCATCTCTCATGGGAATCCAATGATATGTCAAAAATTTCCAACATTGTGCTCTACATATTCCCCACATCTTCTAAAAATGGAATTGAATAGAAGAAGCCAAAATAGTGGCTCATAAATTCCCCATAGAGTAATTTAAATTAGAAATAATAAAGATCATACCGAAAACACTCATGGAACCTATGGGAAAAAAGCCTCCAATTAATTCATTATCCCATGTTCTAGAACATCTGATTCCCGAGCATTAGGTTGTCCACCTAGGGGAGGTGGTGGGATTATTAAACCCAATATCCATCCACATATTACTACGCTCTGCTCTAACCATTGTATCTTCCTAGGAAGTCCATCATCTATCTCTCTTCCTATAGAATGATGGGTTGGAAAATCCCAAATGAGTTGTCCTCTTTCAATACAATAAAAATAAAGACTTTTCCTTAGAAAACTGAGCTATCCATAAGGTAGTCAAGAAGGATGAAACCTCATATATTGTGTCATTCATTTTATTCATGTATAAGATGGGTCCTAGTAACTATGGATCCTTGGAAACCTCTTCATAATTCAGTCATGATACATGTTAGATCCATATGCTCCATCATCCAACACTAATAGATCCATTCATGTTTTAATGTGAAACGATAAGTCAACATTAACCATGTAATGTGTGTCCAAAAAACTACTCAATAGGTGAACGATCCACCTACTTACCAACATTATGAAAGACCACCTCCTAACCATGCCCCTTTAGGGTGGCCTTATAACTAATCGGGTCTTTGTCTGGACTCTCATATAGATACCTTACTATCAATTTTCATGAATATATACTAATAGTAGAAAAGATGAAAAATATTCAATATTTATTTCTATGGAAAAGGATTAAGAAGGACATGGAAACCACATCCCATTACAATATGATTCATGTATAAATGTTTTCCTTACATATAGTGCCTACATAGTATAATTCAAATAGTATGTTTTCTAGGTCCTGATAATTGGACGCATTGGCCACCACACGCAAACTGGAGTCCTGCCCCTAAAATCAAATTAAAAAACATTTTAACACTATTTCCAATGTACCGAATACAAACCTAGAAACTAGACACTAACCAATCAATGGTTGTAATATGGAAAACATCTCTAATACAATTTTTCCATGACAAAACACACCTCGGACGACCTCGCATGTGATGAGTTGAATGTGACCATTCCATGCATGCATCCAATAGGCTAGTGGTAGGTGACTGACATCGAGTAGGCATAATACTCAAATGGAGGCCATGTCCTAAGTAACTTATATAACCACACAAACATATCTAATAAAATAAAACACTAAACGAAAAAATATGACTATTACGAAATTCTTTCATTATTCCAAATTAAAAAATCAGAGTATAATAACAATATTATAAAAGTGATAATGGGACCAAATAAAATCCCATCCTAGGAAGTAATAAAAGACTAAATCATACTCATATGGAGGGGTTAGCCATTAAATACAATAATGGTATATAATTCAGTCTAACTAGCATATGCTATTCTCATCATACTCTCTATCCTCCAAGAAATCCATTAAAGGTTATGTTTTTATATAATTCTCAACATGTGTAGGAAGATACTATACAAGGGAGATTATAACAATTCTTACTAGGAAACAATTAAATAACCAAACATAAAGAATAAAAAAGAATTAATCTCCTAAATATATATAAAATTTTAATAAAGATATAATAAATAATGAATTAATAGAATAACACATATATAATCATCAAATGAATACGATTCAAAATGGTCTCAACCACTTCTTGCATAGGATCCTGGTGAAGATTTTAGGGAACTCTTATATGATGGAAAAATCTATTCATGGTTATGATAGTCATAATAAAATCCATCTATGATTTCATGCTTTTATGATATTTTCCCAAATAAGGGAAAATAAAATTAAGAATTATTTTGCATCATACACCCGTGATAAAAAAACACCTTAACTGAAGAATAGATATCGATATAGATATAAAGGATCACACCCAGGGACTTAGGATATTCCAAAAACATTTTATTGATTAAATAACGAAGTAGGGGTCCGATGCCCAGGGAAATTTGGTCACATTGATTCCAAGAACTATACCCAGGAAAAAATGATATAAAATCATAGAAAGGGCCATGGGTTATACTAGAAAATATACCAAAGAGTAACATGATAGAGGGGTAACAATCCTTGTATAAGGATGTGATGACACATAGTACCCTCATAGAAATGATCTAAGGGAACACACTCCACCAATAATTGTTCAAGGAATCTCATAAAATCTCACAATAATGGAAAGAAAGAAGATTAATATCTCTAACATCAATTTAAATGATTATATAGTGAGTCCCTTAGGGTAGAGGATGAGTCTCACTAAGCCTGGTACTACCTGTGACGTGTAATCACATGGCATGTACCATTCCATAATACACAACATGAACATAATGGTACAAAAAATGTAGATGATGAGACGAAATTCAACATGTTACCTACCCATGAATTTCTATTTTGACTAGTGTTTGTGTACATCACATCACATGGGGTGTAGGGATATGAAATGGAATTTTTCATGTTGTATACCCTTGACTATGTACTTCCTAAGAATATAAAATGTGGGGCCACATGGAATCAGAGACGTGTACTCCCTAGACATTCTATGATTTCAGTGAAGGGTAAAACAGTGTGTAACATGAGTGACATGTTGACTTATACTAATCTTTATTGGAAAACTATGAGCCACAAAAATTAGACTAAACCACCTTTTTTCATTTATACTACACTCCCTCTACTCGGGTTTTTATAGAAAATTATGATTCTTAATTTGGATTCATCCATGCCACTATCCATTTATTAAACTATGGTTCTGACAAAAAATCATGGACCTACCATTGGACACTCCTTGGACATTGTCAAATGCTGAGTCCTTCTATACCTACCTCTTGGGAAATGCCAACAATCATGCTTTTCCACTACTATACACTGAACTCAATGTGAATGTTTTGATACGGACTAACTCATCTTCCACCATAAAAACATCGATTGGATCACTAATATGAAATTTTGACCTGTGGAAATGATCCATTTCACTAATGATGGAATGCACAATAATCCATTTCTAGGTATTCATCGATCAACCGACCAAATGAAATGTTGATGATGTACACATGAAGAATATGTAAGACCATTAGACACTATATTTTTAAGAATATTGTTTTTTTATCTTTGGTCATCAACCATTAGAAAAACAAATTACTATCTAGCAATAAACAAAATATAAAATTTCCTAAATCTAAGGTAATAATAACAAGCACACACAACTGGATTAACCGACAAATCAGTTTGTTTGTTTATTAGATTTTTATTCAATATGGTATAATAAATCGGGGTTATAAATAATAGAAAATAATCCAAAAATCAATTTGGATCAATCACTAGTAAATAATTATCATACAACACCATTGTTTGCGTGGTACATAATATGCTTAGGAATGATGATCCATGGTTATCGATCAGTATCAATTGCATTTTACAAGCTATCCTCTAATGATTCCTCTAGATATCCAGGGATATATAGAAAATATGTGATATATTATCCAAAATTAATTTTTATATGGTTGAATTTGGACATTACTTCAATGATAAAAAATGAATTAATTTTATTTGTCAATTATTTTATTTTCCCCCATGATGTCATTAAACCAAATTCCTGTTGCCAGTAATGATTATGTCACACATTTTGTAAATCATATATTCTAGACCTAATGAAGAGATTATATTTCTAATCATAGAATAATTTTAAGTGTTATTTCAATTATTTAGGAAAACTACACACATGTGATATTATTATATTTAGTATTTTTATAATTTCAATTACAGGCTCATATGACCATAAATTATCATATATTCTCAGCAAATTGATATATCAATGTTTGTTGAAATATTCCATGGAATTAATTGAAAAATATTTATGTTATATAGAAACATAAAAATCATGTAAATGTATAAGGTACCCTAGATTATTGATTTTATTGCTAATTGTTTAGGTGTGTATTACGTCTCAATGATATTTTTTTTGACATTAGTAACATTAAAGAATGGATAAGTGGAAAAATAATCCCAATATGACTTTCTACACAATATAATGATGTATGAAATTATTATAATTACATTTGGATATTCAATATCCCATTTTATATTCTTGGATTTAATGAATATTGTCTTTAGTGAATACCTTATTTTTTTATTCCATTAGAGAAGAAATTATCATATATTCCATGAAAATGGATGAACAACAAGATTTTTAAGTATTGTTATACAAACAACATAATGTATACATATTGGATTAAAAAAGAACCCATCTTGGGTTATTTTATCACAATATATGGTATATCTATCGGTATTTCAATGATATAGGTGATCAGATGTACGTCCAAGAGCAACAACTGTAGTAGAAAAATGTAAATTTATTTGATTTGATTCATATTATGTATTTTTGTATAGAAAATTTAAATTATTAAAATTGATATAACCAATATTAAAATAATGGTAGTAAATTAAATTTGAATGGAATCATGTGATGACCACATAAACGGGATTAAGAGGGCGTTTTCATTATACCATTATTAAAAATTCCTTACAGTGGAGAATAGTTTGGGATGTATGGTGACACATCAATTAAGGACTTGGGATATGTCTTCCATGAAAATGAAAATTTCAAAGATTATCGCATATTTTAATTAAATAATGACGATAATAATTTCCCAAATCATGGTATATTCTTAGTAATTATAGTTTTTTCATTAATGATTTCAATGTATTATTAATATGGTAAAATTTGTGCTATATATACTGATCACAAGAGATAAATGTATACATTCACATATAAGGAGTTGACCATATGATAAAGGAGAATATTAATGTTAATAAAAGATTTATATTTCATAACATATCATCATCATAGGGATGAAAAAAAGTTGATTTATGCACTTAGTAGAACAATTCTTATTTCATTAAATTTATTGATGATTGAAAGAGACCCAATATTAATAGATATTAAAAGGATATTAAAATTAATCAAAATTAATAGTATGGTATCAAATATTTCTGAAAATATTAATCAACAACCCATTTTTATAAGGACAATGAAGGCAAAAAATATTAACGGAACTATAAATCAATCTATTAAGTTTTTTACAATTCAATGATGAAATGTATGTAGAAAAATGATTTGAAACCTAGTTACATTTACCATAGATAATAGATTTGTTAGTGGATATATTGGATTTAAAAACCCCATGAGTTTATATGTCAATTTTTATTGAGTGTTTGAATTTTGATCCCCTGGTATGGTTAATTTTGACAACTTGGAGATAGATTGTTATTTTACATGTTATAACATCTCTATCAGTGAGTTTATTGATGTTTTTATTGGACAATATGATGTTTTATGTTGTTATAGGATGGATAGAGATAAATTATAAGGGTTTCAATATGTTCTAAGATTGGGATGGAAATATGGAAATGTATTTTGATGTAATAGTAATTTATGAACATGTAATTATTGGTTTGAATGGATGAATTTGATAAGTCCACAGGTTATAAAAGATTTCAATGTTTGTGATTTGTATGAAGTCAGATGTCGGGGCATATATAAGGTTCGCATTATAGTGTAGTTTCATACATAAAGGTTTAATGGGTTTTAAAAATTATGGTAAATTTGGTGTGCGATGAAAATGTTTATAATTTTATAGAAATACTACACTATGTTTTTAAAAAAAATATTTAAATGGATGGTTATGTCATTTAATCTAATCGAAGATTTTGTACACCCTGAATATTTTCCCTCTCTCATTCATCCTTCGTATCTTTTTGTCCCCTTTATGAGGGGTGGTTATTGGTTATACAAATAGTGATCCATTTTAAAATATTCAATTCAATATATATCTTATTATTCCCCAATTATAACCTCCGATTTTTTTGAATATTGAATTAGCGATTGTGTTATGATTCTACAAGATCATAGTAAAATATTATTTAGTGATGTGGATATTTTTTTAGTGGAAAAAAAATCATGGGATAGTGAACACACTATACAATGTGTGATTAAATTGAGGTGAACCATTACATTAATTTGTTATTTTTTAATGAGTTTTAAAATTGAATAAATTTTTAAACTACTTATAAAAAGGATATTATTCATTGGATCGTTTATTAATGTATTTAAATCTTGAAAACATGGGGGATTGTTGTTTAAGGTTGTAAGGGGTCATGAGAGTGTGGGTAGGATTTCATAAATGGAATAACAACAATTGAGGAAGTTAATTCCTTTAATAAAACCCAATTTTCATATTTTCGTGTGAATTTTATGCAAGTGTAATGGGATAGTATTATAAAGCTTATTAATGTATTGGGTGATTCTATAATGGTGATATAGGCTCTGTGTAGGTGTTGGACTACTGGATTGAGTGTTCCATATATGCAATGGGATTTCAAACCCCTCAAATAGTTATAATTACAATGGGGAATGTAAATATCTATATTGGTGTGTTGGTTCCCAAAGTGGTCTTTACTTGTGAAGGATCCCTTGAGTGAGGGCTCTAACCAGTGTTAGGATATACAAACGTGGTGAAAAAATAAATAAAAATAACATTAAAACATTAGAAATCCTTGAGCGATATGGGATGAATGTTGAATGTATGATTAGAATCAATGAAAATCCATTGGGATTTGGATTTATGTGTCTTAACGTCTTAGAAGATGGTAGTCGTACTCATTGTGTGTGTATGATTTTACTGGATGATTTTAAATAAGGGGAATGGGAACTCAGAAATGATGGGCTCTCTTGAGTGTGACATGAGAACATGACATGTGTATGGATAACTGTTGAAAATATACATGAGGCATGAATTCTATTATAGAGGTTATTCAACATTTGGAACGAGAGGGATTTTTGGTCATTTGTTGGTGGACATAGTTCAAGGAATCATTAAGGAATCTAAATACATTTGGCTATATTTGGAATATCATAGGTATTGGATGGAGAACGTGAGGATAGGTGTTGGGCCATCCAAATTAGTACCTCATTATATGGAATGAATTATTTCTTGATCTATATTATGTATTTGTTTATTCTTATATACAATAACACACTATATTTGATTGAATATATTATATAAACATAGAGGGGAATTATGAATTTTAATCCCACTCAATCCATAGGAACCCCAATGCCTGTGAAATCCTTATCATTGTTTTAGGTGACCGGATTTATGCGGTATTTGGTCTGAGTAGATAGATGGATGCTAGGATACGAGTCCAAGAAGGTTATCAGACCATGTAGTTGATTCTCCTTTGTTTAATTTTCTGTTTATTTTTTACATGAAATCCAAATAACTGACCTAATATGTTTGAATGTATATTGATCTTGGGTAAAATTTTCAATTTTACCATATTGATAATATCTTGATTTAATGGATCAATTATATTTTAAATTTAATTGAATTATATCAATGTTTGCTGATGAGTTTGTTACTTATTTTTAATTCATGAGATCACAAACTTTGGATTCTTTTCAATCAGATATGGATCATGGGGAGGCATGTCGAAGGTCTAGTGGCCTCTTTTCCTGGGTTCCTTTCGGTGATATTGGATGGTGAATTAAAAATTGTATTAACAATTTTTTGCTTGATAAAATATTTTGGTTTCAGTAGTTGGGGTCAGGATATGTGTTCAAAGCTTATGGTATTACACATTCATAGGAAGATATAACCCTCTTACAAGGAAATGATAATACAATAGTTTCTATGATTTTTTAAGATATCATTTCTATTTTTTTAATGATATTTATTCAAGGATGATGTTCTAGGTGAGATTTTTATTTACTATTTTAATCATTCCTTATGGTGGAAACAATGGATGATAGTTTTTATAAAACTAGAACATTGGTAAAATGGTGATGTTTATGGCTACATTTTGTTTTGAAATAGTTCTAAAAATTTGGAAAATGTTTCATTGAACTATAAAAAATGGTACATTTTTTGGGAAAATATTTATAAAATGTAATCCCAATTAATTAAATGAAAAAACTTATTTAGTATTTCCCCAAATAACATATTAACGGTACATTAATTAATTGAGCCTATCGTGAATATTTGTGTGTGTTTTTATGTGATTTATGATATTTTTAGGAATGATGGGAACCCTAAAGTGTGTAAGTCTTTGGTATAAGGTTCATAATGAAGGAATTTGGGTATGATTTCATAGATGAGTGGTTTTTGGAAATGAGTCACATGAGAATGGGTCACGTTGAAAATAGTTATCCCATTGTGGGGTAATGATTTAGTTCTCTCTATAGTGAGTTGAGAAGGCCTTGTGAGTTAAGGTAAGGGGTTTATCTCTTTAGGATTATAGTTAATGTATTCTTATATGAGATGGTTGACACTTATTTTATCTAACTATGAAATGGTTGAACCTTGTTTATGGGATAGATGAATTGGAGGATTTATCCAAGGGTGAGGGAATCATGGTTATATATTTTGGATGTTAGATAAATCTTCAATTGATGTTAGATGAAGAGGATTATTTTATTAGTAATTTCCTTCAATATATTGTAAATAAAGGATTTTTTGGAACATCATGAGGGGATATTGGCCTTATTGAATTGGGAAAACCTTTATAAATTATGTTTTTGGTAAATAATTTAGATGCGAATTAATTTTTTGTATGGAAAATTGGAATCCACAAAATTCATAGTTGGTTGAATAGTGATATGTTATCAATATTTTGGGATTTCATGTTTGAATGATGATAGAATTTGGCTATAATGATTAAGGATAATTGGGGTTTAATAGATGATTGTTTGATTAGAATATAAGGGCCATTTGAGAATATATATTTGGTGATAATATTGGTGTTTGGGATAAATTATAGGTAGGTAGTTTCTCATAGATAGTAGGATGTGGTTTGCAAACAACATTGATCTGTATTTCCAAGTGAAACTAACCTATGAGAAAGCATGATATAAATCATCATAATTATCCCAAATGATTGTGTGCATATTTATTTGTTGTCTTATTACACTGTGTATTATAATAATACCCCCAGTTCCATGTATGAAATGATATTATTCACGATGATCATCAGTTGATTCATAGTGGGGGATTTGTTTTGGTAATGAGGTATTGTATGGAACAATAATACAGTTATAACTTTAATTATTTTTGAGTGGGTTGAGTTTTGTCAACATTTTTTACTTTTCCTATTAATGGTCGGTCCAAAATTATTTTTGTTAATAGTAAACTATTTTGATAAAAATTAATGCTCATATTTGATGTCTTTAAATGGGGTTTGAGGATCAGAAAGTTACTCGATAGATTGAAAGTTCTTTGAATGTGTTGAGGTCCAAAAACCCAGTTTTTGGGAATAAGCAGACATTGGAGAATTCATGGAACATGGATTGTATAACCATTCATCCTGAACAATGTTATTTATTTTCAATGGTGAATGGTTTCATAAAAATTATTCCCTTTTAAATAAGTTACGGAGTTGTCATTCGGTATACTAGAAGGGCTCACAATGTTTTTGTCATGGTCTAACCAAACTACATGCCCAATCCATGTGTTGTGTTTTTGAGGGGAGACCATTTTTCTATTTAGAAGTACACAGTTTGTGTATGATTTTACACACAATATGGTAACTAGGACTTAAAAAATGAATAATTTATCATTTTAAATTAATTTATTTAGGATGGATTTCCCTATCTTTTCATCAAATGTGTATCATTCTTCTCTAAGTGCGGAACTCCAATTTTCCCTTTCCCATGGCTTTGGACCCCAATATCGAATTGAGACACGATATGATATCCATCAATCTCATTGGATACAATATGGTATGTCTATCATTAAAATTTATTCCCTTACATTCTTATCTTACCATACATAATGCTCAATCTATATGATCTCTTTTTCCTAAATTCAGGTTGTTTGTCTAAACACTAATTTATATCCATTTAGCTAAGTTAAAGGTCGATATTTGAAATGTTAGTGCGTATGAGAATATGGAAGGTTGTTAAAAAAGTATCTATAATTTTATTAATGTTTAGGGGGTATAATTTGATGCACACAATTTCTTTATTAAGAGAGACCAGAAATAAGTTCATAATATTATTTTTACTTTTAATTTATGATATGAGATGTTGAGGGGTATGTTGTTTCTTTATTATAAATTTTCTAATCTAGGTAAGGGGATTTAAACCAACTCCGAAGGATATGATGGATGATAATGTTTAATTAATTAGATATTATTAATATTTTTATGGATCCATGGGAACATGATGAGCATGGCTTGAGACTTTAGGTGATGTTGATCATCGAGACTAAGGAGACAAGGAATGTTTGGTTGGGTTTACCTGAGTATTTTGGAGGATTATATTCACTAGGATGAGGGAAAATGGTAGTCTCGATGGATGTGATGCAGTCATCAAGTTGAGGGAATGGTCTATGGGACTTGAGAAGGTGTTTACTGTTAAGTCTTGGGCATTGTGGTCTTGGGGTAATGGGGTTCTAGATTATATCGAATAGGTATTATTAGTGACTTGTTTTCACCATTTCTAGGAAACATGCCATTGGATTTGTGTACTAATAGATATGACTCAGTTTAGGTGGTGTTGACCACTCATTATGGGATGACGGTTTTTTATATAGGTTCTTAGGGTATGGAGGTAAAAATTAATGTTAGAAGAGGTGATCACCATAGAAATCAATGGTTGATTGTGATTGACCATCGAGTGATGATGTTTAGACCATTGGTTGGGGGATGAGGATCACCATTTTATATGAGGAAGGTTGTATAGAATTTTGGGATGATGGATATAAGCATTCAAATAAACATCAGGATGTTGAATTGATGGTTATGTTATATATATTAGATGATGGACATCAACAGGCCTGAGGAAAACATGATATTGAACCAATAATCACTATTGTAAAAGTGTTTCAAAGGAATTGGGATGTATTGATTGGTATGATGATAGGATTGTTGTAATTTATCAATTTTTTATATATGTGGTATCATATAGAATGGGGTGTTGGGTGACATTTTTATAGGTGGAACCTTGGGGTTCATAAGATGTAATGCTTTTGGGGATATCTAAGTATTATGCTATTTTTCCTCGCGAGTCTAAATATATATTTACTAACCTGTGTGGTATGCCAAATATATTAATTGGGGGAACATGTTTATAGATATAAAGACATTGGTCAAAGCAATAAAATTCCCAATTGTGTATATTGATATTAAGTGGAGAATGTTATTTATTGTAATCTATGTTCAGTTCCAATTTTGATTTCATTAGAAATATACTTTAAAAGTATGGATGAAATTCAAGTACATAATGATGGTGGCCTCATGAGTTCTTACTGAAACCCTACACGGGCCCATTAGGACATTTATAGAAAACATGTGTTCAAGATATGTTAAGGTATCCGGATCAGGAGTTATACATTAGTGATTAGGAATGTACTACAATTTTCATGGTATTAATGGTAGTGGACTAGGTGGTTCCTCTAAAATAGGCCAGACACCTTTTTTATCTTAATATAAATATATTTAATTATATTTTTGACCATATCATACCTTGATTGTCAAGATTTCATGACATATTTGATATGTGTATTGTTATGTATATGGTATTGTGGATACGATATTATTATTACTTTTTCCATTTATTGTGCTTCAACTGTGTTTTATTTTTTCTTCCATTTATATGGTCTTCATTATAATGTGTTATGTAAATATATACCATTATTATATTA
Organism: Viscum album; assembly: GCA_963277665.1. Taxonomy (NCBI): domain Eukaryota; kingdom Viridiplantae; phylum Streptophyta; class Magnoliopsida; order Santalales; family Viscaceae; genus Viscum; species Viscum album. Next base: position 1,145,291,180 of record OY728138.1, read on the forward strand.
ATCACATGAGGGAATCATCTCCCCACTATCACATAATCAGACAATACCAAATAGTCGAAACCTTTAGTGTATGGGGAGGTATGAAAAAGTAACAATGGAACACCATATTGTATCACTAGATAAGTGGATCAAGGGTTGGGTGATGGAAATGGTATTAGATGAGTTTCATTCATTTTTTAGGTCTTATTTTTTGGACTATATTTGAGTGAAAGGTAGAATGACGTCAAGACTAGGTAAAGAGTTCTTGTTTTGGTAACTATATCCCAATGCTTGGGGGAAATACCATTTTTAAATGGGAGGGATATTTATGTAATGATTTTCACTATAATATTTTATTCATTTTAACATCAAGAGGAACTCATGAGTGTTGTTATCTGATTATGTGTTTTGACCATTAGACTAGCATGGAAAAGGAGAATTGTTCATGAATCATAGTATGTGATTATGATCATATGATTTTCATTTTATTTATGATTTTTATTATGTGCCTAGAATGCGCAATGTAGGATTGGGATGTTTAAAGTGTAAAAATAGAAGAAAAATATTGTTTTTATACATATCCTTTTAATGTAATTACACTCAAACAGCCCATGTATGGGGTTCCTGATGAGATTAATGTGTGATGTTGGGTGTACATAATATGTATGGTCCTAACTCGGATAAGGGAATGCATGAGTAATGGAAATGGTTTAATTCATTATAGTTTTAAATAATTTAAATAGTGTTTTCATTAATAGCCTTTTGTTTCATTATTCGAAGATAAACTAGATTGATAATATCTGAGACAGATGATATGTTATTCCTAACTCTGATATGGGTATAAATTGGGAAATGAGGCCTTATGATACATTTTTTAAGGGTTGGGGCTGAAGCCTCATTTTATTTTTAATTCAAAGAAGGAAACCCATTACATAGCCCAAAGGCCAAGTGGGCATGTATCCCATTACATATCCCATAGGCCCACAATTTTGGCCAAATTCACATTCTATGAATAGTAACCCCCCTGCTACAGTACCCGCACAGTACCACCACCACTACAGTGCCCCGCCGCCGCTACAGTACCAACGATCAATAGTGTCTTCACTGCTACAGAACCGCTATAGTACTACTACAGTACCTATGCCCAATGGGTTTTTGAGGCCTAATAATATATGAAAACTTGCATTATTATAGGAATGTACAGAGCAGTGAGGCATGATGTCATGTGACATGGTTGTGTTTGGGGTGTGTATGTGTAGTGAGATGCACTTCCTATTATATCATTCCCATATATATTAATTTTTTCCATATTCTACCCTGGAATTTGGTATTTGGCGTGATGTTTTCTTGACATCTTCCAATGGAGCATCCGGAGGGATGATATATGGTTTTACTAAAGTGTTCGTTGGAAGAGGCACCTAATGATTGGTATGAGGCCATTGAGGGTTGGGATAATTATAAGATGTTTATACAAAATATGGTTTATGTGGGGCACCTGTAGTAAGGGAATGATTTTTCCAGGGTTATATTGGTATCCTAGGGATAAATTGGGGAATGTTATACAACATATCCATATGGGATCTCAAGGAGCTGATCCATACATAGAGTATCATAGTTACGAGTTCCAGTCTCAGAACCCACCATTATTTGATATTGAGGGTAGACAATGTGTAGTATTGAAATGGTCTGAGCCAGTTCTTATGATTTTTTATTTTCCTGAGACACCCACGGTTCTGAGAGTGAATCTAGATACATAAATGGTGAGACAAATCAAAAAGAACTAGCGAGATGTAACATTTCTAAATACATTTGAGATTGGATTAATCCCTTTATTTCAAGAACATATTGCAGATAGATACATATGTTATGGACTACATAGAAAATTGCATAGACCATACCCTATTTTGAACCCTCTATAGTGGTGAAAAAAATACTAGGTTGAGGAATTTGAGGATGTATTGAGGAATTATGTTACAGTTCATGTAGAAATAATTAGGTCGATGTCATTATCAGTAATGGTCAATATTGCACACATATTTGTGTGAAACATGTTGTTATGATTCTAGTTAATATTAGTGAGGGAATCTAGTGAGCATAGTGTTGATGCTTCAGTTAGCTAGATGTGTGAACATGAGAAATTTCAGTAGGGAATTAATCCTAAAGACTCGGGTTGGACATCAATTAGTATTTTCTGGATGGTTTACTTCTAGTGTGGGTAGTTGGGTCATGTTTAGGCTCAATTTGAAAATGATCCTATGTAGTTCTAGTATAGTGGTAATGTGGCTAATCTTGAGTGGTTATGTACGAATAAATAGAGGATAGTTCGGAGTCGGGTACTAAGTTTGAAATATAGATTTGAGGATGGACTAGTTTTTTTATAAAGTGATAGTAGATGAGTCTCTAATGAATTTTTAGTTTATGGTAGGGAGAGAGAGATACATACTATTTGGACCAGTGTTCGATTTATGGTGTCGCTCAATAGGGGGCTCATACCTCAGGTAGTCGAGCTTTAGGCCAATTTACCAAGGCAGATCTATCATGTGCCGACATGGAGAAAGAGACAATTATTGTTATAGGAATGTCATGAATGTGGGAATGTGAATTTGGTCTTGGCGTGAACATATTTTATGAATGAGGTGTGAGATTTTTTTTGTACTAAGAGGGTGTTGGATAGTATCTAGTCAGAAAATATGATGCATGATATGCATGATGTACATAAGAGTCAAAACTACGATGGGAATGTCTTTTTCGATATATTTAATGTGGTATTATTTTTGTTTACCTAATGAGGTACTGGATTAATGGGAATATGATGAGATGATGGACACATGGGTTTCTTGTATGACACAAGTACTGTTAAGAATATGATGAGATGCGAGAAGTTGGTGGGTTTCAGTTTTGAAAAGGTCATGAATTGACCACTTGATGGGGTGCATAAATAGTGGTATTTCATGGGAGTACATTTATACATAGGAATAGTGGTTGGAACCATTTGAATATTTTATTAATTGTTTCAGAAGTGACTCCATAGGTAATTCCTAATGTGAGGATCACCATAAGAGGAATTGACCATGAATAATATCCAAAATAGACTAATTTATTTTAAATAATTTTTGTTTGATTGGTTCTATCCTTAGGTTTGGTATGAATTCTTGAGGATGAAAAATTATACAGTGGATAGACTATAAAATCAAAGGTTTTTTATTGGGTCGAATATTCTCACCTTTTTCTATTGTTTATACTATTGGTCAGTCAAAATATCTTTTTTGAGATTCATATCTTGATTTTGGGTGTATTAATGTAAAAATTTCATTGTTTTTAATAGGGGTTTAAGGATCCAAATGTTTGTGGAGAGTTATAATGGGGTTTAGATGTTTTACATTACAAATGATGATTTTTTGGAAAAGGGATACTTGATAGTACAACTAAAACATGGTCTGTTCAATCATACAACTTAAATCGTGCAACCAAAATTGCATAGACTATTTTCAAATGGGTACATTTTTAACCAAGTGGACCCATTATTTCACGTTTTATAGTGTCTTATGTTTTTCAAAGTGGGTTCACATGGTTAGACTAAGGTTTTTCCAAATCATGCATGAAAACTGTGAGAATAATTTTTAAAGGGGTGTCCCTTTACATAGTAGGAACTACGAGCTTAGACCATGGTTTTCTAAAACATTTGTTAACTCTGATAATTGTCAATGCAGTGAAATTGAAACTTTCACCTTTATTTCATTTTTATTATATCTCCTTATTTTATCCTCCAATATGAATCCCTCTCCTACAGGTGTGGAGCACCAATTTTTCCTCTCTATTGAATTTGGCCACCTATCTCTACCCGCGCTCTGATAAGAGATCTGTCTCTATCATTGGAAGCATAACAAAAATTCTTTTAGTCATATTTCCTAATTTCATCGATTATATACATATATGGAATTCAAAATCCACGTGATCTATTTATTACTTATTTTCAGGGCATCTATATAAAAATTTGATTTCTCTTATTTTGGATTGAGTAAGAGGATAAAATTCAATGACGGAGAAACTGTGAGAATAAATTTTTTATGAATAGCATCCCCCTAAACAACTGAAGTGTTTTAGGCTGAATGATATGACACTAAAATTTTGCTGACTTAGATAGAACCTATGTAAATTAATTATTTTTTAAAACTGTTCAATTATTGATAGGAAATGAAAATTGTCACGATGTTTGTCCTTTATAAATGATATAAGCTATTATTATAGGATTTTGACCAATTGGGAATATTGGATAGGTTTTTTTTGAAATTGAAATTAGTTAAATTATAATATGATTTCTAGAGTTCCATGGGAACATGACATGAAAGGACTAAGTTTTGAGGTGATTTTGATCACAAGGAATGAGGAAACAATATTTTTAGGTTGGTCTCAATTGGAGTATATGGGGTGATGATGATCACCAGTTTGAGGAGACATGATCATTAGGATTAATGTGAAATCGTTATCTAGTTGATGTAATAAAATGTAAGACTTCAGATAGTGTTAAATCAAAAGATTTGGGAAATTTTTTCATAAGATAATGAGGTGATAAATGACACAGATTACATATTTTTAGAGATAAAAAATCACTATTATATGATGAAGATCAGTTTGAGTCATCTGTTCATAGAAAGGACATAGTTTATATTGTGTTGACGGTTCATTTTTTTGTGTACGTCTCCATATATATTTCAACTTAGGGGTTGGTTGTGATCTTCATTTATGGAGGAGGTACTCTAAATTGAAATCCATTATTAATGGATATAGAACCTTAGGTGATAGGGTTGTGATCACAAATTAGGGGTTGAGGGTCTCTATTCTATATGAGGAATATGTGCTTATAAATGATTGTATAGATATCAATGTTCCTTAGGTTATTTAGAAATTGAGCCAACTATGATGTATTATATATTAGAGTATGGAAACAATGAGCCTTGAGAAATTTAGATATTGAGCTAATGGTTACCATTTTAATGTGGGTTTGAGGGACATATTATTTTTATGGGCATACCAATATTATTCTTATAATATATAGATATGTGATGTAGGTGGTATCATGTTTCCTGAGGTGTTAGGTGACATGTTTATGGTTGGAACCTAAGATTTTACTAGATATGATATTTTTCTGGGGATGCCTAAGAACTAAGACATGAAACCTTTTGACTAGAATAATATTTTGGAAGAGCTGTATGGTATTCAAAAAAATATTTGGAATTGTCTTTCCATTTTCCAAATAAGGGACCCTTTCGAAATTTGAATAAAAAATGTGAAAGAAATTGATATTTTAACGGTTATGACTACAATAAAATATCCTATTATAATTAATTCTAAATTATTTGAGATTTCCTTTATATATATATTGATGTTTATTTAGAGAAAATAATTAATTTTTTATATTTTTTTATTTATATATGTTATTTATATATAAAAAGGAAACTTTCCTCAGGAAAAGATCCAGTTGATCGTTAATTGTTTTTTATGAAATGACTTCCTATGATGGTTTTTCAGAATTACATGGGAAATCATCCAATGATATAAAATAATTATTTATCCAGATGGATTAGGATTATTTTAAAAATATATTTATGAATCATGTTTGTTTTCTAAGGGTTATTATTTGATTACTTGCTTAATTTTTTTTGAAAGCTATTTCTTCCATGCATTATTCCTTTATTAAATTGTTATGAGACCAATTTCTTTACATGATTAATTATATATTGAATTTTTTATGATATTATGTCTATATATGTTTTATTTTATCTATTTTATATTTGAGAACATAAATATATATATCTCCATTGCATTTAGTAATAATGTATATATCATGAGATAAAAAAGAGTTGAATGTGGAGTGAACCAATTTTAGTAAGGAACTTAGTCTACATTAATAATTAGGGGAGTGAATCATGACTACTACTATGGTCTAGGGAGTGTAACCAATAAAATTTTATAGTCTTTAATACATGCTTTGGAAATGAAGGATATTATTTTATATTCTTATATTTATGCCAAAAGTCATCCCTATATTAATTATATGCTCTCATGGTTCATTATATTCACCCTATTTAATGATTCATGTATTATAAAATACCATGATTCATTTCACAATTAAATATTATGATCTATTAATTTCATGTTATAGTTTTTAAATGTTATTTACATGTTCTCATTGCATATTTATCATGTTTGGATGATACCCCATAATTTAAACTAACTAATCTTATGATATTACCCTTTCTTAATTTTCCCATTCCACACATTATGAGGAAAATTTATGGATATGATATGTAAATAAGGGGTTACAGTTATTAATAACTATGTGTGAGATGATATAAATTTCTCATGAAACAATAGTTTCTATATCCATTTTTTCAAAGGCAGAAGACCTATATGATTCTGTCATGGATATTTTTTTAGCTAATTAATAATCTTCAAATGAAATGTAAGAAGTGCGTATGAAATTTATTCGTTATTAGAGTTTTTATTAGAGTTTTTTTAGATAACCTTTGGAATCTAGGTTGAAAAGTCCATAGTGGGAACTCTTTGTATTTTTGTAAATTTTTGATAATTTCCTATGTTATGGTAAATCAGGGATTGTGTTTTTTCTTCCAAAACATCATTGTATGTATACTTAAGATGGATGCGGTTTTGATATTGGTAAATTTATCAGTAATATTAGAAAAGGAATGATTGAGTGTATCTCATCCTGAATTCTGGTGCATGGGGAGTGACCCTTTACTATGCACGTAGTTTAAAACTCATACAGGATATGACTAGGTCAGTTCACATTTTCTTTACAAATGATTATATAGGATTTAATTATATGACTTATATGAATGAAATAGGCTTTAAATAAGGAGTAATATATTGTAAATATGGTGTCATGATTTAAAAATTATTTGAATTATTTATCTTTATTTTTCACACTACTTAAAGATGCATAATGGGAATGATAAATAATGTTGTTCTACTAACAGATTTATGAGAAAATGATAAAGATGACATGATTAAAGGTATTATAAAATATTGAATTACACTATTTGAGAATATCTATATAAATTCATGTAAATTATAAAAATTATCAATGAATGATAATTCGTAACCTTAATGATTGGATGTTAAATTAGCTGTGAAAAACTATAATGATAGGATGGTATCATCTCTTGCCTAAAATTCTTTTATAGTTGAAGTTAGTATGAATGTGATTTCTAAAAACATCATTACACTACATTTCATTGAATGTTACATTGTCATACACATATATTGGATTTCTCAATTTGATCACACATCAATTTATAGGGAAGGGAAGTCAAATTTTATACTCCAATCCATCATATAATCATTAATCACTGTAATGATAAATATAAACTGCATCAATAAATCACATACACTCTGTGGGTATCGATTCATATTCACAGTGGTGGAGGTTATATCAATTGGTTGTGGGAGAAACTCAACATCAATGATATGTATATTTTTTTGGATGTGTGTGGATGCCTTTATGGAATAGTTTCCAATTATTATAAAAAATCATGAAGATTAGTTCACAATATAACTAATATCTAGTGCTAGAAAAAAAATTCAAAGACTCCATATAGAATCAATTGAATTAGGATATAAGAAGTGATGAAGAAACTGCAATTGAATCCAAAAAATGGATTTATTCTTCCTTGTGCATCACGTTGCGATGCACTAGTTCGTTTTTCAAGAAGAAATATGTATCTATGAGACACTTTATATATTATTCATAACATAACAAGATCAGCATCAAAAATAATAATCCTTTGCGTCATATAGATAACTTGATTCATCATGTATGTTGAGCCAAATAATCTTCTAGTATTGATTTTCACAATAGATATTTATAATTATGGGTCAAAAGATAGATATACCCATTATAGTATTATGTAGGAGGTATAAATACTATGAGTTTATTATAATTAAATTTTACCTTACTAATTGCACCCATTAAATTCATTGATTTAATGAACAATGTCTTTTAATATTTCCTTGATATGTACTGGGTGGTATTTTTTGAATATACTCTTTTATATTAAAAGAAAAATTAAGAGAATGAAGATCACTTGTGGGTTAAACAGAAGACCAACAATAACGGTAATATATATGTAAAATTTACAAAGTGTGATATTTTTGAAAAAAAACATTTTTGTGTAATATAATTTAATGAAAGGGTATATCATTGGATCAATCCATGAGTGGTGTCATCACACAATTTACTAGTCCAACCATTGGGATTGAGATACAATTTGTTTTTTTGGATTTTCTTAAATATTATCACAGTTTTCTATAGAATTTATCATGTCTTCCTAATCAACTCACCATGTAAACTATAAAGGTTATAATTACCTGTAGAAAATTAAATTTCATTAAAACCATTATGAACTAAATAAAATGATTTTAAAAACATATATTCTTATATTACTTTGTCGTGGATAAGTGTTTGTAAAATATAGTTTGGTATTAATGAAGGGAATGGATCTTATTCCCATGAAGAATGATATTTTAATTTCATGTTCCCCATATTAATAAATGGTTTATTATGGAAATTGAAAAAATCATGACATTGATTTAGATAGAGAAATTTTTTATATTAATTATAAAATTTAATTATCTTTATGTATATAGTTTTTATATATATAAAAATAATAAATTTTTTATGTATATATTTACATAAAAATATTTAATTTTGTTCCATAGAAGATGGTCAGAGTTGATTAATGTTTATGAATTCTTAGTAAATTACAACCCTAGGAAAGATGAAAATGTGGCTGATGATTTGATTCAAACATATCATGAATTATTAGGTATGTTGAAGATCAACAAAGATATAATATTATTGTAGTTTCAAAGGATAAATAAGGAAACTATGAATGAATTGGAGAAATCGTATAATTTTGAAAGGACTGTTAAACCATATATAAAAATTAAGATTATTTAAGTGAAAAAGTATCCATAGAACTGAAACAGAAGGTATGGATTTTCTATGAGTTCCACCATATTTCTGAAAAAGAAATATGATTTAGGAACCATCTTTTTGTTCCACCCATACATGCTATAAATGATCCATTGAATGAGGCTAACATTTCATCATTCTCAATTTTTCCAAGATGTAAATATATATATATATAAAAATCTGAAAGAGTATATCTTGTAGGAGAACATGAGGAGATATATTAAAATTTTGATATATTAATTCTGGTTATGTGAGAATCTTATAGATAATGAATTGTTCTATAACAGGATGTGAGAACCATTTTCCATACTAGAATAAAAATGGGGAAACATCACATTGGACTTTTGGGTAGAATCTCTAAAATGACTAAAGGATATAATGAAATGCAGGGTGTAGTCAGTCACCTTACAAAGTAATAATACATAATTTCAATTAATAAATATTTCTCCCTTTGTTAACTTTATATATTTATATTAAATAAGTGTTATGGATTCACAGAGTATAAAATTATACTCTATCTGTTTAGGATTTTTGTTTTACCTCAATGTTTTTGTAAAGTGGTGAGTAGGCTCAAGAGACTGAGTTGAGATTCAAAACACGTTACTATCCACATCAAAAACTTTAGTCTACGAGGTCCATTAAAACCCTTAATAAAATTATGAGATATTGTTATATGGATTTAGATTGAGTTATGGATCATCACCATCTTCAATATGAGTTTATATAGAAATATATATTTCATTCAAGCATTCAGATATCTCCTTATGAATTACTTTATGAAAAAAAAATTTAAAACTCCATCATACTAGATTGAAATTTGAGATTAAAATCTATAAGAACCTGATGTAATTTTATAAATGGTATAGAATGTTACATCCATTCCACAATATATCAATAGAACTCAAATCTAAAAGAATCTTTTCTATAAGAAACATCAATGTTATTTTAAATTTGATGTCGCTGAGAAAGTTTTCCGTTGAATTTATCCATAGAATAAGGTAATGAGAGTTGAGAAGAAAGGTAACTTGAGACCTAAGGATATTTTCCTCATCGATATTCTATATTGTTTGTGGATGGTATCATATCACAACATGCGACCAACATATATCCCTTAAGTTGATGAGGTGTTCATTGAATCTATCCATAATAAGTGATTAACTCTTTTTAATTTCCCATACCAAGTAGCCATGAGTTAGTGATGGATTTATTTTATTAGAGTTAGAGACAAGTGTCCTCATTCCAAAGGACGAAATTGTTTTTAAATCAGGGTATACTAGATAAATACTTGAATATCATATTAAATATAATATAATAAATATACAATATATTTAATGTAAATATAATAATTACTTGAATACATTGAAATATTTCTTATTCAAATATAAGGACAATGAATCAAAATACGGGATGAGTTCAAATTTTCAGAAAGGGTTACATATAGTGGAAGCCATCAAGAGTAAATAAGGCATAATCATTATAGAAATGCAGAAAACTGAAAAAACATTCCATTTAATCAATAAATTAGGTATAAAGAATAACATGGCTGGAATAATTGATGATAAAATAATTACATATAAATAAACTAATGATCATAAAGCTTATCCATCAATATCAAAACTTTTAAACTAATCAAATGGAAATTAATTATTATTATTTTAATGAAATAATTCATAAATTTGAACATCACAAACATACTATCATTGAAGCATACCGAAGAAAATGTAATAAAAGGTTAAGGCACTATCCAAATACCCAAACATGTATGTCTCATGAGTTTTAAAGATGATTCATGGGGCTATGTAATTCCGTCCCAAATATTCACTTAATAATTCATATTCATTCATTATATGGATATACAATACATCAGAAACAATATTCCTTATCCAAAAAATGGCCATGTAAGAAGAACAATCGTATAGAATTGTAATAAATTACCTAGTAAGATAGGTCATAATACAAATACTGAAATAATATTGATGATATCATTATAACATGTCCCCAACTGAGAAAAATATTATTTTTTTGTTTATTAATAATGATAATATTAAAATATCCAAAAATATTCATTAAAATTATTTTTTCCTTTTAAAATCCACTTTTCAATCCTAATTGTTTTAGAATAAATGGAAAAAATATTTCATAGAAAATAAATATAGAAACATTTAATGGATTATTAAATTTAATTAGTGGTAATTGTTGTGTGGAAATTATGTTCATGATTTTAACATTAATGTGATTACCCTTTTTACATTTGTAGTCATAATTCAAAACGAACCTTGTAAAAAATTGAAAATATGATTATTTTTAAATTATTTTTTTAGAAATGGAAAAAATGGTTAATAATTATTTAATAAATAATTTGATAATATTAAAAACAATAATTAAATCCTTTTAGGGAAAATATTGATTTGTAAGAAAATCATTCCCGATCAAGTTGAAAATAAAGTCATTTTCCATCAAAACATTAAATTGGTATCATGTGTACATAAATATTAATGAATGAATAAAATATTAAAATTTATAGACATAAAAATATCATATTTTTTTTGGATTATTATTTTAAAATAATTTAATTCCACCAATGTGGAATTAACCATAAATTATCCCAAATAATGATGAGTGTGTGAATTAAACCCTCACCACATGGTAAATTTTTATCCCCAACACCAATGAAAGAAATAACATCAAATGAATTAGTAAATACCCTGAAAATAAAGAGATTAATGATATAACATAACAATTGGGATGTTTATATATAAGGTCATGAGCTAAAATATTATATAATCTTCAGTTTTAGTCATCTAATTTTTTTCAATCACATTGATGGTACTCTCAGGCTTATAGTATTTGATAATTTGACCATAGATCATACATAACAAAATCAGAAAATATAAAGTGGACTATTTTTGCAAGTATCCACATTTCCAATCATCAGAATCATTTCAAATAAACTTTGAGCAATTTTATTAAAACTATCCAAATCATTCCACATGACTTCAGGCAATCCAATAAAAAATATTAATACCTTAGTAAAAATAAAACACGAGGGATGTGAAAATACAACTGGTTAAGGTTTATAAAAATAATTTAAATTGAATAGAATTGATAAAAATAAAAACCCATGAATACATTATTATTAAGGAATATTTTTCACCCTTAATAAGTAGTAAATACATTTCTTTGAAAATAATCTAATTGATTACCCTTTTTGAAATAAAATATTACCATAAAACCCATAGAATGAAAATAATAACCATAAAGGTATATTGGGAAATTATTATACATTTCACTCAAATAATTGTAATAACCATGTGGTCAACCCCCATACATATCACTATTGCAAATGGAATATCTATACAACTAACGTCAATACCCATTTCTTTTGAGGGATATCATGGGTCGACCCATCCTTGTTTTTTCATATTACCACCATTCATTAGTTTATCATGTATCCAACTGTAAAATTACCAATTACCATTATACAATCATAATAAAGAAAATAATTTAATTATCAACATGACACTCATAATATATCATTTTCATTCCCAACAAATCATGTCTTATTATTAAAATAATCAATCCATTTTAAAAACCCATTTTCAATAAAAATATACCAAAAAATGAAATGGACGATTTTCTCAAAAAAGATTTATGATGTAAAATCATATATAAATCATATAATATTCATTAATGAAAAATTCATTTTCTGCATGTATGTTAAGATAACACCTTCATTTTTTTCATCTAACTAAACAGTCCCTATAAAACATATAAAAGTATTCATTTTGATAACCATCGAATGAAATTAAAAATACACATAAAATGTAATTTATAATCCTTTTATAATAATATATATAACTATGTAAAATAATTTTAATAATATTGATATGGATAAAAATATTTTTAAATTACATCCTTAAATATTCAATGTGTCCCATACCACATTGAGGATTTAAAACATAAGACCAATGAAAGGAAATTTTTTTACCAAAAATTAAATAACATGATTACAAGTAGATAAATTATAAAACATGTAAAATGGGCTGTATATACACCTCATAAAATATGGTGGATTTATAACATTAAAATATGCCTCAGTGAAAGGATAGTGGGATGAAATCCCTTAGCCTGAGCCAAACATGTCACATATGTATTTATCATTCTAAATTATAAAATTATGATAATTATTTTCTTGATTAAAAACACTTTTAAATTGTATCATTAATTTTATTTTATTTATTAAATTATTTTGAAAAACAAATTAAATAAATTAGTTTACATCAAGGGTTTTTACAATATTTTTTATGGGTTAATAACAAATAAGGATGGTTGACTATGTTCAATGAGGTCATTATATAAGCATTTATATAATAATTATATTGGAATGTAGGTAATTAACATTAATCATTAAATAATTATAATTATATCATAAATATAATATTATCTACTCATATATACTTATATATAGAATTATTGTAGTGTAAAGGTTATCATATCTATTTGGGGAGGTGGTAGTCCACATGTCCTCTAACAACGTGATCACTTTTTTAGTCTGGGGAAAGGGTAATAATGGAAATAATATATTAATTTTTTTAAAATATAATTATTTCATTAATATGAAATATATTTTATTTATATCAAATATTTTCATTAAAACTATCCTTATTACATTCCATGTATTGTGTGAATGTATCACATCACTTTGAGTAGGCATTAGTCCACATGTCCACAAACGATGTTATCATACGACCGACAAATGGGAAGACTGAAAGAATTTCTATAAAAAAATTCTATAATTATTAATAAATCATAAATATCATACATAAATAATATATAAATAATGTTTTTATCATAATTCCCATCTAAGAGAGGTTGTATTGGAAAATTTAATGACATCTTTTCACGAGGTGGTATGTCACTGCAAACATGAATAGAAATTGCATTACCTATTTGATGGAAGTGTGTGTATGTGTGGGTAAAAAATTTATCCTAAGAAAATATAATTATATAGGGAATACATATTTTGTTATATAAATATGGGATAAGAATAATTGAATTTGTCAAGAATGAAATAAAACATAAATTCATGTTAAAGAATGTTTCCTAATTTTGTGGTATCCCCTTTTGGTTTTCCCCAATGATCATACATGGAATGAATTAATACCAAAATAAGGAATATAGTAAGAGAGGATTAATGTTTTGAGTTCACATGGGATGGATATAGATGAGAAAAAGGTCTTCAAGGGTGTGAATAATAAGGGTGAGGGTGAGTTCATTTTTATAGTGGATGAGGAGTGACATTCTTGTAAATATAAAAAGGTAAAAAATATTGGGATGGAAATCTTACATAATGTTCCTCAAATAATGATAAAAAAATTTAAAATAGTTTACATTTTCTAAAAATATCTAAAAAATGTGGTTTGGGAAGTTTTCTATGCCATTTGAACTCTTAAAATTAATGTTTAACTACTAAGTAATCACTTTTCACCTAAATTGCAGTAATTAATTTTAATTTACATCAATTGTATTATTCATCAAACAATTATTTCATATTATTATTAATGTAAAAATATTATGAGTCCAAACTTTTAATTCTCCTATGAAAATTATAAACAAATAAGTTGCATAAATTGATTTAATATTAACCCCACATATGGGACGAGAAAGCAGGTTTTAAAGTGAATATTTTCAAAAGCATTATTTGTTTTTATATCAAATTTCAATGTGATAATGACCCAAATGACCTAAATTATATTATAATATTTAATATTCATCTTATAAAACAAAACATTCAGTTTAAATATTAATATATCACTATAAATTATTTAGGTGAAAAATCATTTTTGAATTAAAATACCATATTATTTATTATTCATAAAAATATTAATGGTTTGAAAAATAAGAAAAATTATACCAAAGATAATTTTTATATTACTATTTCATAAAATTAAATAATTTTCTTTGTTAAAATTATAAAATATTAAAAATTTATATTTAAAATAGGTGATTTATTTGAAGGTGAAAAAATTGACTTTTTAGAAAAACAGAGATTTTAAACAAAAAATTGGATTTTTTTCTTATCTTATTCCAGTAAAATCTTTTGTATTATTTTCAAACAAATTCATAAACATGTATAATCATACAATATTAATTTATATTCATTTTCACTAATATAATGGCAACATGATGACTACTATATATAGAAAATACTAATAAGATATTATTATTTTGTATAACTCAGTCTTGAATGCATCCCAAGATTCTGATTAAACTCATTGTTGCTTTTTCTGTATGATATTATACAACGAATACATTTTATTGTCACATTTATATATAATTCCCAAATTTTAATAAATTTTGAAAATTTTTAATCTATCATTTCCAAGGTTGTTACAACCTTCCCCAATTTTCATGATTACATCCTTATAATATTACTCACTTAAAAAATAAGATGGGATATTTTTATCTCATATAATTTTTAGACTCCCATATACCCCCTTTAACTATATATTTATTTCATTAAACCTTAACCAACTAAATTTCTTTATGCCACAACACTTTCTCTCTGTGTTCGTGATCATCATTGGGTTATTCCTTATAAGAAAGATTCTCTTCCAACTGAACTACATGAGGTGATAAGATATGAGATATATCTGGTACATAATTCCATAAAATTGAAAAAATAAATACATTGTGTACATGGGATAAACATAGAATTAAATCCACTTTGTTGTAAGTTGATGCAAATTTTAATAGAATTTAATATGTTCCAATTAACTGTGGATTAAGATTCCAATTATTACCAAAAAACATCACACATATACATGACGAATCTATGAGAAATACATGATTAGATACCTTAAAATAAATATCATTCCACTGGCTATTCACATAAATATTCTATCATTATTAAGGTATTATATTATTTCTATTAATAAACTGTTCTTCCTGAACCATTTACTCTACAAACTCTAGTCCCATTAACATTATTTATCTTATTCCATCCCAAAAAGAAACTTTTCGAAACAAAATTCCATATAATGCCTCAAATGGTGTCATTAGAAAACATGAATGAAAACTATTATTGGAAGAAAACATAACTAATAAATGATGTTTATCTGAAGGTACTCGATAATACATTGACAAAGAAATAATTATATATTTTTTTGTCGGAATCATCTTATCAGACATTCCATCAAATTTTGGATAAAAAGAAGTAGTGAAATTTATTTCTATAATAACCTAGATCTTCATTTCAGGTATGGATCATGATTTCAGGTGTTTTTTAGTAAAATTGGAGATTTTTTAATTTTTAGAAGTACATGTCATGAACATAAGAGTACTCACTATGTACTCGATCACCGCGGGTATTCATGTCCTGCCCATGTAATGGCAATGTGCATGGATGTGTGAGGTGGCCTGGACACCACCTAAAGTGAGGCATGAAAAAGGCCTATACATGCAGTTTATCCTCATAGAACATGCCATGTATTTGTATTTTTAATTTCTATATCTGACTAGGATCACGTCTAATCAACAGAACTATCTTCTTCAAGCTTTGTTTAGTCCTAGGGCGAAGTGAATCAATAATTCTTCTTCGAGAAATAGACCAGTTGCCCCTCCTCTGAGTCAAACACTGTAGATTGAATTAGAATCGCTTTAGTGGGTTTTCCTTTCTTCTTGAGGCTATCCTATAGTTTTCTCCTCCATCATACATTATTTAAGGTTGATTTTTATGACATTTTTGTAACTCTACAATGTTTTAGGTCCAATCAAAGGATGGTATTACACTATATCGAGTGTACAATGTCGAGGTAGGTGGTTTTTCCTTTCCGTAGATGTATCTGATTTATATGTGCAAAATTTTTTAAATACCCTATTTTAGGGTATTTCATGATTTTTAAATCTTACCTTGATGATTCTTGCTATTATTCGGTTTATAGAGTAAGGGTTTTTTATTGTGAATTAGGTTTATTACCTTGATTATGAATGTTTTTCCAATGCTTGTTGATATTGAGTTGGGTCTAGAACATCTTGAAAGAATGTTATGCATTCCATGCCTAGTGTTGTTAAGATGTAGTTGACATTATATATTAATCATGTGATATGAATATTAGTTTTTTATCCATGTAGTATTTTGATATTTAATTTGGATTCTAGATATAATTTTTGCATAATTGTATTGCACAAGGCTGTGGGAACATCGTGTAGTGAGACCACAGTGGGAATGGATATTGAGGGCTTTTTAAGAGTGTCTATTACCTTTCACATTGCGAGACCGTAAGGGGGGATGGGCGTTGAGTATTCCATTAGAGTTTCAATAGGATACTGTTAGGAGGCCATCTGGGGATTTACATGTTGATAGCTTCCTCAAAAAGTATATTGTTTAATTTTAAAAGACCATTATAGGAATTGATGGTGACTGCTTGCCCAGAGAGTGTTTGTCTAATTTGAACAAGTTAGGTTATACTATGAGAACATCCCATAGTATTTCATGTGTTTGATTTGTTGAATAAGTGGTAGATTTATATTAATGTACTTGAAATTGTATGATTATTTTCATAGAGTACTTCCTTGTTTGTTACATAATTTTTTATATTTTCCTACAATATATACTCAATGACAAATAGGAATAGGTCTTTCAGTTGATTCCTACTTGTATTTTTCTCACACATATTTGGGTCATGATTTTGTTCCCAAATATATTATATTGTTGCATGTGTAGATAAAGGTAAGATCCTTTCTTCTTTAGGTACATGATTTCTATGGAGCTAGAGGGAATGGGATCAAGCTGAGGCTTGTGATGTTGTTGGAGTTAATTTGGTTACTTTTACATAGGCTTAGTAATTTATTCCAGCATTGTGACTTGTCTGGATTCTTTTCTAGACATGTGTGACAATCAACATTTATATATGTGCTATAGTTGATTATTTACTTTCAGTATTCTGTTATTAACAAATTGTGTGGTATTACTACTTCGGATATCATACCCTTAATCTCTATGTGGATTATCAGAAGCTAAACAAGTTGATGTTCATGAACAGACATCCCTTGCAAAGGATTAATGATCTTTTTGATCTGATTTGAAGAGCCCATGTCTTCTTGAGGATTTAGTTTAGATCTAGTTATCATCAGATTCCCAATATACCATCAGATATACCTATTACTTCATTTAGGAGTAGGTATGGTCTATTCGAGTGTGTTTTAATGTCGTTAGATCTCAGGAAAACTCCTATAGTTTTCATTTCTCATATGAATTGAGTGTTTCATCCATACTTTGATTCATTTTTAGTGGTCTTCAAGGGAGATGTCTTGGTGTACTCTCAATCTCGGCACAACCATGCCACACATCTTGAGATTGTTTTGAGTACACCAAGAGGTCATCAATTTAATGATAAGATCTCAAAATCCTAGTTTTTGATGGGCCAGATTCACTTCTTGGGACTTTTCATCTTAGAAATAGGAGTATCAGTAGACCTAGAGAATGTGAGGGAAATAGTTTCCTTGGAGTAGCTAAAGAATGTCTTTGGGGTACATAGTTTTATAGGGCTGGATATTTACTAAAAACATTTTATACAAGAATTTTCATGCTTAACAGCACCACTGACTGGCCAGAATAAGAAGGGTGAAAAGTTCTTATGGAATGATTCAGTAGATTTATCCTTCCCGGAGATGAAATAGAGGAAGACTTCCAAACCAATAATATTTTGTCTAGAGATGGGCAAGAGTTACACTACTTACTGTGATGCATCAGGTATCAGGATGGGAGTAATACAGAATATGGGGGAAGGAGTTGTTGAATATGGGTCTCAGTAGTTGAGGGCACAAGATAGGAATTACCTAACACACAATCTCGATATGGTTGTGGTTGTTCATGACTTGAACATATGGAGAGATTATCTATTTGGTGTGAATTTTGTGGTTTTCGCCGACCTGAAAAGTGGTGTGTATATCTTCAATCAGTGAATTATAAATATGAGACATTGAAGGTGGGATGAGTACCTTCAGTTCATTGATTTTGAGATTTCCTACACTCCTGGGAAAGGGAACGTATTGGCTGATGTGTTGAGCAGGAGGACTGAGATACAGGCTGTTTAGGAGACCAGCACTGAGTGGAAGCTTCTAGCCATGTTCACTGAGATGCATTTTGAGATGCCTGATAGAGAGGGGTATATGTTTCTTTCTTCTATAGTAGTTTTGCCTACACTTCATGATCAAGAGAAAATTAATTAGCTATCAGATTCTGAAGGCGTCATTCGATAGGAATGAGAACATGTAAATGACATTTAAAAACTATACCATGAAAATAATAGATGATAATCAAGAATTTTTAAATGAATCATTGTATTTCATAATACCAGAATCAATAAATGGGGAGAAGATAATGAACTATGGGAGCATATAATTATGAAAAGGGGATACTTTTTGCATATATATAAGCATATAAAATAATTTCCATCATTTCCAAAGCCTAAATTCAAGACATATGTGATGTGGTTTTATAGGATTTTCATTCTTCATTTTGGGAAGTTTATCCTAGAGTCACCAATATGTATTAAGATATACATTTTCATTATTTGTGGCCAGGTATGAAGAGATATTCCACTGGTTTTTTCATGAGGTGTTCGACCTATCAATAGGTGAAGGTGTAGCATCAGTGACTAGAAGGGATATTGCAGTAGTTACGAATTCCCAGGTGGAAGTAGAATAATGTCTTGATGGACTTTGTGATAGGTTTGTTGAATTCACCTCGAATTAATGATGAAAATTGGATTTTCATTGAAAGACTCATAAAGGTAACCCATTTCATAATAAATAAGGAGACTTTCATGTTTGATGATCTTGAAAGGTTTTACATTCGAGACAATGTATGTTTTCATGGGGTACTGCACTCCATCATTTCAGACAATGATACATGTTTTACCTCTCATGTTTGGAATGGACTATAATGTTTTTTGGGTACAAATGTACTTCTGAGTACAACTTACCATCCCCAGATAGATGCCTAGTCCGAGCGTACGATTCCAGTGCTAGAGGACATGCTTTGAGTAGGCATTCTAGATTTTGGAGGATCATGGGTGAATCACATAACTCTGGGGGATTATTCCTACAATAATTGTCTTTAGGAAACTATTTATATGGAACCCAATGAGGATTTGTACGGTAATCCATGTTGATCACCCCAATATTGGATATATGTGGGAGAGGCTACTATTTTGGGACCCTTTCTTGTCAAGGAGACCGCATAGCAGGTGGAGTTGATTCGAAATAGGATGGCTACTATATAGTCATACTAGATGTCTTATGCTGATTGTCAGAGATGACAACAAGAGTTCAATGTCAGAGATCAGGTTTTCCTACATGTCAGACCAAGGTTGGGACATAAAAGGAATTGGAGAGAGGGTAATATGTCACCAAGATACGTTGGGAAATTTGAGACTTTGGAGAGATTCGTGCCGATTGCCTATCCATTTCAGTTACCTCAAAGGTACTAAGAAATGCATGAAGTCTTCCATCTCAGCTAAGGCATTACTTTTCAGACCTGTCTCATGTTTTTAAACCCGGGGAGGTTTAGTTGGTAGTGTACACATCATTCGAGTAGAATCCTATTTGGAATATTGATTGCAATGTATATGTTTTACGTGGATAGACTGTTCCTATGGTATGGGTGGTGTGGTAGGACGAGCTAATATAGGACAATACTTGGGAGAGGGAGGTCGATGTGTGCTAGAAGTGGAAGGAGATGTTCAAGGATTATTCTATGCTTACTTCATAGTGAAATTCAAGGACAAATTTCAATAAGGGGGGGATGTTTTTAGGATCTCGAATCTTCATTTCAGGTATGGATCTTTACATCTAGTGTTTTTGAGAAAAAGGGAAGATTTTAGAAATTTCATAACTACACACTGTGTACTTAGTATTACATGTTGTTTACTCAGTCCCCTCAGGTAGCCGTGTACTGGCTGTGTAATGGCTAAATACATGGCCATGTGGGGTGACCTAGATAATGACTAATGTGGGTCCCGATAATGGAATATAAACATCGTTTATCCTCAGAAAAAACGTAGTGTATTTTTATTTTTAATTGTTATATCAGATCGGGGTCACGTCTAATTGGCATAACTTTCTTCTTCTGGCTCTATCTCATCTAGGGGCATCAAGAATTAATGATTCTTATTTATTCCATAGATCTATCATCTGTCTTACAAATCAAACACCATTGATTTCATTAGAATCTCCTTTGTGAGTTCTTCCTTCTTCAAGAGCCTCTCTTCTTGTTTTCTCCTATATCATGATTTCTCCATGGTTGAACATTTTTTATGTTTTTTATAGATAAACAATGATCTAGGTTGAATCAGAAGTAGAGATTCAACTCTAAAAATCATACAATGTCGAGTTGGGTGGTTTGTTCCTTTATGTATTTCACTTTGGATTATATGTGAAAAATGTGTGGAATACCCTAATTTAGAGTATTTCATGTATTGGAAATCTATCCCAGATGATGTATTCTATTGTTTGGTTTCCAGAGTAAGGGTTGTTAATTGGGAATTAGGTTTATTACCCTTCTTATGGATGTCTTTTCCCATTCTTGTTGATACTGGCCTTTGAGTTTTCATCTACTTGTTAGGCTATTATGAATTCCATGACTAGTGAAGTTAGGATGGATTTTACATTATATGTCATGCATGTGATATTCATTTTAGTTGTTTAAAAAGTTATTATTTTAAGATTTAATTTGGCTGGTCAATATCGTTTTTGGACAATTGTATTACACATGGCTATGGGAACCTGGTGTAGTGAGACCATATGTGGAATGGATACTAAGGGATTACCCAGAGTGTATATTACCTTTCTCATTGTGTGACCATAGTGGGGATGGACGTTGAGTCCTCCCTCATAGTGTCTGGAGTATATCGTTGTGAGACCAAATGGGGAATTGGACACTAAGTGCTTCCTCATTGATTCTATAGTATACCGTTAAAAGAAAAAAGGATGAATTTACAGTGGGGGCTTCCTCAACGAGTCTTTGTCTAAGGTGAACCAGGGGGGTTAGACTATTAGAAAATCCCAGAGTGTTGCTTGTGTTTTATTGTATGAATAATTGGTAGATGTAAATGAATGTAGTTAAAACTGTAGGATTGTTTAGTTTGAGTACTTCTTTGTTTATTACATCATTTTGAATATTTTCCTATTATATATATTCACTAATAGATTGGAATAGGTCTTTTGGTGGTTTCTTATCGGTATTCGACTCACATCTATTTGGGTCGTGATTTTGGGACAAAACATATTATATTGTTGCATGTATAGAAAATTGAAAATCCCATATACTTTATGTACATTATTGTTGTGGAGCTGGAGGGCATGGAACCAAGTTGAGACTAGCGATGCTGTTATTGTTTATTTGTTTTCATGTACTTTGGTTTAATATTGTTTTTCGACACTATGTCTTCTTTTCCTTCTTTCATACACATATGTGAAATAATTCATTTATATATGTGCTCTAGTAGTTTATTTACATTTAGTATTCTATTTTTTACTTATTTTGTGTTATTACTGCTTCCGCTATAGTTATCTGTTTGTTTCCATTGTGTTACTCTAGCAATGAGGGTATAGTTTCCCCACCATCACACTAAGATCCCTCTCTTCTAATCGACAACATTTGGAATTTGGGAAAATGTGTTTGAGGCCATGTGACCAATCGGGTACGGGGTACCTTTGGGCGGCAACCAGAACTGGGATGTTACAAATTCAGTACCAAATGTCCAATGTAGTCCTTTCAAAAAACTGAATCTGAACCTAGGATCATTGTCTAATATAATGGGTATTTGAAATACATGTAATATAAAAAGATATTATAGATATAATTGTGAATGTGAATCAAAATACATCGTATCGTGAATGGTATGGAAATAGGAATATTTGTTTAATCAATCAACAATAATACAAATCATATTATTTCCTTGAGATGTATTCTCCAGTAATACCATGTAATCCATTTATATGTTATCCCATTTCAATTATCGAACTAACAAATATTAAGAATTCATTTCATTAATTAGTGTTGTTCTTTAATCCTTCAACATATCAGACACTTCATAGTAAATGTTAAACTATCTCATTTTAATCCATCACACCATTAATACTCTCAAGGGTCTTTATAAATCATAGTTCCACCTAGATAAACATAAAATATAGAACTACGATATTTAATCAACAAATATTTCTACAACTATGAATCAGAAGGTAACAAATTTTTTTACCAAATCATAAAACACCTTCTTGATCAATATTAAAATAAGTAAACATACCATTATTCATAGATTCTATATTTTATTCAAAATATAGTTATACCTTTTTATCCATATTATTTCATTTTGTCAGTATCTTCTTCACATAAACATGAAAAAAATAAAATGATGTCCCAACATCCATAAATTCTATACCAAAATTTATCAAATCATTATCCAAGGGGTCAGATTACAATGGTAACACGATTAACATATAAATCATTATTCAACTCAATGTATTGACCACTTCGTTTTCTTTTCCATG
Source organism: Viscum album (assembly GCA_963277665.1). Lineage (NCBI taxonomy): Eukaryota > Viridiplantae > Streptophyta > Magnoliopsida > Santalales > Viscaceae > Viscum > Viscum album. The sequence continues at coordinate 1,145,314,710 of OY728138.1, forward strand.
AGTATAACGAATCATATAGAAATAATCATTTATCAGTTTCAACCATCTTCTTTTTATCATGTTCAAATATTTATAAGCGAATATATTATTTATAAGTTTTTTATAAATATATTTTTCACACTTCAGGCCATTAAAATTATGACTATAAATTTTTAATGAAAAAAAGAACTATAGATAATCCAAAATCACATGTATGGTAATTTAACTCATTAGTTTCCAATAGACCTGAATCAAAATCAATTAATGTATCATTCATTTTTAGGACACAACCAAGTAATTTTAATTTACCATCACTATAGATGAAAAAAATAACTTTTATTGAAGGAAGGTCCAAAAAATGTGGCATTGAATAATCGTCTTTTCAGTTTCTGAATAAAAGACCACATTACACTAATAAAAAAAACGTCACTCTCTTTCATGTTAATATAGTTACATGAATAGATAATCGAGCACTGTTTTGAAAAAACCATTGTTAATAAACTGTTAGTCCAAAAAACTATGAATATCTGTGACATTAGTTTGTCTTGAACACTCTTGAACAAATTTTGTTTTAGTTGGTTCCACAATTATTTAATATTTAGAAATAATATGACCGTAGAATGAAATTATTTGTGTCCAAAATTAACTAGTACTAAAAATTACATATATTTTCATTTCATTTATGGTTTGTAAAAAATCATTAATTTTATTTTATGTTCCACATGTATTATAGAATATAAAAAAATATCATCTATAAACACAATTAAAAACTGATCTAATAAAAAATTAAAGACTCTATTAAAAATATTCATAAATATAGATGGTGCATTAGGTAACCATATAGGAATTAATAAAAACTCATAATTCAAATATTTATTTTGAAATGTTATCATTGGAATCTCATCCTCTTTCACCTTCTTCTGATGGTACCCGTAACCCAAATCAACCATTGAAAAATCACTGAGCTCCCTAGAGCAGATTAAACAAGTCTTAGATATGGGTAAAATGACAATTATTCTTAATATTGATGTTATTCAAGGATTTATAATAAATGAAAAGTCTCATGGAACCATTTTTATTTTTAAAAAATAAAATATGTGCACCCCATGGTGAGGATCTAGGTCAAATGGAACCATTTCCAAGAAATTATTGAAACATGTTTTCAATTACAAAATTTCGAATTGAGCCATTCGATAAAGGGGGTTTACAAATTGTCTTATCATCATGAACTAAATACATTAAAAAATAATCTAATTAAGAAATAATACCAGGAGATACATTAAGAGAAACATCCATAAAGTAATTTACAACTGGGATATAACTATTCATAACATTTTCATTAATTAGAATAACAGGATCCAGATAACCTTAACTATCATATTTCATAAAAAAAAATTCTTTAAGGTATGATATCATGTGTATAAAATCATTGAATAAAACATTATTGGATTTACTATCTTTATTATCATGATAAATAGAAATCCATTCCATACCCAAAATGATATCAAAATCCACTATGGGATGTCTAACATGAATTTTAGAAAATAACATCCCACTAATGATAATAAAAATATTATTATAATTCATTGGTTCTATAATACTCCACCATGGTGTTTTTTCAAAATGATATATCATAATTGTAGGAGGTAATATTCTAATTTTTATTGAAATTTTATCTAAAATGAATAATTGAAATGCTCCAAAATCAAAAAAAGTCTTGGAATAATTTAAATACAATATTAACACATCATTTACCCCTTCATTGGATGGACCGTCGTCAATAGAAGTTATAGGAAGAAAATTTTACACATCAATTTTATTTCAATCATGATGGTTTACACCCTGAGTATTCAACATTGGACACACCTTGACGGAATTCTCTGACTCATTGAAACTAAAACATCATACAACAAGCTAATCATTCTCTAATGCTTTTTTTAACACACATCTCATGTAATGACCCAAACATTCATTAAACTAAATTTATCTTTATATAATTAAATGTCTTATTATTCAAAATAGTTATACGAAATATTCACCTCCTTGGTTTTTTGTTTTTGGTTTTTAAAATACCATTAATAATTATTACCATTTGTTAATATAGTCGTTGAATAGTGATCCCATGATTAGTATAAATATAGGGCTTTAAAAAATCCAATTTACTAAGACAAAGGATGTGATGGCCTCATCAAGTAGCCTTTCCCCTTACAAAATTCAATTGTCAGAGATTATAAATGAAGTAGCTTCATTAGTCTTTGCTCTTGACGAATCCCAAGTTGGGCTTCAACACATTAAGCTCGAATGGAAAATCCTATGGGAGAAGTAGAAGTAGATAGATATTGCCACCCGAGCGATGTTATCTGAGCCACCCCAAGAGTCGCTCACCATCACACACCTTACCCATAAGTCATATGTGGGTGTTATAAGGGGTTATGTAATAGGACTATCTCAATATGATTGTGTGTATTGTTTTTGTATATAATAATGAATATAAGATCATTTTATTATTATTACTTTGTAAATAGATATAATGTACAAATAAAATTTTTAGTTAATATTCAGTTATCAAATCTATATTGATAAATTAATTTATTTTTAATTAAAAAATATTTTAATAAAATTTTATTATTAAATTGTCTTTTATTAAATTTAAATTATCATAAAAATTTTAAGAATATAATAGTGATTTTTATTAAGGATTGAAAGATTTTTTTTTCACACTCTTGAATTTTCGATAAATATAAATTTTAATTTTAAATGTAAAAATTCACATATATAGAGAAATATTTCGAATAAATTATTATTAATTTTATAATTAAGTCATTGAAATTATCCAATAGTAAATTTTTCATAATTATCAGAGATAGTGGATTTTTAGGGTAATCATTAAACACTGTTTAATTATATAATGTGATTTATGACATCATAATGTCCCAATAGTGACATAATAAAATACTATCACGAGGCTGTTTCAACAATATTTGTTTTTACTCTAATATAATGTAATTTTGTGTTTATATAATTCATTTTACAAAGCCAAATGGGATCCTCCTAGACTTTTAATTCTTTTCAACTATTTAAAAATTTTTCCTTTATAGTGTGACTCATCTCCATATAAGCGAGCCTAATATTTTTTTATGTTCAGACTTTGGCCAGATTAAATAATTTTTCCACTCCCCTTTGGAAAAAAACATTGGCAAAAGTCAAGGGTTGGTTTGTATTATTGTATGCAATAATATGTGGTGCCAAAACCAAAATAATAAATAATTCCCTCCCTTTTCATATATAAACCCACAAAAGATCCCACATCCACCTCACTCAAATCCATGGAAGCTTGACCAACACCAGATCTCCTCTCTCTAAAATCCACCCAAGGAACTCCAATCTCCCAAGAATCCCCACTAAATCCCCAACCAATCTTTTGGGATCACACTTCTTTGTAAAGGATTTATCCATTTTCATTTATGTCCAAATTTAATTATGTTGTTATACCTTTTTATTTTCCATTAAAAATGTCGGGGTATGATTTTGGACACCCCTATACTTCCCGTCTTATTTTTGAATGATGAGATGCCTATTTCTATATCATTAATTACTCCTATGTACATCCGTTACCATGCTGAAATTCGCTAAATAATTTCCCCCCCTTATTTACTTTCATGAAATTCTTTTGTAACATGAAAATAAATACCATTACATATTTTGGGACCTGACTGTATATGATCCCCATACATTATATTTATTGTACATATGATAAGAAAACCCTTTCCCCCTCATCAAAAAGTTTTATGAATTCTTATTTCACGTCGTTAGGCTGCTGAAATTGCACCGTGATTTTCCAAGAGAAAGTCACTATGTAGTGAATACCATGCCCATTTTTTGTCAAGTGTATTCACCATTATGCACATTTACATAATGATTATATATTTTTATTAATTAATTCTAAATTTCTCTATCATGGAATAAATGATGATGTTTAATGAATCCATGTTATAAGATCCTGGTGGAACATTTATGCAAAACATGAAGTGAATATTAAGGGTGTGCCAGAATAGCGCTCCAATGCAATGGGTAAAGATTAGTATCATGATTTTAAAGTGAAATGAGGATTGAATAATTGTAATTAATTTACAATTAGGGTTTACTAATTCTCCATGTGAAATGATCCTTGGATCATTCTTATATGATGTTAAGTGTTGTTCCCACATTTCCATATTATGATAAACATAATATATCATTCCATTATGTTCATGTTTCTTTTATGATATTTCTATATGCTTACTTCATTACATGTATTGTATTCATAATGTTATTCCGTGTGTATTCCATTACTATTATTTTTATCCCACGCTTTTCTTATGCATTTCCTAAGGTTATCCCATAAAATTTATATACAAGGGAATGCAGTGGTCATGTAATGAAAGTTTTCAATAAATATGTTGTGTTTCACATAGTAATTCATTATGTAATGTTCCTAAGCCGTAAAGACACTATACCTATCAATATTCCATGTTGTATCAAGTGAAGCGTTTATGTTATAAATCATTTTTATGTGTGTAATAAAGAGTTAGGTTGTCATAGTTGGTATTAGAGGATAGATTTATTTGTTTGGGGACTTGGATTAAAAAACCCTAGTGGAAGACATAAGGATAAAACTAGGTATAATAAGAACATAAAATTTTTTTGGTGAGTATTAAGTAAGTGTTTTATGAAAAAAAATACATCCCAATCTGGATACGAGTAGGTAGAAGAGGAACTGGCACAAATGTACCTAGGATTGAAAACACTGACAAGGAGTTTCGGGCTTGACCTAGGGTATCTTGGTACGTAACAACTGGCCTTGCTGCATTACTGGTTACGACACATTTGAGGGATATGCTTTGGTAAATTCACATTATTTGAATGAACCATTTTAAGGGAATTAAAAACACCACTATGAATAAATGTTTCGAAGTCTATAATGGATAAAAAGGATTGATGGTTATATATTCATATGTTGTGGAAATAAAATTTATTTTTAAGTTAGCTATTTTTATCCTTGGATTACCCTTTATGTGTTACCCATAACATTCCATTTAATCCATCTAATGGTTAGTAATAGGAGGACACATGATAACAATTGATGCGAAGGTAAATGTGATGATTGTTCTAATGAGATGCACAATCCAATTAGAGTTGGAATCATGAAAATTGTCACAATACTCTATTAGTTAGATGCTGATTTCAATATAAACAAAAGCCATGAGTAACATTTTACCCCCCACCCCCCAATTAAAGAACAATTCAACATCGAGGGCTTCATGAGACAAAGAACTCAATATTTTAATGGATCATCTAATTCATCAATTGCTGAAAAAAGGATCAACTCCATTGAAAAGATCTTATCTATCAATCAATGTCCCGAAAATGAGATGTTACTTTGGGTTGATTACCGTACGGAGGGTGAAGTGGGTTAATGGTATAAATTGATAAAAAATATGAAGTATGAGGAGGATATTGATGCATTGGAATGGGAGGATTTCTAGAAAAAGTTTTTCAGACAATATTTTCCTTGCACCCTCCAACGTAAGATGGAAAGGGACATCCTTGACCTCAAGAAAAAAGATGACGGATCCTTCAGAGTGTATGAGGAAAAAATCACAAGTCTTGCTTGATATGGCTCTGAATGTTTCCATACCCCCGAATACATGGTTGAATGATTATTTGGTTGGCTAAAACCTATCCTAAATGAAACACCTCGTGATTCATGACATTGATAAATATAAATAAATTATATTTTGTTCCCTCAATGAAGAAATAGAGACCAACATTTATAAGGGGTATCATGGGGATAAGAAGTTTAAGGTGTACATCAATTTTAATGGTCTGATTGATAAGTTGAACGATTCAATGAAAATACCACACCCCACTTGAAAATGGTGCAGAACTAATAACCCCAATAATTGCTTGATGTGTATGATTATATTCTTTAGGTTTGGATAATAAGGGCACCTAGCCATTAATTATCGACAAGAAAAACCAGCGGCTGCAACAAAGGAGTGGAACGCTCCGTTTGACTCTCAACACATTGTTCATTGATTCAACTACAAATTAATATGGAACATTGTAAATAAGTTCCCTATGAGAAGAGCTATTTGAGGCATCCAATAACCTCCAAGGTTGCAAGGGAAAAATTCTTCCATTTTTACCGCCGAAGTGATCCCCGAAAACGAAGTGGTGATACATATTATAGTAATTCATTTATAAATAATGAACATAAATTTTTGTTCTTGTTCTACACATTCATTTATGTAACACCCCAGGATTCCACTGTATGATTCTCTTTGAAAGATACAGTAGCGTGTGTTGTATGCAACTTTGAGTTCTAACACACCAGAATCAATCAACCTAGCTGTTATCAATAGTAATACAAACTTTTTTAAATTATATAAATTTTTATTTTAATATTAAATTCATTTTTGGATTGGGAATATCGAAATTAACCTAGGGTGAGATTTTGGTATTTTTTTGAAAACTTTCAATTTTTGATGAATAGTGAAAAAACATTGAGTTATAGTGTAAAACCGAATTTCTATTTTAATAATTATTTATTTCGTTTAAATTTATTTTAGGTCAAAATAGATACATAATACCTATATAAGTTCAATGTGATTCATTGGAGTTATTTTATAATAATTTTAGATATATAAAAATTTTATTGAACTTTTCACCGTCTTTTACTCATCTCCTAGGAGAATATGCATATTCACATTAAACATAATTTTACCGCTTCTATGAGTATAATTTTGAAAATCCTAGAGACACAGTTATTATGAAGGAGTAAAATGTGGTTAAATAAAATAAAAATAATTTTTGGTGAATAGTAACTTTTTACTTTTATTTACAACGATTAAAAGTAAATAGGGTAATTAAGGGTAATAATGATATTATTTTTACCCTAACACATGTCCTAATTCTATTGTCTAAGTATAATTCGACCGAAAACAAAATTAAGAATAAAATATGTACCTCTTTGGTCCACATGGATTACATTAGGGCATTTGTTATTATTTAATTCAAAGAAGAGTTAAAAGAGATAAAATCAGAGTTAAATAACTAAAACATTTTTAGTATAGGTTCATACATAAGATAAATTAGATTATAAATATTAATTAGAAAGATAAATATATTTCCTATATAATGATATTTTATTTATAATTTTTAGATATTAAATAATATAATTTATTTATGACACAATGTTGATGCAATAATTACCAAATTAAGGAAATATTAAAATAATTGTTATTTTAAATATCAAAATAAATGTAATTTTAGACTTTTTATGAATTCCACTAATTTTATAGGTTAATATAAACTATTAGGGTTGGTTAGTTGAATTTTTTTTGAATTAATAATGTTGTTATAAATTTATCAAAAATAAAATAGCAAATAGTGTCAAAAGTGACATAAAAGAGTTTTTAAAATAAATATTATATTATTAATTCATATTATATTCCTAAAAATCAAGGTTTCGGCAAAATGAATTTTATAATGATAGTTGTATCATTACTGAACCACTTGGGATTCTCTTGGATGTATATTTTATGTTTATTAACCATATAATATAAAAATATAGTGAGACATGGTAAATGTCAAACTATTTAATTAAGAGTTAAATATAAATGATAGGGTTAATATAGTGATACAATCCTGTCTAAAATCTATTGGTTGAAATTATGTCGACCCATCCCTTCCTTATCCTCAAAATAAGTCACTTTTTATCCATTATAAACTGAATATAAATTTGTTATAAAATACTATTTTAAGTTTTTCCTAAGGTGCCCCTCACCCCTCTTATAAAAGGGCACTGACCCTTCTCTCAAATTCAAACCTTCAAAACCTTTTGGCTCGGCCAAACCCTATCCAAATATTCTCTAAAAATCCTTCAATTCATCTTAGAGGACTTATTTGGTCAGAAAGCCACCCTAAAGAGCCGTTTTGATCAAATCAAAAGGAAAACCCGAAGAAGAGGTAATGCTTTCACCACCCTCTTTCATGTTACTTTATTCTTCCACATTTTCATTCATTTTTATTTAAATTATAAAATAATAAATCAAGTATATTCTATATATTGTGATGTTATTATATATATTTTACAACTATATTCATTATTCTATCCGTCTTATGTATGATAATGTCACCATGCGTGCGTACGTATGGCTTACCGTCTCCACGTCGTGGTGTAATTTGTTATTCAACACTATGTTATTTGGATGCATATAATGATGAGTAGTTTGTATATAAATTATGAAAATAACATTATAATGTTTCTTTAAATTTAATATAGCATAAAATTCCACACCTTTAAAGAAATGATATTGTCGCTTGTGCATACGTACGGATTACCGTCTCCATGACGCGATGAGATTCATTTCCAAATTCACTATTCATCAACGATTATAAAAATATATATTACTAATATTTTTGTAATATATGAAATAATAATGGTACTATATATATATATGCACATACATATTTTTTTTTCACTTAGTTCCGTTCAATACGTTATGAAAATAGAAACATCGTTTATGCGTACGTATGGACTACTGTCTCCATAAAGAGTGTTTTCCATTTCATATATATTTTTATTATACATAATTATACTCTAAATATATATGATATATAAATAATGTTTTATATTCTGGAGGTATTAAAATCATGATCTATGTGATACTATTAAGAGTAACAAGTTAAAACACGTACGATAAAGAAAGCGATTATTACCCGAAATGTAAATTTATCATGGAAATTATTATTAAATGGGTAGTATAAATTAATAAATGTATAATGTCTGATATCATAAATATTAATATGGTTCTAGTATAATTTAATAACATACTATGGTTTTCATACATGAGGTTAAACATACCCTCGACTAAAGGAATGTGAAAGGTAAGGGGTTTTCATCTCACTCATTATTCTCGTGAGATTCATATCATATTGACACTATTACCTTCTGTGTGGTGTATGAATAGCCCATAATTGTATTATTTGTATCATACACATTAATTTATGTTTATTTACATATTCATTGTATGATACCTCTTTCATGGGGTGTATGTTTCGTAAGTAACCAAATTGGTAAGGTTTTATTCCTCAATCTCTATATTATCCAAGGTTTTTTTACGTAAGTATCTACTGCGACATATTTATTATCCATGTCCATGTTTCATAAAAGGGTTTTCAAAGGGGTTATTTTTAAGGGAATTTATACTAAAACATAATTTTAAATGTTTTAATGAATTATCTTTCTAAACACTTTTAATTAATGTCCATGATTTCAAAATTATTTTTAAGGATTTATTTATATGGACATGAATGCTTTGAAATGATAATTCGTTTAAAAAGATTCAAATGGTATGGGAAAATTTGATTCAAAAATTTATTTAAATTTCTTCCTTTCTAAATTGTGTGACATTTAAATGTTATCACGGAAAATGGATATTTCTCTCAAAGATTATTACAAATCATTTTCATCTATGTCAAAATCCATTAATGGATTTTAAACAAGTTTTGAAGTTTATTTATTATGATACAAATATTCCATATTGTATTGAATGTTTAGTGATATGTGTTACTGTGGATGTGTTATTTTTATCCCATTCATGGTTTATGGGTAAATTAATGACATTTCGTATGTGAGTTGTAATACGAATGTTTATGTTATGTTTAAACCTTTTCATATATGGAATGAATTGTACTTATTTAGTGATTGGTGGATCCCACTATAGCTCTCAATGCATTGGTAGGTCTCATGAGACAAACTAGTGTCTTGGCACAAGGCTTTGACAAAAGCTTATTTTTAGTCTTGGCACAAGGCCTTGAATATGTGGTTAAAATAGTCTAGAATTATGCATTCCATCATTATGAAAGTGGTTATTGATAATTCTTGTGATTATTCGACTAGTAGAATATCCATGTGAATATGTAAATGGTATTACTTCATTTTATTTTTTCCATATTATTCTAAAGTTCAAGTTTAAAAAAGCTTTTGTTTTAGTTATACATTGCCTTTAATTTTTATGCTTATTTATGAATGATCTTTTCTGAACATCAATGCTCACCCCTTTCTATGTTTTATTATTCCCAGGATTCCAAGAAGTGTATTGTGCCAGGGGAATAATGGCATTCATAAAAGATTATTTATGTTGTTTTGTATGTTATGAAGTGTAATGTAACATTCATGTATGTAATCTATTTTCCAAGACTTCTAAACGAATCTTCCATTTGGGACTCGATTCCTTGTAATCATGCCAATGTATTAGAATAAGGCACCGACTATGGGTAACTGGGGTTGGGGCATTACAGTTGGTATCAGAGGATGTTTAACAATAACCATGGAAGCTAGATTTCGATAAACTGTGATTAGAGCACACATACCTAAAATATACTTTGAGGATTAGTATATAAGAAATTCCTATAATTTTGGTAATGTAAGGATTTTATGAGTTTTCCAAGAAAATACATCCCTGTCTGGATACAAGCAGGTAGAGGTGGCTCTGGAATAGATGTACCTAGGGGTAAAACCTGAAAACAAAGCTTTGGGCTCGACTCGAACAGAAACTGGTGAATGACAACAGGCATTGCTACACTCTTAGTTACGACACTCTTGGGGGATATGCTTAGAATAATTCTCGTTTTCATTATAAATCATAATGAAGGGTTTATGAGTATATACTTCCTCAATGAAAACATCTTTATGATTATGGATTATATCCATAAACCTTTAAATTTACATTAGGTGTTTTACATGTTTGGAATTATTCATTTCAATTCATAAACTGACCTAGTTTATGCCATTTTATAGAAATGGCGCCTAGTAGAAGGAATGTAAACTCCAATAATACATTTGATCCAAATAGTAAAACGGATCATATATTTCAGGGTATTAAGACAACATTTTGAATGAAAATAGTCTCCCATGTATTCTCAACATGTGAAGAAATAAAATCATGTGTTAAAAAGATAAGTAAATAATTCTTTGAGTCCTATGGATTTGAAGCGAAGCAAGAGAATAAAAGGATGGAAGAGAGAAATATGGACAAAGGGAAGAGGGAAAAGTAGAATTTTCCCATATATGATAACAGTGGGAAGAGACACCCTGGAACTTGCCTGAAGGTAATGGTAGTTTTTTATAAGTGTGGAGAAAAAGGACAACATTTATGTGACTACAAGGGAAATAAAAAGGTTTCAAATGTACAATGCTTCATCTGCAAGGAGTTGGGACACTATGCGAACCAATTTCCAAATAATTTGAGTATGTCCCAAATGATGATATTGGATAATAATGATGTAATGATACTACCATAGTTGAGAAGGAATGATTATAGTTCTTATGTTGTTATTAGATAATTATTTCATTTGAGGGTTGTATCAACAATGTACTGGCTATAATAATTATGGAGTATATAAGGATTATACTGCGGTACTATATCTTTAAGGACTTGAGATTGTGTGAAACCACGAAAAGTGACTCAATAGCAGGTTATATTTTTGGAAAATATATGGTTGAGATAAAGATAAACCATAATATGGTTCTGATACCGAGGTAGTGATTTTGGAATAATACATGATTGATTTGGATAAATTATATTTTATATTATTGACTACCATGAAACTGATTATTGATTTTTATATTCCATAATTGTTTGAGTTTACAACATTTTTGGATAGAAAGAGTACATCAAATATTCTATAAGGAATAATGGATCATGAATGCAATCAAGAAGGTTTTATGGTAATTCTGGATGTTGCAGTGTTTCAAAAGAATACAAGATGTAGGTGTTCAAATGTTATTAAGCGGAAAAAATGATCTTCATTATGTTTACCTTCCTTATAAATTTTGGACTGTGAGTTTGGACCGAAGTATTTTGGAAAATTCTATTTTGTGATTATTTTTGGATAGCCGTAAAAGGACAACCCGGAGGTCGGGCGGTAGACCGTCGTGTCCGGCAAGGCCGTGAGACATGAGCCCGCAACAGAAGGGTGATAAGGGTGTATCACCTACCACTAGACCATGTGATGTCCTAGATTGAATAATGTAGCGTTTTTAAAAAAATTCTAGTAGATTAGTTATAAATTCATTTTTAACCCTATACTAATAGGATAAATAGAATATTATTTTTAAGTTATATAATATTTTAGAGTGAATGATGAGTTTGTGGTAGAAATTAGTTAAAGAATGGGACTCTACATGTCATCTATATATTTTTTATATTCTCTTATTCTATGATAAAATTAATTCATATACTTTAGTGAAGGTATCTTAAAACAAAAAATGTGTTATCCTAATACAATATGTTTTTTTGAACCAATGGTGTTTTAAATCATTATAGATAGATGGATTTAAGGTCCAAAATGTTACACTTTTTTGTGATTGATAACCTCAATCACTACCTATAAATATTTCTTTTTTACCTCCAATTATATGTCTCTAATTTCCACCAATGTTCTCCTAATCGAGATCATAATTTGGTGGTGACCCTTTCATTCCCTTTTCCTCTTATTAAGACTAAATTTTATGAATCTAATTCTTGATGTGGGTTTTCCCAATGTAATTTTCTATTATCCACATTTTATTTTTGAAAAATAACTTCAAATTTCTAGGATGCAATTTATTGAAGGAGGGGAGAATGTAACACCCCATGCTTCCATGGTAAACTTCACTTTGAATAATACAGTAGCATGTGTTGTACACAACTTTGAGTTCTAACACACCACAACCAATCAAACTAGTCATTATCAATAGTAATACACACCTTTTAAAATTATATAATTTTTAAATTTTAAAATTGTCTTCATTTTTGTATTCGGAATATTGAAATTATCCGAGGTTGAAATTTTGGTATTTTTCTGAAACTTTCAATTTTTGATTAATTGTGAAAAACACTGTGTTATAGTTTAAAACCAAATTTCAATTTTAATAATTTTTTATTATATTGAAATTTATTTTAGGTAAAAATAGAAACATAATACATATATATGTTCTATGTAATTCATTGGAGTTAGTTTATAATAATTTTAGATATATATAAAATTTATTGAACTTTTCAGCGTCTTTTACCCATCACTTAGGAGAATTTTCAAATTCACATAAAACTTAATTTTACCCCTTCTGTGAGTTGATTTTCGAAAATTAGAGAGAAACAGATAATTTCAAGGAGTAAAATGTTGTCAAATAAGATAAAAATTATATTTTTTGAATAGAAACTTTTTTTCTTTACTTTACCACTGTTAAAAGTAAATAGGGTAATTAAGGGTAAAAATGATATTATTATTACCCTAACACAAGTCCTAATTCTATTGGATATTTATAATTCGACCAAAAACAACCTTAGGAATAAAATATGAACCTCTTTGGTCCACATGGATTATATTAGGACATTTATTATTATTTAATTCAAAGAAGAGTTAAAAGAGATAATATCAAAGTTAAATAACTAAAAAAAATTAATATACGGTTATACATAAGATAAATTCGATTATAAATATTCAGTAGAAATATTAAAATATTTCGTACATAATGATATTTTATTTATAATTTTTAGACATTATATAATTTAATCTATTTATGACACAATTTTTTCCCTCAGATTTCAGGGACGACCTCCTTTGATGGGAGGTTCAAACATTATGATCAGTTTATAATGGGTTTGTTTATAGAACCGGAAACATCCAATGATTCCACATCCATTTAGACATACTTTCCAAAGGTAGGCACTCATTAGTTTGTGGACTGATGAGGCTTTGGAATTTGCGTTGGTCAAGAGTATGGGAGGTCAGACTCATCACACCTTTTTTAGGGGAATTATTGTCTAATCCGGGAATCTCTTTATAGATTTAAGTTATGTTCATGAATCCTTATTACATTACCAAGTATAAAATGAGCTTTCCTTCATATTTGACAATCAATGATTAAATATGTAGGAAATTTAGAGAATCTTTTATATGTATTTGAGGTTCATCCTCGTTAGATAATCATCTGTATTTATTAGAGATTCTTGGTCAATGGTACCCTTCGACCCATTTATATAGATGTCTCTTGGTCATTATGATGACTATGCTGGTTTTAAAGCCACTGAGTGTGGGACATGATGTTTATTATCATTCATAATGACATGAATTATTTCAGAGTTTGGATCGAACCCGCAGATAGGCTACCTATGTATCCTTTGTTTTAAGAAGGAATCAGAACCCATGTATTTTGAGTAATGGACTATGATGTTTATGATTGATGGCTCAAAGAAGGATGTCATAATTACTTTTACACTCTAAGCTCACGTGAGTCATGCTCGATGTGAGAAACAAGAGGTATTGGTAAAAATTAGAAAATTGTGCCATTAAATATGCAATCATAAGAAATAATGTGGGGCTTATGTATGTATGACTGCCTAGATAAATGAAGGACAGGATTTACTTTAGGGAAGAAATCCAGGATCAGGGTACATAAAGGTATATGTTCTTAATGGAGATTTTGAATACTCTAACGTGTTGCTTACTCCTAAAAAGGAGGCCCAAATTAGGAGAGGACTTATGATTGGGTTTTACTCCTGAAAAAGAATCCCAGATCAAAGGTAAATTAGGACTGGTTAAGGGTAATTTAGACTAGGGCTTATTCTTGAAAAGGAGGCCCAGGTTAAGAGATTTGAAAAATTAAGGGACTTGGGGCTTACTCCTGAAGAGGATGCCCATGTTTGGACTGGGGTTTACTCTTGAAAAAGAGGCCCAGGTTAAAAATAATTAAGGTTTGGTGATTACCCCCGAGGAGGATGCCCATATTTTGGGGAATTATGACTGGGGGTTACTCTTGAAAAGGAGGCCCATGTTAGGGGATATGGGGCTTACTCATAAGGAGGATTCCCAAATTAGAGGACTTGGGGATTAATTCTAAAGAGCATGCCCAAATTAGAGGACTTATGACTGGGGATTATTCCTAAAAAGGAGACGCAGGTTAAGGATTCACACATCTTAAAGGATGAGGTTGAATGAATGAAATCTCAATCTTTAGTGACATAAAGATGTGTAAATAACTAGGTTTTGAGAGATATTCCACAGAATTCCTTTTAGATAAGGAAGTCAAATCAAGAAATCATGCCATAAATGGATTTGAAGAGTGTCTTAAAGACTAAATCTTGAATAGGAAAGGTGGAATGGCTTAAGAGGGGTGAAATGGGCAAGAAGGGCACCCAAAAAGGTAGGGGAGCACAAGTCCTTGCAGGCGCACAGGTACTGCGTGGGCGCGCAAGTCCTGTTCACGCAGGTATTCCTGCGTGACATATGGGGTACTTGCACGACAGTTAAACATCAGGTTAATAGTTGAGAAACTATTGATTAAAGCCTTTAGAAACCTCTTGAAGTTCTTCTAGAAGAGGGGTGCACAAGTTCTATTAACGGGGTAAGGCGGAGCGCAAGTGTGGCCTTTTCCCTTAAGGGCTGCCCACTCAGGCGCGCAAGTGTTGATGAGTTTCAACACTTAGGCCTTTCTCCCCATCTTTAGATCTTCCGTCCTAGGTAAGAAATTACCTTAGAAGTGTTTTATAAGATTTGAGAAGAGACTAGGGCACCGGGAGCTCAAATCTGAGTTTCTGGAAAAAATCCTCCATGAATGGGGGGCCCACAGGGTCTATTTATTGGCAGGAGAAGACCCCGGGAAGTTATCGCTTAGGTCGCACAAGTCACTTGCGCGACCACTACGTGTCGCACAAGTGGACTTGTGCGACATTGATATAACTTGTGCGGAACATGTGCTTTTGATCCCTTGTTCACGCCTTTGTCGATTTTTGATCTTTTCTTCAAAAGATGAATCAATCTATGCTAAGTCATTTCCCTTTACATTCCTTTGGACTCTGTGACAAAAAAGGAGCGTTAAAAAAAGACCCCCCTTAGAGTTGGATCTGAATGAAATGAGGATGTGACTCTGAGGAAAAAAGAAGACATCCAAAGGAAAGGTGGCGCACAAGTGTTCAGTGCACAACACATGGCGCGCAGGTTCGAGTCACGCAGGGCTAGAGCGCACTAGGTGTAGACACGTAGATCGGCCGTCTGGCTTATAAATACATGGTCATTGGCCGCGCATAGTATCTGATTCTGAATTCTCGATCTCTCGCTATGCAAGTATATTCTTTCCGCTATTTCCTCACCGCCAAGCTGCATTCAAGGTAATAGGACATGCGTGGTGACACATGCGCGACAAAAACATGCACGGCACATTTAACCCTTGCGCGGCACATCCATACTTGCGCGCCTTAATGCCATAGCCATTTTTTGAATTTCTTCACAAAGGTTATGAAAAATAAATCCATTTAAGAGTTAATTTATTCAACTCATGTGCAGAATCAATTTCTCTTAGACCCGGAATAGTTGATGAACTGGCTAGCAAGTGGATAGATGAAATTATGAACATCATTGGACATGATTATTATACTTTCAAAGATAACACTCTTTTGGATTTGGCTAAGTATTTGATGAAATATAATCGTGACTTCCCACAGAGCACTTATCTGCCTTTGTATGGCTATGGTCATCTGTGAGAAGTCACCATTCGAGAAGCATAGAACTATCTTCCATTTTTGTGGTTTCAGAATTATACCAACTTTTCTTCCGAAAATATCTCAGGTGGAGGAGTATTTCTAAATGCTGGAACAGTGGAGAAGGCCTACATGATGCATCATAGCCCTTGCACACCAGATCTAAAAGATCATACACCTGAGCTGCAACCACATTGTCATACTTAAATCTTTCTAAATGCTCAGATGGATCAATCCAAAGGCTGGATGAAAAGTTGGGACTTCCGTCCTGGGGGATGCATGAACCCAACTTGGATGTGGGCATACTGGGTGCGAGAAACCTCTGCAGAGTTTGTCGAGGTTCTGAAGGGAGCTACAATATATTAAGCTATCTGGGTTGGGAAAACATATGTTTACATACATGATAACTTCATGCCGGAGATACTCATCCACTGGAGCCCAGCAACTAATTATTTCTATATGACTCATGGAAAAGTAGGAATCAGTCTGTGGGATGTCTAAAAGATCTCAGGGGCTCCAATTTTGGGCAATATGTATGTTTAATTCATTCCTCTCAAGGTGACTTGGAATTATTCAGAGAAAACTCCTACATTAGCTCGTGAATTATTTAAGATCTTCCACAAGCTCAAGAGTTCATTGACCTCATTAACTCATTCTAGAATGGATATTCATCTGGAGGAATGGATGAATATATTTCTTATTGAGAAGAAAGAGAGGGAGCCAAAGGAGAAGGAGCCGAAAGAAAAAGGATCCAAGAAAAAGAAATCCAAGGATAAGGGGGCCAAACGTCCTACCACCTGCCCAAAACCTAAGAAGAGGGGTGCTCCTGGCACCTTCTGGCCAACTCTAGAAGTAGGAGAGTTTGAGAAGTGGGGATATGAGGTGAATCAAAGAATCCCAAAGAAGACTCGTCTTGTGGGCTTCATAGCAATGTGGCTCAGTGTCTATCTCTTGCCAGTCAGAGATTCGAAGGGAGGCATCAGGGTAGGGACCTTCGTCATTACGGAAAAGTTGGATGAGAAAAAAATGGTTGGGTTTGATACCCTCATTTTAGCAAATATTCACAGGAGTTTACTTCATGTCCTCATGGGTAAATCTACTTTATGAATAGAGTGACCATTCCAAGTTGTATGGGGACGGATCGCCACTCACTTCCGGACATACAATGTATAGAATGGATTACAAATTCCTGGAAGTTCTTTCAGGCCGTCAGTGAAAGCATTCTCTGGAGTTGCTCCATTATATGTTAATGCCTATGACAAGAAATTGAGGCTGAGCATGTTTAAGGAATTCAACTTCTTTCCCAATGGAAGTCCACCAACCGGGCGGTTTGTTGATGATGGAACAACCCATTTGAATTTGAGGGCATATATGCTATCATACAGGGATGGTGTGCTAGTTGCCAAGATGGACGGAGAAATACTATGCAATGCCTATGCTCCATATAGATTTTCACGTCAATTCAAATTTCTGCAACAGATTTCTGTATCTCATCCATTACATGTCAGGTTAGAGCAAAATCCAATGGTTGCTCAGCAACTATGGCTGCTGACGTCAAGGGAGAAAACTGGGGAAGTATTTGATCTACCAGTTGAAAAAGTGGCACATAATTTGACTACATATTATGCCAACCACTGGATAGCATCATACCCCAAAGGGATATTAAATCACCCAGTTTATCAGGTGGGGAAAATGGAGAGGACTATAGAGAAAGAAACCCTTCCTCATGAAGGTGATGCTTCCCCAGCTGAAGTTGGTTCGATAAACTCCTCCTCTAGAACTGATTCACGGGATTCCCATGATGGTGATGATGAGGCACAACCAGCGGCAAAGTGGTTTTGTGCCTAATATAATCCTCCAGTCAGAATTAAAAGACCCACTCCATCAACTCCTGGTGAGTTACATCATTGTAGTAATTTAATCACTACTACTGTATAAAGAAATAAGTCTTACTTTATTATTCTCTATCTGTAGTTGCAGGAGTTGGGAAGAAATTGAAGTCAAAAATTGTAGGACCTTCCTCACAACCTGCATATCTAAGACCAGAGGTTGTCTAGCTATGGCAGAGTTATTACTGTGGTATTGAGACCACCTGGCTAGATTTGTGTGAGGGCCTACAACTTCTTGGAATAGGGAATCTTCTTGCTTCTACAAATCTTCAATACGAGGATGACCCTAATGAAGTGCGGGCTTACATCAGTGATTTAGAAATGCTCATATATTCCACTGATGATTTCGTTCCTGTCACCAGGCGGGTGAAGGAAATGATTGATCGTGGCACCACTATGGGGGCTGGTGGTTATGGAGATGAGGAGTGGCATGAGTATGTGGATCCAGAAGATGTATGTTTTCTTTGATTATTTTCTTTGAAACGTGATTTCAGTTGAAGCTTTGTTACTTAAGGAAGCTATTTTCTTCCTCTTGCATCTTGCAAAGAAAGGAACTGGGGTTCCTTCACCACAGTATAGCCCTGGTGGTACAGCCATCGGGGCTGCTGCTGATTCTCCTCGCGAACCAGGGGAGATATCTCCAGGCCAGCATTCCATGAATGAGGTGTTGTACATAGCCTTCCATTCACCAACCCACGTGCAAATAAGGGATACTACCAATACTATCAAAAAACAAAAGAAGTAAAGGCAACGACGGAGGAAGTCCATAGCTAAACGCTTCATTAGCAGCGGTATGTCCTTCGAGTAATCATGATTTTATACCCATGAACAAATGGTTACTCATATTTCTGGGGATTGCAGGGGCTTCTTCAATTTCCCCCTGAGGGAGAGGACTGATCCTTCTTCAAAGACCATGGTGGGTGTTGTGGAACAATCACAGATCCAAGATGACTTGGCTGCTCCTGGAGAAGAGCTAGTATCTATTCCCAGTATCCCTCCTACTGCTGTTGCAAGAAGAGAAGAACCTGTTTCTGGTAAGTCAATAATGCTTCATAAAAAGAATTTTGAATGAAACACCGACTTATTTGAATTCTGTGATACTTTAGGTTAAACTCCTGCATTAGAGCTTCTGTCAACTGTTGCAACTGATGCAACTGATGCTGTGATTTTACCTAAAGATGTTGTCCAGGGTTAGGGGCTACAGGACATATGTCACCCAGAAGACCCACCAAACGCTCCCACTAGTGAGAATAAACGAGATTCTGAAATATCATTAGATGAAATGATAAATCATGGCATGTATTTCGAAGAATTTTATGATCATGCTATGTTTTCATGTGATTTAGAAGACCTTGGGTGTGAGTGTTATCCTTCGCCATGTAAATTTTCTAATAATTTACACTTCTAATCATGACTGAAAATGATACGCAGTTCCATCCATAGAAACTGCTGAACTGCCAATGCCTGAAGAGGGTGTGGACATTGATGTCAACCCTACCATTGCAGAAACATTATCTCAAGTAGAGATAAACCCAGTAAACCCTCTTGAGACCCATCTTGAAGATCCTGTTGAGACTGGGAAATATGGGGACGAGTCTTCTTAGGTTGCTAGCCCACCGTCGGGTAAGGGATAACAATATTTTTGATTGTACTTAATTTTCAATACAATCAATTATTTTTTGTTATCCTTTGATGTTAACCAAAGCTTTAAATTAATCATGCAGTGCCATCAACTGTAGTGGCTAGATCTGGAGGTGAGGCCTCAGCCTCTGCCCCC
This sequence comes from Viscum album, assembly GCA_963277665.1. NCBI lineage: Eukaryota > Viridiplantae > Streptophyta > Magnoliopsida > Santalales > Viscaceae > Viscum > Viscum album. The sequence goes on from OY728138.1 coordinate 1,145,334,920, forward strand.
ACGGGAATTGAAAGCGAAGAAACACAAGCCAGGTGGGAAAGAGCAGAACATGGCACTTCCTTAAGTGAATTAATCCCATATTACCTACCCCTCTGTGATGATGATGTTGAATCAGACCCAGATATGCTTAAATCGTTCAGCTTTTCATGACGCAAGGCATGGAACAACATATGGAAAATCATATCTGAGGTGCCTTTAGAAGATCTATCATCGAAAATTCCTCGATTGTCAACCCAATTTGTAATACTAGGACTTGGTGGTTTTGGATATGAAAAGATCCATACAGTGGTGAAACAGATCATCTTCAGGAGTGAGCAGGAGAAAATATGTTGCGAAGATATGACTAGGGTGAAATTGTCAGTTAACATTGGCAAATTTGAGGCTATGGTATCCTGAGCAGAGGCTGATTATGCTGCCAAGATGAAGGAGATGAAGCATAAAATCAAAGAAAAAGTCATCCAACAGGTGTAGCTCCAGCAAAAGATAGATACTATTATTGGGGAACTTAATCAGCTCAATAATTCATTGGAGGGAGCTCAAAGGAATGTCATGAAATCCATTGCAGATGCCAAGAAGGCACTCCATCAAGCTGACAAGAGTGAAGTTGATCTAGTGCATGAGCTTCAAGTAGTTTCTGATGAAGCTCGGGATGCTATACATCAAATGAAGACTTATGTTGATAGTCTTTTGTAATCTCCTTGGATAAGAGAAGAGACTCCAATATGTAGATTCCCTTCTAACGCTTGGGCATCAATGAAAAACACTTTCACCTCACTCATTTGTACCTGCATTATCTTTTGCTACATTCTTTAGATTTTACCTAAGCCAATGGGCCTAGTAAGCATAGTTTGATTTTTACTAGGATTAATGTAAATAACCCAACAAACATGATACCATTTAATTGCTCAATGTTACATAAATCATACAAAATGTATGTTTAGTGAGCTGGGAACTTGACTTTTATTTAGAGTTCCCTTATCTTTTGTGGGAAGTTTAAAGTCATGCATGTCGGATATAAAAAAGGCTAATGTTTAAGGTTGAAATAGCTTTGACCGAAATTGATTAGAATTGACTCAATTCCTTGAAAATTGATCTGAAAATATATGACCATACTCATGTATGAGGGAAAATATGTAAGCTATGAATTAAAAACATTTGAATCTGAGGAATGACATAAAAAAGAGCTAAAAGGCATTAGAATAATTAGTTTACAAGAATGAAGTTACCATTATTTAACAAACCCGTTAGGGGGTTGATTTATGCAGGGCCACATAAAGGCGTTGGCTGTATAGTTAAATAAAATAGTATCTTTTGGCTAACAAGTCTGTTATGTAGACTGTTTATGCAAGGCTGCCTATGGGCATGTGCTGCATAGACATGCAAAATAACTCTCAGAAATTTACTTTCCTAGTGATAAATGAAAGTGAATGTTTATGGAGATTCAAATTTTCCAAAGTATAGAGTTTGCTGTATGGAAAGAGGTACTTGAATATGGAGGAGATATTTCCAAACAAGATTATCGAAGATCTAAATAGATATCACCCCTACAAAGGTCTGACCCAAACATACGGAAGGAGAATATAAACCACAGACTTGAATACTTTTCAGATCAATTAAAAGGATATGGGACAAATATGTTAAGGATGGCTATTTTTGCGGATCCCTACATACTATCATTTAAGACAAATAAGGACAAAAGAGGAATTATTCCCAATAATGAAGTTACCACTATCCGACAAACCTGTTAGGGGGTTTAATTATGCAGGGCCACCTAAGGGCATTGGCTGCATAGTCAAATAATAGTATCTTTTGGATAACAAGTCGATTATATAGATTGTTTATGCAAGGCCGCCTATGGGCACGTGCTGCATAGTCAGGCAAAAGAACTCTCAGAAATTTAACATTTTTGTGACTAGAAGTCATGAAAAGGGTTATGAAGATCTGAATATATTTAACCTTAGGATTATGACACATAAATATGGGCATTTTTCAATGTATACAAAGATATACAGATCAATTCTAACCATAATCATGATGTGGTTGGGTCCTGAATTGAAATGTTGGAATTCAATACATATCCCATAAGGATGAGAATCAAGCCATACGTAGTTCTTAAACTACAGTTTAACTTCAAGTGGTACAAAAGGATTAGTGATCTTAGTTTAGGGACATAGATCTTGGGCCATTGTAAGAAATACACAGTGTGTGTTTTCATGGGGACTTTTTAGCCAAGGGACTGAAAGTGGAATTTGGGGCTATTCTCAAAGACTTGGGGCTGGATTCGAGGGACACTCGAACGTTCTTACGTATCCCATAAGGATGGGAATAAAGCCCACAGAGTTCTAGAATTATCCTTTGTACAAATTTGGTTCATACATGTGAAGCGTGAAAGGGGAATTTAGTACAATGATGGTTTAACCCAAGATAAAAGGTTTGGGCATTTCCATGTATGCACGTAGTCTTTGAAATGAAACATGATTGAAAAATCAATGAAAATAATGGTTCCCTCTCAGGTGATGGTATCAAAGAATATTGTAGTTTATTTTCATACTAGACATAACTATTGTATAGTTTTACGTCGTATAACAAGGATGAAAGTGAACCAATGTAAAGATATTGATTCTAGGGGAGGTTTCACAAATCAACATTGTATGAGATGGAGTTGAACCGATGTGAAGAGATTGGTTTTGGGCTTGAACCTTGGGAGGTTTCCTACATACCCAACCTAGAAGGCAAGGATCAATGTTTGTGTAGTTCAATTAAAGAATGAATTAATGATCAAGTTGTTCTTGTGGACAATGACCTAAAAAAAATTATGTTGTTGGGGCTTACAAATGGTTAGCATCCTTAAAGAGTATTACGGTTGAGGTTTTCTCTAAGATCACTTGATTCATACTCGGTGTGAGAAACAAGAGGTAACACCAACCTTAAAGATGCATAGTTTAATGTCATATAGGACATATAAAGGGACTATATAGTTTAAAGTCTTGCAGTTAGGACTATTGGTGTTGCACAGTTTAGTGTCATGTAGCAGGGACAAAAATATAGTTTAATGTCATGTAGGACGTATCACAAACATTCTGTACAGTTTAGCGTCATGTAGTTAGGATGATGGAGACAATAGATTTTAATGTCATGTTGGAAAAAAGGGGGACTGTGCAGTTTAATGTCATGCTGTGAGGATAAAAGAGTACACCATTTAACGTCATGTTGGACGCATTGGGGATTTTATTCCCACAGTTTAGCGTCATGTTGGATGAAAGTGCGAATAGTTTAAGGTAATATGCATGGACCATGGATGGTGTAGTTTAATGTCATGATGGACAAAAGTGTAGTTTACGTTCATACATGACCATTGATGATTATGTCGTTTAACGTCTTTCCTGACGTATGGGACGTTTATACAGTTTAGCATCATGTAGTTAGGATATCACAGTTTAACGTCTTGCTGGACGTAAGGGACTTTCAAATAGTTTAGGGTTATATGCATGGACCGTGGATGGTGCAGTTTAGGGAAATACAAGACCTAGTTGTAGTTTAATGTCATAATAGAATATTTAGGGAACTTTTTCACAGTTTAACGTCGTGCAGGATGAAATTAATACAAATAGTTTAAGGTCATATGTATGGACCGTTGCTGTATAGTTTAACGTCATATAGCAAGGACTGAAGTGGGACTTTGCAGTTTAATGTCATGTAGTGAGGACATCACAATTTAACATCATGTTGGACCAAGTTGTAGTTTAAGGTCATACTGGACCATTTCTGTATAGTTTAACACCATATGGTGAGGACAAAGGAGGTACTTTGCAGTTTATACAAAATACTTCTTAAAAATTCTGGCATTGGTTGGAGTAGTGATGAGTTCTTCATCCATCGAGATTAATGAATAAGATCCATTGGAGTAGACCCTATGTATTGAATAAGGTCTTTCCCATTTTGGCTCAATCTTGGGAGGTTTCAGTCCTGGTATCATTGGAGTTCTGAGAACTAATACAAATTCTCCCTGAGTGAATGAACGAAGATGGACTTTTTTGTTAAAAGCTCGTGCAATTCGATTCTGATAGACTTACAAGTGGTGCAAAGTGCACAATCTTTTCTCATCTAACAATTCCAATTCATTCAATCTCTTTTGAGATTGTTCATCGGTATATGATTGATCACAAATGGAATCTCTGAGCGAGGGTAGTTGAACATCAATGGGAAAGACAGATTCAGTTCCATATACCAATGAATTAGGATTTGACCGAGTTGCAGTGCGGGTGGTAGTCTGATAAGCCCATAAAGCATGAAAGAGGTTATCAGTCATGACCTCTTATCTTTATCCACCATCTTTTGCAGTATATTTGGAAGAGTCTTGTTAAAGGATTCTATCTGGCCGTTGGCCACTGCATGATACTGAGATGAATGGTTGGATTTGATGTTGTATTCTTGATACAACTTCTTCAACTCAGATGAACAGGAATTGGTGCCATTGTCCATCAATATGGTATGAGGGACACCAAATTTGGTAACGATGCTAGAATTGATGAAGCTAACAATTCGTTTAGAACTGACTTCCTTGAGAGGTATTGCCTCTGTCCATTTGAAAAAGCAGTCAGTAGCAGTAAGAATTTACTTAAAATGCTTGGCCGTAGCCGAAGGGTAAGGTCCCACCACATCCATTCCCCATGTGCCAAATGACCATGAGTATTTAGATGTATGAAGAAAATATGGAGGTTGATGAATGAAGTTGGAATGTACTGGGAATGAATGAAACTTCATTGGGAAATCGACACAATCTCGTATCATTGAAGGCCAAAAGTATCCAAGCCTTCGAATCTGATCAGATAGTCTATGTCCAGACTGGTGGGCACCACAGACTCCTGCATGCACTTCTTTCACAACAGCCATTGTCTCTTCACCATCAATACATCTGTAGATAACTCTATCAAAAACACATTTGTATATAATTTTCACTAGGTGATCTGGGCTATCATAAAGAGTAAAATTGACAACACGTCGCCGGACTTCTTCTTTCTCAGCTCTATCAGGAGAAAGTGTTCCATTTTGAAGGTATTCCCTGATAGGTGACATACATCCTGTAGTATGACTATATGGTTGAGGAATGGGACAAATTTCATTAATTTCCTCTGTTCTGATTCAAACATAAGGTGAAATTGCACGACGGTGGGCAATACTGATGGTTGTCTCATCCTGATTTAGATCTGCCAGAGCTGTGGCTATATTATCCAGTGCATCAGCTTGAGCATTTGTTGATCTTCGGACATAAGAAAATGTTGGTTCCAAAGGGAATTATGCAATTAACTCTTTGCCGTAATCATACAAAAGGATTAGTTCTTCTTTTCTGATGGCATAATCCCCATTGACTTGTTTGATTACCAGGTCTGAATCACCTTTCACCATTAAGTGATTCACTTGTGATTGAAGTGATAATTCTAAGCCTACGATGAGAGCTTGGTATTCTGCTTCATTATTGGTACCTCCTTCCCACAATAAGAAGGAATAAGGTAACGCTGCCTTTTCTGGAGAAATGAGCACAATTCCTAAGACAACTTTGTGGAATTTAGGATTTTACATTTTCCTCCCTGTTGGACTTCTGGAAGCACCATCAAAATACATTTCCCATGCCTAAGGAATTTCTTGAATAGAGAAGACTTCCTCATCAAGGAGTTCAATATCTGAAGATGTGTCTTCCACTGAAGGGTGTTCAGCTAGGAAATCAGCTAGAGCTTGGCCCTTTATCGTCTTTTGAGACACATACTGAATGTTGAATTCCTGTAAAATAACTGCCCACCTTTCCAGACGTCCTGTAAGCATTGGACGACTAAGGATAAATTTGGGCGGGTTATTGAGAGATACTAATTGGACCTTGTGATGTTGTAGGTGGTGTCTCAACTTCTAAACTGCTAAGATTAATGTCAGGTAGCACTTCTCAATACTTGAATACCGGGTTTCTAATTCAAGCATGGTTTGACTGAGATAGTAGAGTCTGTTTTCATTCCCAGCATCATTCTTTTGAGCAAGAAAGGCACCCAATGATCGCTATAGTTCTGCCACGTAGAGGATAAGTGGTCTCCCTTCAACAGGTGGAATGTGTACCGGTGGAATCAAGAGGTATTTCTTGAGAATATCGAATGATTCTTGACATTCTTCAGTCCACTGGTAAGTGACTCCCTTCTTCATCAATTTGGTGAAGGGTAAAATCTTTCCTGCCAAATTGGCGATGAAATGCCGAATAAAGTCTAAGTGTCCTTGAAGTCCTCATAATTATTTCAAATTTCGAGGAGGTAACATACCAAGGATTTACATGGTCTTCTTAGGATCGACTTCAATACCACCATGGCGTACAAAAAAGCCGAGAAATTTTCCTGAGGTTACCCCAAAATCACATTTTAAGGGGTTCATCTTCAAATTATGTTGTCAAAACATGCAGAATATGACTTCCAAATCAGCCACGTTATTAGAACGTTGTTTGGATTTAACTACCAAATCATCTACATAGCATTAAAAAAACTTCCCTAATAAGGGTTTGAAGATACGATGCATGGCACGCTGATATGCTGCACCTGCATTCTTTTAGCCAAAGGGCATTACCCAGTAGAAAAACACACCTTGAGGGGCTCTGAAGACTGTATATTCCTCGTCTTCTAGGGCCATTCAGATCGGATTATATCCGAAATATCCATCCATGAAGGAAAGTGCTTAATATCCAGCTGTTGAATCAATTAGAAGTTCTGTAATCGGAACTGGGAAATCATCCTTAGGACAATGCCGATTAAGATCTCTGAAATCGATGAAAACTCTAATTTGTTTATTCTTTTTATTTAAAGGGACAATATTAGACAACCATTTGGGATATTGAACTTCTATGAAAAAGTTAGCTTTGATAATCTTATCCACTTTAGCTTCAATTTTGGAAGCATAAGTTGGCTGTGTTCTTCTTACGGCTTTCTTAAATCCTCGATGTTCTTCTAGTAAACCCAAACGATGAGTAGAAACATCAGGATCAAGCCCGGGAATTTCTGTATAGTTCCAGGAAAATATATCTCTATTTTTATTTAGAAAATAATTATACATTTCTTTCTCTTCAAGAGTCATGGCCACACTAATTAAAGTGGGGTGTGGATCTTCTTTTGTACCCAGATTTATTTCTCTGAGTTCATCCACAGTGGTAGAGATACCCTCTTCAAATTCTAGAGGAGCATCTCTAAGATTTTCCTCTTCCTCTTCATCATGTATTATTTCTTTCGTTTCTACATGCATAGCAGATGATAAAGTAGAACTTTCAAGATATGAAGAGATGTAAAATTTTTCATATCTTAAAGAAGAATCTTCAATTTCCGACCTGATTGATGATGAAGGGTCTTCTTTGGGTAATAAATAGAAGATGATGGATTGAGAATCGACATCATTGTTCAACTCTGATGTTGTTATAACTTCCTCTGGCCTAATTGGAGAAGCATAGACTTGTTGTATTTCAGTAGATGAAATGAAGACATCTCCATTTGTGCTTTCATCACTGCTTGGTGGACTATCAATTTCTCCCATGTTGTCGGGCTCGATTGCCGTAATTGTCATTATGGATCTTTCCATAAGAGTATTTTTATTTGGGTCTATCTTGTCAATTTGATTGATAGGCAACACAGAATCTATACTCACATGTGTAAATGGATTTACTGGAATTTTCTCCAATCCATATGGAGCATTAACTTTGGTAATATCCTTTGTTGTGGATTTCTCCCTTCCCTTCATGTGATAGAATTATACCTCAATGTATTGAGACTCACATGTCTTAAACAGGGCCTTATCACCATAAAATGTCCCAAATTGACCGTCGAAACAATATTTGAGACATTGATGGTATGATGAAGGGATAATCGCATGTTGATGTAGCCATGGTCTTCCAAGCAAGATGTTGAAGGTTTAGTCTTGATCAAAAACCACGAAATCTGAATTGAAAACAAGATCTCCAAACTGAGTTCTGAGTGTAACTTCACCCAGTAGTTCTTGTTCATTTTTATCATATCCTTGTAACATCATGGTAGAAGGAGATAAATCAAATTCCATGAGGCCCAATCGATGAAGTGTACGAATGGGCATGAGGTTGACTCCTGAACCATTGTCAATGAATGCTCCTCGAACATCTATGCCATTCACCTTGCCAGACAAGTACAATGGTCTAATATGTCCATGCACAACATCATCTTCATCTTCATCAATAAAAGATATTATTTCATGGAATTCTGTAGGATTATTCTCTATGTGATAGACTTCAGCTGCATCAATTTCAGTTTCAAGCACCTAGGGACTTGACAAAGCCTTGATGAGTGCTTCCCGAAGATCTTTTGACAGATTCAAAGCATCCAGAATTGATAAATTGGCTGGTACTTGGGCCAAGTGTTTCAATATATCATACTTTTGATCCAGATGTCTGTGTTTCCCAACCGGAATATGTGGTTTAGAAGGTACCTTGGAAGAAGATGCTTTGGAAGTTGATGCATCTTGTATTGGGATAGGAGTTGCCAATATTCCTTGTTTTGGAAGATTAGACCGATTAGATCCATTTACTTTCTGAGAGGAAGAAGATGGAACCTTCAACCGGCCTTCCAAAATAACTGTTCCAACAATGAATTTTCTATTAGTAGAAGAACTTTTTTGTTCTTGCTGAGCTCGCTGAAGGGCTCTACCACGAGTTTCTGCTGCGTACACAGTTCTAACAGGGGTAGAATTAGAATAATGGATTATGATAGATCCATGTATTCCCCTATATCTTGAGCCCCTGGAACTTCCTATGATTCCCCTGTTTGATACAGGGAATTCAGACTCATTGAAATCAAAACTGCGACGGGCATATGGATCTGTTAATTGAATCATATTAACAGAACCAAAGATTAACTCTTTTTCGGATGAAGACTCTACTTGATTAGCCTGTTTAGTCTGTGCCGTTTGGTGGGGCGGTGCCCGTGGATTTGAAGTAGATGGAATGAAGTCGGCCAAAGTCAAAGACAACTTAGGCTTTGGAACATACTCATCTTATTCTGATTCTTTTTCGTTCTTTGAATCATGTCGTTTCTTTGAGGACATTCCCTCTGACGAAGATGGTTTTTCCACAACATTCATGGCAGAAGACACAATTGGTTTCTTTAATTGTGTTCTCAAAATAGCATGAGTTTGATTGATTGTCTTTATGACCATCCAATCATCATACTTCTGTGCATTTTTTCTTTTGGCTTCTTGCCATTCGCCTTTATCCTCTGGAACTGTAGCAGTAACACATGCTACCTGAGCTGAAGAACCTTTCAGTTTGACTAGTCCCGAGTCGACCATCATTTGCAGGAGGTCTTTAAAGACTAAACACTCCTGGATGGGATTCCCAAACATTTGATAAAATGGGAAATAATTAAGACTGTCTTCATCTCCTTTTATGTTTGTCTTCTTGGGCATTGGCAATTGAACCAAATTGTTTTCAAGAGCCAAAATGAACTAACCAGGAACTTGTTCATTTTGGAAAGAGTATGTTTTTCTCTTTAGATCATCAAATTGTTATCGTCTTTGATCGCTTTGATCATCTAGATGAAACGTCCTTTGTTGTTGGTGCTCAAGAAGGTGGAGCCCTTCGATAAGATGAAGGTTTTGAGGTAGAAACAGGTACCAGTTCTTGTTTAAGCATAACAGTAGTAGTTTCTGCTTTACCCATTCTCCTTCCTGGATCTGATGGAATTACACGAGATTTAGCCTTAGCTTGTATAAGGGAATCTTCAATCTGCTGAGTGATTGAAGTAAGGTCTTGAAACCCTCCTGTGTATTTCACCGGGATTAACGGCGTGCGTAATTCGTCACAAAGATTTTCCACATAGATTGGCAACAATTCGTCTTAAGGGATTGCTAAACTTAAGGAATATGTTAATCCCTTCCATCGAGCAATGAAATCAGAGACCCTTTCATTATCCCTTTTCTTACAGTTTGTAAGATCAAAAACTGTTGTCTTTGGCAACGTTGAGCTGAACTAAAGGAGGAATTTTTGGCGAAGATCCTCCTATCCAGTAATTGACTAGGATTGAAAGCTTGTATACCAGAGAAAAGCTAGTCCTTTCAAGGTTCGCACAAAGCATCCGAGTTTCACTACTTCTTGCTACTCCAGAGTTTCCATCATAGGATCGCAACAAGACACGTAATTAGTAAAATGATGTTTAGGATCGTCTGATCCATTGAAAATAGGTAATACAAGGTTCCCAAAACTTGATAGAGGAGAGATTGAATCTACCCATTCAGGGAAAACATTCCTTTCTGGTTTATCTTTCACACGTTTCCCTTCCATAGTTTCTAACCGAGCTGTTAATGACTCAATAGTAGTTATTATCTTTTGAGAAACATCCGGTTGAACTTGGATATGGGTAGGTGCAATGACTAGTGCTTGGACATATGTGGTGATTGGTGCTGTAATTGATGGTAGCACTGTCGACTGTTGTTGCACTTGACCCGTAGGATAAGACCTGTGAGGGTGTACTGATAGAGGAGGATATTCTTGATCCATCTCACTAGCTGCAACAAATTCCTTTGGTTGACTGACTCCAACATTCTTAAGAAAAATATTACTCTGAAGTTGTTCTTCATTCAACCATCTTAATTCCTTCATTTCATCCTCCTTTTGTGCAAACCTTTTCTCTAGTGAGAGCGATTGACCTTCTCTAGAGGAAGGATATTTAACCTGGTTCTTTCCCTTCCCTTTGTTGGATCATTTTCGGAGATGGGTAAGTGGGTTACTCAAAGGATTACTTAGGTTCTGAGTAATCATTTGACTTCGTGTATGCACACCTTTTTCATTTGTGTTGGTGTGTACATCTTCTTGAGCAGGAACCTCTTCATCTGAGTCCCCTGAGTGAGCCTCATCTTGTGGATCAGCAACAATGACATTGATGACATTGATTGATGCATAACTAATCGTATCCCTTCTATCAGCATTTCAGTGATGTTGTCTTATTCCATGTCTTTGATGAGACATTGCCTTTTTTTGATTCGATCCCTCAGGAATATCTTGACAAACCGTAATTTGGAGGGAATCTCATGATAATTTGGTTATTCATTCCTCTTGAGGTTTCTTCCCCAATCGAGAAAAGACTGAATTTCTCTGATAAGGGGATTGATGATTTGAAAAAGTCCCCAGTCTGGTAGACTGGGGATGTTCCTACAGTTCTCACTCTACTCCTCGAATCCTATTTGTTGATTCTGAGGGTTGATTTAAAAGAGTCCCCGGTCTGGAAAGCTGGGGTGGCTCTTGACATGCAATGTTTGAGACTTTCTTAAAATTCCTCCTGATATTGCGAACCATAGTCCGGAAATTAGCTAGATGCATTAACCTGTATCCACTTTTATCACCCGGTTCAAAAGACCATTGGATGATTTCTGACACTTCTGTCACTTGGTGACGTGCTTGCTCCAAACGAGAGGCATGTTCAATATTCTCGTTTGCTTGATGCAGGAGTAATTAAACAACTTGTTCTCTGTATTCTTGATTTTGAGAGGAACTAGTTGAAGCCTGTTCTTGGGAAGTCTATTGATTACAATCAAAGCCCATTGGCTGTGGCTGGCCATGGGAAATAACATTGCATGAGACCATTTTCGGCGGGCTTTACTGACTGGAGAGCACCGTGAAATGCAGTTCTCTATGAACACCCCATCCTCTAACATGAATACCAGATGGGGCATTGGCAATTAACTAACACAATCTTCTTAGTGCACCAAGGCATGAATGTTGAAGGGCTCTCTGTTGTTTTTCAGCCTTCGGATATCGAGAGACTGATAGAGACGCAAAATCAATCTGACATTGTAATCCTTCTATTATCTTAATATTATTTTCATATTCATCATAATATAATACTTTCTTTTTCAACTGAAAAAGAGTTTTCTATATGTTTAGATGAATATCATGAATTTCATCTTCCATCAACATTTCCGGAATGTTATACTAAGAGTCAGGTAGAGGCCAAAACATGACTTCCACTTTACCTTTCGCCTGTTGTTTTCTCATGTTCAGCACTTCCTCTTTATCATTTGATGAAGATTATTCTACCAGATTTGACCAGAGTTGGTGTTTCCCTGTTGCTTCATTGGAGTCAATAGGATTAGTAGAGAACTCATTGATCAAACAAGAAGATGCATGACATAGGGGTGTTTCAGAGAATGACCTACACCCCGGGCTATCTTCTGATTGAGAAAGTATTTCACCTGATAGCGATGAAGCTTCATACATGACTTGTTTTGAATTTGAAAGTGCCTCAAGATAAGAGGACTTTCTCAGCACTACATTGTCCACTAGAGCATTTTCCGGGAAATGTGCATCAGTAATGCAGAGAGGGCATTCGCATCGAAATTCATCATCATGGGGAGGACCACCATAATGGGTCACAACATAAGATGAGATCTCTTTCTCCTTGGTCTTCTGACCACACAGAGGGTTCCTGTGGCTCTCATATGAAGATGAAACTTCGAGATCGACCGAATTTCCAGGAAACAAGCCTTCATGAGGAAGTTTCTGTTGAAGACCATCAGAATTAATGTTCCCACTATTGGGAAATGAGGGAGTAGAATCTTGAATTTCAATAGATAATTGTTTGAGGGCTTCAATAACTCCATCATAGAGCAATGCCTTGTTGCAGATTGGCTCTTGATCTCCTGAATGTGTTGGGAGGGTCTTTTTCTTAAACTCCTTCTTACTCGTCTTGGAAACCACTTATTGACGAAAGTGGATGCTCTGAGCAGGTGTATATGCCTGATCAGGAATGATGTCCAGGTTAGGCTGATGATCACCACTCAAATCAGGTGTATGTGCCTGACTTGGTTGTCCATATGATATGGGAGAGTATGCCCCCACAACCCTCTTGGACTAGAACAAATGTGTGTGTATGTTTCAGAGTGAATTGTTGATGTGTCACTCCACTGGTAGGGATATATTTATGTGTCTTTCCCTGAGATTATGCTGATGTTTTTATAATATCCTGACAGGCATCCAGAATATGAGCAGGGATTTGCTTCTGATCTTTCACCATTGATAGAATATGCTTGGTGACTTCACCTGCCATAACAGGAATATACGTCCATTTCGGGCTTAGAGTAGGTGTATGTGCTTGCTTCTGTCCTCCTTTTCCTGTCAGTGAATCCTGACAGTACTCAAATGTGGGGGCAGAGAGTTGAGTCTGCCTCCTATTTGTCGCCGGGGCTTTCCGACTGACTTCTCTGAATGCTACCAAGCGAGATTGTTGGTAGGCTTTATTATTACTACCAGGTGTATCTTCCTGCTGATTTCACTTCTCCAAACGTGGTTGACAAGATCCATCATATGTAGTCAGACGAGCCAGCTGACTAGATGATGATGTATAAATAAGTGTATGTTCCTACCTATAGTACTCCGTCGGAAGTGCCTGGTGGGATTGGTGTGATACTGCCAGATGAGTCTGCTGGACAGCGGAATTAAAACGGGCAGCTGTGTCTGCCAGCTCGTTGCTTGCCACCAAGTAATGTTGGTGGAATTTTCCAGAGATGGAAGAGATGATAACCTACTCACTGTTGACTGGATTCCACCTCTGGTGGTTCTTCTTGCTTTCTTGGGTTCGAGGAACCTGAGCCGAATGCCTGGAGTAGGTACCCTCATCATGTTGAGGGCGCACTCCCGCACGAGTCTGGCAGCGATTGTTGGTGGGATCCCTCAGGAAGGACTCCTGTCTGTTTGAATTACGGCCCTGAGGGACCTGCTCATTCACCTCCCCAAAATAAGGGAGTGAATGGTGATTGCGTTCTGGGGATAACGACCCGAAACGGTTGGAGACGGTAGTCACCACCTCCTGCTTCTTGATCACTGGTCGTCATTGATTGGACGACCGGTGTGAGTTGTTCACTTAGAGAGCTTGTCGGGCAGCCTCCAATGTTGGGATGGTACTGTGTTGACAGTACTCCTCAACCAGTGCGTTTGATACCCATCGTTGAAGACGCTGAGTAGGTGATATCGTCCTTAAAGAAGACGACGATACAGTAGGAGTAGCAGCAGTGGCATTTGCAGCAGCAGTATTCACAGGTGTGAACTTGAGAGCAGCCATTCTAGAAATGCAGAAGATCTTGGAAAAGAGTGGCTGTTTGATATAACAGACGTAATCAAGATAAATTCAGCCACTAAATCTTTTGTATGAGCACATATGTCAATGATTGTTTTTGTTGGCCCTCTCATTGAGTTTTAAATAAGGTCCTAACAAAATAGGTAAAACATCATTTTAACTTGGTTAAGGATTCACGCCGGGTTCACCATTTTTTGTTTCCCTCAGATTTTGGGGATGACCTCCTTTGATGGGAGGTTCAAACATTCCGATCAGTTTCTAACAGGTTTTTTTGTAGAACTAGAAACATCCAAAGATTCCACATCCATTTAGACCTACTTTCTAATGGTAGGCGCTCATTAGTTTGTGGACTGATGAGGCTTGGGAATCTGAATTGGTAAAGAGGATGGGAGGTCGGACTCATCACACCTTTCTAGGGGAATTATTGTCTACTCCGGGACTCTCTTTATAGATTTAAGTTATGTTCGATAATCCTTATTACATTACCAAGTATAAAATGAGCTTTCCTTCAGATTTGACAATCAATGATTAAATAAGTAGGAAATTTAGAGAATCTTTTATATGTATTAAATGTTCTTCATCGATAGAGAATCATCTGTATTTATTAGAGATTCTTGGTCAATGGTACCCATCGACACATTTATATAGAAGTCTCTTGGTCATTATGATGACTATGCTAGTTTTAAAGCCACTCATTGGGGCACTTGAAGTTTATTGTCATTCAGAAGGACATGAATTATTTCAAAGTTGGGATCGAACCCGCAGATAGGCTACCTACATATCCTTTGTTTAAAAAAGGAATCAGAACCCACGTAGTTTGAGTAAGGGAGTATGATGTTTATGATTGATGGCTCAAATAAGGATGTCATAATTACATTTACACTATAGGCTCACATGAGTCATTCTCGGTGTGAGAAATAAGAGGTATTGGTAAAAATTATAAAATTGTGCCATGAAACATGCAATCATATGAAATAATGTGGGGCTTATGTATGTATGACTCCCTAGATAAAGGAAGGTTAGGATTTACTTTAGGTAATAAATCCATGAGCAGGGTCCATAAAGGTTTATGTGCTTCATGGAGATTTTGAATACTCTAACTTGGGGATTACACATGAAAAGGAGGCCCAAATTAAGAGAGGAGTTATGATTGGGTTTTACTCTTGAAAAAGAATCCTAGATCAAAGGTAAATTATGACTGGTTAAAAGAAATTAAGTATGGGGATTACACTTGAAAAGGATGCCTAGGTTAAGAGATTTGAAATATTAAGGGACGTGGGGCATACTCCGGAAGAGGATGCCCATGTTTGGACTAAATTTTACTCCTAAAAAGGAGGCCCAGGTTAAAAATAATTATGGTTTGAGGCTTACTCCTAAGGAGGATTCCCATATTTTGGGGAATTATTACTGGGGCTTACTCCTACAAAGGAGGCCCAGGTTAGGGGATCTGGGGCTTAGTACTAAGCAGGATTCCCAAATTAGAGGACTTGGGGCTTACTCCTAAAGAGGATGCCCAAATTAGAGGACTTATGACTGGGGATTATTCCTAAAAAGGAGACCCAGGTTAAGGATTCTCTCATCATAAAGTATGAGGTCGAATAAATGAAATCTCAATCTTTAGTGACATAATGATATGTAAATCACAAGGTTTTGAGAGATATTCCACAGTATTCCTTTCAGATAAGGAAGTCAAATCAAGAAATCATTCCATAAATGGATTTGAAGAGTGTCTTGAAGACTGAATCTTTAATAAGAAAGGTGGAATGGCTTAAGAGGGATGAAATGGGCAAGAAGGGAACCCAAAAAAGAAGGGGCGTGCAAGTCCTGGCAGGCGTGCAGGTACTGCGTGGGCGCGCAAATCCTGGTCGCGCAGGTATGCATGCGCGACATATGGGGTACTTGCACGACAGTTAACCAGTAGGGTAATACTTGAGTGACTCTTGATTAAACCCTTTAGAATACTCTTGAGGTTCTTCCAGAAGAGGGGCACGCAAGTTCTATTGAAGGGGTAAGGCGGCATGCAAGTGTGGCTTTTTCCCTTAAGGGATGGCCACTCAAGCACGCAAGTGTTGATGAGTTTCAACACTTAGGCCTTCCTCCCCCTCTTTAGATCTTCTGTTCTAGGTAAGAAATTAAATTAAAAGTGTTTTGGAAGCTTTGAGAAGAGACTAGGGCACCGGTAGCTCAAATCAGAGTTTCTGGAAAAAATACTCCTCGAATGGGGGGCCCACATGGTTTATTTATAGGCATGAGAAGACCCCGTGCGGTTATCGCTTAGGTCGCACAAGTCACTTGCGCGACCACTAGGCGTCGCGCAAGTGGACTTGCAAAACAATGATAGAACTTGCGCGGCACATGTGCTTTTGATCCCTCGTTCATACCTTTGTCAATTTTTGATGTTTTCTTCAAAGGATGAATCAATCTGTGCTACGTCATTTCCCTTTACATTCCTTTGGACTCTGTGACGAAAAAGGAGCATCAACAACAATGGTGATGCATAAATTACATAATTAATGAAATATTAAAATAATATATATTATAAATACAAAATTAATGTAATTTGAGATTTTTTATAAATTCCACTAATTTTCTAGGTTAATATAACATATAATTGTCTGCTAGATGAAATTTTTTCGTAGTAATAATGCTGTTATAAATTATGAAAATAAAAAATATCAAATAGTTTCAAAATTGACATAAAAGAGTTTTTTAAAAAAATATTAAATTATTAATTCATATTATATTCCTAAAAATCTAAGGTTTTATAAAATGACTTATATAATGATATATTTATCATTAATTAACCACTTGGGGTTCTATTGGAAGTATATATAATTTTATTAACCTTATAATATAAAAATACAAAGAGACATGGTAAATGTCAAACTATTTAAC
Source organism: Viscum album (assembly GCA_963277665.1). Classification (NCBI taxonomy): domain Eukaryota; kingdom Viridiplantae; phylum Streptophyta; class Magnoliopsida; order Santalales; family Viscaceae; genus Viscum; species Viscum album. The sequence continues at coordinate 1,145,351,923 of OY728138.1, forward strand.
TAAGAGTTAAATATAAATGATAAAGTTATTAGAGTGACACAAACCTGTCTGAAATATATTGGTTGAAAAGATTTTGACCCATCCACACCTTATCGTTGAAATAAGTCACTTTGGAGACATGACAAACCAAATATGAATTTATTGTAAAATAATATTTTAAATTTTTTCTAAGGTTCCCCTCACCCCTCTTATAAAAGGGCGCTCACCCTTCTCTCAAATTCATAGCTTCAATGACTTTTGGCTCAGCCAACCCCTGCCAAAGTATTCTCTCAACTCTCCTAACTTAAACCTAGAGGCATTAGTTTGATCATAAATCCATCCTAAGGAGCTCTTTTCATCAAATCAAAAGGAAGAACTCGAAGAAGAGGTAATGTTTTCACCACCCTCTTCCAAGTTCCTTTCTTCTTCCACTTCTTCGTTCATTGTTATTTCCATTCTAAAATAATTAATCTAGTATCTTCTATATACTATTATGTTATTATAAATATTTCACAACTATATTCATTATTCTATCCATCTAATTAATGATAATGTCACCATGCGTGCGTGCGCACGACATACCGTCTCCACGACGCGATGAGATCCATTTCCACATTCACCATTCATATACGATTATAAAAATTTATATTACTAATAAGATTTTAATATATGAAATAATAATGCTACTGGATATATAGTATATAGGTACTTACCTATATTTTATTAACTTAGTTCCGTTCAATATGTTATGAAAACGGAAACATCCTTTATGCGTACGTACAGTCTACCGTCTCCATAAACGGTATTTTCCATTTCATATATATGTCTATTATACATAATTATATTGTAAATATATATGATTTATAAATCATGTTTTATATTATGGAAGTATTTAAATCACGATCTATGTGATAAAATCACGATTAACAAGTAAGAACATGTACGACAAATAATGCAGTTATTACCCGAAATGATACTTTAATATGGAAATTATTATTAAATGCGTAGTATAATGTCATAATTGAATAATGTATGATATCATAAATATTAATATGGTTCTGTTATAATTTAATAACATACTATGGTCTTCATACAGGAGGTTAAACGTACCCTCGACTAATGGAAAGTGCAAGGTAAGGGGTTTTCATCTCACTCCTTATTCCCGTGAGATTCATACCATATTTCCACTATTACCTTTTGTGTGGTGTATGTACTTATCATAATTGTATTTGTTGTGTAATAAACATTAATTTATGTGTATTTACATATTTATTGTATGATACCCCTTTCATGGGGTGTATGTTTCGTAAGTTACCAAATTGGTAAGGGTTAATTTCACAATCTCTTTATTATCTGAGGTTGTATTACGTAAGTATCTACTAGGACATATTTATTATCCATGTCGATGTTTCATAAAAGGGTTTTCAAAGGGATTATTTTTAATGGAATTTTTACTAAAACATCATTTTAAATGTTTTATAGATTTATCTTTGTGAACCCTTTTAATAAATGTTCATGGTTTCAAAATGATTTTTTAGGATTTATTTATATGGACATGAAATATTTGAAATTTTAATTCTTTTAAAAAGTTTCAAAGTGGTATGGGACACTTTGATTCAAAAATTTATTTAAATGTATTACTTTCTAAATTGTGGTACTTTTTATTGTTTTCATGGAAAAGTGATATTTCTCTCAACGAGTATTACAAATCATTTTCATCTATGTCAAAATCCTTTAATGGATTTTAAACTTTTTTAGATGTTGATTTATTATGATTCAAATATTACATATTGTATTGAATGTTTTGTGATATGTTTAACTATGGATGTGTTGTTCTTACACAATTCATCATTTTTGGGTATAGTATTGACATTTCATATGCTAGTTTTAATATGAATATTTATGTTATGTTTAAACCTTTTCATATATAGAATGCATTGGACTTAGTAAGTGACGGGTGGATCCCTCTATATCTCCTTGATGCATCGGTAGGTCTCATGAGACAATCTAGTGTCTTGGAAAAAGGCCTTGACAAAATCTTATTAGTAGTCTTGGCACAATTAATTGACTATGGGGTTCGTATAGTCTGGCATTATGTATTGCATCATTATGAAAGTGGTTCTTGATATTGCATGTGATTATTAGACTAGTAGTTTATCCATGTGAATAAGTAAATTACATTACTTCATTTTATTATTTCCATATTATTCTGAAGTTCATGTTTAAAAGAATTTTGTTTTAGATATACATTTCCTTAACTGTTTATGCTTATTTATGAATGTTTCCACTATATTGTTATCCTCACTAAGCATCTGAGCTCACCGCTTTCTATGTTTTATTTTTCCAGGATTCCAAGAAGTTTGTTGTGATTGATATATAGGGTTAAGAAAAGGGAATAATTGCATTCATAAAGGATTATTTATGTTGTTTTGTATGTTAAGAAGTGTAATATAACATTCATGTATGTAATCTATTTTCGAATACATTAAACCAATTGGTCATTCGAAACTTGATTCCTCGTAATCATGCCAATGAATTAAAATAATGCATTGACTCTGGGTAACTGGGGTTGGGGCATTATATTTATATTATGAATTTTTAGTATAAAAACACCAATATCACCTCAAATCATGGATGTAAATAACTCAGTGAGAACAGAAAATGGGGAAATCATTGGCTCCCATGAATATAACTCCTCCCAGGTCTCAATCTATGGATTGAGCTTCCCATCGAACCTTGTTATACTCACTCTGGTGAAATTTGATGCAATTATCAGCAAGTATGGGATTTCCTTACACAGATATAATGTAAATTTAAATGAGAGGGAAATCACACTCTATTTAGAGAATCGACCTACGGTTTATACAATTGCAAGGGGGGAAGATGAATCTTCTTTAGCACCATCATATGAAGAGTGGATACTAGTTCCCTATGGGATTGCTTATCTGGATCAGACTATCGAGTCTATGTAAGAAAAAAATCCTTGATGAAATTCCTATTGTGTGGGAACTCACAGATGTGTTTCATGAGAAATTTTTTTGTCTTCCTCCTAGAATAGAATTTGAATTCTTAGTTAACCATATACATAGGGAATTTCCAATATTCAGGACTCCATATAGAGTGGATTTTTTTGTAGCATGAGGTTTAGAATAAACAGCTATAGGATAATCTGGATAAAGGGTTTATATACCGATGTGCTTCACTATTGGGTGCACCAGTCCTCCTGGTCATGATTAAGGATGCATCAATGTGACTTCACATTGATTATTATGATCTCAACAAATAATGATAATGAAAAAGAATCATATACCATGAATTGATGACTTGTTCGATCATATATGTGGTGCACAATAATTCTCCAAGGTAGATTTGTGGTTAGGATATTGCTATGTTAGGGTGAATAAGGAGGATATACATATGACAGCTTTTGTACAAGGTACATGCACTATGAGTTCAAAGTAAATCATATCAGACTCACTAATGCTCCATCAATCTATATGATCCTCATTAATATTGTATTTAGTGATTACCTTGAAATTTTGGTTGTAGTATTTAGATACGATATTATAATATATTATAACACCAAGGAGAATCATTTTTAGCATATTAGAACTGTACTAGAGACCCTGTAATAGAATAATCTCTATGTGATCTACAAAAACTGTGAGTTCTAGTTGTATGATGTCTCATTATTGGGTCATATAATCACAATCAATGGGATATATGTGGATCCCTCCAAGACAGCTGCAATTAAAGGATGGGTGAGGCTAACATCGGTAATAGTTATTTGTAGCTTGTCAGTGTTATCTAGATATTATCACTGATTTAGTATAATTTTATCACGATTTTCTAACCCTCTTACGAAGAAAAATAGAAGGGGAGTATTATTTCCATGGAGTAATGAATGAGAAGAGAGATTCATGGAGTTGAAAAGGAGGCTTATAACTGCACCAGTTTTCACACTACCAACAAGTGGAAATCTTTTTTGTTATTTAGTGATTCCTCAAACATGGTACTAGGTTCTATATTGATGAAAAATTATAATTTCATTGCATATGATTCAATGAAATTTAAATTTCATGAGAAAAACTATCCCAAACATGATTTGGAGTTGGCTGTACTGATCTTAAAATTAAAAATTTGTTGACATTTCCACTTTGGGGTGACGTATGAAATATATATGGACCACAAAAACCTCAAGTATATATTGACAAAGAATGAGTTGAACACACACCAATGAATATGGTTGGATCTGATCAAATATTAAGACTCCTCAATCTAATACCACCTTGGGAAAGAGGAGAGGGTTTCAGATTCTTTATGTAGAAAAGGACCAACAATTCTATCATCAATGAGAATTGAAAAGGATCCAATCATCATAGAATTGATTAAGATAGACATGGGAATCATACAAAGGGGATAATCATCAATTTGTTTACAACTTATTGCTTAATAATCTCATTAGGAAAGGTTAAATGATGCTCAAATTGAAGATGTGGGAATTAAAAAGAAGGTGGAAACAATAAGATTGTGAAATCCACATAGTTCAATGCTAGTGAAGAAGGAATTTTGATATTTTGGTCAAGACTATGTGTTCTATTTAATTTGGTGTTAATGAATGAACTTTTGAATGATTCACATAGTACAAGTATCTCTATTCAACTAGGAAACACAAATATTTATCAAGATCTCTGAGAGAATTATTGGTGGGATAACATTCAGAAATGAGATAACTATGTATACATCAATGAACCTGGTATGTCAGAATGTGATGGCTAAGAGACAGAATTCTATGGAGATGATGAATCCATTATCCATACCACCATAGAAGTGGGGAACATCACCATGGAAAATATCAATGGACTTCCAAATACATCTAAAGGAAACAATTCTATCTAGTTAGTTGTGGATCAAATTACAATAACTATAAACTTAATTTCAATTCAAGATGATTTCTCTTTGGATCTACTAGTGTAGATATACATCAGATATTTGGTAAGGCATCTTGGGGTACCACTATCGATTTTATCTGATCGAGATCCATGATTCAAATATATGTTTTAGAAGAGTCTTCAACATAGACTGGAAACTGAGCAGAATTTTAGTACATATTTTCATCCTCTAACTAATGGCTAATCTGAGTGAACTATCCAAACACCTGATAAAATTTTCTAAGTGTTATCAATGGATTTAAAAAGAAGATGGGATCAACATGTTCTTCTGGTTGGGTTCTCATACAATAACTTTTTCCACTCAAGTATCCAAATTGATCCTCATGAAGCCCTATATGGGAAGAGGTGCATAACACCACCATGTTGGGATGAAGTGATAATGAAAAAACACCTAGGTTAGAAAATAGTCCAAGATATGGTGGATAAGGTTAACACTATCCAAGAAAAAATTTAAGCATATATAAGTCGAAAAAAGAACTATTCTAATAGTCATTGATGAGACATAGAGTTTGATGTTGGAGACATGGTACTCCTCCTCATATCACCGTGGAAGAAAGTTATATGTTTTGGGATAAAGGTAAAGCTTAGTCCAAGGTAAAATATACCTTTTGAGATCCTTGATCACATTGGAGAAGTGGGATATCGACTAGCACTCCCACTGAACCTATCTCAAGTACACGATGTGATCATTGTATCACTCTTGAAGAAGAACATACCTGACCCATCAAAGCTACTTAATATAGATGTGCTGCCATTGAATAATGAAATATCCTATGAAGAGAAGCCAGTGAAGATATTATATCATAGAGAAAAAGTTATATGAAATAAGAAAATTCCTCTCATCAAGGTGTTGTGGTGAAACCACACCTTTGAAGAAGTGACATATGTATCAGAGGAAGTGGTAGAGTTGAGTTACTCACATCTATTTTAATGTGGGAAAAGTTAATTTTGAGGGAAAAACTTCCAAAGGGGTGAAAATTGTAACGAACCATAATTTCAATAATAGAAATTCCGTATGATCAAATTAAATTATTTATTACACGAAATGGTTATATAAAATATTCACTTATATTGTTTTATATTTTTGGATTTAAAAATACTTTTAAAAATTGTAACCATTTCTAAAATAGTTGTTGAATAATGAACACATGATTAGTATAAATGTTGGACCTTAAAAAATCCTATTTATTCAGACAAAGGTAGTGATGGCCTCAAATAGTAGATTTTACCATAATGAAGCCCATTTGTCAGAGCTCATAAATGTGGTGGAATCATTGGTATTTTCTCTTGACCAATCCAAAGTTGAGCATCAATACATTAAGCTCGAACAGAACCACCTATGGGAGAAGTGGAAGTTGTTCGAGATTACCATCCATGCGATGTTATCCGAGCCACCCCAAGAGTTTTTCACCATAGCACACCGTACCCTTAGGTCAAATGATGGTGTTATAAGGGGTTATTTAACTAGGATATAACACTATGATTAAGTGCACAATTATTGTATATAATAATGAATATATATTCATTTGATTATGGTTACTTTGTAAATAGTTTTTAAAATACAAATAGTATATTAAGTTAATATTAAATTAAGACATCTATTTTTTTGGAATAAATGGATTTTTTAATTAAATAATATTTTAATAAAACATTAATAATACATTACCTTTTATTAATTATAAATTATCATATTATATTTATGGATACCATGGTGATTTTTATTGTGGTTTGAAAGCAGTTTATGTCAAAACACATGAATTTTTTATAAATGTAAGTTTTTATTTTAAATTTAATAATTCCCATATTTAGAAAATTATTAGAAAAAATGTATATTATTTTTGGAATGAGGATGTAGAAATTATCAAAAGGTAAATTTTTTATAATTTTAAGAGAAAGTAGACTTTTTGGTAAAAATTAAATAATGTTTATTTATATAATGTGTTTTAGGACATCACAATGACCCAATAGTGATGTCATAAAATAATATAAGTGGGATGTTATGCCAATATATTTTTTACACTTCAAATAATGTTATTTGGTGTTTAATTAATTTATTTTACAAATCCTTAGTGGACCCTCCCTTACTTATAAAACATTTTATCTTTATAAAATGATTTCATTGAGAGTGTGACTCACCCTGACAAACACAATCATAATATTTTAAGAGGATAGGCCATTGAACTTAGAAAATAATTTGTTTCACTCCAATTTGGAAAAACCCTTGGGAAAACATTGTTTGGTTTGTGGTTTTATTTAGTTTAATATATGGAGGCTAAAACCTAAATATTGAAGAATTCTATCCCTTTTCAAATATAAACCCACCCGTTATCCCACTTCCTCTTCACTTAATGCCTTTGAATCTCTACCCACCCCTACCCGATATCTCAAGAATCCACCCAAGGCACCCCATGTTCCTAATAATCCTCTCTCAAGCCCATCCTGAGTCTTGGGAATTGGATTTCCACATATAAAATTTATTCTTTTCTCATTTTTGTCCAAATTTCATTATGTTGTTATAACTTTTTATTTTAAATAAAAAATTTAGGCTATAATTTCATACATCCCCCATAATTCACTACCTATTTTTGAATGATGATATACCTATTTATCACTCATTAATTCCTCCCATGTACACCTGTTACCATGCAGAAATTTCCAACGTAAACTCACTCTAATCATTTACTTTTGAGAAATTATTTTGTATCATGAATCTAAAATCCACTAAAAATATTGGGACATGTATCAATATGGCCCTAATAAATTAAATTTCATGTAAATATGATGACACACCCCTTTTGTCTATCATCAGCCAGTTTTTTGAATTATTACGTCACATCATTATGCTAAAATAATTGCACCGTGATTTTCCTTACCAAAGTCATTATGTAGTGAATATCATTCCATTTTATCTATAAATGGTATTCACCTTTATGCACATTTACTTATTAATTATTTAGTTTCATGTATGAATTCCAAATTCCTTTATCGTGAAAAAAATGACTATGTTTAATGAATCCATGTTATATGATCTGTGTCGAACACTTGTGAATGAAATGAAATGATATTGAAGGACGAACCGTCATAGTACTCCAATGTGATGGGTAATGTTTAGTATCATTATATTTCATGTGAACCGATTTTTTAATCATAATAATTCATGTGAAATTAGGTTTTACTCATTCTCCATGTGCAATTAGCCTTGGATCATGCTAATACCATATTAATTGATTTAGCCACATTTCCATCTTATGATAATAATGCTATTTCTTACTTGTATGTTTATGTTTTTTTATGCTCCATTGATATGCTGACTTCTTAACATGTATTGTATTATTCATGTTATGCCTTTTTTACTCCCTTTATAGGATTTATATCTCACCCATTTCTTATGTATTACTTTAGGTAATCCTATACAACGATATGTACGAGGGAATATAATTGTCATGTAAATGATGTTTTAAATAAAGATATTGTCTTTAACATTTTAAGTCATTATGTAATGCTTCTAAGACCCAAAGACACTATACCTCTTGATCATAAAATTTGTATAAAGTGAATAGTTTATGTAATAAATCTTGTTTAAGTGTTTAATAAAGAGATTCACTGTTATATCTCACCATATGGGAATTTTATTTTCTTACTTGTAGAATTTTTTTAGGAATACATTCTCATTTTATGCCAATTGGACCACTTCTTTTCCATGTTGTAATAGGAAACATTATCATAAAAAACATCATTAATTCCTTCTTAACACATCAAACAAATTTCTCATATATAATGAATAAAAAGTGGGAAATTCCCTTCTATATATTGTATTTAATCTCGTGTAAATTTTTTTTACCTTACTATCAATATATATGATTAATTTTTGGATGTACCACTCTATTCGAGTGATTTTTTATTCCTATGCATCTAAAAAATATTTCTCCTTTTATCCCAATTATTCCAATTGTTTTTCCATCCTATGGATAACAAACATTGAAAAATATTTCTCATTAAAAATATTTTAAAATTCATCACATTCAAAGGAAACAATATTTTACCTTTATTAGACATTTTTAAACATTGACCACCAATTTTTAGCTTCACATTCAAAATGATAAATTATAAGATCTAGCATAGAGTGGTTTAAAAAAATCATGATATAGAATATATTTTCTTTGGATTTATTCTATCCTTTATCAGGAATGGGGTTATACATTCCTCTGAATGACGTGGGGATGTTTTCTTATTAAATGATCCACTATCATCAGGTTCCTCTATGGTACAATTGGTTTTTTTGGTTCTATGAACACCAACACTATTTATAGCATGTCTAAACTGAGGCATCACTGAAAAACACTGACCAGTTCCATTTCCAAAAATCTATGTATGTTTATTTATAAGGATATTTTTATCTTGTGTACTTTTCACTACATCATCCTTGATTCTTATATTGAAAACCATTCTGAATAAAAATATTTTTTTAAGAAACATGGTAATATTTAAATGCTATATTATTCTAACATAACCATAACGTAGAATAATCGTAAGTCCTTCTGTTAAAACTAATATAATATCTAAATCTCTCTAAACCTTTCATTTTATAACAACTATAAGGCCCCAACCCTAATCATTACATAATCACTAGTTTCAGTTAATCAATTATTCAGTCACAAATAGTATCTTTCAGGGTTAAATGTTTTAAATAATTTTTACATAAATCAAACATAAAAAAAATGTAAATAAAAAAGTGGAAACTTCTGATTGGTATCAAATTTTAAAATAATATTATTTTTTAAAAATAAATCATGATTCCTTTTATTAAAAGACTTCATGACATTAAAAATTTCTTATTCCAATAACATAGTCATCCTTAAATTTTCTGAAAAAATTATACAATATGGTATGTGAATAAAAATATCAGTAATTGATTTAAAAATATGGAAACTATTAGTCAATTTATAAATTTTCAAATTCATGGAAAAATTATCATAAATTTATGCGTTTCACCATTAAGAAGTAGTAACTAATTTCATTTGAAAATAATCCCAATTTTTTCAATTTTTGATAGAACCAGATTACTATAATACTAATCGAAATCATATAAACCACATAGAGGTTTATTGGTACAATTTAATACAATTCACTCTTATGAAAGGTAAATACATGTGGTTATCTTACACACATATAAATAAAAAAAATCATAAACCATGTTGATGACTTCCAAACCCAATGCAATTGAGGGGATATCAGAGACGCACCTATCATTTGATTATTACAGAACACCCTATAATTTTTTTATCATGTAACCACCCATTAACTATTCTAATACCATTATATAATAATTACACATAAAATATTTCATTTTTTCAAACAATACTCCTAATATTCAATTTTACTCATTTGAAAACTTTTATAGTTATTGAAATGATCAATTCCTTTTGAAAAACCATTTTCAATAAAAAATACCCAAAAATGTAAAGTAGTTTAATTTAGGAAAATATTTTTGCCCTTAATAGACGATATATCAAATAGATATCACGGTGGATGAAATATAACTATTGTTGTGTATATAAATATTAGGACATCTATTTTTAAATTAATAAAATGTTCCGTATGAAATGCATAAAAATATGAACATTGAAAAACATAAAATTAATTAAAAATATGAAAAAAACGTCCATTTTAATCCTTTAATGTATATGAAAATAATTTTTAACACAATATAAATAATATTAAATAGAGAAAAATATATTAAAATTAAATGATTCATCATTCAGAATGTCCCATACAACTTTTAACATTTAAATCTTATGTCCCATGAATGTATAAATATTATCATAAAAATTAAAAATTAAAAAATAGAACTTCATGATATTATATTTCATATTGTATGTATATAAACCTCATCAATAATGTGGGTGAATAATATCGAAATATGCCTCAACGAAAGGAGATTGATATGAAATCCCTCACCTTCAGTCTGACTTGTCATGTGTGCCTTTATCTTCCCAAATAAAACAAACATTTTAATTAAAATATTTACAAGTAAAATTTTCATATTTATAATTAATATTATGTCATTTTTAATGTTATATTTTACATAAAATTAAACAAACTACATTATGTTAGGTGTTTTGTCCATATTCTATTTATCTACTAAAAATTACTACTATTGGTTGAATATGGTCAATGATTTCATTATATAAACATATAAGTAATTTAAATAATGAAATAAATATCATTTTTATAAATCAGTTATAATTTTTTAACCAATCATAATTAATTTATAAGAAAAATGAACCGAATTTATAATCATGAAGATGGTAGGTCATATGTAAACATGTACAACGTTACAATTTTTCAATCATTAGTATTGAAAGAAGTCAAATAACATTAAAAATTAAATAATTAAAATAATATATAAAATACCAAATTATTAAATCATATATACTTATATATATATGTAATTATAGCAATGAAAAAAGAATCAAAATGCCTCTAGGAGGCAGTAGTCCACACATCAATGAATAACATAATCATTTTTTTACTATGGGAACAATTTTAATAATGAAAATGATATAATAAATTCTATACAGGTAGTATTGTTGTGATTATAAAATATATGTTTTTTATTTATCATATTTTCATCAAAAAAATCCTTAAAAAAATTTCATGGAAATTGTAATCATATCAAATTAATTTGAGGAGGCGGTAGTCCAGACACCCACAAACAATGTTATCATGTTCTAAAAAATGTAAATCATTAATTTATGAGTATATAATGATTAAATATGTATTAATTTATCATGAATATTATATATATATATATCACATAAAAATAGTGTTTCCATCATAAATCCCTAACCATTAGAGGTGGTAAGGGAAAAAACGAATGACATCGTCTCGCGAGGTAGTTTTCTACCGTACACATGGATGGTAATTTCATTACCCAATTGATTGATAGGGGTGTACTTATATATATAACTCTTAACATAAAAAATAAATGAATATTTATTTTGAAAATTTTATTATATAATAATGTAACAAAATTAATTTAACAGGTGGATAAATAAATAATACATTCATGTACATTGAAGAATGTTTCCTCTTTCTGAGTTACCTAATTTTGGTCCGCACTAATGGATTTCATTAAATTTCATTGATCAAAAAGTGATTCCCCTAAAATAATAGGATGTATTTTTTTAGTTCTTTGGTAGGTTTTTTATGTGAATAATGTATTTATAAATGTCAATAAATGGGGTAGGTTGAGTGACTTTTTTTAGTGGAGGAGAAGTGTCATTCTTGTAAATATAAAATTGTAAATAATATTTAGAGGTATAAATTAAATAATTTACATCAATTATTGATATAAATTATATAAAATATGCTATATGTTCTGAAAATTTCCATGAAATGTGGTTTTGGAAAGTTTCTAGGTCATTTGAGCTCTTAAGATGAATGTTTAATCGCTATGAAAACACATTTTTACCTTATTCACTAAAATTAATTTGGGTTTTTTCATTATTATTTTTTAAAAAAGATTAAAATTTTAACCCTTATATATAATCATGATTCCCAATATTATATCCACTTATCCAAATGTCTAATACATAAGTGGTTGAAATTAATTTAAAATTAATTCCGCTGACAGGATGAAAACAATTGTTCTTAAAGTGAATATTTTCTAAGGTTTGACATGTTTTATATCCAATTTCAATGTAAAAATTATAACAATGAACTAAATTATATTAATACATGTAAAATTATAATAATTATACTATAAAATAATTCCAAAAAAAATTACTTGAAAAAATATTTTCGTGAATAAACTTTTTTCAATAAATATTTAGTATTATTTCCAATTCATGAAAATATTAATGTACTCAGACAAATTACAAAAAAACAGCCAATATAAATATTTATACAAGTATTTAAAAAATTATTATTTTTTGATTGAAAATTTATAAAATTTATAAAATTATATTTCATTATTTTTACACCATTAAAACGAAATAAACCATCTTTAAAAAAATGGATCTTTTATGCACAAAACTGGATTTATCCTTATCTTATGCCAATAAAATCTATTATATTAAAGTAAAAAACTATATAAACATGTGTAAACATAATATATTTATTCTAATTTATTATATCCAATATAATAGATAGATGACTATAATAAAATTAAAAATAAAATTATTTATAATATATTTGTGTTTTGTATACCTCAGTATTGAATTCAACACATGATTTCAGATAAATCGTTACATAGATTATTATAATATACACCACATAAAAATAAATATGTGTATGTAACCAAATTTGGCTCAGTGGAGTAAAAATTTAGATTAAATATCTTTCAGAGATCTTAAAATCAAAGTTATAATTAGTAAAATAATTTATTATTTGTATAACATGTGAACATATATATACAAAATAGTAAAAAAACATAAACCAGTAAATAGTATTCACATAAATGATCATATACTATTAAAGGAAGTGAATAAGTATTAAAACCCAATGAATTGAAATTCAATTATAAATACCTTTACCACTTAAAAACATTTATATTAAATCCCCATAGATAAAATTGTTTTCATTTAAATATAAAATATTATTAATTTGGATTAAACTAGGATATATCATTTAAAAGGATTGTATATAAATCATACATGGGAAATTTTGTGCATAAAATATAGCTTAATTGAAATTGAGACAGAATAGCATACCAAGATCATACCATTTAATTGAGAATTAATAATTAATTTATTATTTTAATCAAAATTAATTAATAACAAAACAATTTTAAATAAAATATAAAATAATTTAAAAAAATGACACCAATAATGTTATAATTCCTTTGATAGTAAATTAGTAGTATACCTTAATGGAAAAATAATTCGGTTATGAAAATCGATACCTTATGTGTGACTAATCATGTGTGTAATTTATCTTCATATATAATTAACTTATAATAATTATTTAATTTATGATGAAAAATTTTCTGGTTTGTTATTATTGTTATTTTATTTATTAAAATTTTGAATTTAATTACATAATCAATTATGTTTACACTAGAAATTTTGACAATATTCGGTTGAAATGTCCAATTTGACTTCAGTAGGATGAATAATATAAAAGTTGATATTTTTAATTAATATATAAAATAATAATAAAGAAATACATGTCCATTATTACAAATCAATTATAATTCTAAATAAATGAATGAAATATTTTTTAGAAAAATTATATACATTGTAATCATGGAGATAGTATGTCATGCACACACTTGAGTAAATATATCAATTATTAAAAATCATGTTGAAAAGAAGTTAAATTCTATTTTATATTTATATAATTATAATTATTTCATAAATATATTATTATTTTTTAACATTTACTAATATATTCCATCCATGTGATGTGGTCATATAAAATAAATCACATCACATCATGGAGGTGGTAATCAATATATACGAACGAGTATCGTTATCATCATTCAATGAATTGAATGTTAATAAAATATATGAAATATTAATTTAAATCATTAATAAATAAGTTTCTACATTATCATATAATCACTAAATATATCATCATAAACATTTATGAGAGGGTTTGGTCAAAATTGAACTATATATGTATGTGAGGTGGTAGGCCACTATAAAAATGAATGATGGTTCTGTTTCACATTTGATGGAAGAATATATAGATATATTTTATGATATTAAAATAATAAATATTTTTATATACTATATAATAATTTTATTATATCATTATTGTATAATAATATTTTTACTATGAAGAGGAATGGATAAAATAAAAATGCTCGGTTAATAATGATAACACTTTCTCAGAAAAAATGTTTGGGTTTAGACAAAATTCATTAAAAAGATGGTTTTATAATCCAAAAAAAATCTTTATGATTTTTTAATGGAAATAATTAAGATATTTTCCTGGTATTTTCAAACCAAAAATTATTTTTATGTTTATGGGAAATATGATAATTGGTGCCCATTTATAAGTGAGAGAGGAGATTTATTTAATTTCTTAAAATATTATATAAAAATAAATAAATTTTCTTGTTAAAATTGATAAAAAATTATATAAATGTAATATTTTATTATAATTAGTCTATACATTCTCATAAAATTCATCTTTAAAATTCATATATTTGGATTTTACCCTTGTCTTTGTTTTCTAATACGTGTTAACCTTTTTTTCAATTACTGCAATAATAATGTTTTTATGGTTTAAGGGTCATTATAGTCAATATAAAAGATTAATTTGGCCATAAATGTTACATATATTATATTTTTACATAGATAAAAATCACTTATCTAATGATAGTATCTTACGTAAATTTGACAATTTTAATAAAATATTTTTTATTATAAAATTACATTTATTTTATTTTTTTCACTATTAATTTTATTTTAATTTAAATATGTCATAAAAAGAGATATTTTTATTATATTATCCCTAGAACATAAATAATAAAATAAATTCCTAGATAAAATCCATGTACCACAATTAATTACTCAAATTATATTTCATTTAGTTTTTTTACTATTATTTATTTTATTTTTTAATAATTAATGAATCAATGTATCAGTATTGTGTAATAATTTATGATACTCATAAAATCACTAAAAATTTCAAAATAATTAAAAACAATAAAATAATTTTATTATTAAAAAAATAATATTCATTCAAAACATGTTATTCTCTGTTTGAACACATGTGATATATTTCACTTAAGAAAGAGACATTTTGTAAGTTTCCTTATATAAAATTTATTATATGTCACCTTTAGAAATATATGTCACATAAATAGATAAATTTTGAGCTTGAGGTGATAAGGGTAGTTATCCATAAATATAATAATATTTTAGACGAAAACTGTAGGCCTTATCGCATAGTTTTAAGTTTGCCTAACCTGATGTACCCAATTACTGTGGTGACTAATTTTTAATATTTTTACTATTATTTATTGAAACAATTATGTTCACCATATTTAATAAGACTAATTATGATTATTTATAATATAATGTCTATATTTGATGAATTCAATCTCTAAAATTGGCAGACATTTATTTTATAATTATCATGAAATAATGAAAACAACTAGTTTTCCAAAAACATTCCTTGTTAAGTCTACAAGTATTTTGTATACTTAGATCATGTATAAAGTATATTATTATGTAATTAATTATATAATTAATAAAATAATTAATATTATATAAAGGTAGGATCAAATAAAATATTTTATTAGTGTTCTTCAATTAAAATAAATAACCAATTTACAAAAATAATTCTTTTTAGTATGCATTGAAATATTTATATTTTCCAAAAAAATCCTAAAAATCAAAAATATGTTAATTATATACATTTTATATCGAAAATCAAGTTACTATTTTACAATAAAATGTAAAAAAATTTCATAAATTATTTATGTTAATCAATCAAAAGAATAAATTAAAACAATTGAATGAAAAATATATTTTTGAAACATAAAAAGGATTAAATAAATATTGAGTACATATTTACCATTATATTTGTTTCATCTAAAATACTTATATTCATATTCATACCTCCAATTTTAAATCTTAAGTTATAATTTTCATTTATAAATGTTGTAATAGTATATTATAGTTCATTAAAACTCATTGTTGTTTGCAACAAAAGATATTAATGAAATAAAATTTATTTCACTGAAATATGTTGTAAAATCTCAAAGTTTTAAATTATACCCAAAAATTTATCCATTAAAAATTTATTTTATTCATAAAAGGTCAAACATTTTTTAAAACACACATCTTACATTCAGATTTCAATACATTATTAAAAAAAGAAATTGGAAATCCTTATTGTTACCTAAAATATCAGGTTTTTTACATTGTAGATTGGATTTTTTGGAAAGATTAAATATATACAAGTAGGAGAATAATATTATCAATGGAATAATATATATTGATATATAAAATGGTCATTAAAATGGTCATTAAAATGTAAATGACCAAAAAAAAATTTAGTGTGCGTAGAAAGTACCATTATTTCTTCAAAATTAATGTTAATTGGATAACATGTTTTCATTGGTCATTTTACTAGAGTGGGAGAATTCATTGTCCCTATTACCTAATATCAGAAGGAATTATAAATAGAATACATCTATAATTTAATAATTTAATAAATCACCACCATAATTTCATATTTTTCTAAAAGCAATGAGTAGTCAGGTTGAATATTCATTATTCTCAAATCATAAAAATAAACATATAATAGATCACATAGTCAAAAAAATAATTAAAATCTATTAATTCAAAATTTTATAAAACCAAAATGCTCAACACGTTGTAGGATAAAACCCAAAATGAATAAATATTCTTATAATTAAATATTACATTAATCTCAATAATTTATCAATAACACCAAATGGGTAAAAATGATTCCTTAAAAACCCCTATATTCCAAAAAACCTCATTAACATAAAAAAGAAAGAAGGTTTTAATCTCAAATGTTATCTCATTCCCTTTGTATTACATCTCTAAAAATATAATATAATTCTTACCAACTAATAAATAATGTCATAATTAAATTATATTTATACCATAACCTAATAAAATGTATGAATTAATATCATTAATAAAATAAAAATCATAGAAATTAAAAAATAATTTATCCAAAAATATATTCCCAAAAACAAACAAAATATTTATTTTTCGAACTTTTTTAGTAAAAAATATTATACAATCCATGATGTCATATAGACCACCTATTGGTGTTGAAAAATATTATTAATTATGGATGGGTTGAAGCCTCATGACTTTACCAGATGAAAAAAGTTGTTACCCGACACATTGGAAGAAATTTTTCTAAATATAAATTCATATAATTACTAGTATTTTACCCTAAACAAGATGAACATAATAAATAATATCATTAAAAGTCAAATCCTTTTTCAATCCCATTGTTATCTGTATGAAAAAAATATATTCCTAAATTTTTATAACCCATAATTACCTCATTATCAACTATCATATAAATCCTAAATTCTCTCAATATTGTAGACATATTTCTATTTGATAAGAAGAATGTTTCATCAAATTACATTTTTTCTAATTCATATACTAATCATAAGGGGTTTCTTCATATAAATTTCCCCAAAAATATCCTGAATCATTTTAAATTCCCATCAATAAATATAACAAAATAGGGTTAAAATCCTTTAAAAACAATATTAACTTGATAATTTTCATCCCAATACAATTTAAGTTTATTTATATCACTCTGTAATATCATAGGTTTATATAGGTTCTATTCCCTTATTCATCATAATGGATTATAAATAATATGTTAATTAACACAACAATATCCTTTAGGAGCGTCAAACCATGTAAATAATAAGGGAACAGTAACTATGTGTGTGAATAATTGCCATGATATACCCCACTACATCAATTTCAGGTTATCACCACTATATTTATATTAGGAAAACCACATAAAATTATAGTCTCCATACATGTATGTATTTCATGTAAAACTATAAACTCTCAACCATAGAAAATTTTTAGGAAGTTATCGTATTCATATATTTATCCTTAATGATGATTACTGGGTTATATTCCATAATATAAGTTTTTCATAAATCAATTTCCCATGGATTATACTAATCCTAGACTCATACAGACTATAACAACCCAAAACACAATATTAAATATCCTATGTTAAATTTATTACATTGGAATAAGATACATGTGATCACTTACTAGAGGAATAAATAGATTATTAATCATATTATCATAGATACATACTTGAATCTCAAATTATATTTGAAAATAAAAAAATAGTAAATGTAAGTATTCTACACCCATGAATTCATTTAGCGATCACTTATTCATATCCCACAGAAGGGATACAAAATTAGGGTTGAGATTAAATTCTTCGTAAGGTTTATGTACAATAGAGGCAATCATTGATACATTAGGACGAATCAACATGGCATGGAAGATAACATAAAAGATGTTCAATTTATCCT
This sequence comes from Viscum album, assembly GCA_963277665.1. Classification (NCBI taxonomy): domain Eukaryota; kingdom Viridiplantae; phylum Streptophyta; class Magnoliopsida; order Santalales; family Viscaceae; genus Viscum; species Viscum album. Next base: position 1,145,370,874 of record OY728138.1, read on the forward strand.
CAATGTGACCATGAAGAATAATTTGGGAGTAATAAATCATGATTAAATAATTCCATATAAATAATCAAAAGAACATGAAAATTATCCGTTAACATGAAAAATATTCAAATACTAACATAGACATCAACAAATAATCTCATTTTTATGGACACCATAATGATAGACTTCACAAATTCATCATCAAGGACTCATACAATGAAAATTTTTTATAAATGGGCGAGGCCTCAACTAATTACCCAAAATGTTTTTATTAATAAACATATCAATACATCAATGGGAATTTTAATTCTAGGACCCACACATCACTTAATATGTCCAATCCATTAATTATATGAAAATATACAACTTCATTCATATTATTTATTTAAAAAATGTCTATATTAGATGAACTATCATGTATAATGTTTATTATATCTCTAGTAATATTGATAATAAAACTTATAGATATAGAATAATGATTTGATAATTATAAAAATTCTCTAGAAGATACTAAATGGTTTTTGTTTTTGATCATTATAGATAATGTAAAAATATAAAAAATATTGTTAATCAAAACACAATTTTCATTTTGAAATCTACTATAAAAATTAATTTTCCAAATAAATATAAAAAAAATATAATTAAAATTTATTATAAAATTAGAAAAATAAGATTAAAAATAATGAGTGATCAATGAACATGTATATTTTTATTCACATTCAGTGTGTTAAAATAATTAATCCTTTCACTTTTTGAGTAAAATTCAAATACCACATTGTTAAAAAATTAAAGGAATATTTCTTTTAATCCATTCTGAAATAATTAAATCATGTGTAAAAATATATTTAATAAATAATTAGATAATGTAAAAAATATTCCTTTAAAAATGTTAAGGGAAATATGGATATGGATGAAAAATATTCCTGACCATGTTGAAAAATAATTTTTTTCCCTAAAAACATCGTTTCAGTATCTTGAGTATATAAATATTTTAAAATCAATGAAAATCATATAATTTATATAAATAATCATTATAGAATAAAATTATATGTGTTTAATATATAAATATCAAATAATTTCCCCTTTATTGATATAATCATAAGTAATCCTGAATAATGGTAAAATTTTGTAATAAACCCAAAACACTTTGGTAAAATTTGAATCCCAAGCCTTAAGAAATAAATAAATATTAATAAAAAAATAATTAAAATGAAAATATAAATATTCATTATATTACATATCCATGGCGAACTATATATCCCAAAAATAAATAATTGGGTTTAAAATAACAAATATGTTTCAATGTAGTGGAAATTGACACAAAATCTCTTATAGAGCTCCAACAATTGAAGGAAAAATTAATCAATGAATTTATCATATATATAAAGCATAAATTAATTAAAAAAGTCTTAATAAATCATAAAATAATCAAAATAAATTAAACAGATAATCTTATAATATCAATGAAAATGATGAAGAAATATAACCAAATGAAGAGAAATTAATTTACGAAACATATTACCATACTACAACAATAAAATATATTCATCTTGGATGAAATAATTTAAATTTAAAAATATAATAATATCAAGTAGTAAGGATATATGATATATCCTATAAAAGTTATGTAGAAGAACAATGTAAATATAATTTGGTTTATAAAATATTCCTCATTGAATTGAAATTAAGACGAAATTACATTAAAATTTCACATTCATGACATAAGAGTAATTCCATAAATTTATTACTTGTAAAAATTTAAAATACAAATAAAAACTGTAGAAATATATCATAAAATAATCTGAATTATATAAAAACATAATCATATAATATAAAAAAAATAATGTTTATTACAGATGAAAATAAAATTATGTTATGAAACCCATTACTTCAGGTCCCAATCGTCATGTACATTCTATATCTTCATTGATAATGAGTATAAATTTATTATTTAATTTTTTAAGAACATTATTATGAGTTTACTATGAATTTTATTCACTTTATTACCATGATATATTTAATTACTAAACAATTTATGTTAATGTCAGACATTTGGATGATATTCCCTTCTTATACCCCAAATTAATTTAGTATCTTAGATATGATAATAAGGAAAATATTCCATAATATTAAAATTAAATACAAAGAAATAATTAAAATTTTAATACATCAAATATAAATTTAAAATAAATAATGCCATATTATAACTAAAAATTAACTATGTTTCTATTTTGATGACGGTAAGTCATACATACAAATGAGTAAAAATTCTAATTATTAATGGATTGGGTGAAAATAACCTAGTAGGTAAAATATCATTATATATTTATCATTATATTAAATATATCATATTATTTAATTAAATATATATATATATACCATCCACATGATGTGGTAATGAAAAATTAATCACATCATTTCTTAAAGGTGGTTATCCACACATATGCATGAGCAACATTGTTATCATTAAATGAATGTAAATGTAAGAAAATATATGACATATTAATTTTAAATATTTAAAAATATACAATTAATATCATATATATACATTTAATACACCACATAAATATTCATGACCGGTGACGATGGAAAACAAAACACATCGGTTCGTGAGGCAATACTCTTCCATACACACGAATTGTGGTTTCATTTCCCATTTGATGGGAGAGGATGCATATGTATGTTATGACATTACAATAATAACATCACATGATATTGTGTATATATTTTTCTTATTATATAATCATGTTGGTATAATGTTTTAAGGATGTGGAAGACATTATTAAATAAAAAACACTTCGGTAAGACCAATAACATTTTTTGGAAACGCCTTTAGGTTCACAAAAAAGTTTTATTAAGAGGTATGTCTAAAAATGTAGTCCATGATGAAATAGCAATTTATAGATGGAATATTATCAAGAATTTTACATGCTAAAATTATTTTGATCTGTGAATAAAATAGAATAAAAAGATTTCATTTTATATGTGATGGGAGATATAATTAAGTTATATCATAAAATATTAAATAAATATGAATTAATTTAAATGTTCAAACTTATCTAGAAATTTATAATATAAATATTGTATTATTATTGTACTAAATCCTCCCATCTAATAAAATTTGGAAATTGTTTTCTAGGTTTTTACACTTATATCATTATTTTAATTCATGTTGAATATTCTTTATATTTTCCATGATAACAATGTTTTTACTCTATAGGGGTCTTGATAGTTTTTCTAAAAATAAAATTTGGTAATAGTTTTTATCCCCCGAGGAGGAACATTTCGATGTGGTGCCGAAATGGTATGACAATGATCATCACCCATCTATTTTTTCAGACAAGGTTTCATGTCATGTTCACTAATTCATTTGTTTCGACCCATTAAATGTTATTATCCTTTAAAGAAGGTGGGATCAACCCTTCTCAGACTGGGAAATTCAACTTTTTGGTACTGCGAAAGTGGTTCCACAGTCACATGATCCTTGTGGGCGATTGCATGGGGTCATGTACTAGTGCTATCGGTCCTCCTTAGATATAACTTTCTATGATGGTCTCCAAAGAATTTATTTGTGGTACCATGAATTCCCAACGACCATAGTATCCATGATCAATGGGCCTTCTTTCCAAAGATAGGTTATTTTTTATTAATGATACAATCAAAAACTCCTAAGGACACCCTTCGTCAAGAGGATGGGAGGTTAGGCTCACTAGCCCATTTCGAGGGTGAATTATTTCCTGTTTTGATCCACTCTTATAGATTTATGTCCTGTTTATAAGTTCGTTAATCCTTGGTTCATTCTTGAATAGTGTGTCCATGGGCTACCATTGGTTTGTAGGATCATCGTATGTATGAATATATTTGATGCTACAGAGGTGATGTTGAATTGATCCATACTATAAAGAGATATAGAGTTTGACATCATCCAGGGGGATGGACGGTGACATGATGTTTGTATTTGGCATATAAGAAGGAATTCCTACGTATGCTTGGGAGAGGAATTAGAACCCATAGATTTCAGATTGTGTGGGGATTATGAAAAGAAGCTTCCCATTTGAGGATACATGATTAGGTGGACCCCTTTTGGATTGGCACCATTTTGATATCGGGACTTCTGATAGGCGTGATACATATCAGGATTTGGTTAGAAATTAGAGTTGTCGTAGTTCATATTTAGGTGTATGTTTTTATCATCACAAAAATCTAATTCAATGTGAGTTATGCTTGGTGTGGGAAACAACAGAATTTGAAAGATTGAACAAAGAACACGCTTCCTCCCCTATTTGTGGGAGAGGGAGAGCCTGTATTAGAAGAGTATGGGGAGACCATGGGAGACCGTGTGGAGCAATGAACCCTTAACTATAAAATGACATTGAAGGTCATGTGGCCCAACCGAATATTTCTAGGGTCATACCTGAGTGGGAGGGCCCCAAAATACGTTTTGGGAAAGGGGACACATTACGTCATTATCAAAGGGGGTATGAACATAACCCCTTTGACCGATCACTATTACTCATTGAATGGAAAAGAGAGAGATCACCCTTAGTCCCTATAATGGGGAGTTTCACATCGACATCCGAAGGCTTGGATCTGGATATCCATGGGAATGTAGACCCACATGAATTCCTTAAAACTAAGCTGTTGTGGGAGAGACTTCATGACGCAGCTTATCATGGGTACGTAGACTCAAAGGGGCACACTGATGCGCCCGATGGTATGATCATATGGGTCCAGTGGCATTGGATGAGGCTTTGGTCTGATTCAAGAGTACTGGTTAGCAGAGGGACTGTGGAGGATGAGACAATAATTGAAGTATGTGGTTTGGAATGGAGAAAATAATCCAAAAAAACTCACCATTCAGTGTACTAGTTTCTTATTCATTAGGGGGAGGATCCGTATATATTATTTTTATGTGGGAAAAGTGGTCGTGTTCGTACTGATGCGGTATGAGGGCATGGATAGGACCACTATGTACAATAGTGGTTTGTAGACCATCATGCCGCTTCTGGTTATAAATGCATATTGATGCATTACACGATGTCGGGTTCAGTCTATGTAGCGGTACACTACATGGATCACCATAATGAATGAGGGTCTGAGGGATTATCGTTCATGGGAAATTCATCCATGGGAAGTACATGTTTCTTTATTAACCAATGAGGTTTCTGGTTCTATTTTTTTTATTATTAAAATCCCCCTTTTTTAGTTTTTGGATGGTTGTACCTGTAGAGAGAGTGGTTCACAATTCAGGCTTCGCTAATGAATAATGACAGAAGCTAGAGTTTTTTCTGAATTATTTTTTCCAACCTCTGAGTTCCCTTCAAGCCTTCATACTCCATCACACATCTTTATAAATTTCCCCATTTATAGATAATCGAGACAATTGTATCTATCACCAGACAATGCCATTTTCAGAATCCCACAAATCAATATACTGACCTGTGGAAGACTTTGTCAATCGGGGTTTGCGAAGGATTTGGTTCACGATAATGGTTCGTTTTGTCCTATAAATGATCATTTCGAGGTATGGTATGCAGAGGGACTTCTCGCGCATGATTCCTTTGATGATGCAGTTCGTGGTCCACCTTATTATGCTGGCAATCACTCCTTAGGACACAAGTTTGTGGATTGTTCCACATACCTATTGGTTCACGATCCATCTTGTCTACGTACCTTTCTCAGTGATGGTATGTGGGCCACATGAAAATCCTTGAACACTTTAATTCGTTCATTCTTCTTCTGAAATTTTCAAGGTAATTTGTGTCCATTCACCTTTTTAGACTTGTATTAGTACTTTATTCCTTCTGCAAAGAGATTGTGGGATTATTTTATTCACTCAGAATAATTTTTAGGACCCTACAAACTCCAACATCAAAATGGTGTCCATTCAGAATGAAATGGGAACTCTTACGATGTATAAGAAGTCCTAAACTGAAATAGATCACTTTAGAATATACGGGTCTCTTAGGAAGGGTCCACACCTATATATAAGGGCCCATGTAATTTTTAGTTTACCGTTTCTCACAGAAAAAAGTGCTCTCAACTTCCTTGATTCCTCTACTCTCATGTATCGTGCTCCTTGTGAAAATCATATTTGAGAACCACTTCATTTGACCCATGATCTAATCTTCTATCAATTTCACTGAATAGTGCACCATGTTTTTGGATTTCGTTAACATCATTGTGGTATTTTAAGACTAAAATCTAGATTCCACATAGGGGGATGTTACACAGTCGGAGGGGGGGGGGGGTCCTCATACCAAACATTATCCGGTGAACCGAACTTTAAGAACTAATTATCAAAACATAATCATTAATTCACAACATCGAAGCATGATCATAATCAAGTCGTATGTTCACAGTATCCATCTTCCGAAAACCAATTTGTTTGAAAAAAAATGATATATGGGACAACGCCTTGCAGAAGGTTCACATACTGTGGCTGTACTCGGTGACATGCATCTGTGTACCATTATAGTAGGTGGAGTTTCTATCATGTATATTGTAGTATAAAGATGTTCTTTCCCCATACTATACAATATAAGGGTTGTAATAGTGCTTATTTTTTTTTTTGAAAAAGTATGTGGATCCTTATTCGGACAAATTTTGAGTCATTTCACCATTCATTCGAAGCCTTTATCAAACACTTTTTATTTGAAGGAATTTTTGTTAGCTTCTAGATCTTCTTGTAAAAGATACAATGGTAGACTCGTAGTCTATGATAAAATCGATGAATTTAAGGGAGACCATGGTGGGAAATAGTTAGGATCATCTTTTTCCCAATCATTCTTTGTGATATCTTCTTATGAGATTTCATGATGCTTGAGATTCTAGCCTCTCTACTGTCTATATTGTTTCCACTTTATGGTTTTGGTCTCCCTAATGACATTCCTCTATCATTGGGTGACCCTGATACCCATTTCTTTCTCTATGAGGAACTTCAAGGTCATGATCGTTCAAACATTTTCCATAAAGAGAATTCATTTCCTCTCGGATTCAAGATATCTTCTACACACTTAAGAGGATCAACATGGACTCAAGGAAACCACATGTATTGCGATGGTGTCCTAAGACTAGACACCTGAGAGTACCCATAAATTATTAGAATCTCCAAATAAAATCCAAATGGTGGGTGGATCACCAAGTTGGATTTGTGAACTAGTGGTTGTTTCTCTAATGAATGGGCCTGAGCGTTCATGGTGTATCAGAGCTATTTGGAGTCCCCCAACAAGTTGGAGGTGCTTGACTTGAATCGGGCAGCTTGGGTGTCTTAGTTTGAAATCTTCTCTAAGGGGAAATACATCCGGATGTGCTAAGACATTGGTGTTGAATCACCAACACCTTCCACTACTTTCATGGAGTGGTGGGATCAGCCTATGGGATATCCACCACCTAGAAGGAATCCCTTTCCTTGGGGAAATATAGTACATGTTTCTCCCAAAAGCTGCTACAGTGATTGAAACTGGCCACATGACCCCTTGGACAAAGAGTATACTGGTCATGAAAGAGGGATTATAATATCTTCCCCTCAAGGCTCACTCGCTAATCCCATTCAGGGCGTGGATAAGGTAATTCATTCAGGCAAACAGTCCCATGATGAGGGCTATTTGTAGACAGACTTTTCCAACCCTTCAATATCGCCAAACTCTTGGGTAAAACTTTTCTAGCCTTGATGAGGGATGATATGCCACTTGGGTATATGTTCTTCTACAAGATGTTTCACCTACACATATATTAACATGTTTCATTTCCATGTTTTTGAGTGTATTTCATTTCCCATCCCATGATATATATACTAGTGTTTGGGCCTATTCATTGATGATGGAATCCACACTATCAAAGGGTTGGCCCATTAATTTGGGACATCCTACCATCTCATAGGTTTATGAATTGTTGGAAAAAATATAGGAAGGTAGCCCCCACACTATCTCAGTGGACCATTTCAATTTTTGTACTGGTGTATAGCAGAACACTTACACTTTTATGAATATTATCATACTTCAAAGGTTCTTTATTCTATCTTTTAACTCGCTCCTCTCAATATTTTTTCTATTCGTCATAGGACCCTAATTATTATTGATGTACTTGGGCTTTTGAATGATGTTTCTCGTTTCTTGTTTTCAATGCATCCTACCACACATAGATCTTTGATAGGTGACCATGTTGGTTCTTTGGAGGAATTATTTTACCTTATCACACTACTGGATGTGATGCTCACTTATCATATAGAATGATTAGTCATTTGTGACCCATAGCTCCACTGCAAGTTTGTTGTGAAATTTATATTCCATCGACAGACTACATTGCTTCCTGCTGTTCAATTAAGGGGAGAGCCTCACCCAGTTCCTCTTCATAAATAATGGGTCTTGATGATGCATGAAGGTGATACTATGGATATTACCATTTCTAAGATGACATAATCCTCATTCCTATCACTAGAGTATACCCATATATTGGTGGATTTTATCCCCAATGTTAAACATAAAGAAATAGTTGAGAGGGTGAAGAAACCTTTAACCATTTTCTTCCCAATAAATTCCCAAAAAATAGTTCCACACATTCCTATACCTCTGAAGAGTGTGATAGCTACACATTCTACATCTGTCCCTACAACATCCACGATGGATAGACCACCTTCCCCCACACTTGTGGGAATATGAATCTTAGGTGGTCATTAGAAACATCTAAGAGGGGCCTCGTCAGTACAACATTTCACATTGTTGAGTGATTCAGACTAATACCCTCCCACATATACTACCCAAGACCTTAATGAATCTAGAACCAACCGAGTATCACAGATCACCTCGAATGATGTGGAATTTCTTCTACATTTGGCTCGAGTTGCATGGCCATCTAATGGAAAAGAGAGTCTCATGTCTTGGGTGACTTTCCTTAGGTCTCTACCCACTACTGTGACAATTATTCCTACTTAAAAAAACATTATATAAGGATAGGATCAAGTTACTAGTGCTGCGGCAAGGAACTGGGCAATGTGAAAAGAAGAATGGTGCCTATTTTGTGCTCTTTCATAGGAGACGCCTAAGGTCAATTCTGTTGACGAGACTAAAACTTTTCAGTGGTTAGTCACTAATCTAGGTTTTAGAGGCTTTGATTATTAGCACTTACACATCCATATTTACCAAATAATCATTTATATAAAAAAACCATGAATCATATGTGGTTAGGCACACCAATTTTAATTCTTCCCATCACTCGCTGGAAACCTTCTGAGATGTTTCAGAATAATTTGTTCATCTGATGACCGAAGAGGTGAAGGACGATGATTTGGTGGACACCCAAGAGGAAGAGTTTCTGGAGTGAAAATCCTACGATGTGAGGTTGAGGAATCTACTATCCTCTTCTCATGCCAACTATGAAGTGGTCCCAAAATAAAGGACAGGACATCAAAGACGTTCAAGAGAGAGTGTGTCTGATGGTCAAGGCCAAAATGGAGGAGAGATCATATTTGGAGAAAACTATTGATAGCCCATGGAAGTTAATTACCATACTAATTAATGACTAAACAAATCCTTCTAGTAGTTCTGTTCCAAATAATGATATGTACTCGTTATTTTTTTGATAGCATGGGGAGACTCCGAACTGGGGATGCTCTCCATTTTTATCAAACTCAATAAATCTTATTTGCCTTTAAATTAATTTTCTTTTCCTTTTCCTATCATGTTAAGGTAAATAAAATTAGGTATTAATTTTAATTCATTATATGATACTAGTAATCTAATATAATCAAAGAAGGCTCTAATTTTCTTCTTGGTCTACGGGGTTCAGTGAGCGTAGTTTGACTGTTGTGGAAATTTTGTGGAACACCTCACGAACTGTTATGTATTTTCCATTAAAATGGCATTTTTCATATGCAAACATAGCACAGGATTAGTGCGTATAACCTGAATTTTTCCTTGGCCACCATTCTCAGGATTTAAACCTAACAAGCATTACACCTTTTTGATGATTCGAGTTTTCAAACGAACTGATACTCGACTTTTACCGAGAGTTGCCTTCTACAGATTTTCCCTCTAAAAAGTATGGATCCTATTTCTTTACCTAGAATTTATAATTCCAACATATCAAACATATTACTAATGTTTTAGGTTTAAATGTTTTGAAAACCCACTAAGGGGGCAGGGCCCTGATTCAATATCGTCAACTGAGAATATTCTAAAAACCTTCAGTCAAGGATTACAGATTTTTCTTGACCTAAGATTTTGTGAAGTCTAGAAATGAATGAGGATCATAAGCTATTTTAGGCATAAAATAGTTGAATGGACTCTCTTGAAGAATAATATTCCTTTGACTAATGACAATTATTTTGGGAAACATATACCGAGCCACCAGGACATGATGTGCAGAGTCTAAAAGTGCTCTTCGTAGGACACTGGCCTTCTATTTATGATATTTTGGTGGGGTTTTCATCATTTTGAATTTATTTTGAATATGTGATCAATCGAGGGTGGTTGGCCTATATAGTGTTGTCTTAAAACAATAGGGACATTCATGTTGGCATTTAGTGGAACGTTGTTCCAACATGGTTCTTACTTGCATGAAGGAGAGTGGGTGGATGATCAGTTCAGTTAGGTGACATTTTTATATCAAGGGCACTTGGAAATAAGAAGGTATGTAAGCTGTTATACAAGTCTTTCCCAAATCTGGGGTGTGATTGGAGAGGAATGTAATTTGAACGTACTGAATAATGTTAATTACACTCTAGGGGATGAATTTACCTTTCACTAACAACCACTTTTTTAGAGAACATATGCGGTGCCCCAAGGGCATGAGGTGCACAGTCAATATAAGGTGTTGGTAGGACATTGTCCTTCCATTTACGATGGTGATGAATTATTTTGGTGATTGGGAATGATCTGAATATGGTATCTGACCTTCGACAATGGGTGCACCTGAACATGAAAAGGGAAATTTTAACTGAACTTCTTCTGTAAATGTGTGGGGTTACTATTTTTTTGATACAGATCAACTTCACACATATTGATGGTTTATGTTTAGAAACCTCAAATGAAACCAGAGATGATTCAGGCCCACATGTTTTGATATATCTAGGATGTCTGTATGGAAGAAAATGTAAACCATGACTTCAAGAGACCATGAATGAGGAGGGATGAAATGAGTATTTAATGCCTTCAGGCATTATTATAAAGAAGAGTACTCACCTGAGGAAGAATTTTCATCTCATTTAGGACTATTTTTTGTGGGAAACGTATGATGAGACATCGAGGCATGATATGCATAGCCAATCAAAGGTGTTATTAGGACACTAACTATTCATCTCAAATGGCCCTAGAGGGTTATGGGTATTCAATATTACTCAGAGCATAATGTTTGGGTGGTATAGAAGGGGTGTATGAAGATATATTTGAGGAATTTGGGCGATTATTTACTCATTGAATTATGTGTCCCTTACATAGAACTGACACACACATAGGTTGAGACATTCTTCCAATTTATTGAGTACCCGATCAATTGACATCATATAGAAAGGGCATAGGGTTCCTCTCAGGGAAGGTAACCATTACATGAATTTTACGTTTATGTTTCTAGGACCAACGTTCTAGACTTTTTTGACATAATGTCACAATGTATCTCTCACTAAGGTCACTTAGCTCACGTGAGATATGATCTATGTGAGAAACAAGGGATTAAAAGGATTGAGGATCATTTCTTAAATAATAGTATAGTCGAAATTAGAGGGAAATTTAGGCTTCATCCACTGGTATGTAGTTTAATTTCACACAAAAAGGATGATTTTTTCCTTGAATTTTTATGTCATGTGAGGAGGATATAATGATATGCAATTTAGAGACATGTAGTGAAGATGATTATGTTTTGTAGTTTAGATTCATGCTGTGAGGGCGTTTATGTTATCCAAAAGATAATTAATAGTTTTGGGTTAGTCAAAATAAATATGTAGAATCATTACGTGGGTGTGAGTGATTATAAAATGTCTAAACCGTATTACTGGGGGAAATCTAAATCAGGAGGGATGACATGGGGCTTCGAAGCTGTTGGGCATACTGAGATAGGAGAGGACTCTTCAAGGGGTAAATTTTCCTTTGATTGATGACCATTTTTGTGGCAAACATATGCCGATCCGCCATGGTATGATGTGCATAGTCAATTAATAGTGTCTGTAGGGCGCCGAAATTCCATCTCGGATGGCCTTGGATGATTATGGGGATCCATGTTTTCTCGAGGTATGGAGTTTGAAAAATGAGAGAGATGTTCCTAGGAATGTGAGAAGTAAGAAGAGTGTGATTACCCAAGGACTACTGAAGCCTCAACACTAGTTTGAATCATGTGTTAATAGGGAAGAATTATCTTTTGACTTCTCATGAGTGGGGGGAATTCTCCATATCTCATTACCCTTAGGGCTGGACCACACATAACTCCTGAAGAAATTCAAATTTTATTATCATGTGATTATCACCTTTCATCGACTCCACATACATGTCTGAACTATGTATCGGTGAACATATGATTTTTTTTATGGTGGATCGGCCGAGATTCCAATTATGGGTGTCACTATGAATCCTTCAAGGGTAGGGATCAAGCCACACCTAGTTCTTATTGTTCCATATACTGATCTCACTCAGTCCATATGTTGAGATATTTTTGTTTCATTCGATATGGGAGTCATGTCTACCATATCTCCCTATAATTCAATTGCATAAGAGAATCCTTACCACTTATCCTATGATCTTGTGAGTTATATTCGATGTGAGAAACATGGTTTATACATAGGGTCTCCATAACATGTGTGTGGAGGTAGAAAATATGATGGGGTTTTATTTGTAGGGGTTGGGCAAGATCAAGGATCGAGGCCTCACTATATACCCTATGAGGGTAGGAGTCAAGTCATATTAAGTTCTATTAGTGATCATGATGTCTGTCATCCAGCAATTAGGATGCTTTGTGAGATACAGTTTAACATCTTATAATGAGGAAAAGAGTCACACATTAATGTCTTGTTTCATGGAAGATTTCATTATAGTTTAATTTCATGTGGAATGGAAGGTGGCTCATAGTTTAAGGTCATATATTTTGGACAGTGGAATGGATTTTTTGCTACTCATAGATTAATGTTATAGTTTTTTGAGATTGGTATGTTGTTTCCAAACTCATTGCATAGGTTTGTAGAGTTTGGACCATGTCATGGGGATTTCAAGGTATTGGTACTCATTTTTTATGGTCTTAGAGTTTGGACCACAGATTCGAGGTATTATTACTCATAGTTTAGGGTCATAGAGCATTAACCATAACATGGGGTGCTTTTAATAATTGATTAAGGTCTTAGAGTTTAGACCATTAGAATAATTGGTACTCATATAATATTTCCTTAATTTTTAGACCATGGGCTTCATATGTACTCATAGTTTAAGGTCTTAGAGTATGGAGCATTATCTTCATTGGTACTCATTATTTAAGTTCATAGAGTTTGAACCATTTGTATTATTGGTACTCATAGTTTATGTTTTTAGAGTTGTAACCATTGGATTCATTGATTTTCATTGTTTAAGGACATAGAGTGTGGACCATTGGATTCTTTGTTACCTAAATTTTCTCGTCACGGAGTTTGGACTTTTGGATTCATGGCTATATGTAGTGTAATGTCTTAGAGTTTGGACCATTGGATTCATTGGTAGTCATATTTTATGGTCATAGAGATTGGACCGTTGGATTCATTTGTACTCATAGTTTATGGTCTTAGAGTTTGGACCATTATCCTTTTTGGTACTTGTAATTTTTGTTCTTAGAGTTTGTACCATTGAATTCACACATAACTACACAAAATACTTCTTAAAAAACATTTCATTTGAGGGATTCATGACAAGTTGTTTGTCCATTAATATTAGATAGTGTGCACCATTAAAATAGACCCTTTGTATGGCATGTGTTCCTTCCCACATTGGTTCATGATTTGTGGGATTATTCCTGAGTATCATCAGGGTTATGAGGACTAACATCGTTCCCCCTTCAAGGAAAGATTAATGGGGCACCATTTTGTTGATGGCTCATGTAATTCGGTTTTGGTAGATTTCTAAATGGTGTAAAGTGTGTAGCCTTTTTTCATCTAGCTACTCTAACTAATGAAACCACCACTGGGATTGATCTCCCATATAATTTTTAATGCAAATGTACACATGAAGTGATGGGACTTGGATTTTGATAGGTAACACCACCTCTACCCTGTATAGTAGTGAGTATAGGGTTCCTGAGTGGTTGTGCGGGTTGGGGACCGGTGAGCCCACAAAGAATGAATGAGCTTGTCTTTCCATAATTTTTTATCCTTATAAACCATCATCTAGAGTATGTTGGACAGATTCATGTTAAAATAGTCTACTTTCCCATTCGCCACTGCATGGTAGCACAATGAGAGATTGGAATTGATTACATACATCGGGTATAGGAAATCCAACTTAGCAAGGAAGAAGTTGGTACTGTTGTCTGTCATTGTTGTATAAGAGACACCATGTCTGGTAATGATGTTGGCAATAACGAAAAAATAATGTTTTTTGACCTGACATCATTAAAGGGTATGATATAGGACCATTTGGAAATGAAGTCGGACACTGTGAGCATGAACTTGAATTGTCTGGCTGTGGCAGGAGGATATGGTGCCAAAATATCCATCCCTCATATAGCCAATAGCTAGGAGTACATAGATGATTGAAGAAACTCTAGGGTTATGTTTATGAAATTATCAAGAACCTGGTAGGAATAGAATTTTGTAGTGAATATAGAATAATACTATATCATACCGGGATACTAATACCCGAGGATTCAGATTGGGTGAGAGATCTTGTTTGCAAATTTGTGCACTTCAAAATCATTGGCATGGACTTATTTCATGACAGAAGTAGCCTCTTCTCAATCAATATACATGAGAACCACTCTTTTAAGGCCTCCTTTATAATGTTCCTTTTATTTTTTTACCCCATTGTGTAAGTAAATGTTGAATTCCCATCTTCGGGCATGTTTCTTTCTAGCCCTTTCTAGTTGGAGTTCCCCATTCAAAAGGTAGTTGGCATTGGGAATCATCATACCGGTGGTGTGGACATAAGGCTCTAGAACATGACTAATTTCATAAATTACCTCCATATTGATATTGATGAATGGAATGAACATTTGATGGTGGTTTATTCTAATGATTGCCTCATCTCGTTCTGGGTCAGCCAAGACAATGGATGAATTTTTCAAAGCATTGTTTTGGAATTTTGTGACTGGGTGACATTAGTCAATGTTGGTTATGATGGGAATTCATCCATTAGTGCACAAACATGGTTCATCAAGGGAACGATTATTTACTAATGTAATTATCACTATTGAATCATTTTTTCACTATTTTGGAATGACCCATTATTTTTAGTTGTTGGGATCTCAAATGATGTGTCAGTTCTAATCCTTCATTGAGGGCCTGATATTCTGAGTCTTTATTTGTACACCCCTCCTAATTTAGGAAAGAGTTAAGCAGGGAGGCCTTTTTGGGGGGATATGAGTATACCTCTCATCCACACATATTTTATCTTTGGATCCTCCATATTTTTCCATATTAGTATTCTAGAAATAGAATTGACGACCATTTCCCACATCAGGGGGACCACCTAAATTAAAAACACATCCACATTTGGAAGATTAGAATGCAATATTTTTGGTTCTCTTGTGAGGTTATTAGCTAGGATTTCTGGTAATGCCTAGCCATTGGGGTTTTTTGGGGAATTTACCATATGTCAATCTATTGTAGGATGACCTCACATCGTGATAGGTTCCCATTTTTTCATGGGAAATTTGAGGAAATATTTGATCAAATTGTAGCAAGAATCTTATTGGAACAGTTTGTGATTTATGTAATTCTTGTGTTTTGGAATCGCTAAGATTTGGGCTATGTAGTTCTTTTCAATTTTTTAATACCGAGTTTCGACATCGGTAATTATTTTTCTTAGGCAATAGAGTCTGTTCTCACTACCGACATCATTATCATGCATGAGGAAGGCACCTAATAACCGTTTTAGGGTTGTTACGTACAAAATGAGCAGTCTCCCCAAAACTGATGGCATCAACACCGTAGGGATTAAGAGATATCTTTTTATATTGTCAAATTTTTTATGGAAATAATTATCGGACTCATATGTAACTCCATTCTTCATGAGCCTGGTGAAAGGTAAACATTTAACTTCCATGATGTCAATAAGGGAAAAATATAAGAGAGGTGCCCCAGGATTCCTCTCTAATCAGTAAGGTTACGAGGTTGTGAAATTCCCTGTATGGGTTTTGTCTTCTTGGGGCCAAAATCGATGTCAGAGTGGCTTATGACAAAGCAGTGAAAATTTCCCAAGGTAACTCAAATGGAACATTTTTGGGGATTCATCTTTAAAATATGATGTCAAAATTTGTTGATGATTGATTCAAGATCATTCATGTGGTTCGAGCCCTATTTTTATTTATCTACCAGATCATCGACATAACACTCAATGAACTTTTCTATGAAGGGCATGAAGATGCGATGCATGGCACACTGATATGTGGTAACATCATTTTTTAGACAAATGGGAATAACATTACATTAGAACACTCCCTGAGAAACCCTAAAAGTAATATCTTCTTCATCTCCTCAGGACATCCAGATCTGGTTCAATCCATAATAGCCATCCATGAATGTGGGGGCTTCATATCCAACTATTGCATAGATAAAAAATGTTGTGATCGGGACCAGGAAGTCATATTTTGTGTATTTCTAATTAAGGCCCCTAATTTCAATAAAAATTCTAATATGTCCATTATCATTTTTAACAGAGAGAATATTTTCAATACAGACTGTCTATTGGACCACCGGTATAAAGTTGGAATTGTTGAAATTGTCAACTTCAGAATCTATTTCGGAAGCATGTGTCGGGGGGGGGTCTTTTGGATGCCTTTTTGTAGCCCCATTATTCTTCTATTAAGCCTAGACGATGAGTGTAAACCATAAGATAAATGCCAGAAATTTCTGTGTAGTTTCAAGAAAACACATTTCGATAATTATTTTGGTATGTGTTATATACCTTCTACTCCTCGATAGGTATATGCAAAAGGATCAAAGTGGGTCTCGAGTTGCCTTTGGTTCCCATATTTATCTCTTTATGTTCATAAAGTGTGGTGGATACACCTTCATCGAATGAAGAAGGGAAATATATGAGGTGTTCATCATATTATTCCTATTGTTCTTTATCATCTTTATCTACTTCAAATAGAGAGAATTTTTTTGAGGTGAATTCTCTAATATCAGAAGATAGATCACCTTTTTCCTTAGTGAGTGAGATTAGGGTACTTTGAGATCGTGAGGAAGGTATGAGGTAATTTCTGTTACGGTTTTTTCTATCATAATGAGAGTTAGCTTTATTTTCTGTATCATTGTACATGGTGGAAGCAACAGATGTCATGAAAACAATTGAGTCTACATCTATACATTTTGTTGTGCATTCAACAAGGTTGGTGGGTAATATAAACTTATCCCAAAGTTGCTGGAGAAGGTCGCTCTGATCCATTAACAATCCTTTTTGAGAAGTAATACATTCCAATTCATTGGACATAAGATGTTTTCATTTGATTCATAGAACCCTATGTCGATATAGTGTGACTCATAGGACTCATACAAGGATTTATCGGCGTGAAATGACCTGTTTTTCCATTAGTGAAATATTTGATGCACTGATGGTATGAAGATGGAATTGCAGCATGCTGATGCATCCAAGGCCTCTCTATAAAGACATTGATATCTATATTTTGATGCACTACCAGGATCTCGGAAGCTGATACAAGGTCCTCCGACTGAATTTTGAGCTTTATTATTCCCAATTGTTTCTTCTCACTTTTGTCATATCCCAGTAGATTTATAGTGCATGGTGCTAGTCTTTATTCATCATAGACCAATCAACAAAATTTCTATAGTGGGAGGAGGCTGAATCTTGAGTCAATTTACAATGAAAATTCTCCGGACATCAATCCCATTTATCTTGTCAGAATCTTATAAGGGTTTTATGTGCCGATGCATGATAGAATCTGTATCCTTGTCTATGATGTATATGATGACATGAAATTATTTGAAAATGGAATATTTTTGGTAGACTTTAGCTACAGCTACTTCAGCCTCAAACTCATGGGGACATAGTAAGGCTTCAATGAGTGCCTCCATATGATCTGATGATAGGAGAAACACATGTAGGATAGATAGCTTTAATGGTACTAACGAAAGTTTCTTTAGAATATCCTATTTCATATCTAATGGTTGGTGTTTTCTAGCTTGAGGATTCATTTTCATCGACACATTAAGGTCTTTTTCATTAGACATGGATAGTTCAGCCTCTGTGACCAGGGTCGGTGGTGATGTGGTCCTTTCTATATTTAGCTGAAGTGGTCCACCCATATGTAATAAGATATTTGGTTTCTATTCTTCCCTTTATAGAGATTCTAAGTTAATTGGGATTGGATTTTATTAAATGGTAACATATGATCATTCTAGTTCTTTTTGTTTCTACCTTATCTTTGTTCTACGAGTTTCTATGATGTTAATGGTTCAATTTATGGTGTGGTAGGGAATTTTAATCCTTCCACCATCATTGCTTCCAAGAAACCTTCGGTCTCTACATCCTTTTACTCTAGCTCTCTGGTTGGGCAAAAGTAATTTGGGATTGTTTCCATTGTCTCTATCTAATAAGGGGTCTATCATGTGAATGAAATTAAAGGATCCAAATATCAGTTCATGATCTGAAATTGTTTCTATCTAACTATCTTCTTCGGATGGTTCCATTTGGCACAATAGTTTTTGTTGTACCATTTGGCGGGGTAGCACCCGTGGTATCAATTATGTCGACATGATGTCTGAATGTGTCAACACAGACATCAGATTTTGTATCATCTCATGTTCTTCCTCTTTTATTCTACACATACGGCATTTAGTGGGTCGTAGGGATGAGGAGGACAACTGCATTGTATTGGGAGTTTTGGGGGCACATTTGGTTGTTTCAACTGTGCCTGGAGGATGTCCTAGACACTATTTATGGTCTAATGTGTCATCCAAATTTTCAATTTTTATCCTTATTATTGGTGACTATTTTTCATTCTTCATCATCTCTTGATTTTGAGAAGGAAATATACACCACTTTAACTGATGGTGGGCTGAACATGTCATTCATGAAATCCACCATATTTTGTAGAAGATCCATTAAAATAATGCATTAATGGATTGTGTGCCCCAGTATTCATTGATAGGAACAATAATTTGGACAATCATCAAGAACCACTTCATCGGCTCTCTTTGGCTATAGTAGCCAAAGAAAATTGCAATAATGGCGGCTATGAAATAGTCGAGGACCTATCCATCTAGGAATGAGTAAACATTATTTCTACGTACATTAAATTGATTTCATCTAGCACCTCTTCGCTCATCATACCATGGTGGGGGTGGTTGTAGGCATCCAGGGGGTCCCACACGGCTCGGTGGGGGCCTCACAACTGGAACTGGTGCTGGGGTTTCATAACTTTGAAAAAAGACACTTTAGATTTTCCCTTTCTTTTCCCTAGGGCCAATGGGGTCCCATGGGATTTGAGGTTTGTCCATTCCAAATAGTCTTCTGTTCTTCGGTAAATGGACGTGAAATATCTTGACCTAGATGTGTACTTCACCGGGATGAGAGGTGTTTGCAATTCATCCGGATGGTTATCATTGCACATGACAAGAATCTCATCCTTGGTAAGCCATAGGTTCAAGGAATATGTAAGGCCTTTCCATCTACCCAAGAAGACTGAGACTCTTTCATTCTCTCAATTTTTTTAGTTCATGAGGTAACTAACCATCATCTTAGAAAAAACATAACTAAACCGAAATAGAATCTATCATTTGAGATCCCTCTATCCTGTAATTGAATTGGTTGGCAGGTTCCAATACCAAATGAAAGCCAATCCCACCAGAGTGCTTACAATGGACCAGAGTTTTACAACTTTTTGATGCAATAGAGTTCCTATAATGGGGTCAAAATAAGAGCTGTAGTTCATTAAATGTGTTTTCAGGTCCCCCAAACCATTGATTATTGAGAATACTGGGTTCCTGATGATTGGATATGGAAGAACATTGATTACCATATCTGGGTGGGGTTTTCACTCTAGCTGTATTGAAGCATGTCTCCCATCCATGGATTCATGTAAATATATTAATTGATCTATTTTATTCAAGGTTCCCTTTATTCATATCATATTGGGAATGAGCTTGAGCTAGTGTGGTAGTGGCAAATAATTGGAATGCTAGTGCTGTTGGAATTTGGAGTGGATACCCTGCCAAGGTTATCATTAGTGGGTTTTCTTGAATATATCCTAAAAACCTTCTAAGTGGGGTGATGTTTTATTGTCCTTCTGGGGATGGTGTGAGCGGACCACCCCAAATGGCTTCATTCACCAGGATGAGTGCCTGTTGTAAAGGAATTTCTTTTAGGAGAACCTGTTGATGTTCTACGACCGAAACACATCTGGAAAGGTAGATCCCTCGAATCAGCTCGACATTAATTCTCCCGACCTCATTCATTTCTTCCTCCGGCTTGGAGAATCATTCCTCGAGAGTGATGGGTAAATCATTAAGGGAGAGGGGGATGCAGGTCAGAGACAACCGTGGATTTATTCCTCTCATTGTTTGGGTTTTTAGGTGGATGTAACGAAAGATTAACTGAGTGGGAACCCAGATTTTGGATCGCTCTCTGGTTTTAATTGTACTCACCAACAGGTGAGCTGTGGGATGCCTATGGTAGGGAACTATATTCCTTTTCATCATCTCCCACCTTTTCATTTCCTATGATATCCATGGAGTTGAAGTTTACCTCGTTCACTGAGGAATACATCTTTGTGGGTGGTGTACCCTATGAAGAAACTTAGGAAGAATTTTGTCATCATTTATTGGACTTTCACCTTCTATTCAGTTTTATTAATTGGGTTTCATGGTGAATATTTCTCTCCAGTGGAGCATTATTTTGACTTCATAATAAACCAATGTCTCAGCAAGTATGAACCATGATATGGAGTGGTACATGTAACTCCTCTTTCCAATGTTCTTCCTAGATGGTGGATGATTGATGTCTTCTATGTGTGGATTTATAGTAAACAATTCTCCCAACCATGCAGGATGGGGGGGTTTCCATTCATCCATTAATGCTATAGGGCGGGGATTTTTTGGTCTTATGGGGGAATTTTGATAGAAATATTCCCACATCCCTATAGGACATGTGTTTTTTCATATTGCGGCGGAAGCTGCAGCTATTGAAACCCTTTCAATTTTATATACCCTAGAGGAGGTGTGTTCCAAGTATAGCATTGGGCCAACATGGAGTTTATGTCATTTTTAAGACATAATAAATTCATGTGGGTTAGCTTCCATTTGGTGGGATGTTAGTGAGATGTTCCAGGTTTCATGACTCAGATGCTTTCAACTAGCTTGACCCCATAGGCCCTAATTCATTTTCGACTTAATCCAGGCCGGTTTTTTGAGTATCACATATTATCTAAGCAGAGGATTTAATTGATTTCTGAATTTGTGTGATGAAATTTTAGTATTTAATTTCCAATGGGTATGGATATATGGAAGGCAGGTTAAAGTGTAGATCTCCATGTTTTACCCATCCATAATTGTGAACTCTAGCTGGTGTATTTCCAATGAGGAGACGCAACATATACAGTTCATGGAGGTAGGCCAATTCAATGTTTTTCCTTCACCTTTTTTATTTTGGTTACCAGGAGGATGGGAGGGATTCTAGGACGATTAGACCAAGGAGCACCCATATCATGAAGACATGGTTCTAATACACTTTGTAGTATAGGAATTTTTCTCTCCTCTAGTGAAGAGTAATAAATATGTTGAAGAAAATTTCCTACATGAATTTCGTAGAAAAATCTCCTCGTATTTCGAAATGAGAAGTGGTTGTAGGAAAATAAATCACTAGTATATTATCCCTAGAAATTTTTCTTCTCACAAGAAACACATCATGTTGATCTTCTTCAAGAGGATCCACCATATGATATTCCTTGATCGACTTCTTCTTAAATATTAATTTCCATGAAACTAGTCTAGTAAGAGCCTTGTTTATATATGGAAATAACTAGTGTGGATCAAAAGATAACCATGGCCCCAGGCCATCCTCTGGTTGAGAAACAATATAATTTATTAAAGGCAGAGTGTCTGAAGTTTCCGACTCCTTTCTGAGCACCTCAACATAGAAGAGATTTTACATATTTGTTCCGACAATGGGGGAACCTTCCTACCATAATGAATTTTTATTTATGGGAGGAAATTCACAATTAGGTCCGCATTGGTGAGGGATACCATTTCCACTCGATGCCTTACCATGAAAAAATGTCCTTACTGTGTATACCCTAGGTTGGACATTTTGAGCGGGATATAGTGAAGGGATGACCTTATTTCCACTTATTTTAAATGAGGGGAGGACCTTCTCAATAACTATTGTGATGGTGAAGACAACTATCATAGCTTGATACCTAGTTTCAGGGATAATTTCTACCTTGCGCATATTTGGTAGGGCCTTCACTACAACTGTCATTGTAGAGAGGGCCTTCGTAATGACTATCATCGTAGTGAAGATTACCATCACGAATCAACACCCAACTACAGGGAGAAGCTTATCTGCAACGCAGACTATAGGGAGGACCTTCAGGGAAGACAAGAGTAAGAGGTGGACATTCTTATAGTATGATCTTCAGGTCTAGGGGAGGGATAACCCTATCCAAATTAAGAGATAGAAATTCATGATTGATCAGTCCTGGCCCACATAGTGAGCCCCCATGGGTGCTCTATGGAGGACCTTTAGAGATGTTTGTAGCAACATTGTCGGGAGGGACTTCTAAACTACTACTAACACTTCCATAACATGGTAATGGAATGATACTATCTCGATCCATTATTTATATATGTTTGATGGTGTCAAGAACCCCATATTCCAGTAGATAAGGATAATGTATGTGCACTTTATTTTCATGTTTTCCTTTGTCGTTTTTTATCTTCGAGTGCTCCCTTGTGGGTAATGAGGGACATAAACTATTGTTAATATCCTTCATGTACAGGTCCAATTCTTTTTGTGTCCAGTGATGTCATCGGAATATGCTGATGGTCATCTTGTGTTATTTTTGGGATATATTCCTTCCCGGGAGTGGCCACCACGATGGACTGAATTCCCCCAATTAGAACAAGTATTTTTCCAGATTCGGATTTTTGTATATCAAAGGATATTTCCATAAACACTCCTAGACTAGAGAAGGGATCCATAACTACTCTGGAGTGACTAATTCATTTTGTGAGTGAGTCATTATGTTTGAGGAAACTAGGTCATGGGACCAATTTCTCACCTTTTTTACCAATGAAATGATATCTTGACATGTTTGGAGGATATGGTATAGAATTTGCCTTTGATCTTCAATAATTTCCAAGATGAGATGAGATACAACATTGGATGGAATGGGTATGAAGGTACATTCCAATATCTGAGAAATATATTGTGCCTAATCTAGTCCTAAATGAGTTTCATATAGATACTTTTAGTTATCCTCAATCGGGACAGAGGAAAGAGTCTACCTCCTGGTGTCATCTCTTTTATCTGTCATATTTGATCCGTAGAATTCATATTCACATGCATGGATATTCATCTTCTTTCATGTCATTGTATTTTTCTCACATGAATTTTATGCATCTGCAAGAATCTGACTCCACTCATATTTTACTGCCCCCTATTTAGATGGTGGGCTTGTATTGCATCAGAAGGTATATTTGCCTATTTACTAATAGTGGACACCCCATTTGGATGGAAGTCATGTAATGTATTTGAAGATATCTGGATCTACCTATAGTATACTTCTCTATTTAACCGGAGGTACTAGAGAGCACTAGTAGGAACATACACGTGCTAATATCATGCCACCTTATTTCTATTGTGGGATTGAGTGGATAGGGAAATACCGTATGTATACTCGTTGAATTCCACTATGTTAGTATGGTGGAGATGCTCCTCAGGAACCAGGGTGATAACATGTTTTTTATTATATGTTTTCCTCCCTTGGAAGTCTGATTGAGTGCCCTGAGTCTCCAGGAATTTTATAGGGCCCTTGGAATAAGATCCTCATTAGTGGGAAGAGTCTTAGTCATCCAGTGTGAGTGATGACACTCTCCGGAGGGGCCCCATGAGTAGGAAACATGTGTAGTTGAGATTAATTTATCATCATCGACATCATATACATACGAAAGTTAAGGTACGTACTCATTGTCACATTTAAGGGATAGGCTCCCAAAAAAGTTTGAGATGACCACGGAGGCCACCTTGTGCTAGGGTTCCAGCCGAGGATGTGGTGGCGGCTAGAAGCTCTTTGTAGACTGAAGTGCTTGTCCCACATGCTTCTTTAAGGGGAGAGAGCAATTTCGATCGTACTCTCGGATCACCATGTTGGATATCCAATGTTGAAGACATTGGGTAGGAAAGGGGGTCCTTCTATTTTTTGGGGCATTGAACGCCTACTAGATTGTTGATGCATGTGTCTACATTGGTTGTCGGGATGTCATTTGGATTTATTGTCGATCTTCGTGAACATCCGACATACATATATGACATACAAACATCAAAACTCATCAAAGTGGCATTCTTAAAAACAAATAAATATTTCGTGATTCAGCTTGTCCCCCTTCTACTTTTAATTTTTTTTGGGTGAAGGGGCCTGAGTGGGGTAAGACCACTACCATGGATAATGATTCACATCAGGTTCACCATTTGCATTCCACCTCATAGGTGGCATGATTTTCGCTGACTGGGTAGAAAAAAATGGGACGATGTGCAATGTCCATTAGTCCTTTATCATTGGGGTAGAACCGCCACCTTGTATAAGGATTAATGTCAGGTTCAAAATTTTTTTTCCACCTCCGAGGTGGTGTGTTTTACATAGACCTGGGAGAAAAAATGTGCTGGAATGCAATGTCCTTTTGATTTTTATCATTGGAATAGAACCACCAACTTTGTTAAGGATTCATGTCAAGTTCACCATTTTGTTCCACCTCTATGGAGAAACATTTTTCATGGACCGTCTTGAAAAAAATGGGCCGAAATGAAATGTATATTATCTTTTATCATTGTGGTAGAAAAACCACCTTGGTTAAGGATTAAAGACTTAATAATTTTTAAGCCTCTCGGGTTGAACGTTTTTCCTTGATCGGGGTAAAAAAATGTGTCGATGTATAATTTTCTTTTTTCTTTTATCATTTGGTAAGAACTGCTACCATCTATCTTTTATGTGACAATTTTTTTCTTTATAATAACACAATAGATTAATGTAATGAGATTCAAAAATAAGGGAATGATATTTCTAATTTTAATGGTCCCTTGGATATTTTTTATCATGTATAGACTGTATTTTTTCCGAAAGTGTTTCCAAAAATTATCTCTAATATGGAAAATAAATTTTGTTTACCAATTTTTAATAATTATATATTAAATCCATCACAATTGTAAAACATAGAGCTTTTATAAATAGAAAATTACATCACTTATATATATTTTTATATTGATATCTTAAAACATTGATAAACTAAAATTTGAATCAATACAATATGCCTTATTAATTTTCTATGGAAAAATCATATGTTTAAGGAAAATAATTGGAAACCTGAAGATATAATCATACAAACTGACCAAATTTTTTTTAACTGTGTGATTAAATTAAATGGGCTAAATTTATTATGGAAGAAGTGGGAAGGAAGATAATGTAAAAATCAATTTTTATGAATATAATTAAATTCTATATATTTCATATATTATATAAGTCCCTTTACGTTCTACATTGGTGAAAAATTAATAATTAATTATTTCATTAATATTGAAAATTATGATATAAAATCAAATGCCTTATAATATTAATAAATGAAACATAATTAGTAAACTAATAACATGAATAAAGTAACATGAAAATAAAGGTACTACATGTTGGAAGTTTACATTTTGTTTGTCCCCCACAAGGAACACATAATGGATTATTTCTATAGGTAAAATAAAATATTTTTAAAATATGATACGAATGATGAAAAAATAAATTATGGAATGGAATTTATGAATTTATATAATTATGAAATGTAATATATAGGTATTAAATTTGGTTTTCTTATGTATATTTTACATGTATAGATATTTGAAACATATGAAAATCTGTAAATTTTGCAAATTTGTCAAATACAACCATTGTGAATATAACATACTTTGTTTGTATGTATAACCATTATAGATGTTATTAATTAGTTTATAATTTCATAATATTTTGTATGAAATTAAGGTAATGATGAAAAGAGACCATTATAATAAATTAGTTGATATGGTGGGTAAAAATAAATGTAATCAAATAATTGGATTATTATAGAATGTTATTATTAATTAAGAATTAAAATACTACCATATATGTGATAATTATATAGTCATTAGAAGGTTGTATAATCACTGTAATAATTTCTTTTGAAAGGTGTATATTTATATCTATATACACTACTTGAGAGGAATATTGCAAGGGAGAAGTTCAAGGTCACATAAGTCACTATAAAATCTATGTTTTCCAAATCTCTGATAAATACTTCCAACTTTAAATATCTTCCATTTTGGTCTTATTCAGAGGTATTGAGGGGTTTTATGTTATTTTTAAGACTAATATAAAACTTCAATTATTATTTAAATAAATTGTATTTTATAACATATATATATTTTTATTATTAATAAATCATCAAATATTTTTAATTTATATAAAATTAATAAATTACAAAAGAAATTAATTAAATGTATTCATAAATATAAAATACTTATTTTAATATTAATCTTTGGAAATTGATAAATAAAAGGTTATTAAAATAACAATAATTTTATTGGAATACAACCATATCTTTTAATAACGTGAAATATTTGAAAAACTTTTGTCAGTAATGTATATTTAAATTAAAAAAAATAAATTCATATTTTTTTTTAAATGTGTCATTTATATAAAAAAACTAGTCAATTAACCTTCATACGATGATTATTAGTTGATAGGAAGAATAAATAAATATATTTTTATGCTAAAAATAGTTTTCTATAAAATATTTTTATGTTTTTTTTTCAATTTTCTATTAAAATTAATCACTTTAAGAAATTGAATATAAAAAGATTGGTTTTATATTTATATTATCATTTACAAATAATGTAATAATTAATATTTGGTTATTTTAAAAAATATCTTAGAGTGGTATAACTGAAAAACCACATAATAGTGTAAAAAAAATTAAATGGTTAATTTAAGTGTAATGTCCAAAATATATCAAACATTACCACCTAATTTGGTAGATGAGAGGATTCATGACCTATATTAATATTATTCCACATTGGATCTATATTCTATGGGATATTATTTCACCTTTTCTATTTTTGGTGAGAATTTACAAAAATAACATTCATGATCACCTATAAAATAAACCTCCCCTACCCACTTCAACCTATAAATCACATTTGATTTAATTTTTAACCCATAACAAAATATTATCTCTAAAAAACTAATTAAAAATGTTAAAACTATTGGTCTCAAGAAAGAGTCTCTTGTCATTTATTTAAGGAGGTTCATTATGTGATGACTCAAGTATACAATGTTAGTGTTGTAATATCCCTAATCATTTTTCATTTCCTTTTTATTCAAATATTATTCAGTATATTTTAATATTATAATAATGTTTGTAATAATTATTATTATATAGATGTTATATTACAGGTATAGAATAATAATCTTAGTCACTCTATAATTATGACATATTATTTTTTGGGTAATTTTTTATACTAAAAGTAGTAAAGAAATAACATTTACATCATGAATGATTAATATAATTGACATAAATATATTATGTTTTCATAATTAATGTTTGAATATTTTTTTCAAGGTGATATAAATAAGTATATTCATCAATGAAAATTACTCAGTCTTATAGAAATAGTAGTCAAAAAATAAAATTTTTAATTATTATTTTTTATTTATTATCATACCTATCACAAAATAATCACAAGACTCAATGAAAATGTAAAGAAATATAAATAATATCACTATAAAATAAGGGATTGATTAATTTATGACAAATTATTAAAGAATATAACCACCATTTCCAAACAATCCTCAGAAAAACCAAAATGTCTACAGAAAACAATTACATTTAATTTTTAATAGTTAATGAATGTGTAGTAAAGAATTATAAATGGATTTTATTATGTAAATTAATTATGGATAACTTTTTAATATTGATATATACTAAACCTAAATATATTATATCTAATGTCATGTTCTATCTAAACGAGTAGGAATATAATGAAAGGATCTATATGATAATTTCAAATCATGAAGGTAATGTTTTATAAAAGAAGAAATTTCCCATTTCTATGCTAAATTACTAAATGCTTTAAAAACCTCATCATAAGTAATATATTATTTATGGTATTAAAAAATCCATTTTATAATTTCTCTTTCACAATCTTTTGTTTTGTATATTTTCATTACCAAAGGAGTTTTCATGACATAGTCTCCTTTCCTTTGAGATTTACCATTTCTTATTCGAATAATATCTTTAAATTTATATATTTTCTAGGTTTTATATATCTCATATTTTTTATTCCCTTTTATATAGGAAAATAATTTTTCAAACCCATGTCTCTCTTTCCTTGATAGATCTGTGTGTTCATTAAAGTATGACATTGTTTTGAATAATCAACATCCCTTGTATTTGATATCTCTTCCATATTATCATTATATAATCCAAAAAACATAATATCTTATTTTTTAATAAATTTTTTTTCTTTTTTCGATAAAATTAATATTTAACTTTACATATATTCAAATGTAAATTTATAATTCTTTTAAGGATGTGTTATTTAAAAAAATTAAATTCTATAGAAGTGTTTTTTCATTTATTTTTAATTTTAATTTTACAACAACCATTACCTCTTAATAATATTTATTATTTTTAATGAATTATATTTTTTGGAACCATTTAAATTATGTTTCTTAACATTTTGTTTTCTCTCATTCATGAAATTTTTTTAATGATACATAAAACATTTTTTTTGAAACTATTGTAAATGTTGTATGAAAATTGTTCTATGATTTACCTTCCATTATCTGTCTAATGTATATTATATCTTTCACCATTGGAGTTATTTTTATATATATCCCCTTAAATTTTCTAATGATATACTTAGTTTTTATGATTTTTATTTTTGTATTATCCAGTCCAATTCATGAATTATTCTTTAGTGATACCGTATGCAAACACCTCATAATCCATTTTATTTTTATAGGGTAATATTATTGTCTTATAGGATTGATATAAAGTGGAAAAAATATTTTGTTTCAACTTATCTTATAGGAGGACAAGGAATACTTTTCGCTAGAATAAATTGGATAAAAATTAGTATCTCATTTTATGATTTTGTTATGCATTTCTTTGATGTGGTTATGTTTTCTAACATGTTTATGCATGTTATCTTCATTAAAAATATTATATTGGGGTTTGATGTTGTCAAATATATTAAAATATTATCATATGGATGTTATTTAGTTATATATGTTTACATTGTCTTGATTTCACTTTCTTAGGTTTGTTTCAGATTCCAGTGTTCTCTTTCAATAGATTACGATTAATCCCTTATGCTTCCAAATTCAAAATCCACTGAATATGTTATGATTTAATGATGATCCTTGTGTTCTTATACCATCCCGTGTTATAATAAATGTTATTATATTATTATTTCTTATAATATATTATTATTCCATGTTTCTTTTATCATTTATTTCTACCAAGTACATGTTCTATCATATTCCTGTTATTTATGCTTCCATTACTCAAAATATATTGACTTTACATAGTATTTGAACTGGCCCATTATTTTGTATCCAATAATCATTGAAATTATAAATATTAATCTATACGGTATGATGTCAAGGATATTAAATTTGGGGGATATATTGATGTAATAATATGAAAAAATAATTTTATGTTCCTATTCTCTAAATTCGAAAAACATTTTTGTTATGAGGTTCTATATTCAATTTTTTATGATTAATCATGGAAATAATATCAAATATATATACAAAATTACTTATGTTTTTTATAATCTTCATTGATGTTTAAAAGAATTATCTATGATGATATCTAAAATGGGTTCAAAAGCATCCCTAAAGTGAAATTAGTTTTCCAAATATTTAAAATTGACGGTTTTGGATCTTGCAGATGATAAGTGTTTTATATTTTTAAAAGGACTCATCATAACACACCTATAAACATATTCAATGATAATAAGTATGTATGGAATTCATATATATTTATGGAAACACCCCAACAATTGTGAATAAAACATCAATTATTTTACAAAAAATTAATATATATTAATTCCTCTCATTTACTTTAGAAATTTTATAATCATTCTAAGACATGGATAAAGATTGAAAACACTTATCAGTCCTTTAATAGTAAAATATAGTGGATGTTGGAATCTACTAAATTTTTAAATTTTATCTGTGGCAAAATGAAAATACTTTTAGGAAATGTGTGACTAAATACTAAATATTGAGTAATTTTTATTTTCTCTGACACATATCCCATTTTTTACAACAACCAACAAAGGTATAAGATAGTTCAAAAAATATTTTATTGATTAAATTTTAAATGTTTAACCATTTAATTTTTTGAAACAAATATAGTAATAAATTAATATATTGTTTAGAAATAATATATTAATTTTTTTTGGTGATAGACGGTAGTTATTTAATGGAATATTCTATGTAATATTTTTAATAAGAAAAAATATAAATTCTTTTAAAGTTATTATCTATATAATATTATTTTTTATTCATATCCTTAGTCTAGACATTCAATTAATTTATATTAAGAACCAATATTATTATCCTCAATTTAGAATAATTTATTTTTTAAATTAAAAATTTTATGCAGAGTGATTTTTGGAAATTATGGGATTGAAATCGAAGAGACATTTTCAATTTTTTAATGAAACATCCATAACTAATTTTAGTCTTTTTAGAATAGTGAGATGATATTAATTTTTAACAAATTTTTTCAGGAATTATAAATTTAACAGGGGTTCTAATATTTTAATATGAATAAAAAAATCCCCATTGTCTCTATTGGAAGTATGAAATATTTTAAGGAAGTAAAATGGATAAAGAGAAACTCAAATTATTTGTAATATTCGAGTGATTATTCTATTCAATGAAAGCCCACTTTTAGGTCTTATAAAAATTTGATAACACATCCCATTGAATATATTATGTGAGAGGAAGTGAAATAAAAATTAAATAGTGGATGGATGAATGAATGTTTCTTGTATATCCAAGTATAGTATTGATTTCTTGAACTGAATATATTTAAGGAAATTACAACATCACCTTAAGAATGGATGAATCAATATTAATTTATTCATATACATTATTTCTCCTAAATAAACCCACTTGTAGCAATGAAGTGAATATTTTCAAAATTTAATATATATTGGAAATAGATTTCTTTTTAAGGACCAAAATGTTTTAATACATAAAGGATTAAAATTAATAATAATAAATCATATAATTATTCTTGAAAACAACTACGATATTCTATATCAATATTGAAAAAATGAAAATAATTAACCATTTTAATTTTATAGGATCAATTAAAAAGCAAGAAGTCAGGTGTCAATATGTATATATTCAAACTTGGAATGCGGGGGATATTTTAACTAGTCCTATGATGATATTGAAATTTTTATGTTATCTAGTGTATCCAAAAATAAAACAATATTCTGAATCTCATGCAATTATTTCTTAAATTTGGTATAGGAAGAGAAATGGTTAGTGGTTTATTATTTTTTAAAAATTTAAAACCCTATAATAATTTCATACTACACTTTTATTAACTCTTATTGGAAAATATTATACTTTTATATTTATTAAAATACTAATGTTAAACCTATTAGGGTTTACCTAACTCTCTATAAGACACTCACTATAAAAAAGAAAATATATAATACTACCACTGAAAATATTGATTATTTTATTATTAAATATTCATGTATTTTGTGGATTTATAAATCATTGAAGATACCTAATAGGGTTACAAATTTAATAATATTAATATAAGTCAAGAAAATTTTTGTTTCAGAACATAGAATGCCATTTAGGTTCCATGTAAAGGCCTTTTTATTTATAAATAGAACATGAATTAATTTTTATCCTTAACATAATAACGTATTATAATGAGTATTATAATGTAATAATTATTAATAAATATGTTTTATATAAACATATGTAACAATGTATGTGATATAAATTTTGAGATTAGAAGATGTGCATGATGTCATTTTCAATTAATTCATCCCTTTAGAATCTATTATGAAGTATTACTATCATAGGATATGTGAGAATTATAATAATAATTGAGATTATTTATCCTAATATAATTTAATATTATAATGTTAATTTAGGCTTCAACATTTATTTTGATTAATATGGGTTCTAATATTACAAAATATAAACTCATCGGAAAATTAAAAGAAATCAGGTTTATTGTTCACCACACTCTAAATATAATTATTAGAATCATCGATAATAATTCATGTGTAATCGATGAATGTTATCCCATGTCATATAAAATAGTGAAAATTCCCATTTGGTCACTAAATTCAGTGTAAAAGATTCTAGGTGGTCACCGATTTTTGTTTTTACCATTATTTGAAAATACATCTTAAGAATCAAATTATATTAACAAGAATATTCCCCACCTTCCATGTGAAGGAAATATAAAGGATTAATGAATATAAAATCATTAAATTGAATCAAAATATCCCACATAGACCCTTTGTGGTTATGAATCCATCAATATCAAATTAGATTCTTTCACATGTAGTTTTCATGTGACCTAAACAAAGGAAAAAAAATCTGGATTTGGGAGTAAAATTTATTGATGATATGAAATTGGTGACCACATCATCATTTTTTAAATTTTTTTGGAAGCCATTAATATCCTTTGGTATTTATACATTAGATGTATAAATTTTGAGTAAATATATATTCATTTATTTGGAGCTTCCTTTTATGTGTGAATAAAGGTAAAAATAACTAGTCATACATAATAACTATTTATAAATCATATATGAATAAAATGTTAACATGAACCCTTTTAAAATTTTCTATAATTTCGTAATCATGTTCAATTAGTGTTTTTGGCTCTAAAATGATTTGGATAATATTAATAGGATTTATCAACAAAATTAATGGATTTAATGATTTCATTTTTAATTTTTTTATAGGTTGTTTATTTTTATTATTTTTTAAGTATATAGTATTAATTTTATTTTATTATTTCTTCCTAATCCATGAAAACAATCAGTCATAATCTAATTGAAATTTCACTAAAATTATCCAGGACTTTGGGAAATCACTAAAGTAGGATTTGGGATTTGTTTCGACTGAATAAAATTGAAAGTATGTTGGATAAAATTATGTTTATCATTCAATTGGATATAATTATTTTACAAGAAAATTACATCCACATCATATTAAAATGTTATATTTCAATATGATGAATTTTATATATTTGGATTCCATTATTTAATGTTATTTTGAAATAATTTATACTTGTTTGGGATTTTAGAAGACTAAACAATATTGGGAAAACATAGAGGAGGAGGTGGTTTGGTCCTCTTATCAGAGTGTTTATATTTATAAAATCATGGGACATTTCTCACAAATTTTTCATTCATTTTTTATAAATAATTTTAGGAATGTTTTTTGGAACATTATTTCCATGCCATTGCTCTATATGGCCCATATATTCCAGATTGTACTTATTGATGGTATATTCACATAATTTTTGTTTAAAATATCTATCTATTTATCTTGATTGTTGATATTTATCACTCAACCGGGAAAATTCCTCATTTAATCCATTTAGAAAAAACTATTTGATAGATTAACCTATAATACGATAAAACCAGGTATATTTTGATTTTATAATTTTTAAATACCATAATATTTGACAATTATAATTAATTATTAATATTTTGATAAACCAATTAGGCCTTTTTATCAACTAATATTTATATAATTATATTATTAAACTAAATCATCCACATAGTAATCATATTTATAAGTTATGATATGGTAGAATGTGTTTTTTAAAATGATCAATATAACATGACGTATCAATAATGGTTCACCAAATTAGTAAAATTCCTTATGTATGTATTATATAATAATTTTTTTAAATATTTACAGTTTAGATATGTATATTTAATTTCATAACATTCCGCCATATTAAAAGAGTGATTAATTATGGAATTACATAATGCCAAATATACCATTTAAGATTGATATATTTTGATTAGTGAGGAATCATTTATTTATGAAGAGTCAATTCATGTCATTTAATGAACATATAAAACCAATAGGGAGGTAGTGTGACAAATTTTTTGTAGATACAGTTAGTGAGAATGAGAATGGATTTGGTTTGAATTTTTTAATTCGGAAAATATTGATGCTTCATGGTATTACATAAAACATGGAAAATTGTTATGGTGAATTGGTGGATAATCCACATATTTACTTTGAAATTGAGTTAGAAGGGGAATTAATATCTGTTAGGGTTCAAAATATTTCTCAAAATTGCGATACATAAAACTATGTGGTTAGTAATTCATGTACAAGGAATCAAGTTAATTTATTGTTTATTCTCCTGGATAATCAAAGTTTATATTTGAACAAGGAAATAGTAAGGGATCACATTTTTTTCATCACATTTATGTTCATCCTAATTATCCTAAAATTACACTCTATTTCTTAGTTAAAAAGATAATAATGAGTATTATGTATGCTATAGGGAATTTTTAAACACTTCGAAATGTTTTTTTCTTTTAAATTGAGTGAAATGATAATTTTTTAAATATATGAATGCATACTCCCACACACAGATATATATATATGTGTGTGTATACATGTTTTATATTTTATATTTCATTTTTTATTTTTGATGTAATAATGAAAAATTTATTCCATAAATTATTTTGACTAGAAATATCACCAATTTTTAGGGTCGTTGACTATCATATATCGACCATCAAATATTATATGAACATTATTAATGTGTATAGAGATAATTTAACATCCCAAGTAAATAATGAATAATATATATTTTTATCTATGCCTATTAATGAATTAGATAGTGTTTTAGAGGCTTAAAATGAAAATAAATCTAATCTTAAGCATGGAATACACAAATATTTTTAAAACATTGTTTTACTGCCTTTTGATGGAAAACCATTTTTGAATATATCATTTACAAATTTTATAAACTATTATTGTCAAAATAAATTTATTCTTTATGATTGGGACATCAAAATTTACTTTGTGTGAATTTTTGGTATTTTTCTGACAATGTTTATTTTTTAATGAATAGTGAAAAATACTGCATTTTACATCAAAACTGCTTTTTAATATAATGTATTTACATGATTAGATTATGTTTTGAATTGTATTTGAAGTGAAATTAGAATATATTTTTACCATTTAATCCAATGGTGGTCATTGGAATCAATTTCACTTTGAAATTGGACTTATACTGGTGTCAATCTTTTAATACTTATTGTTTCATAAAACACACTATTGGCTATGACATCGGGAAATAATTATTAAATTAATTAATGTGAATTATATTTTTTTAATTTTTTAAAATAGACTTCATTTTTGAATTCAGAATATCAAATATAGCTTAGGGTGAAGTTTTGGTATTTTTCTGAAAAACTTCAATTTTTGATGAATAGTGAAATCACTAAGTGGTTGTTAAAGAAACTGATTTTTCGTTTAAATGAAATTTTGCAACCATTGTGTTTTGAAATTCAAAAATCCGATATAAATGGTGGTCATTAAGAAGTAAAATGTAGTTCAATTAGATTAAAATAATTTTTTGGTGAATAGTAACTTATTAAGTTTTTAATCGTGATTAGTGGTAATTAGTGTAGTTTAAGGTAAAAATAATGATTTAATAATATAAAATGACCTAGCCACATGTCCTAACCTTATTGGATGTGTCATGTCCGACCATGAAAAGCCATGGGTCAACTTGGAGACCCCATGGAGCCACTTTGGTTGGGAAATGACATAAATAACTTTTTATTTAATGTAAAAGTAAAAATGACACAAACATAATATGTTTTACAAAAACAATTTTACATGGGGTTATACAAGTCAGATTTTTGACTATAAATATTAATTAGAAAGATAAAACGATTTACTACATCATAGTTCTTTTTTTATAATTTTTAGACTTTAAATAAATTAAATTATATTTGACATCATAATGATGTAGCGATGAACTAATTATTTAATGATTTAAATAAAATGGAAAGATAATGTAATATCTAAGACCTACACATGTCCAAAACCTATTGGATGAGTGTATTTCTAACCCTAATCAGCTTATCCTCAAATTATATCAATGTTGGACCTTTTGAATCCGAAACTCAATTTCAAATAAAGTAATATTTCTTTACTTTCCATGAGTGCCCCTCCTCTCCTCTTATAAAAGGCCCCCACCTCTACCTCTTTTCCCACACTCCCAAAGCCTTTGGCTCGGCCAGCCCCTGCCCATTTAGTCTCTACACTTCCCTCTATTACTCCATGAAAACTCACATTGGGAATAAGTCTTCCCAAAGAAGCCTTTGAGCTCAAATCTAAGAGCATTACCCGATTTTAAGGTAATGTCTTCACTTGAGTCCTTTTGTTTTATTTTGCTTCTCTAACCCCCTAAACTCTTTTTATTTATTTCTTTTGTAACAACTCCAGTAACTTCAATATAATAGGATGTTGTTATAAGAATTATTCAATCTACACATACACACACCTACATATAATGTTTAAAGAACATACGGTTTCCGTGGATGGTGAATTTATGCCTCCCGAAACGATGATTGTTCAACATTATTTTAACACCTTCAAAGGTGGCCATTAAGATGTCACTATATTTATATATGATATATAATATGTTTAAGTTTTCCTTAAGCTTCTGTATTTTTCATCTTGGGTATACCTTTATGGTTTCCATTATGTGTAAATGCGATATCTTCAATTAAGGAAGTGCGGACTACCGCCCCCTCAAAGTGAGTTGATTCGTTAAATAACATATGTGGGACATATAAAGGATGGAAAAATGATATTATATATGATATTATACTGGAATTATAATATTCCTTTATATCATTATGATTCCATTCTATAAAATACGAAATATAAATGAAAGTAGCGTTCATGCGTACATACGGCTTACCGTCTCCATGAACGGTGCATTTCATTTCATACCTCTAAATGATTATGTAATATTATAAATGCATGCATGTACCAGATATATATGACATATATAATATCTACATCATGAATACAATTCTGGATATAATGGATACATGAAAAACTTGTAATTAAAGGGCTTATTTGTGACTCAAGTACCAATGATCGTTAAAACGACCATTATTAACTTAAATAATTACACAGTGTTCATGACATGGCAATAAGTGATATAAAAGAAATAATGAACTTGAAAAAGGATCTTAAACAAGTAGAAATTCACTCAAGTTTATTATTCAGGACATTAAAGAATGATCGAGTCAAGTCGGACCCGAGGTATGGGACTTCGTCTCAATCTCCTTTCATTGAGGCATATTTTATTTTATACAGATCATTCTTTTATATGGTGTATAAACCCCTTTGACTTTTACATTTATTCAAAAGGAATATTTTTTATACGAAGCATTTACTAAACTACAAAAGGGAATGTTTTTGTCGTACGTATGCGGCGACAACGACTTCTCCGCCGCCATGACCGTTATTTGAGTTTCGGCTTCCTCTACAAGCCATAACTTTTTTTAAAGAAAAATAAATACCATGTTTTACTTTTCTTTTATTTTGGTATTGGAAATTTTTTTCATAATGTTTTTATATCAATGTGTTTTATTGATATATTGTGATTGAATGGTGGAAATGTTATGTTTCCTTTATGCATGTTTTATGTGATACGATTATGTTGAGGTTCTTGGGCATTATTATGAAGACGGGTGGTTCCGTGATAAACTAAGGGCGGGTGAGCCCGATATAGCTCTCCAATTCATTGGGTAACGCGAAAGAGTGAAACGTTAATGTTTATCCGAAGAGATTTAGGTAATATACTGTGATGGGTATTCGAAACATAACCAAGAGGGTTACTCCCTATGTAAGAATGTTATGAATGCCTCAAGTTACCTTTATGTCTTATGATTTATATGATTTATTCATGATTTGATGAGGTATGTTAAAGTTCTTATGTTTTATGGGTAAAGTACGATCTCATCCTTATGTATATATGTACCCATGTTTCCATTCCATATTTTTATATCCATTACTGAGCTTTTTATGCTCATCCCATGTTTTTTTGAAATGTTTTTCACAGGTCAAGGGAAAGGTACATGATATGATGATAGTGTCAAGGAAGTGTCAAGAAAGAAACCATGTTTATTTTAAATATGTTTCCATTGATGGGAATGAAGAATACTATCTTTATGTAACCACTTTTTTTATTTGTGGAATGTAATGCAAGTTTTATGATCTAATTCTCTAAAACTCTAAACCTGAAAAGATCCTCAATGTGTAATCTAGTAATAACTCAAGATTAAGTATGGTTTAAGGCTGAGGCCTTATAGTTGGTATCAGTGGTCGGTTTAGATATCTTTAGGATTTACAATTCTATTAAATGATTATCCAAATATATTTTTTTATGGTCAAATTGAAGTGATATAGTATTTGAAGATTACCATGTTGCTTCATCTAAGATATGTTTGTTCAGAACGGTTTTCCGTAGAGGAAACATGGAAGCAGTGCTAGGAAGGCATGCAGAAGGAAATAACCTTCCGAATCAGCATCCTGAGATGGTCATAATTGGAACTGAACAGTTTGTTGCAATAATGGCGTAGTTGACTCAAGCGATAAATTGCAGTGGTATCCATGCACGAGATCAGCCAGATCAACCGCATGGGAACATGTCAGTGGTGGAACATTTCATGAGGCAACATCCCCCATCATTTAGAGGATCATCTGACACTGTGCTAGCTGAAGTGTGGATTAAAGCACATGAGAAGATTTTCGATGTCATGGGGTGTTCAGACAATCCAAAGGTTAGTCTTGCTATTTATCGCTTGGAGGGTGAGGCAGATCAGTGGTGGTCGATGGTTAAAAATATCAAGGACGCTGATGAGATTGATGCTATCGACTGGGATGAATTCAAAGGTATGTTTCTTGAGAAGTATTTCCCTAAGGATGTTCGACTTAGGATGGAAAAGCAATTCTTGGAATTGAGGCAAGACGAAGACTCAGTGGCTGCCTATGAAGAAAGGTTCACTGGATTGGCAAGGTATGCTCCAAATTTTATCCGAGACCTTGATAGTAAAATAAATCATTTTTACTCAAGATTAAAGCCAAAATATCATAGGTCATTTTCTTCTCGTGAGTTTAAAAGTTATGAAAATCTTGTTCGATGTGCTGAGAAGGTGGAAATGGAGTTTGCCGATGACCACGTGTTCTATAATAACCAGTAGAAGAAGAGACCGAGGTGGCAGGAGAAAGGTAAGAATTCTTCAAAAAAGTCTGATGGTAAGAAAACTATGTTTCCAGTTTGTGATAAATGTGGAAAAAGGCATGCTGGGGAATGTCTTCTGAATTCTGGAAAGTGCTACCGATGTGGTAAGATGGGACATAAGGCTCGTGATTGCACTGAAAAGGAGCAAGGTGAAGGTAAGACCAAATTTGATTTACTGTTAGTGAAATGTTATAAGTGCAATGAGATGGGTCACTATGCAAACGAGTGTCCGACAAAGAGCTTGAGTGATGGGAAGAAGTTAGACTACAAGCAGAAAGGGGTGGTGAAATCTTTTGAAACTACTTCGGCAGACGTCGGGCCATCAAATGAAGTTGTATCAGGTACATTGTTTGTTTTTTCAGATTATGCCAGTGTGTTGTTTGATTCGGGGTCTACACATTCTTTCATCTCTAAAACCTTTTCTAGTAAAATGGGAATACCATCTCAAGAAATGACTCCTGAACTTTTGGTAAAAACACCTGGGGGGAAATGTTGAGGCAAAAAGAATTTATAAGAATCTTTCTATCCATATCTGTGGAAAGAACCTACTTGCAAACCTTATTGTTCTACCTCTAGTAGAGTTTGATGTTATCCTGGGTATGGATTGGCTCTCTATTTACCATGCTAAGATTGACTGTAGAGCTAAAGAAGTTTCTTTTCAGAAAGACTTTCAGTTTGTGTACAAGAATGAACTCTTACTGTTGATAACATATCAAGAGGCCAAGAAACTTGTAAAAGATGGAAATGAATGTTACCTTGCACACATCATTGAAAATAAAGGAACTGTTCAGATTAATGATGTGCCAGTGGTAAATGAGTATCCTGATGTTTTTCCTGATAAGTTTCCTGGAATAATACCAGATCGGGAAGTTGAGTTTACTGTTGACTTAGTTCCTGATGCTAAGCTAATTTCAAAACCCCCTTATCGAATGGCTCAAATTGAACTTTTTGAGTTGAAGGAGAAATTGCATGATTTATTAGAGAAAGGTTTCATTCGGCCTAGCACATCACATTGGGGTGCTCTTGTTTTATTTGTTAAAAAGAAATATGGTTCTATGAGACTTTGCATTGATTATAGAGCCTTGAATAACATCACTGTTAAAAACAAATATCATTTTCCTCATATCGATGATTTGTTTGATCAGCTCCAGGGAGCTCAGTTTTTCTCAAATATTGACTTGAGATCGGGGTACCATCAACTGAAGGTAAAAGAGGCAGATATTCCGAAGACCGCGTTCCGTACAAGATATGGCCATTATGAATTTTTTGTAATGCCTTTTGGGCTAACCAATGCACCTGCTGTATTCATGGACTTAATGAATAGAATTTTCCATGAGTTCTTGGATAAGTTTGTGGTGGTTTTCATTGATGATATTTTGGTTTTTTCTAAAAGTAAAGATGAGCATGAAAAACAGTTAAGGGTTATCTTGCAAACCATAAAAGAAAAGAAACTGTATGGAAAATTCAACAAGTGTGAGTTTTGGTTGCAACAAATTTCTTTCTTTGGTCATATTGTTTCTAAAGATGGGATAACTATTGATACTGAAAAAAAAGTTGTGGAAGACTGGACAAGACCCACAAATTTAACTGAGATTCATAGCTTCCTTGGTTTGGCAGGATATTACCGAAGGTTTGTTAGAAAGTTTTCATAGTTATCTAGTCCAATGACTAAGCTAACTCGGAAGGGTGTTAAGTTTATCTGGACAAAAGAATGTGATGACTGTTTTCAGGAATTGAAAAGAAGATTGGTGAATTATCAAGTTTTGGCACTAAATTCCAGGAATGGTGAGTTTTTTATATACAGTGATGCTTCATTGAAAGGACTTGGTTGCGTCCCAATGCAGAATGATCAGGTAATTTCTTATACTTCATGATAGTTGAAAACTCATGAGGTAAATTACCCTACACATGATTTGGAATTAGCTGCTGTTGTTTTTGCTTTAAAAATTTGGAGGCATCATTTGTATGGAGTAAAGTGTGAAATATATACCAATCACAAAATTTTAAAGTATATATTCACTCAGAATGAGTTAAAAATGAGACAGAGGAGATGGCTGGAATTAATCAAGGATTATGATTGTACAATTCATTACCATCTGGGAAAATAAAATAAAGTGGCTGATGCTTTGAGTCAAAAAATTAATGCTTCATTAACAATGTTGCATTTGGAAAGTGATATTTTGGTTAAGGATTTGATGAAATTTGGCATAGAAGTTGTTGGTGCAAGAAGTTCTTCTGTTTTGTTTTAGGTATCAGTGAGATCATCTCTATCAGATAGAATCAAGCAAGCATAGAAGCAAGACAGTGAGTTGCAAGAAAAGGTAGAGCTGGTTCAGAAAGGTAAGTTGCCTGAATTCAACATTGATGATGATTGTGTTTTGAGATTTGGGAAGAGATTGTGTGTGCCTTGTGATTCACAGTTGAAGAGAGAGTTGTTATGTGAAGCTCATAGTTCTCCGTTTTCAGTTCATCCAGGCAGTAATAAGATGTATAGAGATCTTCGGGAGTATTACTGGTGGGATGGAATGAAAAGAGATATTGCTGATTTTACTATGAAGTGTTTGACATGTCAACAGGTTAAAGCAGAGCGGCAGTTACCGAAAGGGATGCTTCAGCCTTTACCAGTGCCAGAGCGGAAATGGTAGAATATATCCATGGACTTTGTTGTGGGATTACCGAAGACATCTCAAGGTAATAATGTAATATGGGTTATTGTTGATCGCTTGACCAAGTCTGCTCATCTCCTTGCAATACGAGATACTTTTTCCCTAGATCAACTTTCCAGTTTGTATCTTAAAGAGGTAGTCAGGTTACATGGAGTTCCTCTCTCCATTGTATCTGATCGTGATCCCAGGTTCACTTCTAACTTTTGGAAAGGCCTTCAGAAGTCGTTGGGTACTGAATTAAATTTTAGTACAGCTTTTCATCCTCAATCAGATGGGCTGTCAGAATGAACAATTCAGACCTTGGAGGATATGCTACGTTCTTTCTCTATGGATTATCATGGAAGTTGGGACCAACATCTTTCTTTGGTTGAATTTTCATATAATAACAGTTTTCATTCCAGTATACAGATGGCACCATTTCAGGAATTATATGGGAAGCGGTGTCGAACTCCAGCTTTCTAGGATGAAGTGGGTGAAAGGAAGTTGATGGGACCAGAATTGGTAGAAAAGTTGGCAGAAAAACTTCAGCTGATTCAGAAGCACATGAGATCAGCTCAGAGTAGGCAGAAGAGTTATGTAGATAACAGGAGGAAGGATCTATCTTTTGAGGTAGGTGATCATGTTTTTTTCAAAGTATCACCATTGAAAAGTGTGATGTGATTTGGTAAGAAAGGAAAGATGAGTCCAAGGATTATTGGACCATATGAAATTCTGGAGAGAGTGGGATCAGTTGCATACCGAGTGTCTTT
This sequence comes from Viscum album, assembly GCA_963277665.1. Classification (NCBI taxonomy): domain Eukaryota; kingdom Viridiplantae; phylum Streptophyta; class Magnoliopsida; order Santalales; family Viscaceae; genus Viscum; species Viscum album. The sequence continues at coordinate 1,145,413,992 of OY728138.1, forward strand.
ACCTCCGAGTTTATCTCAGGTACACAATGTTTTTCACGTTTCGATGTTGAGAAAGAACATACCAGATCCATCTCATGTTTTGAGTCCAGATGTAGTTTAGCTGGAAGAGAACCTATCTTATGAGGAACAACTGGTCCAGATTTTTGACCACAGGGAGCAAGTGTTACGGAATAAGGTGATTCACTAGGTAAAGGTTTTGTGGAAAAACCACATGATTGAAGAGGCAACATGGTAATCTGAAAATGCAATGAGGGATTGGTACCCCCATTTATTCGATAAATAAATAAATTGCGGGGGCAAAATTTTCTAAAGGGGGAAGGATGTAACATCCCACGTAAGTAATGAATAATATATATTTTTATCTATACCTATTAATGAACTAGATAGTGTTTTAGAGTCTTAAAATGAAAATAAATCCAATCTTAAGCATGGAATACACTAATAGTTTTAAAAGATTGTTTTACTGTCTATTGATGGAAAACCATTTTTGAATCTATATTTTGACAATTTTATAAACTATGTTTGTCAAAATAAACTTATTCTTTATTATTGGGACATAAAAATTTACTTTGTGTGAATTTTTGGTATTTTTCTGACAATGTTTATTTTTTTATGAATAGTAAAAAATACTGCATTTTACATCAAAACTGCTTTTTAATCTAATTTATTTATATTGTTAGATAATGTTTTGAATTGGTTTTGAAGTGAAATTAGAATATATTTTTACCATTTAATCCAATGGTGGACATTGGAATCAATTTCACTTTGAAATTGAACATAAACTCGTGTCAATCTTTTGATACTTATTGTTTCATAAAACACGCTATTTGCTAGGACAGCGGAAATTAATTATTAAATTAATTAATTTGAATTATATGTTTTGAATTTTGTAAAATAGAATTCATTTTTTAATTCAGAATATCAAATATAGCTTAGGGTGATGTTTTGGTATTTTTCTGAAAAACTTCAATTTTTGATGAATAGTGAAATCACTAAGTGGTAGTTAAAGAAACTGATTTTTCGTTTAAATGAAATTTTTCCACCATTGTGTTTTGAATTTCAAAAATCCGACATACATGGTTGTCATTAGGAAGTAAAATGTGGTTCAATGAGATTAAAATAATTTTTTGGTGAATAGTAACTTATTAAGTTTTTAATCGCAATTACTGGTAATTAGTGTTGTTTAAGGTAAAAATAATGCTTTAATAATATAAAATGACCTAGACACATGTTCTAACCTTATTGGATGTGTCATGGACGACCAAGACAAGCCATGGTTCAACTTGGGGACCCCATGGAGCCACATTGGTTGGGAAATGACATAAATAACGTTTTATTTAATGTAAAAGTAAAAATGACACAAACATAATATGTTTTACGAAAACAATTTTACATGGGGTTATACAAGTCCGATTTTTAACTATAAATATTCATTAGAAAGATAAAAATATTTATAACATTATAGTATTTTTTTATAATTTTTAGACTTTAAATAAATTATATTATTTATGACATCATAATGATGTAGGGATGACCTCATTATTTATCGATTTAAATAAAATGGAATGATAATGTAATATCTAAGACCTACACATGTCCAAAACCTATTGGATGAGTGGATTTCGAACCCTTATCACCTTATCCTCGAATTATTTCAATGTGGGACCTTTTGAATCCGAAACTCATTTTCAAATAAAGTAATATCTCTTTACATTCCAAGAGTGCCCCTCCTCTCCTCTTATAAAAGGCCCCCACCTCTACCTCTTTTACCACACTCCCAAAGCCTTTGGCTCAGCCAACCCCTGACCATTTTGTCTCTAAACTTCCCTCTATTACTCCTTGAATCCTCACTTTGGGCATAAGTCTTCCCAAAAAAGCTTTTGAGCTCAAATATAAGAGAGTTACCCGATTTTAAGGTAATGTCTTCACTTGAGTCCTTTTGTTTTATTTTGCTTCTCCAACCCCCTAAACTCTTTTTATTTATTTATTTTGTAACTAATCCAGTATCATAAATATACTAGGATTTTTTTTATAAGAAGTATTCAAGCTACACTTACACACACCTACATCTAATGGTTAAAGAACATACGGTTTCCGTGGATGGTGAATTTATGCCTCCCAAAACGATGATTGTTCAACATTCTTTTAACACCTTCAAAGGTGGCCATTAAGATGTCACTATATTTATATATGATATATAATATGTTTATGTTTTCCTTAATCTTATGTATTTTTAATTTTGGGTATACCTTTATGATTTCCATTATGGGTAAACACGATATCTTCATTTAAGGAAATGCGGACTACCGCCCCCTCAAAGTGAGTTGATTCGTTAAATACCATATGTGGGACGTATAAAGGATGTAACTATGAAATTATATATGATATTATACTGGAATTATAATATACCTTTATATCATTATGATTCCATTCTATAAAATATGAAATAAAAATGAAAGTAGCGTTCATGCGTACGTACAGCTTACCGTCTCCATGAACGGTGCATTTCATTTCTTATTTCTAAATGTTATGTAATATTATAAATTCATGCATGTACTGGATATATATGACATATATAATATTTAAATCATGAATACCATTATGGATATAATGGATACATGAACAACTTGTAATTAAAGGGCTTATTTTTGACTCAAGTACCAATAATTGTTAAAACGGCCGTTATTAACTTAAATAATTACATAGTGTTAATGACATGTCAATAAGTGATATAAAAGGAATAATGAACTTGAAAAAGGTTCTTAAACAAGTAGAAATTAACTCATGTTTATTATTCAGGACATTAAAGAACGATCGAGTAAAGTCGGACCCGAGGTATGGGACTTCGTCTCAATCTTCTTTCATTGAGGCATATTTTATTTTAGACACAACTTTTTTTATACGGTGTATAAACCCCATTGAATTTTACATTTATTCAAAAGGAATATTTTTTATAAGAAGCGTTTACTAAACGAAAAAAGGGAATGTTTTTTTCGTACGTATGCGGCGACAATGACTTCTCCGCCGTCGTGACCGTTATTTGAGTTTCGGCTTCCTCTACAAGCCATAACTTTTTTTAAAAGAAATTTAAGTACCATGTTTTACTTTTCTTTTATTTTGGTATTGGAAATGGTTTTCATAATGTTTTTATATCAATGTGTTGTATTGATATCTTGTGATTGAAAGGTGGAAATGTTATGTCTCCTTTATGCATGTTTTTTGTGATATGATTATGTTGAGGTTCTTGGGCATTATTATGAAGACAGGTGGTTCCGTGATAAACTAAGGGCGGGTGAGCCCGATATAGCTCTCCAATGAATTGGGTAATGTGAATTAGTGTAACGTTATGGTTTCTCCGAAGAGATTTAGGGAATATACTGTGATGGGTATTCCAAACGTAACCAAGATGGTTACTCCCTACGTAATAATGTTATGAATGCCTCAAGTTACCTTTATGTCTTATGATTTCTATGATTTATTCATGATTTGATGAGGTATGTTAAAGTGCTTATGTTTTATGGGTAAATTATGATTTCATCCTTATGTATATATGTACCCATGTTTCCTTTCCTTATGTTTATATCCCTTACTGAGCTTTTTATTCTCATCCCAAGTTTTTTTGAAATGTTTTTCACAGGTCAAGGGAAAGGTACATGATATGATGATAGTGTCAAGGAAGTGTCAAGAAATAATCCATGATTATTTTAAATATGTTTCCATTGATGGGAATGAATAATACTATCTTTATGTAACCACTTTTTTTATATGTGTAATGTAATGCAAGTTTTATGATCTAATTCTCTAAAACTCTAAACCCGAAAGGATCCTCAATGTGTAATCTTGTAATAACTCAAGATTAAGTAAGGTTTATGGGTGGGGCCTTATAGATACATGGTGTGAATTCTAGATGATAGTACATAATGTTGTTCAACTGTATTATTATTATTATTCTTTCTATCTATTTTGGGTTTGGTATGGGTGTTTTTATTGATATAAATTAAATTAATTGATATATGGTGATTATATATTAATTATGACATGGATTATTGGGTATTCAATAATATGGATTTTTTAATGAAATAATTCATTTTGAAAAAGTTTATATTTAATTTACACCAACATTTAATGATGTTTATTTCAGAATGTATATATTTTATTTACATTAATGAAAATATTAAATATGGTATTGATCAGAATAAAATCATGTAAATATGAGTTACATTAATCCACAGTACCTTGTTCTGTTATGCTTTTAATTTTATATAGAATACATATTTATCACTAGAATTTTTTCTAAACCATGACTTATCAATCAAAACATACATTATATTATTTTAAATAATTTAAAACAAGCATAACTATGCTTAATCAGAAAATTACTAAATTTTGACTCAACATAATGGGAGGAATAATATAGAGAAAAAAATTTCATACAAGAATATTACATCATTATTAAGAAAACATACTAATAATGTATTCGAGGATAAAAAGTTTTAGTACCCTTGAAAAATTAATATAATATATCACTTGTACATAATAAAATGTAAAAATTATTTAAATCATTAGTATATATCCTAATAGTGTCTATCACGTTATATATAGTACATATAATCAATAATGAATATAAATTAATGTAATGGATAATAAAAATTCCTATTATGGGGAGTAATATAATGGAAGGAATATAGGACATAAATTAATTTAATATGGATAATGGTAATAGAAATTATTGTATCATAAGAATATAATCATCACTATAATAATGAAGGAATAATTTAATAATTTAATGGAATGTGGTATATGCATAATAACGAAACATTATAACATAGTGTCCAAATAAAACACATAGTTTTGAACAATGTTAGCAACATGTTCACTCGTAACATATTTTAACAAATGATAACATTGTAACTATAAATATATATTTCTTCATGTTAACACACAATACACATAATTTCATGGAATATATCAAATTACCCAATTCATTAGAAGAATATATATTTATGGGCAAACCATCACATAAATTAAAAACTAACAATCATGAATACAACCTGGAAAGTTAACATATACCTATAATAGTCATCAAATAAAACCATGGAAGGGAATGCATTTTATAAGGCTTTAACAGATGGTCCTTTCAGAAATAAGTTTTGAAATTACTAATAGAATAAAAAAAATATTTTGGGCATACAATATAATTATTCTTGAGTGGAAAGGAAATAATTCAGGAGGAGTCACGGGGATATTTTAGAAATTAATGACTCTTTGAAAAAAGAATTATAAGTGGATTAAAAAAATTCAACAGGGTATATATAATTATATCCATATAAATAATATGTAAAGGATAATGAATAATTTTTTTAGTGAATTAGAGAAACATCCATACTAGAATAAATGTGAAAGAGTACAAATCCCTAAAAGAAGTAGTTGGATTTGGTAATCCACTTTCTATAAATCATTCTTTATTTTGTATATTATACACCTCGATTATAATATAAATTTTTTTACCATAACATGGAACTATAAGATATATATATTCAATTTTATACACTATTTCAATTATAAATATTATATTTTATATCATAATTAGATTCGTTAATGTGGAACTATTTTGTAATAATAATTTTCATAATTTTCCCATTTTCTTTGAATTAATGATCATGGTTTGCTGCTATTTATAAATTATTCCGATATACCCTATATTCATATAAATAATTATATTTATAAAATTATATATATTGTATTATTTATTACAATCATTCATAATGGTTATGAAGTACATTGTGTTGCATTTGTTGTCAATGAGGCATGTTGTTGTCTTAGAATGAATGGATGTCAAGGAATGTCAAGATGTGAATGACAAAGGATGTAATGGTGATGGTGATGAATGGAGAATGGCCATGGTACTAAGATGCATGTCACTTAGGAGATTCACTAAGTGACATAGGATGTTGTGGTTGAAACATTCTCTATGTATATCAGACGATTGTAGAGCTGTTCTTAATGTTTCAATACTTGTATCAAGGTGATACTAAGTGACAACACTACAAGAATGAATGATGATGGAGCATCATTAAATCAGACGATTGTTGAGCTGTTCTTAAAGTTCCAAGAACTTGTATCAACTGGATACAATGTCACAAAAATGTTTGAAGACCATGCATTGTATTGACACTGCATAAGGAGAAGCAAGAGATCCATCCACAACTTCTAAGTGGATGAAGTGGATTAAATAAGTCCATGAACTATCACTTAGTGCATGTGAATTAGAAGATGATCCAACTTGATCTCTGAATGGATCATTGAAGAGTGTTGATGAATTATTTGATTCAGGAGCATCGGTTGAAGATGAAGAACCTTCGGGAATTCCATTCCAAATTGATGAATAAATGTTGAAGAGAATTGGAGGAATTCTAATGAAGAAGAAGAATAGATGAGGGGAATGTCTTAGAAGATGGCTTGAATGGCAATTGGCATTTACACTTGTCACTTTGTTTCTCTTAACAAAGCACTTGTGTTTTTAAGTAGCAAAAAATAGCCACCAAGGAAGGCCAGCCGAGGGTCATCACCCAAGGCTCATGTGGGACTCGAGGTCACCACGCCCATGGGGAACCCTCAGGCCAAGGCAGCATATCCCTGAGGCAGAAGGTCGGGGCCGTGTATAAGCCCTGAGGCCACGCAGGGGTGTCACGCCCACGCGGTAGGGGTGCAGGAGCGCGCCCGGAGTGCATGGTGGGCACTAGGACCGCGCCCGTAGGGAGCAGAGGTGGGCACAAAGCGCGCCCGCAGGGAGAACTCGGCGCAGGGCGGCACCGAGAGGGGAGAAGTTCAACTGAGCGTATCCCGGCAGCGCGAGGTTGATAAGCCGCGGAAAAACCGCGCTCTGTTTCGATGTGGGACGCGGAAAAATCTCCAGGAGCGGATCCTGGCCGCACGATTGATCGCACGCCAGATCTCGGCCGCACGTCTCATCACGCCGCTCCCGTTCAGATCCAGGCCGTCCAAAGTTTTCTGATCGCCTGATCCGACGGCTCCCCATCGGTCTTCAAACTTGAAGCTCGCTCGAAGACACCCACGAGCCTCCGACGAACCAGGCGCCATCTGAGGGATGATTTCGAGATTCTGACCACCTCCGACGAAGATGAAGACACCATTGTGATCGTCTGGCCACACTGAAGACGATCATGCCTAAAAATGACCATGCATGCAATGTTTGTAAGAATCCGAAGAAGGCCGAGGCAAACAACGTTGCCGAGGCATTGGGTGTTCGTGCTTTGCATAAATGGGCCTAAACAGAGGCCATGCACATGTTAAAATGCATGCACGTGAAGAAATCCGAAACATAAGTGAACCCGCGTAAACAGAGAGAAGAATATCAAGATTGGGAAAATCATGAATACCCGAAAACTTCGGGGATTCAAAAGTTATCTCACGCGGATGAACCACACTGCCTCTGCCTATATAAAGAGAGGCCGAGACCTCGATGAAGCTTGCTGAAAAAAATTCGAGAGAAGTCCCGTGAGTGACTATGTGCCTCGCGAAGTAAAAGCCCCACGCACACTTGCGCGGCTATTGTCCCGAAGCCACCCGAGGCTTTGAAGGTGTTCCTTGTGTGCAACTCCTTTGCGCGACAAGAAGAAGGAGGTGAAGAGTCCCCTGCGCGCTACCCCTTTGCGCGACAGGAAGGAGAGGTTGGGCAGCGCGACCTTGCGCGCTCCCTCTGTGCGCCACTCCCCCTGCGCGGTAAGCACTTGTGCGCCCGTGGTGTTGCACCGTGCACACCCGAGGCAGTGGCCCTTGCACCAAGACCCTACGTGGCTATTGGAGAAAAGGATTGGCCGCACCCTTGCGCGCCTCCTTTGAGCTCAAGTGGAGGCGACCACCTACGGACAGTGTGTGTGCTAAGTGCATAGAAGGGCAGTAGGTGTTCGGGTGATGTGAATTACACACCTTGTGTGTGTGTTCTTAAGGATAATACACCCTATCCAAGAGAGTTCACACCTACGGGTTGTGTGCAAGAAGGAGTGGAAGGCCACCACATTTGGGTGTGTGCAAAAAAAGGAGGCCACCACAACTTTTGTGTGCAAATTTGAAGAAGTCCGTAGCCCTTATGTGGGTGCACATATTGAAGAACAAATTAAAGAACACTTTGTGTGTGTGCAAGAAGAAGTGAAAGGCCAAGCGTATGTGTGTGCAAAACGTGGAACAAATTGTGTGTGCAAAACAAGCGAAGGCTGAACTTTAGTGTGTGCTAAGTGGTGTGTACACACTAAGAAGGAGAAGAAGGAGAATACTCACACTAAAGTAGAAAACACATTTATTTGTGTAAGAAAATTGAATTAATTGTGTGAAGTTCAAAGAAGGTGTATGCTTAAAGAGACTATACCCTTTGTTGGTTTATTGCACCGAGAAGAAGAAGGGATGTGCATGCTTACATGCATGCACGTGCACACGTGAACAAAGCCAAATCTGGTTGTGTGCATCTGAGTTGTCCAAGACCAAGAGTTCTTGAAGAGAATTAAGAGGCCATGCAGTCAGTGCATGAGGAATCAGAGATACCATGCACTCAGTGCATGAAGTTGATGTGAAGTGATATTGAAGCCAGACTGAAGTTAAAGACATCAGCTGCCTGAGTTTTCAGTAATTGAGAAGACCCTGATCAACAGAAGTGATCAGAAGTTTTGAGCAAGACCAGCAGACCTTATCAGAGGCTTTTGAAGATTCTTGAAGAGAGAAGCCAGGTCATCCATAGAAGAAGGTGATAAAGCCTGAGCAAGACGAGAAGACCAGTTCATCACAAGTGAGCAGAGGTACAGAGCAAGGCCAGCAGTCTTTATCCCAGACTGCTGAAGATATTTGAAGAAGCTTAAAGTGAAGAAGAGCTACTCGTGTGACTCGAGGAGCCAGGAGAAGCCCCCTGTGAGACTCAGGGTGGAAGAAGTCTTCAGTGGGATTCTAGAGTGGGCCAGTGGGACTCTGGTAACACTGTGGGACGCAGTATAAAGACCCTCCTGTGGGACTCAGGAGAGATACAGTGGGACTCTGTATCGACCATTGTAATACTAACAGATTATAATGGAAGAAACCATGTTGGGGTGTATAACCAACATGGCAAGGACGAAGGCCTTTGGTGCCGAACCACGTAAATCCTTGTGTCCTGTGCCTTTATATTTACTGCATCATTCGAGGAAAGGTTAGAGATACAAGAAGAGTGGATCGAGGCTTTAACCAGCCATAGAGGTTTAATTTATTAAGAATCAATTAGTAAAAAGTTTTAAAGGATCACTGATTCACCCCCTCCCCCTCTCAGTGATTCACACTGATCTGGGCACTTCAATTGGTATCAGAGGGAAGGTTACCTCTAAATGATCCAAGAGAGTCTATATGGAGTGCAGATTTGAGGAAATGAAAGAACTGCCTCAAATGGAGATATCTGCCAAGACTCTGAAAAACAGAATGAAGAAATGGGCAAAGAAGATGAAGTAGAAGGTTGTTGCAATCAGAGAAACTCCTTCTATGGAAAGATATGTGAAAGTCACATCAGATGACAATTCCTTTTATCATTCTTCTTATGAAGCCTGCTCTAGCTGTGATGATGATGGAAGGAACAATTATCTTCTAAATGCAATCAAATATCTTCAGAAGACAGTCCCCAAGGAAGTGACAATGTGTATAGCTACAGGCATCCTTGATCTTCAAGAAGAAAAATTACAGCTAGAAGATGTAGCCAATTCTCTGGAATTCCAATTGGCTAAAAGGGTTGGCATAACCAACACTCTCAGAAAGCTGGTGAAGGCTAAAGATGAAACAGTATCACTTTGCAATGAAAGATATGAAGACACTACTGAATAATTGCAAAGATGTATTTGTGAGAAAGAATTATTTATGATAATGGTCAAAGATGTTTTCCATGCACTGAAAAAATTTCACAGTGTGTCAATGAATGTCAGAGATGCTCAACTTGAAGACAAAGTAAACAGGGTGAAGGAGCTGGACAATTAATTGCTAGAAATAAAAAAGGTGCATGAAGACCAGATAAAGCAGCTGGAAGAGAAATGGGAAGGAAGGTTAAGAACTATTGAGGATGAGAAGAACTCCCTCAATATGAAATGCTTAGAACTGGAGGTGATATTGAACAATCAGCAATCACCCAAAGCCAAAGCCTCCCAGTCAGCTGAAAGGAGAAATGTTGCTACTCAAGTATGCTTTGAGAAGGATGATTCTAAAAGAAAGACATCCTCAAATGAAAGGGCAACATCTTCTAGAAAGAGGGTACCATACATACCATCTTGTACTGATGCTTCTAATTGTGTTTCCACAAAAAGTGCAGGATGGAAAAATAATTCCAAACAAGTATGGATGACGAAAATGAAGAAGCAGAGCTCTCCTGAAACAACACAGCAGCTCCAGAAAAGTACCCTAAAATCAGAAGGACTGAAGAAGTCAAGATTTGTGGGTCAATGTTGGTGTTGTAATAAGTATGGGCACTGTGCAAAGGATTGTTGGTACAATCCACTAAATGTCAAAGCACAAAGGAAGCGCATGCCAAGGGGGAGTAAGCCAGAAGGAAATAAGCAACATCCACAGGACCAGAGACATCTGTTTACTGCTAACAGATTTGGATTTCTTGACAACATCTGGGATGGTTGCAAAAGTGTTCAAAAGAATGATACATGTCAATCTCCAACTGTATCCAAAGCTGGAAAGAAGAAAAGATCACAGAACATGTCTCAGAAAGAATCCTTGGGAAGCAAGAATAAGAAATTGGAAGATGCTCCTAAGAAGATTATGAAAAAGGAAGAGAAGTCCTTGGAATTAAAATCCAAGAAGGGTGATGCATCAAGAAGAGCCACCAAGAAGACATGCTTCTACTGTGGAAAGAAAGGTCATGCCATGGATCTTTGCAAACAAGCCATGGAAATCAATAGAAGCCAACTGAACTCAAAGAGACAATCAATCCAAAAGAAGAAGAAGGGATTGATTGAAAACAAGTTGCCTAAGAGAGGTAGCTTGACAGCATCAAAGGAACCATGTGAAACTTCCAGAACTGAGGTCACACTTCCAAATGACTTTTTAGTCATATGGCCAAATCAGTTGCAACTTGCCAGAGAACTGCAAAGAGCTGAAGATGAAGTTCTGGCAATTTCTAAGGCAAAAGGGAAGTAGAAGATTTCACATGAAGATGTGTTGAGATCCACACCAGCACAAACATCAATTAAGATCAAACGTGCAAGTGTGAAGAATGGTGAAAATGGGACATCTCGGTTGAGAGAATCTTCTCAACCTTGTTGTTCACATTGATGAACCAAGGAGGTTCCATATTATTCCCTAATCACTTGTATTTACATGTGCTGACATTGTAGGGAATTGAAGATGATGATCATTCTCAACTGGAGGATGGTTTGGAAGGAATGGAGTGCACCCCTTGAGGGGGAGCCTATTTGAAGAAGATGGGATTCTGAGATTTAATACCATCTTGAGAAAAGTGAAGGTATTCCAATCATACTTCCAGCCCTTGTTTCTTAATTGTATTCATCATGTCAATTAAGGGGGAGTATTGATTGAAGGCAAATGGATGAAAGGGGGAGCTTTATCTTTGCACTTAACTTTCTAATGAGTCTTGTGAAGTATGTGCAGGATTTAGCAATTTATTGTTATATCTGAAAAATTTCAACCCCTTGGAACATGATCTCACATGTACGGTGAATGTTGGACAGCATTGAGTACCTTGGTTACATCACCCTTGTTTTCTACACCGGGTTAGCCCAAGTAGACTTAGAGTTGATTTACTAAAGGTTCTTTGCTAAAGAGAACATGTGACATCATCCCTCTCTCAGTTTTTTTCAAGAAAATACTTTTCAAAGGGAGGAAGAGATTTTTGAAAGTGAACCACACCACATCTTTGCATTTGATTGCCAATAAGGGGGAGAAAAGATTGGCACACATATTGACCCATTCATATGTGCTGAAGAAGTGTATTGACAACAAATACAAAGGGGGAGATTGAAGTACATTGTGTTGCATTTGTTGTCAATGAGGCATGTTGTTGTCTTAGAATGAATGGATGTCAAGGAATGTCAAGATGTGAATGACAAAGGATGTAATGGTGATGGTGATGAATGGAGAATGGCCATGGTACTAAGATGCATGTCACTTAGGAGATTCACTAAGTGACATAGGATATTGTGGTTGAAACATTCTCTATGTATATCAGACGATTGTAGAGCTGTTCTTAATGTTTCAATACATGTATCAATGTGATACTAAGTGACAACACTTCAAGAATGAATGATGATGGAGCATCATTAAATCAGACGATTGTTGAGCTGTTCTTAAAGTTCCAACAACTTGTATCAACTGGATACAATGTCACAACAATGTTTGAAGACCATGCATTGTATTGACAATGCATAAGGAGAAGCAAGAGATCCATCCACAACTTCTAAGTGGATGAAGTGGATTAAATAATTCCATGAACTATCACTTAGTGCATGTGAATTTAAAGATGATCCAACTTGATCTCTGATTGGATCATTGAAGAATGTTGATGAATTATTTGATTCAGGAGCATCGGTTGAAGATGAAGAACCTTCGGGAATTCCATTCCAAAGTGATGAATAAATGTTGAAGAGAATTGGAGGAATTCTAATGAAGAAGAAGAATAGATAAGGGGAATGTCTTAGAAGATGGATTGAATGGCAATTGGCATTTACACTTGTCACTTTGTTTCTCTTATCAAAGAACTTGTGTTTTTAAGTAGCAAAAAATAGCCACCAAGGAAGGCCAACCGAGGGTCATCACCCAAGGCTCATGTGGGACTCGAGGTCACCACGCCCATGGGGAACCCTCAGGCCAAGGCAGCATATCCCTGAGGCAAAAGGTCGGGGCCGTGTATAAGCTCTGAGGCCACGCAGGGGTGTCACGCTCGTGTGGCAGAGGCGCAGGAGCACGCCCGGAGTGCATGGTGGGCACTAGGACCACGCCCGTAGGGAGCCGAGGTGGGCGCAAAGCGCGCCCGCAGGGAGAACTCGGCGCAGGGCGACACCGAGAGGGGAGAAGTTCAACTGAGCGTATCCCGGCAGCGCGAGGTTGATAAGCCGTGGAAAAACCGCGCTCCGTTTCGATGTGGGATGTAGAAAAATCTCCAGGAGCGGATCCTGGCCGCACGATTGATCGCGCGCCAGATCTCGGCCGCACATCTCATCGCGCCGCTCCCGTTCAGATCTAGGCCGTCCAAAGTTTTCTGATCGCCTGATCCGACGGCTCTCCATCGGTCTTCAACCTTGAAGCTCGCTCGAAGCCACCCGCGAGCCTCCGACGAACCAGGCGCCATCCGAGGGATGATTTCGAGATTCCGGCCACCTCCGACGAAGATGAAGACACCATTGTGATCATCTGGCCACACTGAACACGATCATGCCTAAAAATGACCATGCATGGAATGTTTGGAAGAATCCGAAGAAGGCCGAGGCAAACAACGTTTCCGAGGCATCGGGTGTTCGTGCTTTGCATAAATGGGCCTAAACAGAGGCCATGCACATGTTAAAATGCATGCACGTGAAGAAAGCCGAAACATAAGTGAACCCGCGTAAACAGAGAGAAGAATATCAAGATTTAGAAAATCTTGAATACCCGAAAACTTCGGGGATTCAAAAGTTATCTCACGCGGATGAACCACACTGCCTCTTCCTATATAAAGAGAGGCCGAGACCTCGATGAAGCTTGCTGAAAAAAATCGAGAGAAGTTCCGTGAGTGCCTTTGTGCCTCGCGAAGTAAAAGCCCCGCGCACACATGCGCGGCTGTTGTCCCGAAGCCACCCGAGGCTTTGAAGGTGTTCTTTGCGTGCAACTCCTTTGCGTGACAAGGAGAAGGAGGTGAAGAGTCCCCTGCGTGCTACCCCATTGCGCGACAGGAAGGAGAGGTTGGGCAGCGCGACCTTGCGCGCTCCCTCTGTGCACCATGCCCCCTGCGCGGTAAGAACTTGTGAGCCCGCGGTGTTGTACCGTGCATACCCGAGGCAGTGGCCCTTGCACCAAGACCCTACGCGGCTATTGGAGAAAAGGATTGGCCGCACCCTTGCGTGCCTCCTTTGAGCTCAAGTGGAGACGACCACCTACGGACAGTGTGTGTGCTAAGTGCAAAGAAGGGCAGTAGGTGTTCGGGTGATGTGAATTACACACCTTGTGTGTGTGTGCTTAAGGATAATACACCCTATCCAAGAGAGTGAACACCTACGGGTTGTGTGCAAGAAGGAGTGGAAGTCCACCACATTTGGGTGTGTGCAAAACAAGAAGGCCACCACAACTTTTGTGTGAAAATTTGAAGAAGGCTGTAGCCCTTATGTGGGTGCACATATTGAAGAACAAATTAAAGAACACTTTGTGTGTGTGCAAGAAGAAGTGAAAGGCCAAGCGTATGTGTGTGAAAAACGTGGAACAAATTGTGTGTGCAAAACAAGCGAAGGCCGAACCTTAGTGTGTGCTAAGTGGTGTGTACACACTAAGAAGGAGAAGAAGGAGAATACTCACACTAAAGTAGAACACACATTTATGTGTGTAAGAAAATTGAATTAATTGTGTGAAGTTCAAAGAAGGTGTGTTCTTAAAGAGACTATATCCTTTGTGGGTTTATTCCACCGAGAAGAAGAAGGGAAGTGCATTCTTACATGCATGCACGTGCACACGTGAACAAAGACAAATCTGGTTGTGTGTATCTGAGTTGTCCAAGACCAAGAGTTCTTGAAGAGAATTAAGAGGCCATGCATTTAGTGCATGAGGAAGCAGAGATACCATGCACTCAGTGCATGAAGTTGATGTGAAGTGAGACTGAAGCCAGACTGAAGTTAAAGACATCAGCTGCCTGAGTTTTCAGTAATTGAGAAGACCCTGATCAACAGAAGTGATCAGAAGTTTTGAGCATGACCAACAGACCTTATCAGAGGCTGTTGAAGATTCTTGAAGAGAGAATCCAGGTCATCCTTAGAAGAAGGTGATAAATCCTGAGCAAGACAAGAAGACCCGTTCATCACAAGTGAGCAGAGGTATAGAGCAAGCCCAACAGTCTTTATCCCAGACTGCTGAAGATACTTGAAGAAGCTTAAAGTGAAGAAGAGCTACTTGTGTGACTCAAAGAACTAGGAGAAGCCCCCTGTGAGACTCAGGGTGGAAGAAGTCTTCAGTGGGATTCTGGAGCAGGCCAGTGGGACTCTGGTAACACTGTGGGACGCAGTATAAAGACCCTCCTGTGGGACTCAGGAGAGATACAGTGGGACTCTGTATCGACCATTGTAATACTAATAGATTATAATTGAATAACCCATGTTGGGGTGTATAACCAACATGGAAAGGACGTAGGCCTTTGGTGCCGAACCTTGTAAATCCTTGTGTCTGGTGCCTTTATATTTACTGCATCATTCGAGGAAAGGTGAGAGATACAAGAAGAGTGGATCGAGGCTTTAACCAGCCATAGAGGTTTAATTGATTAAGAATCAATTAGTAAAAAGTTTTAAAGGATCACTGATTCACCCCCTCCCCCTCTCAGTGATTCACACTGATCTGGGCACTTCAGGTTATGATAATTTGATATTAAGAAACATCATCATAGGCTATCATCTAACCGTTGACTGTACATTCTCAGTAGAAGATGAAAGAGAAACATGAAATATAAATATGTCATGTAGATAATTTCTATTGTTGGTTAAAATAATAAATATAATTTTAATATGCTACATAATGAATCATTGAAGATTTTAGTTTGATATTAATAGAGAAAAAGAGTTGGAGAAGAGGAAATCCTACCCTCTTTTCATTGTTGCTTATTTTTAGGAACAAAACCCCTTTAGGGAAAGGTGTTCATTAACCCTAAAAATATATATTGTTTATAAGGGTCTAAATAGATGATATTTTTTGTAATCATTTTCCTTGGTTTGTGAGAGTTTTGTGGTTTTTAAAGGCCATGGTGAGGAGAAATTCATACTTGAGGAGTGGGCGATTTTAGGGATAAAATATAGAATAAATTATTATATCCATGATGATCCATTAAATGATAATATTTTTTTCATGATGAAATAATTTGTAAAAAATTGAATTCTTCATAGGATTTAAATCACACTATAATGTGGATATATAAGATTAATAGAAAAAAAATATAAAAATGAAAAACATATTTTTTTAAAAACACTTTAGAGATTAATTCTTCTGGATAAACTTTTATGTTTTAGAAACAATGTTTAAAATTTTAAATTACCAAATTTATATAATTAAATTTATTTTTACTCAATTAAAAAAATATCACATTTATTAATTAATTATTAATAATCATTATGTCCTAAGCACGAGGTATTAAAAAAACATTATTTTTTCCATTCATTAAAAAATTGATGTCTCTCATTATATAATAAAAAAATTACCTTTGGGAAATTTTGAAATTCTAAATCTATAAATAACGATAATTTTTTAAAAAGTATCTTTCTATTGATGATAAATTTAATTTTAGTATAAAAAATATTATTATAAAATATTTAGAAGTACAGTTATTATAAATGAAAATATATTTTATTTCTATTTTTAATCAAGATATTTACTTTATTGGAATATAATATTTATATTTTTTAAAAACATAATCGATAAATTTTATTATTTATATAATATTTTATTAAATTGTTTTGTTATATTTCAATTCAAAAACGAGGTAAATATTATAGATAATTAGATTACTATTCCAAATGGTTGGGTTACAATGACTATGGTTATATTACTATTAAAACTATCACATTGCCTTTTAAAAATACCTCTACATTCATTATTACATTACTCACAAAAATTTATACCTAGGTTATATTACTTTTCTGAGATATGGATTATTCCACTTGTATTCTGTTTCTTTTCAAAAATGGTGTCCGTGGTGGCTATAATTTTAGAATATAAAAATTATGATGTATTTCATATTTATTTTTATACTTAATAATATTATATTTATTAATTGTAACTTTTATTAGATTAGTTTCTAATAAGGGTAATGATATCCATTAATGAAATGAAGTATCATTATTGTTTTTCTATTGTACCTATATAATGCTATGTAATATATCACAAATTTATTCAAGGAAAAAATATCTTTAATAAATTCATGGTCATTTGAAATAATCCAGTAATTAGACATGGAATAAAATAGTTGTATTTGTTATATTTATTAGTGAAAATTAAAAAAAAAATATTATATATAAACCATGAATTAAACTCCAATCAGAACTACTTTGGAGGTAAATAAAAAATATACAACTGAAATAATGTAAAGGGTATAAAGAAATAATATTACTATTGAAGATAAATTAATATAAAAATATAAAATACTAATATATAAAGGGTATTATGAGATAATTTTATAATAAATTTCAATGAAATTATAAATTAAATTATTTTAATTACGAGATTAAATCCTTACATGAGGAAAAATTATATAAAATTAGACTGAAGGAAAGATATCTCTTGTTCAAATTAGTGCGTAAACAGTCATCCTATCCATTTAAAAAGTATTGTCCTTCAAATATATATATTTATATTAATGAAATTCATGTATCTTATAATGTATTGATAGAAATTATTTTATATCCTAAGGTGGATGGGTTGGTTTCCATTCAATTCCACCTCTATTGAGATATATCTTTTTAACTATAATGACATCCTTATTTAAAAAATAGATATTCTAATGATTTTATGTTTATTATTTGATAATTCACTCCAAAATATTTATGGTTATTTACTTTTATAGAAATATTTCGATATAATTCTAGTCAGAAAGAGTTTCTTATGCATATGATTAGTAGAAATTGTTGACTGCTTCAACAAAAACTAGGGGTTAAAAAGGATCATATCCAAGGAAACTCACATTAAATCATTGATCGTATGAATTTGTTATTGGTTTGACCTTTTTTAATGTTTATAAAAAATGAAATTAGGGGTTAGGGGATGGTTGGTTGTCTTTTGGAGGTAAGAAATAATTATAAGAAATAAAAATTTTAGCTACCACTAGTAGATATCCTTATATTGATTTCTATTTCATCATATCACAACTAATGATTGAAAAGTACCAATGTTACTCGTACTCAATTTTAAATTATATTATCCTAGATCATTCATAATAGAATTTTGATTCTAATTAAGATTTATCACATTAACATGTTAGTTTAGTATTTAATTATTAACATGTGAATGGTTGATTTACAAACTAATCTATAATCACCTCCAAATTCCACATTTCCTATATTATAGGTAACTAAAAAATAGAGATTTGAATCCCAATTTTAAAAAAAACCTACCATATATCAAATCCTTTAGTTCATGATCCCACAACACATAACAATCGATATCATCCCATTTTATTGACTACAGAATGAAAAGGATTGGGGAAATTATGATTTTCTCAATATATGAAGAAATATATTGTGATCCTATGTGGTTAATTGACATAATTCCACATAATGAACTTATTTAACACTATATAAAATTATTATACGATGTAATTAAAGATGAAATTATATAAAAAATATTAATTGATTAATGAATTAATAGTCTATCCCCATACATAACAAAAAATACTTTGGGTTTATTATCTTTTGAGTATGGAAGAGCCAGTAGATACCATGATGAAGAAATAAAAATTTAGAATTTTAAAATCATATACAATAACAAAATTTGGTATCATTTTAGTGGGGTGTTTATTAACCTCAAATAGGTGACTTATTCCTTTATCTTCCATCTTAGATAATCATTATGAAAAATGAGAGTCATTTCCCATGTGTTCCTTTTCAATATATTTCATCCACATGGCCAATTTGTTATGTTGTTACAAATTTGGTTAATAAATAGGTATGTGGAATGTTTGATTGTCCCATCAGTTTATATATACGCACAATGTGAAATTAATTTTTCATTAACAAATTTGATGGTTTGGCATTCATCACTATTATATTAGAACGATGGAGTCTTTAAGAGTAATCATTAAAGGAATTAACGTCGACCATATTTGTAGCACATTTTTAATAAATGAATCCCTGTTTGATTGATAATTCTATCTCTTTTGGGTCCATATACAATGTTAGATAGTTAGTAAAGGGTGACTTTAAAATTCTTATTTCATTGGTTTTAGTCATTTCAAAAACAATTTCATTAACTAAATTAGAATACCTTAAGACTACATCAATGTGATATTTATAGTTCTCAAAATATAGACCACCATGATGTTAATTACTTTACATGAGGCTCTCCACCTTTATTATATTGTGGCTAAAATGTGTGGTCTATGGTATATTGTGCATTAGAACCTAATTTTACATTATAGTATAAAGATGTCCTATACAGTTGGCATAATATATATTTGTCTAGTCATAACAATAAGATCCAACATATGTAAGTGTTTGGAATTTGACACTATATCATGATCATGTTAGTTAGATACATTAGAGGAGGATGTAACACTATGATCTAACACATCATAATTAATATATTGGATATAATTTTACATAACAAGGCATTAATAATTGATTTGCTAACATTTTATAAATTTCACAACAATATTTCTAATATTCCATCTGGAAATCAATAACATTCATTATTTTTTACAATAATTAACAAAAAATAATAATTAAAGTGATACCATAGAATTTAATCAAAATAAAAATTTAAAAACATTAACATCATGATATTAGGATATGTTATAAATAAAATCCAAATTATATTGAAAAAATTAAAATGCAGTAAATTTTTTCGAATTGGGAATTTAATAGGGATACAAACAATAAATTAAAATTGAAATTTATATAATTTTTTTCACTCCCCTAAAAATCTTTTTTAAAAATAAGTGATTTGTATTTAACGTAATCCATATGCCACACCTAATCCTCATAAATATTTTATTTCATCTCATATTTAATCCCCTTTTCAATGAATGTAAGATGAATTGATATTAGTTTAATTTAATTCCATCATGAAACACATTCATAAATAAATTATTCTTATGAATTTCATTCTATTTCTAAAATTAAATATTCATTGATTCATCTTAATCTTTAATCCCTTAAACAAAATTCATATTTTTCATTTGATCTTAATATTACTCATTCCTCTATATGTTTTGATAAGTAGATATTTAATATGTATATCACTAATTCTGTAAGTCGATCTTAAATAGATAAAAACATTTAATTTTTGATGGAATACAGTAAATACATTAGTGATTACTAGTTAATCAAATTATAGTAGTAAAACTGTATCATCGATTGATCAATACTCTTAATAAAGTATTATAAATAGGAAAAGAAATGAAATATATTAATTGTTCTATTATATAATATTAGATTAGATCCCAACATCCAAATCAAATTTTGTTATATTGAATTTTAAAATATTAATATAAAATGTTTCTAGGAATGGAAAATATTATTTTTTTAACAATTCATCCAAAATTGAGATTTTGAATCATGTATCTACATGTATAATTTCAATTAACAAAAAATTTCATTTATACCTCAATTATAATTTATTAGGAAGGAATTTTATTCCCTTCATGTGAATTCATCTTGTTTTAAAAATGAATAAAATTTTCAATTTAGGCTCAACTCTAACATAAAAATTCTAACAAGATTATATATGAATTTTTTGAACCTAATTTATTTTAATCTTGAAACATATATTTGAATACCAATAAATTTTTTTCATATAAATTTACAAATATTTATAATGTTTAAACTAGATAAATGGAAACAAAAAACTCGGTCATTTGTTTGAGGTATAGAGAGTTCATATCATCTCTTATACCTTCTATAGACCTACAAATGAAAACTATCCTAAATTATTTATTAACATATAAATAATGAAAATAGACTGAATGAAAAAGGAATATTGGTTGAGATACCCAAGTGGGTTATGAAAGTATACAACTTTAAGTAATGTAAAACCAGATGCTATCCTCAATACAATGGAGGATTTGGTTTCATTAATAACAACCACAACATGTTCTTTACACTAGGTGTCCCAAATAAATGATCATTATTATATAGAACCAATAAGAAAACAAAAAATTCATTTTCTAACCTTTTATTCACATAGATGTTTTTAATGGGGATAAAATAAATTTTTTGGGCCTCTTCCACTTTTTTAAGAAATATTCTCTTCATAGAGTATTTTATAGACATATCACAAAATGGATAGTAATACTTTTGATTAGCAACGAGACATTATTTATTATTCATCTCTTGAAAAAATCCATATCTACCTCTAAAATCAATACAAAATAATCATTATCCAATACAACAAAAATTTTATTGTTGCCAATCAGATAATGTTTAAGATGTATAAAATATATAATATCTAGAAAACTGGAATTAAAAATCATTTTAATTTAAGAGAAATTTTAATTACATGAATTTATATATATTTTTGGTTTCCTTCTAAATTCCATCATCATTTTTATCTTTTTACACTTGAAATTCCCCGAATAATATATTTATATATATCTTACATTAGGTTATTTATCATTTCATTATAATTTATCCCTTCATTAAAGATTAGTTGCCCCTTTTAAACCAAATCTATGGCCCAAAATTATTTAAATAAAACTGAATTTTCAAAATTATGGTGATCCACATAATTTTTACTTTTATTATAAATATGGAAATGTTTTTCTATAAAAATATACCCCTCTTATTTGTTTCATCTTGGAAATATTTCTTTCATAAAAGATGTATAAATATATTTATTATGGGACTTATAGCAGGAAATCATTATCAATAATACACTATATAATCTTTGTTGTCAATGAACATATTCTCTATTATATATTCATCTCTATTATATTATTACTGTTATCCTTTATATCCCTTATATTTTATAATGGAATCAATTTGGGTGACCTAACTATTTATTTGTTGCATATCTTAATTGAAGAAACTAAACACTTAATGTTTCAGTAGTGAAGAAATTTTAATAATTTATTCATTATGGAACTAGTAATACTTATAAAAAATTCTGTCATTTTTCCCATCCCATATATAGCATAGAAATATAGGAATATTTTATTATTTCAGGCTCGAATTTGACATCTATGTTATGCATATAGGATGGCATGGAGTTATTCTATTTGATTCGTACCATTCAACATTTCATAGAAAACCTCAGAAACAATTAGATTCATGTATTTATATCATTTTCAAACACATGTGATTATTATTTCCATGGATATAATTTAGTTACAAGGAAGTAAATAAAGGGTATACAAAACAAAAAATAAAGAATTAAAAAATTGAAATGTGGAATGATATTCATGTACTCCTGTGAAAATATAGAAAATTGATTAAATGAGTTCTTGATTGGATCATATCAATATAATTTATATATATATTTAATACATCACAGTGGATCATTAGGGACATATCCAATCAATATTAAAATCATTCACCAATCCTATTAACAAATTAATGTTTTGGTGTTCTATGTTTATAGAATATAAGAAATTAGGGGGTGTGGTGAATTATAATATTTAGTTTTAGAATTATCTAAATAACATAAAATTTTGGAGGCAACCACTGATTCCCAATAAGTTGATTGAAACTATATCCTATTATTTATCAAACATGTAATTTACCACTAACATTCATATTCATGATAGAATACAAGACCTTATATAATGAAAAATTGAAATTAGGTTATGATTTACATCCACTACACCCACATTGTAGTGTATTGGTTCTTTTTTCCTCTATGAGTGAGGGAGTTTTCTAATGATTTCTAAGCTACAAACCAATTCGCAAGGCCTACTAAATAAGATACTATTGATCAAGATAATTGAATCCCAAGTAGGGAAGACCCAAAAACATGCTTCCCATCCAGAAGTTCCAGATCACACTATACATTAATATCAAAACCATTAGATTCTATAATTTGTGAAGTCATATAGACAATGTAAATTATGATTTTCCTTATATAGGAAGGATAATTGAAAAAAATAATGATTTTATGCATAGGGATTTCATATAATACAGACATCCTATCACAATATAAATGTACAAGATGAAACAATAACATAGTATATTACATTGAAATAGAGTGGGGGATCATGGAATACAAAACATATCACCATACAAAACAACCAATACCTATTGAAAGTTATCTATAGTGTATTGAATAACATGGAGAGGGAATGGAAAAGGTATTAAAATATAGTGAATTGTAATCCTTTATAATCCTATAGTTGGGAACATTTTTTATAAAGAGATCAATGACTATATACATTCCCCATCATCCACTTAATTTCATTAATTCTATGCTTAAGAAAAAATCAGAATAATTTATGATAATTTCCACATCAATGGATCTATTATTCTTATATTATTTGTTTCAGTAGACTATATTTGGTTAGGTAATTAATATAAATAATATTTTATTTCCCCCTCAATTCATTTATGGATACCATTATGAAATAAATGTTCATTAATGACTACTATTATTTCTATATTCATATCTATTTTGGATGCAACATTGAAGCTATTACAGGCATCAATAATAAATATTTCATTGGATTTATAAATTACATGTATTGTCTTCATGACGGTATTTTGGGTTGTGATAATTTTATATATGAAGATTATAATGTACGTTTTATGGTTTATGAATTGTGTCTTGTAAATGTAGCTTCTATTTGTTAATGGTTCTTAAACATTTTTTATTTAGAGTCTATAAAATCCATTACGGTTATGAAATTAAGATGTTTGGAATTATCCAAAAAATGGACATTATTCACCTATTTACATTGTTTGGGGTTCACTATCTATGTTGTTTCTTAAGGAAACCATGGTTTAGTGACATAATTGTTATTTGATCCTCAAAAAATCATGGATTATGACTATTTTATGGTTGTTTTATGTTTCATCTATTGGTGTAGAAATATCAGTTTTTAGAAATGGGGTTGTGATAATGATATAATTATATATAATTATCTAATAGATATCCCATTCTAGAGGAAGATAATATCATTCATTCAAATTCATCATACATCCATGCTTTAGCATACATCTAACATTCTCTATAGAAACGTTTCCCTTATAGATTATATTTGCTTTTCATAATGATATCAACAGTATCCCTTATTACATTTTTTTCATATCAATTTAATTGGAATATAAATTTTAACAAATTCATGAATTCATGAATTTATATGTTATTTAATAAAAAAATTGAAATTAAATAAAATAATTTCATGATTATTTGTGTGTTGTCAACATTCTCTAAATTATTTATACACACATAAAATTTAATAAGGTATGTTGGATAAAAAAATTTGTATGGATAAAAAAATGTATTACACAATAAAAATATCGAAATAATTTGTAATCATACTTTTTAAATTATTTCATGATTTATATGAATAATTAATATTCTTCCAAGGTCGATATTCCAACACATATATGGATATGAAAATGTCTACATTTGTACATTAAAAAATTAAATATTATATTCCCCTTGTACCAACATATGAATTTCAATAGGTGGAATTCTATGTTGGATGTTAAAAAGATATAAAATGATCAATTCCATGTAATCAAAACAAGGACTAGACTTGGGTGTATCTTTTGATCGAATTATTTGGTCAACTTATTAGCTGAATTTGTTGAACAAATTTCTTAGACATATTTACATAAATGTCTTCAATTTTTTATTTTTTATTTAATTAAAAATTCTTTAGTAATACTAGTAAATAATCAACAAAAAAGGGTTTAGTATGTTTTATCAACATGTGGTTTAAATATTTTGTGCTCTAAATGGAACATTAAATAGAAAAATGGAGAATGATATTTTTAAATGATATATAGTAATAAGAGGCTGTAACCATAAAAATATGTTTCAAATAATATATATAATGGTAATATAAAACATATAATTAAAATAAATTATGTATTATTCAAAGATATAGATGCAATCAATGATGTAAAATAACATTTAATTTAGAAACATGATCAATAATTCAGAAATATTAATTTATTTATGGTAAAATCAATATAGTGATTTTTTCTTAAATTATGTGAAACTAATTAACATTTCCACTCTTATAAAGAGAAAAATACATATCCAAAGAAAAAATGAAAAAGTTAAATATTAAAAAATATGATTTTCAATAAAAAAATCATTAGGATTATTTTTCTAATATCTTGGGTCCAATAGTACTTCACACATCCATAATTAATTTCAACACATATTTTAACATAAATGATTTTTTTGTATTTCCATTTCATCATATCAATAAAAATGAAAAAAAAAGAATTGTCTTGGAAAATAGATGAGAATATACATAATGAAAATCAAGATTTGAAAATCCATGAAATTTTGATCACCCCAGTTAGGATGAGGATACATTCGTTCGCAAGGTACTTTCACGCCACATTTCGGGCATGGAAACCACTTGAAATCCCGATCACCATTTTCCTAGTGTCAATTATTTGCATATTAAAAGACTATTGGGGAATTTATATGTACGAAAAAAATTTCATGAAGCTGAATTGCTCCTCCGATCACCTAAGTGCTTCGTCCAAGTCTTCTAGAACATTCAGTGAAGTTATTTAACACCTATAGTGGAGGAATTAAAAGAGGATCATAGGAATTATTTCCATTCAATTTTTAAAATCCTTAACACTTGTTCATCAAATGTTCCAAACCCCCCTATATAAGAAACTCTTGTGCGCCACCCATTTCACTCAAATGAACTTGAGCACCCCACTTCTTGGAATACCGTTGAATGCTATTGAAGTTATGAGTCATGCGTCTCCTAGGTTTTAACTTCTATGTTGTTTGTCACATAATTGAATATTGGGTCTCACATGCCTTCCTACACGTTGGATACATAATTTGGAACCCTTTTTTATTCACCTTATCACTTCAGTCAATACATTCCTTTCATTAAGCCTTCTTCAATGTCATTCATGGAATGGATTTTACCCCATTAGCTCCCATGTATGCAAGGGATTATGTTGAAACCTCCACCAAAACCTCATGAATTATCAAACCTTTTGGAAGGTAAAATCAGTGTGTCTCCGATTTCTGTAAGTATATCCAAATTCAGAGGTTTCTGAATTTTTTTTTAAATGGTGTTAGGCTTCATGGAAGTTCTGTAGGATTATATATCCACGCTCACATGGACATTTCTCCTTGGAATAGTGTTGGGGAATTTTCAGTTTTGGGGATTAGGGTTGGGAACATACACTTCCCTTATCATCTCTAAAATCTAGAGCCTTAGGTCCATGAGAGGAATGGTATTTTTCAAACCTACATTTCATTTTAAACTAAATATAAGTCTCCCTCCCATACTAGGTAAAATTTTAAGAAAACCATCCTCATGTAATCCCCTAGAAATTCATTTATGAAGTTTCAATATTGATGTTGTATACTTACTTCACCTTCAATCATTCCTCAAATTTGACCCCTGTCTAATTTGAAGGGAATAGAGGGAAGATTTTTCATCCAAGCCTCATTTAGTGTCACAGTAGTATGCCTATCCTATTCCACCAGTGTAGAAGGAAAAGAGTGTGTACCTTTGTTGAATATTTCAAATACTCTTGTTTCTCACACTTAACATGACTCATGTGGGATTATTTATTTTTGATGATCAAAACATATGTACAAATTCATATGAATGAACTATGAAAACACTGATTCCCATGAAATATATGATACGTAGGAAGCCTTCCTAAGGTATGAGATCAATTTTATTTCATCCATAAAAGGAATAGTTTTCATGAAGTAATCCAAAAATCATTTCCATCAAAGGACTAAACTCTCATATGAGACTCATCAAACTATGTGGGATTTGATTCCCATCAATGTGGGATACGTTGGAAGCCTCTTAGATGTTCAAACAAAACACACTTGAACTATGAGTACTCAAATTTCCACCATAATTGGGATGCAGAGGAAGCCTTCACAAGGGCATGATCTCATTGTATTTCCTATTCTGAAATACAACCCTAATTCCCTTAATCCAGGAATACTACTTATGTGTAATCCATAAATTAAACATCTCCAAATTTCATCAAACTGTGTGTGCATTGATTCCCATCCATATAGGATATGTAGGAAGCCTCCCGGAGGTTGAAATCCAATAGTTCTAATCAAACCTTTTCTTCTTGGGATATATTCCTAATATGGCCTAATCCAATATAGAAATATATACATTTTCTAGGTTATTTGGGCTTATTAGGAATAAGTCTCACACCATGCATGGACTAAGAACCCTCTTATTAGATTTATATACCTCATAACATTAAAAAATATGGCTAGGTCCTTATCACATAACCTTAAAATGTATTATGTGACCCATTAGGCGACGCTAAACTACTAGAGTTCAGATACCTTTCAAAAGGTTACATTGGTAGCCCATTTATGGGAACAATCCCAGAATCAAAATAATATATCTTCTCTCTAGATGATAAAAAATTCCACAGTTCCCTACTGAGTGGCTTAAATACCAGTATTATCATTACAATGGATAAATTAATCACTACAAATTATATGAGATGATACCATTAATAGAGGAACATGAATACATACATATGATTGTAAATTCCACACCTGCGTATAATTGATTTCATATTTCAATGGAAACCTATAATATACTTGGTAAATATATATGGATTCCCTACAAACATCTTATTTCTATATGAGGGTCCCATAGTAAGAAATTATTACCCCCAAAGGGGTTTCCTGTGTCTAATATCTCGTCATCTCGACCAATGTAAATTATTAAGTATCATAGGACCAAACCTAACAAACACCTTCCTTTGAAAAGAAGATCCTTTTGGATAATGAACCGTTGGATGTTTCTAGATACAAAAATAAATACAATGGAAACCACCTGAAAGTAGTGATTCCTAACCGAAATATACGTTCTAATAGATGAGAAATATACCTATGAGAAAATTTTAATTTATCATGATCAGAAATATAATTTTAAAATATGATCACACAAAATTAACAAGTCTCACCATGGTAAAAATTTCTAATTAGGTTTACTCATTCACAAACCTATAGTGATAAACTATGAGTTTATGAGAATTCATCTTTTATTAACATCATAATATTAATACTTATCTAGATAGTTCATAAGATTTTCTTATGGATTATATAATAATATAAAATTGATGAAATTAAGTATATATGGATGAAAACATCATAAAAGATAAAAATAAACATAACTATTGAAATTATAAATTTAATGAAAATGAAACACATATTTACAAGTGATATATAAAATTAATGTAATCTATAATATATAAAATCTTATGGGATTAAAATTTAAAATATATTAAAAAATATCAAATTTTCATATAAATAAATATAAGAATTTATAATAATTTATCATGTATATATATATATATATTCATTCGTTTCACATGATAAATTTTTTTACTCATTTTGATTGACATTATACAATATTCACATAAAATCATGTAGATTTGATTCATTTTCAAAACCTCACTAAATTATAACCAATATCCCAATCAAGAAATAATTAATTTACTTATTTATAATAATGGTGTAAAAATAAAAATAAAATTACATATAATAAATTTTTTCCCTAACTTTAATTTTAATAAAACATTATATTAAAAATAAAGTTAAATATTTGGAATGTCAATGCTATTGTCTTGTAACATGGATATCAATATGGTATTTTTAATTTAATGGGGATTCCAAAATTCTGTCCAATTTTTTGGTTATTAAAATGTATTAGAATATATTGATTATTTTTTCATTAACATATATTTCCTCAGTTATATTAATATTCGAAAAGTAAAAATTAAACTTCAATATCAAAAATTGAGATCACAATTAGGGTTAAAACCCTTCCAAATAAAACTAATCTCATTGTGAAACATAATTTAAAATTTTATGGTATGGATTTAATGTTAAGGGTATAAATTTACTTTATTAATAAAAACACATTGAGATAAAAAAATTAGGTAGTTTCAAATAGATTATATTTTTTCAAAACATGTATAGTGTTGTTATAATTGTCTTAATGCATGCATCCATGTACAGAAGCTGTATTAAAATAGAAGAGAGTGATAACACTGTAGATTGGGGGGCAACCTTGAAATCATTATAAACTATAAAAAAATAAATAATTTAAAATATTTTATAGTACCTTAATGAGACATTATTTAATCAAACATATATGCTAGAAAAATAATTGACATTTTTTATGACCAAAAACAAATCCATGACCATATATTATCGAACAAATATTAATCACCACAAATCTTAGATTAATACCTGAAAAATATAAAATAATAAAATAATTATGGGGTCCTGATATAAAAATAACCATGAGTATATTTCATCATAACCCTTATTATATAACAATAACTTCCTACTGAAACAACATATATAATTTATTCTTGTTTCATAGACCCATGGAAAAATTTAGTATATGTTATCTGAGGAACATGTTTTAGGTTAAAATTTAAAACCAATTATATATCTGAGTTAATGTACATTGAAGTAATAAATTAAAAATAATATTCCATCCCAGGGAGTTCATTATATACTATATAAGACACTAAGAAACCTATACATAACTTCTTTATACTATATTTAATGAAAGGTTCATATCATAGTACAAACCTATCAAAGGATATAATTTGAATAATATATATATGATGGAATAATATAATGAAACAACTATATAAAAATATATGATAATTATTTTTTCACATACCCTACATTATATATATAAAATATGTTTTGATGTAGGAGTAATATAACTAAACTTTTATAAAGGAAATAGACCAAGTGAATAGATTGAAAAAGATAAAATCGTTTTTGGGAATCCTATCATTAGGATAGAGAAATATAAATAACATTCAATAAAAAACAACATCTATTAAGACACATACAAAATCCTATAATTAATCCATGTAGTATGGTCCCATGGTTGTGCCCAATAAAAAATAGAATTACAACCCAACATAGATTCTCCATACTCAATATACAAATGGTCAACCCATGGTCTATCCAATCATGTTATTATGTCTCATTTCAATATGATTTTACTTAATAATTATCCCATAGGAACACTCATATAACATAAAATTTTAAAAATACCAAATACACCATTCTCAAATGTAACACCATTCTCAATTTCAGAATATTAAAACCCATGACCGTATATTAAAAAAATACCCCGTTATAATCAAAAACATGATTATGTAATTAACATTTTGCACAAGTATCCCATGTTAGAATTCATAACAAAAACCCACTAATCATAAAATTTCCTCATCATAGTTATGATATATGATTTATACCTAACATTCATATGTTCTATTATATTATTAAAGATCCACCAATGATTTTAAATGCATTGGGTAGATGAATCTCATGCACAGTCATTGAATTATATGAAGGATCGTTCTTGTAATTAAATATAAATGTAAAAACATGATAATAAATCAGATATTTTTTTTAGGATAAACCCATATATAGGTTTGAAATATTTCATGATCATTCAACTGATATATGTAAAATTGAATAAAATATTTTAGATTAGGGATTTATAATGAGGGATGAAGAAAAATCTCACACTAAATTATATAGAGTATTAAATTGTATTTGACATAACTAAATAGTATTATTGAAATTGTGAAACATTATTAAATAATTAAAATATGATATATGATCAACTAGTATAATAGATGGAGGATAAGAGGGAGATTCATCATTTTCCATGTAGTGGGATGTGGAAAATGACAACTAAAAAGGATTTAAAATGTAAAAATTTAAATATTTCATTTATGAAATCACCAAGACCACTAGGTTACAATGTTACACATACCATATAGCTCATTCTTCACATTATACCTGGTAAAACACATTATTTAACATAAAGGTATCCAATGTTAATGATCTATATAAAAAATTGATTGGGTACCACATTAATTTTCACTACACAACCAATATTTCATACTACTAAATTTTTAAATTAGGTCCTAAGTAAACCCTTTCTAAATAAAAAAATACAAATGAAATAAACAATTTTCATTAATATTTTTTAATTTTCTGTTAATATAATGTAAAATTTGTCATTAAATTATACATAAAAATAATGGTGTTATTATAAACATCATCCATAAAGGATTTATGTCTTTTTTTATCATATATAGTACACTTTACTAAATAAAAATATTCCATTTGATCCCATATCAAACTATGGTTTTAACATATCATCCTAAAAATAGAAATTCAACAATTATAGTTTACTGATGGTGATATTTATCATCAATGGAAATACCCACATTAGTCAATGATACACACTATCATCAATTTAAATTACATGTCTATGTATAATTTAAATCATTTCTATAAATAATACAAAAGTGATCTAATGTGGATAAGATGATATGAGATAAGATACATATATTCAGAATAATTTAATGTTTAAGAGTATGACACAAAATATTAGATATTGTATCAATCCACTCCACTATCATTAAAATACTCAAAAACTAAGATTAAAATTTTCATTGATTCCCTAGTCATTGGTGGATACACACCCATATTACTGGCCTCAAAATGTTTTCCAGGTATCTCACTTCATCAATAAGAGTTCAAGAGGTGATTATTGAGAAAAATAATTAAATAATTTAATTAAAAAATGATAAATTCGACTATCTAGGTATTGAAGCCTATTTATAGTTTTTTAATTTATTATGAAACTTATTTTATATTTAATATGTTATTCATCTTGTTTCTAGATGTTTTTGTACATTTTTTACATAATTTTAAATCCCAAACCAAACTATAATTTAGAAAAAACAAATTACGAATATGAGATTTTGGACATGGATGGAAACATCTTCATGAGACAACTTCATGTCTACCACAATACTATATTTTTTAATGGATAAATATTGAAAATTTATTTCAATAAAAATTCAATTCCACCAATTATAATCATTTTTAATGATGTATCATAAGTTTTTTTTACCATCACTATTATTTTGAAAAATAATTTTTAACTTAACAAAATATATTTTCATAGGGAATAATCTTATGTAGGGTTTAAAAAATTTGAGGCATCTTATAACTCATAAAAAAGTATCACAACATGAATAGTACAATAATTCATCATATAAGAAGCATGTGAATAAATAGAAAAACATTCAAGATGATTTAATGAATTAATAGAATTGATTTCCTACCAATAAAATTATGAAGAATAAAACTATATCTCTTCTACTATTGATATTGAAAAAAATGTGATATTGAGTAATAATAGGATTTAGAGTTTAATTTTTTGAATATAAATTAAGAATGATTCACTAATTTACCCACATAGGAGACTTTATGAAATAGAAGGGAATTTATAAATATTTGGGATATTTTTTTGATAATTAATTTCCTTATGAAACACATTAGTTTGATGAAGATGAATCAAGAACCATTATAACAAAAATTTAATTAAGAGGAATAAATACAAAAAATATTCAACAAGAATAAGAAATTAAATAACCTGAGATACTGCCATATCATAATAAAAATATCATAGAGGATGTCCACTCAAAATTAATGTTGGAATATGAGATTTCAAATGGATACCTCCCCAATTTGAATTTTCAATTGTCTAATAATATTGATTGTGAATAGTTAAATAAATCTGCTTATGTATGTTTTGTAATTCCCCAACCCCAGTTACCAGGAATCGGTGAATTATTACATAACATTGTCATGATACTAGGAATAATGTCATGAAATATTGATCATTTTAGTATCTTTGGAAGTACTAGATACTAACATAAGTTTATTTTATATCATTAAATAAAAAAACATTGTGTCCGATTTGAACACACTTATATCCCTTAGCCTATTCCTGTAATTTTATCTTAATATACTTATTATCATCCTTGAATAAATATAACATATGAAATGGGTGATCTCAGATGCACGGTAAGGATAAAAATATAGTAAAAATTGTCTTAATTTAGCATAAACATTTATGGCAATGTACAAAACAAGAAGACAAGCCTTTTAAAAATAAATATCAACATAATAAGGAATAGAAAAATAAAATAATTCCATTTACTTATTCACATGGATATTATACCAGTCGAATAATCACATGTAATATCAATATCCAATTTCATATTGATGGAATACATAATACCAGACATCATATCCATATAATCAAGGCCTCATTCCAAGATTACAAATAAGATTTTTAAATTCCTTATTCCAAGACACTAGTTTGTCACATTAGACATACCAATGCATCGGGGAGCTACAATGGGCTCCACCCATCACTTACTAAGTCCAATGCCTTCCTTATATGAAATGGTGGAAACATAACATAAACATTCATATTAAAACTAGTATAAAAATTGTTAATTGTTTAATAGTAAACCATAAATGGTAAAACAATAACACATCCATAGTCAAACATATCACAAAACATTCAATAAAATATGGAAGATTGTGTCATAATAAATAAACTTCAAACATGTTTAAAATGCATCAACGGATGTTAACATAGTGGAATTCAAAACTTTTGAGAGAAATATCTATTTATATTTTGAAATCATTTAAATTCATGTAATTATAAAAGAAAACATTTATTTTGAAAATATTCATTAAATATTGTAAGGGAAGATTCGAAGGTTTTATATCGTTGGAAGATATCCTCACCCGCAGTTTAATTTAAAAAAACATTCTTTCCTTAATATTGTCGAAAACGTCTTAAAGAACCTTTTTTGGAAAACTGCAAAAAGATTCCTTTATTAAATTTCATTAAAAAGTATAAAAATGGTATAAATGATATTATCCTATAGTTTATGAAATATTAAAAATGTTTTGAAATAAATTTTTAAGAAAAAAGGATGTGGATGACAAAGAGGCCTTGTAGATACTCACATATAAAAAACCTCAGATAATTTAGAAATTGTAGAATTAAGCCTTACCTTGTAGTTTTAATTGATCGAGGGTACATTAATCTCTTGTATAATAGTTTAATAATTGTTGTTACATTATACAAGAACCACATACTTAAATATGATATCATATTTGATATTCTAATATTTCTTTGTTAATAATATTTCAGTAGTATCATTGTTTCCCATGTTAACTGAATCAGTTTACTTTATATTCATGGTTACGTAAGGATTGTTTGTTATGGACAAGATGTATTTGATTAATATCCATAATGATGTTAACTTCTTAAACATTATTTGAAATCATATGATGAAAATGTTTCATGAATTTTTAGGATGTGAAATTAATTTAATCACGTATGTGTAGACAGTAATCCGTACATACACATGAGTGAAAATATCATTATATTGTTGGAAAAATAATATGTAATTGTATTTTATATCATATATAAAGAATAATTAACATGTTATATTTATTATTTAAATCAGTTATAGTAATTATTATACCCATCCAAACTATGAAGTGTTTGAATAACAAACTACACCACGACATGGAGACTGTAAGTCGCATGTAGGAACATATTGTGACATGTTCTTCATAGGATGAATAGAATAATTAATATGGTTTTACCATATTTATAATAAAATTACTGTCTGTATAAGTTAATGGATTTATTATTTTTGTATGGAAACAATAATGAAATAGAAAGTGGATGTTGAAAAGAACTTTGAAAGAGGTGGTGCTATTATTACCTCTTCTTTAGGCAAATCCTTTTGATTTGATGAAAATGGGCTCCATAGGTAGGATTTATAATAAATGTAAGGCCTCTAGAATGATGTGTGGGTAGTTTTAAGTATTTTGGAGCAGGTTTTTTCTAAGCCAAATGGCTTTGGTGGTGTGATTTTGAGAGAAGCGGATGTACCATTTTATAAGATAGGTGAGGCTCACATTAAGAACAATTGGAAATATTATTTTAATAAAAAAATAATCACTTAAAAAGGGATACAAATGAAATTATTTATTTTTTAAGATGTCTATAGTTAAATAAAATCTCAGCCAATAGGTTTTAGATAGGATTAGGTCTCCATATTAACCTTATCATTTGGATATAACTCATAG
The DNA here is from genome assembly GCA_963277665.1 of Viscum album. Classification (NCBI taxonomy): domain Eukaryota; kingdom Viridiplantae; phylum Streptophyta; class Magnoliopsida; order Santalales; family Viscaceae; genus Viscum; species Viscum album. The sequence goes on from OY728138.1 coordinate 1,145,449,077, forward strand.
TTAAATTGTTTATCTTTTACCATGTATTCTTGTATTATTATAATAAATGGTTAATAAACATTCTATAAAATTCCAATAAAACCCCAATACTTCAAATATTAATATATATAACCTTATCAAAGTCCTATGATTGAACAATATATTTTAAGGAATATTTTGCCAATTAATAATATAGTATTTGTTTTAAAAAATCATTTATGTCAAGTTTAACATTATTTGGTTTTTTTTGAAAATTATAAAAACATTATCACTTCAAAATAAATTTATTTAATCAACCTAATAATGTCATGTAAAAAACTAAAATTAGTTGTATACATAATAAGTCCCAATTCACATTTATTTGGATATTTATAATATCAATTATTTTATTCATTCATTAATAAGGTAATTACTACATCATTATTGAGTCACATATAAATTTTGTTATTTAATGTATAAAAAACAAAAATAAAATAAAAATATGTGGGAAATATTTTTATCATTCTAATAATTATTTATAGTCTAATTTATCTTATGTATAACCATTTATTAAAAATGGTTTAGTTATTAAGCATTGAATTTAACACGTATAACTCCTCTTCAAATAAAATAATAATAAATGACCTAATCTATTACAAGTGGACCAAAAAGATTATATTTTATTTCTATGGTTTATTTTGGTCGATATAATCTTATAAAATTGAATTAGGGAATGTGTTAGGGTAATTATAATATCATTTTTTACCTTTAATTACCATATTTACTTTTTACAAATCGAAAATAAAAGTACCTTGATACTATTAACAAAAACATTTCTTCTTTTTAAAAAAAATTTTACATATTAATGTCAAATTATTCTAGATTATTTTTTAAATTCCATTCATTGAAGAAGTAAAGTTAAATTTTATGAAAATTTTCAAAAGCGTTTAAAAGGTAGGAAAAATATGGGAAAAACATCAATATCATTTTAAATATCTAATAATTTTATAAACTCACTACAATGAATAAAATTAATATATATAGGTATTACAAATATATTTTTACAAAAAATAATTTTAAACAAAATAAATAATTATTTCAATAAAAACTCTTGTTTTAAACTGTAATTCTATTTTTTCAGTATTCATAAAAAATTTAATGTTTTCAGAAAAATACAAAAAATTCACACTATGTTAATTATGATATTACGAATCCAAAAACGAAGCCCATTTTGAAAAATAAAATTTATAAAAATTTAAAAAGTGGGAATTACTATTTATAATGGCTATATTGGTTGGTCGTGGTGTTTTAGAATTTGAAGTTATGTACAACACAAGCTATTCTATTAACCAACTAGAAACATACCGTGGAAGCTTGGGTTGTCACATTATTCGCTCCTTTAAAATATTTATACCTCATAACTTCAATAACAGTTATGCAAAAAAAAAGAATTTTGTGGTTCTTCATCATAATTTCCTTGGGTTCCCATACGACCTCTTTCATCATAGGGTTTCTCCATAGAACGATTACCAGACGAGTCATCAAGTTTCTCAGTACGTGTTATATTGTATTATGAATCTTGACAGGCACATCAAAATATGATAGATCGGGTTGTAGTTTTATATATTCATAGGAGAATACATGTGTTGGTTCAGACAGGTATTTTCTTAACATCTATACATGGAACACATCATGAACTTTTGATTGACTAGCTGGAATTGACAAATGATACGCTATAACTCCAATTCGTTCAATAATTTTGATAGTTCTGATGTACCTACGACTTTATTTACCCTTCTAACTAAAAAATATAACACCCTTCCATGGAAATACCTTTAAGAAAACATGATCTCTTTTTTGAAATTCCTAATTTTTCATTAGGTTATCAGAATAGAACATTTTCCTACTTTGAGCTGCTTTGATGTGGGTTTCGATAATGAATACCTTTTCCATTGTCTCCTCATCATGTTCGGGGACTTTGTGTTATCTCTCACTATCATCATCATAACAAGTTAGTGGGAAAATTCTCTTTCCATATAATGCCTTATATGGTGCCATCTTAATACTTGAATTTAATCTATTGTTATATGAAAATTCTAATAGTGGTAAATATTGGTCTCACATACCTTGAAAGTCATGTGAGAAAAATATCAACATGATTTCTATGGTTTGAATAGTCTGTTATGATTTTCCAATAGTTTGAGGGTTGTAGGGAGTGCTCAAATGAAGCTCTGTATCCAAGGCCTTTTGATGAAATTTCAAGAATCATGATGTAAAACAGGGATCACGATCAGAAACAATTGATATAGGCACACCATGAAGTCTTAAAACATCACTAATATAAAGTCATTCTAAATGATCAAGTGGTAAATATAATCTTATAGCATGAAAATATACAGACATGGTAAGAATATCAACAAGGACCTATATTTCATCATTCCTTCTATGATTTTTTGGTAGCCCCATGAGAAAGACCAGCATAATATCATCTCATTTCTACTCATGTCTAGGAAGTGGTTTCATTACTCCATTAGGATATTGTATTCTAGCCTTAACCGATTAACAAACCATACATATTATCATATAATCAACAATCACCCTCTTTAATTTGTCGCACAAAAAATGTTCCTTCAAATAAATATACATCTTAGTTATACCCGAATGTATAGAGAAATTAGAACATTGAGCATCATCATACAATTACATTTTTAGATCAGTTATATCAGGAACCCAAAGTCTCCTCCCAAATATTAAAATTTCATCTTCATATATGATGTCGATCAACCTCCCATCATTCACGGCATTAATTTTATTTTATAACTCCTCATTATAAGTATGAGAAATTTTTACCCTTTCTAGTAAAAAATGCTTGGCAACCATTTGAAAAAGTATTTATGTTTCATCTTCAATGATTATTCTCATATCCATATTTACTTGATCCATGAAAATATGATCCCATTAAAATCTCATCTTGTTCAAAGCTAGATGATTCTTTCTTCTCAAAGCATTTTCCTCGTTATTTTTCATCCCAGGGTGGTAGTGTATGGTGGAATTGTACTCCTAGATTAGTTATATCCATCGTCTTTGCCTCATGTTGAGTTCTTTCTATGAGAAAATATATTACAATCTCTTGTGATATTTATATGTCTCACATTTATCACTATATGGATACTATCTCAATATCTTCAATGAAAATATTACAGCTTCTAACTCAATATCATGTGTGGGATAGTTTTGTTCATTTATTTTTAGCTATAGTGATATATATTCAATAACTCTATCATTCTGCATAAGGACATAACCAAGTCCATTCTTTGAAGAATCAATAAAAATGACAAACTCATCATTCCCCGATGGTTGAGTAAAAAGAATCATTGACTAATCTATTATTCCGTTTGTCAAAACATTATTCACAAAATTTTTTCTAAGAAAATTTAACCCCTTTAAAATTGATCTTGGTCGATTGGTTTTCAAATCATGAAAAAATTCTGGACGAAACACTGAAAATAACCTGCTAAACCTATAAAACTGTATACCTCAGTTATACTTTTCGGTGCAGGCCATTCATGGATTGCATTGGGTTTTGAAAGACCAATAGAGATTACATCATTTGAGACAGTATATCCAGAAAAGAAATTTTTTGAAGCCATAAGTCACACTTGTTAAACATCTGATATAATTCTTTTCTTATGAGGGTTTTCTAAATAGTGTGCAAGAGAGTTTCATGATCATTGAAACTTATTGAGTATACCAAGATATCATACATAAATATCACTACAAAGTCAAAAAGATATTCCATGAAAATTATATTTATTAGATCAATGAAAATAGATGGCGCATTAGTCAGCCCAAAAGGAATTACTGTAAACATGTAATGCCAATACCTTGTTCGAAATGTTGTTTTTGAAATGTCTTCTTTCTTCACACCCAACTGATGATATCGAGGTCGAAGATCATTATTTTAAAAATATTTAGCTCCATGAATTTGAATTAATAAATCATCAATATGAGTGTGGATATAATTTTTCTTTATTGTTATAGAACTGATATCCCTGTAGTCAACACAAAACCTCATTGATCTATCTTTATTCTTAACAAAATGAACTAGGGCTCTCCATAGAGAAACACTAGGGAAAATAAATATTTTATTTCTCAATTCCTCTAGTTGTTTCTTTAGATCCACTAAATATATAGTGTCCATTCTCTAAGGTGTCTTCGATATAGGCAGTGATCCAGGAATTAAAACAATGGAGAACTCAATTTCTCATTATAGAGGATGTCCTGGTAAATCCTCTAAAAACACATCAAAATATTCTTCCGCAATAGGTAGATCATCTATTTGAATATTCCCTTCCTCACCCATAGTTATTTCACTATCTTCTTAACCAATAATTGAATTTATTAGAGCTATAGGGTAAGGATCTACATAATAATTAAGTGGTGACATTTATGCCCTAAGGATAATGAACTTCTTATCATTATTAAAAATTATGACCTCCTTATTTTGAAAATATTTTCTTTAATCCTGGTTAGAAATCCAATCCATAATGTGGATTATATCAAATTCAATAATGGGTATGATGATGATATCAGAAGATAAATAACATTTATATTCTCTAATGGGAACTGATTCACAAAGCATTTTTTCAATGATACTTCACTTTGGTGACTTCACTGTCTCCTCCCCTATTAAATAAAATTTTAAATATCTAATTTTCTTAGCAAACTAGGATGATATGAAACATTGTGATGACCCACAATAAAATAATGCATTTGGATAACTTTAAGAAAACATTTATTTACCTGCCACCACATCATTCAGAGCCTCAACATCAGTTGTTTTGATCACATAAGATTGTACTTGTTCCCTTGGACTTTTGTGAGGTAAGTTTCAATGGATCTTAGGACATTAATTTTCATAATTCCCGTTTTCTCTACAATTTTATAATTTAACATTGATAGACTCTTTCTTCCCCTTTCAATCACAAGGTTGTTGGAATTTGTTCCTCACACTTGTAACAGACTCCCATTACCTTCAAAAAATTACCATGGTGTTTCATCCCATATTTATTGTAGGATAGAAATTGAATATTTCCAAACATCCCCTTATTTCCATTTCCTAATTGTTTAGTAGATCTATTCTTCTCTTTCTTTTCTTTAAAGTCATAAAACATATTGAAATCTGTTTCTATCTTGATAATACATGAGACAATATCTTCATACAATGAGAATGATTGTGATACTGATACTCTATTGAGAAATGGTTTTAACACTTTAATAAATCAATCAATAATACTCATTAGGTTACATATATAATCTAATTCATGCCTTTATATCCTTGTAATGTTAGCCTCATACTTTGTGACATTTTCATCCTCATTATTCATTAGATTAAGCAATTTCCTTTATATATCCACTCGATGGTCATTAGGAAAGTATTTTTCTATGTAAATCTCTTAACACACCATATATTCCATATTTGATTCTTCTTAATCATCCATTGTGTTTTGAATTAATGACCACCATTGATATGCATATCCCGTAAGGTGTTAAACATCTATGAAAACCTTTTCTCTTTCTATACTCCTTAAAACGTGAAATATTTTCTCTATGGAACAAATCAATTACTTAGTTACAAATGGATTTGTATTCCCATTGAATGTTAGTGGTTTTTTTAATGAAGCATTCTAACATTGATCCACTACATTGTGGATCAGGGTGATCCATATGGGTAAGGTTATTATTCAATACCTGAGTGAGTTATCATAGTATTGTGATAAGACGATCAACACCAATTTCATCTCCAGCTCCAATCAAATAATCTTGAGTAGGATGGTAATCCCTACATAGATTTTGTGTGTTCATACGGTTTCCATTCCTTTCACTAGGAACCATTTCAAAACAATGGCATACACTAGATTGGTTTATTAATAGTAATAAATAATTATAAACTTATAAAATGATTAAAAAATTGAATTATTTTTTGTTATAATCTATAATAATAATAATAATTGTGGAGGTATATACTCATAAATCCTTAATAATGTTTTTTATTGAAAATTTGAGTTATCCTAAGCATATCCCCCATGAGTGGCGTATCCAATAGTACAGCATGGCCCGTTGTCATGAACCAGGATACCCCAGGTCAAGCCCGAAACTTTAGGCTAGAGTATTCACTCCCAGTCACATATGTGCCAAAGTCGCCTCCACCTGCTCATATTCAGACATGGATTTATATTTTAGAATACACACAAAATCTCTACATTACCAAAATTATAGGACGATCTTCTATACTACTCCTCATTGTATATCATAGGGTAATGTTATCTAATCAGAGTTTTTGTAATTCTAGTTTCCAAGGTTTGTACTAAATTTCCTTTTATACCAACTATAACGCCTCAAACCTAGTTACCCAGAGTCAGTGCACTATTACATAACATTGGCATGATATAAAGAATCATGTCCCAAAAGATTGATCTATTTTGTTTCGTTGGATGTACAAGATACATATATAAGTTTTATACTACATACAGAAATATAAAAACATTATTATGCCCCATTTGAACACTCTCATATCCCTTATCCTATTATTATAGGTTAATCATAATATAATTTTTCGCATCCTGAGAAAAATAAAACATAAGAATTGGGTGAGCTCAGACACTCAGAAAGAATAACAATATAGCGTAAATTATCATAATTAAACATAATCATTTATGGGAATATATATGACTAAAACACAACCAATTTAAACATAAAATTCACCAAGATATAGGAAAGATAAATCGATTAATTCCATTTACTTATTCACAATAATTTTGGACCAGTCGAATAATCACATGTAATATCAATAACTAATTTCCTAATGATGGAATACATAATGTCTGACATCATAACCACATAGTCAAGGACTCATACCTAGAATACAAAGAATATTTATTAAAGGCCTTGTTCCGAGACACTTTTTTGTCTCATGAGACCTACCAATTCATCGAGGGGCTATAGACGGCTCCACCCACCACTTACTAAGCCGAATGCATTCCTCATAAGAAAAGGTTGATACATAACATAGAAAATAGTATTAAATCTAAAATATGAAATGTAAATACTTTAACCATAAACCATGATTGCTATATAAATAACACTTCCAAAGTCAAACACATCACAAATCCATCAATATAATATAAAATATTGGATCATAATAAATCAACATCAAACAAGTGTTAAATCCATCAAATGATGTTGTGAACGATGAAATCTAAACTGTTTGAGAGAAATATCACATTCTATTTTAAAATCATTTAAAATACATGTAATTAAAAAGGAAAAATTGATTATGAAAATATTATTATAAAAATATAATGGAAGCTTCTAAGGTATAATAATGGCAGAAAATACCCTTACACTTAGTATAATTTAAAAAAACATTCTTTCCATAATTTAGTCAAAAAGGTCATAAAAGACCTTGTTTGGAAAACAACAGAAAGATTCCCTTATAAACATTTTATAAAAAGTAAAAAAACTGTATAAGTGATTTTAACTTATAGTCTAGGAAATATTAAAAATGTTTTGATATACATTTTTATGAAACTATGATGTGGATGATAAAGAGGACCTTGTAGATACTCACGTAAAATCAACGTTGGATAATGAAGAGATAGTACAATTAACTCTTACCTTGTAATTTTTCATGATCAAGGTTTTGTTAACCTTCTGTGTAATTGTTAAATAATTTTTATTAAATTATACATGAACCATATATGTAATTATCATATCATATATAATATTCTAATATTAAATTGTTAGCAATATTTAAGTAGTATTATTTTTTTGGGTGACAACTGATTCATTTTACTTTATAAGCTTGGTTAAGTAGGCCAAGTTATTTAGGGATAATATGTATATGATTCATATCTAGAATGATATTAAGATTGTAATCATTAATATTAATCCTGAGATGAAAATTATTCTTGAATGGTTATGATGGGGAATGCATTTTTTCGTGTTTGTGGAGACAGTAATCTATACGTACGCACGACCTACACTATCATTCAATAGTAGGTGAAATCATATGTAATTGTTTTGAATATCATATATAAATAATCATTAGAATATTATATTTATTATTTACATCATTTATACTCATTATTATACCCATATCAATAATGAAGTGTTTTAATAACAAATTACAACACGACGTGGAGACAGTAAGTTGTCTATACGCACGTACAGTGACATGAAATTCGTAGGATGGGTAGAATAATTAATATGGTTGTTCCAAATTTATAATAACATCACAGTATTTATAAGGTACTAGAGTTATTATTTTGGTATGTAAAAAACAAAGAATGAGGAAGTGGAAGGTGAAAAGAACTTTGAAATAGGAGGTGAAATTATTACCCTTTCTTCTGGTGCTTCTTTTTGATTTGTTCAAAAGGGATCATTAGGATGGCTTTGTGATCAACATATGGACTCTAGGTTTAAGTAAGGGTAGTTGGGAGGATATTCCTGCTAGGGTTGGATGAGCCAGATGGCATTGGAGGTTTAATTTTGGGAGAAGGGGAAGTACCCTTTTAAAAGAGAGGTGAGAGGCACTTTAGGAACATCCTGAAATATTATTTTATTATACAATCATATTCAGTTTATAATGGCTCCAAAAATATCTATTTGGAGACTAAGTTGGGGATGGGTTGAAAAACACTTAACCAATATATTTTATATATTTTATCTCACCATATTAAACTTATCTTATAGATTTACCTCATAGTTAAATAGTTTAACTTTTAACATGTATTCTTGTATTATTATATTAAATGGTTAATAAACATATTATAAAAATAAAATAGAACCCCATGTGGTTAATTATTGATATATATAACCTTATCTACATCTTTTGGCTGATTCTTATATTTATAGAAATATTTTACCAATTAATAATATTGTTTTTTAACTCATTTATGTCAATTTAGACACTATTTGGTATTTTGTTTTTGTGAAAATCATAAAAACATTGTCACTTTGAAAAAAAAATTATTTAATCAACCCTAACATGTCATGTAAACCAACAATATTAGTAAAATTCATCATTATTCTGAATTTACATTTATTGAGATATTTATAATATCAATTATTTTAATCTTTCATTGATAAGGTAATTACTACATCCTTATTGTGTCATACATAAATTTAATTATTTAATGTTTAAAAATTATAAATTAAATGCCATTATGTAGGATTTTTTATCTTTATATGGAATATTTGTAGTATAATTTAACTTATTTATAACCCTATATTAAAAATAATTTAGTTATTAAACATTGAATAAAACACTTTTAACTCTTCCTTAAATATAATAATAATAGATGTCGTAATCTAATAAATGTTGAAAAAATAGATCATATTTTATTCCAAAGGTTTATTTTGGCCTAAATACACTTATCTAATAGAATTAGAACATGTGTTATGGTAATTAAAATATCATTTCTAACTTTAATTACACTATTTTGTTTTAAGAGTGTAAAATAAAAGTCAAACATTACTATTCACAAAAAAGTTATTTGCATCTTATTGAACAAAATTTTACTTAATAATGTCAACTATGTCTCCCAAATTTTGAAAATTCAATTTTCATAGGCAGTAAAATTAAATTTTAATTCTTTTTAATTTTTAATTGCGCCTAGAATGTGGGTAAAAGATGGTCAAAAAGTTCAATAAAACATTATATATCTAATATTATTATAAAATTTCACCAATGAATTACATTAAACTTATATAGGTATTATATATCTGTTTTTCTTAAATAAATATTAATCAAATAACCAATTATTTATATAAAAGTCAGTTTTAAACAATAATGCAGTGTTTTTCACTATTCACCAGAAATTGAATGTTTTTAGAAAAATATAAAAAATTTACTTTCTAAAAATTTTTATATTCTAAATCAAAAATTGAAGTCCATTATTAAAAATAATATTTTTAAAATATCAAAAAGGGTTATTACTATTCAATAAAGTGAGATTGATTGGTCGTGGTGCTTTAGAACTCAATGTTGCATACAACACAAGCTATTATATTATTCAAAGAGAAACGTACCATGGATGCCTTAGATGTCACATATTATATCTCAATTTTATTTTAATTAACTAATTTATAAGAAAAAGATAATGAAATAAATGTTTTTAAATGTAATATTTAGTTCCCAATTTATTTGAGTATTTTTCTATATGTGGATGGTGGTAACATAATGATAGAAAAAGATAATGTCATTTTTCAAGAAGAATCAAAAGTTAAAAACATCATTGTATCTATTTATTGAAAAAATGGATTCCCCATTGGAATACCCAATGACATTACGATTCCACTTAATTATATACCATACAATATGACTTCAAGAGATTAAAATAACCTGGATAGAAACCAAAAGTAATATTTATCTATTAGTTCACGTAATCTGAAATGTTAGAAGACAATTATAGGATTATGATTTGTGGTTAATGGGGATGAACAAATTATTAACACCATGATGGTGTCAATGAAATTAAAACATACATACATGTAAAATAAAAAAATCATTACCCACTTTGGTTTTCAAAGGAAGATTCATTCCCTTATCTAAATTTTTGTTTAAAATATTTGAGATGAGAATTGATTTGTTAAAAATATAAATTTGTGTGATGATAATTAATTTCAATTGAAAAAGTGCCATGGGTTTATGGGAGGATAAAAAAGTAGAAATAAATTGATTAAACTAAATATAACATATGATATTATGGTTGTTGTGGGGTCATGATATATATTTTTTCAAGTTTTTATTGTGTTGGATCCCAGATCATTATCTTTCTATGTAACATAAGTATTACTAATGATGCTTACTTATCTAGTGGTTTCTGTTTTATTTGTGATAGAATTATAGAACATGATTTTATGATACTTTTTACATTATTTTTAATAAATATACCCACACTACTTTTTTTTTAATTTAATTGAATTATTTTTTTATTCTAGGATGAATTCTTGAATAAAATGTTAAAATTACTGAATTATTGGTCTAATGTATTTTTATTCATTTATGAAATTAATTTGATATTATTTTATTTATTTGTGAGGCTATGGAATCTTTAAAATATTTATCAATTTAATTTTATAATATAAATTAGTTATGTTATTCCTATTTCATTTAAAATGATTTAAATTTTGTATAGGATTCCTAATTTAATATGACTCTTCAAACAATTTCACATGACATAATATGTCCTAAAACACAGGTAAGTATTATTTCTACATTTTCATTAAACTATAAATGTAATAAAAAATGAAATTCATATAAAAACTATAAAGATAATTTTTTCAATACATTTTCAATATTTTCATGACATAATTTGAATAAATTATATCCAAGATGCTCTGATGGTTGTCTTATGTAGACTTATTCAATGAAAAGATCAATATTCAATGAAAATGGGAGATTTAAAAGAACAGATAAATTAAATTCATTCCATTAATAGTAAAAATTAATTCTATCAACCATGTAATGACTTTAAGAGAGAGTTTAAGTTACTTCTTCTACATGTTGAAATCATGGATTTTTCCAATGCATCCATGTAGATCCTCCCCATGAATAAAATGGAGGTTAAAATCAATTTTATGATGAATTTAACTGTATTTGATGGGATTTTAATGATATAATCATCATACATGTAAAACATAATGACCATTTTGTTCACTACTAATGTGGGATATAGATTATAGGAAGAGGATATTGAATAGAGATTGAAGATGGGAAGGGTGATCATTTATCCACAATTGACTAAACTTTTAGGTATCCATAGGACAAGGAAATTAAATGATATTTTCAATTTTTTCAACTTCATGCTCTATTTATATATTTTTTCTGGATAATATTTTCATTATTGAAGGTGGAATATTTATTTATTTTATATACATTCATAAATTGCTCCTGATCATTTATATACTTTTTATTATAAAATAATTATTCATATTATATAAACATCTTTTTATGGGGTCTCTATATTGATCAAAATAATTTTAGTTAGTTTCAATTCATCTAGGGTTTTTGATAAATCAAATCAATTTCATAAGTGGAGAAAACCCATATTCCATGTATTAGTATTGTTTCTAGGAAAAATATGTACGTGTCATGGTGAGATTCTGGAAATATAATTAGTGAATATAATTAAGATATGTTAAAGGGGGTGGATATAGCGTAAAACCATTCCAAAAAAACCAACTCAAATGTTATTAATATATCCTATATTAACTATTGTATATACAGATTCGAATCAAATTTTAATATCTACATATTTTAAAAAGTCTTTCTAAAAAATTCCATGTAATTGACAAATAATAAAAAGTTTAAAAATGTGATAATGTGAACGTTTTATGCCACCATTTTGGGAGACAACACTATACATACAAATATATAACATCCCATAAGGTATAATTATTGTTACAATATTTCATTATATTATCCATTCAAAAAAATGTATCTATATTTCAAATTAAAATCTGTTAAATATTGAATTTTGATAGTTATTATTTTATAAAAACTCTCCTCACTAAAGATGGTACATCCATACACCAATGATTTCAAAAATGGATTATCTAAGTCAGTACTCATGTATAAGGAATATAATATTTGACTAAATAATAGTATATGGTTTATACACATTCAAAATATTTATATTCATGGCCAATTTTTTAAATTTTATATATAATTATGATATGAAAACCGAATCACATTCCATTACAATAAATTTATTTATCCCATAGATGTGTATTATATCCTACATATATAGTGTCACGTCTCATAAAATGATAAGATATATTTTATGGAAAGAATTATTTAGATCATTATAAACTACTATTCTACAACACATATGACAATTATACCCTTCAACATTATCACTCTTAAAGAGAAAAAATTAGTGGCCACTTTATCAGACATAAAAATATGTACCAAAAACAACAAATAAATCCTACTTGACACTGCTTCTAAATTTTTATTACCCATAATGTAAGAAAATGATATATGAAGTCTACTATGCACTTCCATAGACAGGGAACTCAAAAAAAATGAATGATATCATGGTACATAATTGTTAGACTATGGTGAATGGACCCTCTAGATGTCTGGGAGTCCACCCATATTCCAATATGAAAATGGGGGGACACTACACTTCAATGCACATGAAGCTCCCCATCCTCATATATGGTTATTATTAGAATAAAAATTTCATATATAATCATATCCCACATTATAAAAAATTCAAAATCATAATCCTAGATTACAGTTACCTAATTATGAGTTTGGAAGTTATAGTTGAATTAAATGATGTCACTACATCATATTAGTCATTAATGTCGAACAACCATTCTTTAGAGAAATTAAATCACTTTTAAACCTCACTATATTTTCTAACAACCTAATTGAGAGTATTTATTATTATAAAAGTTTCAAAATAATTCCATTTCTCTTATCCTAGTATATCTTAAGGGCTAATTTCTAGTGGAACTAAACCAATGCCTCTGTTATAGGTATTTCCCCCACCATGAGATAAAAACTCATGATTTATATATTTTTTATAATTATTACAAATATATATTGTAACACACAAGATTTTTATGAGTAATATTTTGTTTTTATATATACCATCAAAGGAATCTTTCACTACACACTTTCTTGGCTTACTTTACACACAATCACGACCTTCCTCGATAGCTTGCGTCGTACGCAATACCGAGTTTCACTAAACAACGATATGCTATTAAAATATTATTAAAACTAGCCGTTATGAATAGTAATAACCACTTTTTGATATTTTATAAATTTTATTTTTCAAAATGGACTTCATTTTTGGATTCAGAATACCGAAATTATCCTAGGGTGAAATTTTGGTATTTTTCTGAAAACTTTCAATTTTTGATGAATAGTGAAACCACTAAGTGGTAGGTTAAAAACTGAATTTTTGCATAAAACTTAATTTTACCGCTTCTGTGAATGGAATTTCGAAAATCCTACAGACACGGTTGATATCAGTAAGTAAAATGTGGTTTAATGAGATAAAAATAATTTTTTGGTGAATAGTAACTTTTTACTTTTTTTTACCGCGGTTAATAGTAAATAGGGCAACTAAGGGTAAAAATGATATTACTATTACCCTAACACATGTCCTAATTCTATTGGATAAGTTTAATTCGACCAAAAACAAACTTAGGAATAAAATATGACCATTTAGGCCCACTTGGGTTAGATTAGGACATTTATTATTAATTTATTTAAAGAAGGGTTAAAATAGTTAAAATCAAAGTTTAATAAGTAAATCATTTTTAATATAGAGTTATACATAAGATAAATTCAACTATAAATATTCATTAGAAAGCTAAAAATATTTCCTACATAATGTTATTTTATTTGTAATTTTTAGACATTAAATAATTTAATTTATTTATGACACAATGATGATGCAGTAATTATCTTATTAATGAAATATTGACATAATTGAAGTTATAAACACGAAAATAAATGTAATTTGAGACTTTTTATGAATTCAACTAATTTTATAGGTTACCATGATATATTAGTGTTGATTTAATCAACCTTGTTCGAACATATAATTCTGTTATGTCTTTTACAAAAATCATATATCAAATAGTGTCAAAATTGACACAAAATAGTTTTTAAATCAAATAATATATTACTAATTGTTATTTTATTCCTAAAAATATAAGGGTTGGCCAAATGACATAGATAAGGATATATATATTAATAATAAACAATTTGGGGTTCGTTTGGCATGTTATAGTAAGTGTATTAACCATATAGTGAAAGAAACAAAAGACACGGTAAAAGTTAAATTATTTAACTTATAGTTAAATCTAATTGATAAGGTTACAATAATACCCTAAACTTGTCTAAATCCTATTGTTTGATAGTATTTCGACCTATCCCTACTTTATCTTCGAAATAAGACCCTTTGGAACCATTATAAACCGATTTTGACTTTAATATAAAATAATATTTTGAGATATTCCTAAGGTGCCCCTCTCCTCCCCTATAAAAGGGCACCTCCTCCCCCTCCTCCTCACACCAATTTGAGCACTCAAGCGCGGCCAAACCCTGCCATTTTCTCCTCTCCACTTCCCTAGAATAATCCTAGAGGTCCTGGTCTTATTTAAAGACCAATCTTAGTTCCCTAAGTGGAGGATTCAAAGAGGCGTTCCAAAGAAGAGGTAATATCCATTACCGATCTTTTCAATTTCTTTCTTCTTCAACTTCTTCTTCTTTAGTTGTTTCCTGATAAAGTAATAACATCAGTATTACTTACATACTG
This sequence comes from Viscum album, assembly GCA_963277665.1. NCBI lineage: Eukaryota > Viridiplantae > Streptophyta > Magnoliopsida > Santalales > Viscaceae > Viscum > Viscum album. Next base: position 1,145,464,385 of record OY728138.1, read on the forward strand.
ATATGTTATTATAAATATGAAACAACCCTAATTCACCTTCTATCCATCATACAGAAAAATGAAATCACCGCGCGTGCGTACGTACGGAATACCGACTCCACGCCGTGGTGTAATCTATTTTCCACCATCACCTTACAAGGATGGTTATAATGGTGTAATGAGTAACAATTTATGATTATTATAAAGTAATATTGATACTGAAATAATATATATATATACTCCAATACAGTTCCACGATCATAGGAACGATATCATCACTCGTGCGTACGTACGGAATACTGTCTCCACGATGTGATGTGACTCGTTCTACATGATCATCATTACATAGTAATTATATAAATGAATTGAATGAATAAATATGATATATGTTACACTAATAACATTCTGGATATAAGGTATCTATAACCTTAAAAGAATAATAAGAATTTATTCGGCAAAACACGCATAAGAACAAAAGGCAATAAGGACCCGAGTAACAAGTAATAATGAAATATTACTAACAAGAAGCTAAGAATATGACAATATATGATATCATATCAATATGTATGATTCTGGAATAAGTCAATAACATTATTTAAACCATTATACAATAGCTTCGGACACGTACAAAACAAATCGGACCTAAGGTAAGGGAAATATTACAATCTCATTTTTATCCGAGATTGTTTATTCTTAAGTATTTACTGGGGTGTATTTTATCATCCACATCCATGTTCCCTCAATATGTAATATTTTTTCAATCCACTTACAATAGTTTAAATCCAATTTTACCCTTTGGTGAGTTTTTAGTAAAGAATATGAAAGGAATCTTTTGTCATTTTTTTCGTACGAGGTACTTTTTGACTTTTCCAATAAAGGTACGGAGAATGTTTTTTTAACTTATACGGCATGAATGGATTTTTAAAACATTATTTCCAATAATATTCCTTTACATGTTTTAAAGTTTTTTTTAATCAACTTATTTTAGTTTATAATTGTATGACATGTTAAGAAAAGAAAAGTGTTTTTGAAGAAGAAAAGGATATTTTCCTCAAGAATGGAGTTCAAGTGTTTTATCAAAATTATTTTCCATCTAAGATAATATAGGGTCCGGTTTTTATCCCTATTATTACATTGATTTGATTATGTTTTGAGGGAATTATTTTTATGAAGTCATTTACCTTATATGATTTGTTTTATGATGTCATGATGTTTCAAGAATCCCATTTTTGTTACATGTGTTATGCGATGATGTATGATTTATGATTATGTGGCACACATAAGAAAGGATTCATTATAAGATGGATGGGACCTATATCTCCCTCCAATTCATTGGGTAAAGATTTTATATCTCATGAGATAGACATGGCTGGAATGGTAGGTTATACTGGTTCAGTGAAATAGGACTGGAACGAGGGTGACTCGGTTCAGAAAGGGACTCTGTCCACTAAGATAGTCTTGGCAATGAGTCATGACTAACAAGAAATGACGTTCCATGATTATGTGTGCATGCCACAAAGTTTCAAGTTTCATGTTATGATTTTGGGGATCTCATTTTCACTTCTATGATTTATTCCATGTTATGATATTATGATCTCTTTTGCAGGTTCTGATTTTCAAAAAGATATGATATGATTTTTATTTCCTTTATTTGCCCTTGCTGAGCATTTGAGATCACCCTTTTATGTTTTCTTTTCCCCGGGTCAGGAAGATGGATACTAAGTAGAATATTCTAAAAGGGACCCTAGATATGATGAAATAAATGGGAGACACTGTAGAAGATTTATGAACCAGTTGTTTATGTTTCCCAGTTTCTGAAGACACTATACCTATACGGTCCTTTGTGGTTTTGTCATATGTTGTAATAAGTGTGCTTCAATTTTGATGTATTCACAATGTATGTAAAGTATGGGTCGTTATAGTAGGTATCAGAGGAAAGGTATAGTCAACCTTTGGAAACTAGGATGTGAAAGCCTTAGTAAGAACCCTAAGGATAAGTCTAAGCATAGATCACAATCATAGTGTTTTAGAAATGGACATGAATAACCTAGGATAAGACCTTAAGCATGAAAATTTTATTCTTGATTTATGTGGTTTTCCTATTATAATTAGTATTGCTCACACTATTCTTCTTGGTTTTAGTCAATGGTTGGAACCCAAAGGAACCGTGTTAATGCGGAATGTGATGGGCAATGCAATGATTGTCCCCCCTGAGCAACCAAACGATATGGGAGCATGAATGCAAAATCTTGTAGCCATGCTCACACAACTTTCTCAAGCTATGAATCATGCAGGACTTCCAAACGAGCAAAGGAAGGAGCAACATTCTGTTGAATCCTTCATGAGGCAGCGTCCACCTTCTTTCAGCGGGTCTACTGATCCATTAGTTGCTGAACAATGGATTAGTACTACTGAAAAGATATTTTCAGTTCTTCAATGTTCTGAACATGATAAAGTCATCATAGCAGTGTATCGTTTGGAAGGAGATGCTGATCAATGGTGGAATCTTATTAAGAATACGAGGCAAAGGGATGAAATTGAGTCTATGGAATGGGAAGAGTTCAAGAACTTATTTTTCAATAAGTACTTCCCTCGTATTCTCCTAACAAAGATGGAGAAAGAGTTTCTTGAACTGAAGCAAAGGGATGATGAATCTGTTGGTACCTATGAAGCAAATTTTACAAGACTTGCAAGGTACGCTTCTGGTATTATTATCCAACCTGAGAGTAAGATCGATCGATTATTTAGTGGCTTAAAACCAAGTCTTCTAAGGGAGTTAGCCATAAGAGACTTCAATAGCTACGAGAAAATCTTTCGATGTGCTCTCAAAGTCGAGATGGAGATTGGAGTAACCCATCAGTCACATGGGTTTGATAAGAAGAGGAAGATGGAATTCAAAGGAAAATCTAAAGAGCACACTGAAAAGAAGATGAGCTTTCTCTTATGCTCAAAGTGTGGAAAGAAACATGGAGGGAGTTGTCTTAAAGGGACAAGTAAATGATTTAAATGTGGAATGGAAGGTCATCGGGCATTTGAATGTCGCAATAATGGGAAGAAGATGTCTAATGATGCAAACAAAGGAAGGGATACACAGAATGAACCTACTACACTTCAATGTTTCAAGTGCAAGGAGATGGGGCATTATGCCAATCAATGCCCAAATCCAAGGGTTGATGATGATGGTCGACATCAACAAAATCTTAAGGCTAAAGACAAAGGAAAGTCACATGCAATTTCTATCAGCGATGTGGAGTACGATAACAAAGTGGTGAAAAGTACACATACCATCCACTCTAAAGTAGAAAATGTTTTATTTGATTCTGGATCCACCCACTCTTTTATTTCTGAAAAATTTTCTAAGGGTATCACCGTATTACCTCATTAATTAGATGTTGACTTAGTTGTGACAACACCTAATGGCACAACAGTCGCATCAAAAGTTTATAATTCATCTCCGATCAAAGTTTGTGGGAAAGTGCTTCCTGCAAATCTTGTGATCCTTCCTTTAGTAGAATTCGATGTGATTCTTGGCATGGATTTCCTTTCTCTACATGGAGCTCATATAAATTGCCAAAGAAGGGAAGTCACATTTCATATTCCAGATCAATCTACGATCATCTATCAATGCAAGGATAAACATAACCTTCCAGTGGAAATTTCATCCATCTTATGGGTATTGATTCCACTAAATGAAGGTTATTTATCTCAAATGGTTGGTGAGAAACTCACGATTAAGAATATGACCATTGTACAGGAGTTTGATGATGTCTTTCCGGAGGAATTACCGGGTCTTCCACCAAATCATGAAGTTGAGTTTTCAATAGAACTCGTACCGGGCGCTTTGCCAATTAAAAAGACACCTTATAGAATGGCCCCAATTGAGTTGTAGGAATTGAAGAAGCAACTCCAAGAGAATCTTGATAAGGGATTCATATGCCCTAGTGCGTCACCTTGGGGAGCACCTGTTCTATTTGTTAAGAAGAAAGATGGATCAATGAGACTCTGCATTGATTATCGAGAACTTAACAAGATCACTATCAAGAACAAATATCCTCTCCCACGCATTGATGACTTATTTGACCAACTAGGTGGAGCTCAATACTTTTCCAAGATTGATCTTCGTTCAGGGTATCATCAATTAAGGGTCAAAAGGGAGGATATACCAAAGATGGATTTCCATACAAGGTATGGACACTATGAATTTATAGTGATGCCATTTGGTCTTACTAATGCCCCTGCTATCTTCATGGATCTAATGAATAGAGTCTTTAGAGACTATCTTGATCAATTTGTGGTAGTCTTTATAGACGATATTCTTGTCTATTCAAAGAGCAAGGAAGAGCATGAAGATCACTTGAGAATTATATTGAAGACCCCGAGAAAGGAGAATCTTTATGCCAAATTTACCAAGTGTGAATTTTGGCTTCAAAAAGTTGCATTTTTGGGTCACATAATCTCAAAAGAGGGGATATCTGTGGATCCAGCAAAAACAGAGGTTATCGAAAGATGGTCAAGACCAACAACAGTAACTGAGATCCGAAGTTTTCTTGGTTTGGATGGATATTATCGACGTTTTGTAAAAGATTTTTCAGGATTATCTAATCCACTCACCAAGTTGACTCAGAAAGGAGTTAAGTTTGTCTGGACAGAGGAATGTGAAGAGAATTTCAAGGAGTTGAAAAGAAGGTTATCCAGTGCACCTGTGCTCACACTACCTTGTAGTGGAGAAAGGTTTGTGATCTACAGTGATGCATCCAAGAAGTGATTGGGGTGTTTTCTTATGCAAAATGATATGGTGATAGCTTATGCCTCACAACATTTGAAAATCCATGAGAAAAATTACCCAACACATGATTTGGAGTTGGCTGCGGTAATCTTTGCATTAAAGATTTGGTGGAATTACCTTTATGGTGAAAGGTGTGATATTTATACTGATCATAAAAGTTTAAAGTATATTTTCACACAAAAGGAGTTGAATATGCGTCAAAGAAGATGGTTGGAGCTGATTAAGGATTACGACTGCTCAATCCATTACCACCCTGGGAAAGCAAACAAGGTGGCAGATGCATTAAGTCGACTAGACCATGCTAGTTTATCCATGATGAGGATCACAAAAGATCCAATATTTATGGACTTACAAAGGATGGATCTTGGAATTATAATGGAAGGGGAAAAATCTTATCTTTCTCAAATGAATGTTCAACCATCTATACATGTGAAGATTAAAGAGGCACAGAAAGAAGATGTCGAGTTACAAAAGAAGGTGAGAAATGTTCCTGAATTCAACCTTGATTGTGATGGGATAATAAAGTTCAGGAATCGGGTTTGTGTTCCTCCCATCCCCGAATTAAAGAAGGAGCTGCTGGATGAGGCTCATAGTTCATCATTCTCTATTCATCCTAGAAGCACGAAGATGTATAGTGACCTGAAAGAGTACTTCTGGTGGGATGGCATGAAAAGAGATGTTGCTAAATATGTCTCTCGATGCTTGGTTTGTCAACAAGTTAAAGCTGAGAGACAGAAGTCTAAGGGGATGTTACAACCATTACCCATACCCGAATTGAAATGGGAAAACATCACAATGGACTTTTTTCACAGGACTTCCTAAAACATCCAAAGGCAATAATGCTATTTGGGTCATAGTTGATCGTCTTACAAAGTCTGCACACTTCATTGCTATTAGAGAGGATTTCTCTCTCGATCAGCTTTCCATGATATATGTAAAGGAAGTGGTAAGATTGCATGGAGTACCACTTTCTATTATATCTGATCGGGATCCGAGATTTACCTCGAAGTTCTGGCGAAGTCTTCCGCATAGTCTAGATACAGAGTTGAGTTTCATCACTGCTTATCATCCCCAGACAGACGGTCAGTCTGAGAGAACAATTCAAACCCTTGAAGATATGTTGAGAGCTTTCTCTATGGATTTCAAAGGAGGTTGGGATCAACACCTACCTTTGGTGGAATTTTCTTATAATAATAGCATTCACTCCAGTATTCAGATGGCTCCTTATAAAGCTCTCTATGGAAAGAAATGCAGGACTCCAAATTGCTGGGATGAAGTTGGGGAAAGAAAGCTATTAGGACCTGATCTCGTTGATGAAATGGCAGAAAAGGTCAGATCTATTCAACAACACATAAGAGAAACTCAGAGTCGACAGAAAAGTTATGCCGACAACCGAAGAAAAGACCTAGAGTTTGAAGTGGGTGATAAAGTGTTCTTACGAATATCTCCCTGGAAGAGGGTTATGAGATTTGAAAAGAAGGGGAAGTTAAGCCCTAGATATATCGGTCCTTTCGAAATACTGGATCGTGTTGGGAAGGTAGCTTACCGATTGGCGCTTCCACCGAATCTCTCTCAAGTTCACGATGTTTTCCATGTATCTCTCCTGAGAAAGTACATACCAGATCCTTCACATGTACTCAGATCAGAAGTTGTACCGTTGGAGAAAGATCTTTCTTATGAAGAACAGCTGATAGAGATTCTGGATCGTAACGAAAAAGTCCTATGAAACAAGACCACTCTCTTGGTGAAATTTTTATGGAGGAACCACCAACTTGAAGAAGCTACATGGGAGCTTGAGGATATGATGAGGGAGAAGTATCCTCATCTGTTTGTTACAAAGTGACGAATTTCGAGGGTGAAATTCATTTTAAGGGGGGTAGAATGTAACACTCGAGATTTTTATGAGTAATATTTTGTTTTTATATATACCATCAAAGGAATCTTTCACTACACACTTGCTTGGATTACTTTACATGCAATCACGACCTTCCTCGATATCTTGCGTCGTACGCAATACCGAGTTTCACTAAACAACGATATGCTATTAAAATATTATTAAAACTAGCCGTTATGAATAGTAATAACCACTTTTTGAAATTTTATAAATTTTATTTTTCAAAATGGACTTCATTTTTGGATTCGGAATACCGAAATTAGCCTAGGGTGAAATTTTGGTATTTTTCTGAAAACTTTCAATTTTTGATGAATAGTGAAACCACTAAGTGGTAGGTTAAAAACTGAATTTTTGCATAAAACTTAATTTTACCGCTTATGTGAATGGAATTTCGAAAATCCGACAGACACGGTTGATATCAGTAAGTAAAATGTGGTTCAATGAGATAAAAATAATTTTTTGGTGAATAGTAACTTTTTACTTTTTTTTACAGCAGTTAATAGTAAATAGGGTAACTAAGGATAAAAATGATATTACTATTACCCTAACACATGTCCTAATTCTATTGGATAAGTTTAATTCGACCAAAAACAAACTTAGGAATAAAATATGACCATTTAGGCCCACTTGGGTTAGATTAGGACATTTATTATTAATTTATTTAAAGAAGGGTTAAAATAGTTAAAATCAAAGTTTAATAAGTAAATCATTTTTAATATGGGGTTATACATAAGATAAATTCGACTATAAATATTAAATATAAAGCTACAAATATTTCCTACATAATGGTATTTTATTTGTAATTTTTAGACATTAAATAATTTAATTTATGTATGACACAATGATGATGCAGTAATTATCTTATTAATGAAATATTGACATAATTGATGTTATAAACACCAAAATAAATGTAATTTGAGACTTTTTATGAATTCCACTAATTTTCTAGGTTAATATGATATATTAGTGTTTATTTAATCAACCTTGTTCCAACATATAATTCTGTTATGACTTTCTCAAAAATCATATATCAAATAGTGTCAAAATTGACACAAAATAGTTTTTAAATCAAATATTATATTAATAATTGTTATTTTATTCTTAAAAATCTAAGGTTCGGCCACATGACTTAAAAAATTATATATATATTAATAATAAACAATTTGGGGTTCGTTTGGCTTGTTATAGTAAGTGTATTAACCATATAGTGAAAGAAAACAAAAAGACACGGTAAAAGTTAAATTATTTAACTTAGAGTTAAATCTAATTGATAAGGTTAAAATAATACCCTAAAATTGTCTAAATCCTATTGGTTGATAGGATTTATACCTATCCCCACCTTAACTTCGAAATAAGACCCTTTGGAACCATTATAAACCGATTTTGACTTTAATATAAAATAATATTTTTAGATATTCCTAAGGTGCCCCTCTCCTCCCTCATAAATGGGCACCTCCTCCCCCTCCTCCTCACACCAATTTGAGCACTCAAGCTCGGCCAACCCCTGAAATTTTCTCCTATCCACTTCCCTAGAATAATACTAGAGGTCCTGGCCTTATTTAAAGACCAATCTTAGTTCCCTAAGTGGAGGATTCAAAGAGGCGTTCCAAAGAAGAGGTAATATCCATTACCGATCTTTTCAATTTCTTTCTTCTTCAACTTCTTATTCTTTAGTTTTTTCATGATAAAGTAATAACATAATTATTACTTACATACTGATATGTTATTATAAATATGAAACAACCCTAATTGACTTTCTATCCATCCTACGGAAAAATGAAATCACCGCGCGTGCGTACGTACGGAATACCGTCTCCACGCCGTGGTGTAATCTATTTTCCACCATCAACTTACAAGGATGGGTATAATGGTGTAATGAGTAACTATTTATGATTATTATAAATTAATATTGATACTGAAATAATATATATATACTCCAATACAGATCCATGATCATAGGAATGATATCATCACTCGTGCGTACGTACGGAATACCGTCTCCACGATGTGATGCGACTCGTTCTACATGATCATCATTACATAGTAATTATATAAATGAATTGAATGAATAAATATGATATATGTTACACTAATACCATTCTGGATATAAGGTATCTATATCCTTAAAAGAAGAATAAGAATTTATTCGGCAAAACACGCATAAGAACAAAAGGCAATAAGGACCCGAGTAACAAGTAACAATGAAATATTACTAACAAGAAGCTATGAATATGACCATATATGATATCATATCAATATGTATGATTCTGGAATAAGTCAATAACATTATTTAAACCATTATACAGGATCTTCGGACACGTACAAAGCAAATCGGACCTAAGGTAAGGGAAATATTACTATCTCATTTTTATCCGAGATTGTTTATTCGTAAGTATTTACTGAGGTGTATTTTATCATCTACTTCCATGTTCACTCAATATGTAATATTGTTTCCATCCACATACAATAGTTTAAATCCATTTTTACCCTTCGGTGAGTTTTTAGTAAAGAATATGAAAGGAATCTTTTGTCTTTTTTTTCGTACGAGGTACTTTTTGACTTTTCCGACAAAGGTATGAAGAATGATTTTTTTACTTATACGGCATGAATGGATTTTTAAAACATTATTTAAAATAATATTCCTTTACATGTTTTAATGTTTTTTTAATCAACTTATTTTATTTTATAATTGTATGAAATGTTAAGAAAAGAAAAGTGTTTTTGAAGAAGAAAAGGATATTTTCCTCAAGAATGGAGTTCAAGTGTTTTATCAAAATTATTTTCCATAAAAGATAATATAGGGTTCTGTTTTTATCCCTATTATTACATTGATTTGATTATGTTTTGAGGGAATTATTTTTATGAAGTCATTTACCTTATATGATTTGTTTTATGATGTCATGATGTTTCAAGAATCCCATTTTTGTTACATGTGTTATGCAATGATGTATGATTTATGATTATGTGGCACACATGAGAAAGGATTCATTATAAGATGGGTGGGCCCTATATCTCCCTCCAATGCATTGGGTAAAGATTTTATATCTCATGAGATAGACATGGCTGGAACAGTAGGTTATACCGGTTCAGTGAAACAGGACTGGAACGAGGGTGACTCGGTTCAGAAAGGGACTCTGTCCACTAAGATAGTCTTGGCAATGAGTCATTACTAACAAGAAATGATGTTCCATGATTATGTGTGCATGCCACAAAATTTCAAGTTTCATGTTATGATTCTGGAGATCTCATTTTCACTTCTATGATTTATTCCATGTTAAGATATTATGATCTCTTTTGCAGGTTATGACTTTCAAAAAGATATGATATGATTTTTATTTCCTTTATTTGCCCTTGCTGAGCATTTGAGCTCACCCGTTTATGTTTTCTTTTCCCCAGGTCAGGAAGATGGATACTAAGTAGAATATGCTAAAAGGGACCCTAGATATGATGAAATAAATGGGAGACATTGTAGAATATTTATGAACCAGTTGTTTATGTTTCCTAGTTTCTAAAGACACTATACTTATACGGTCCTTTGTGGTTTTGTCATATATTGTAATAAGTGTGATTCAATTTTGAAGTATTAACAATGTATGTAAAGTATGGGTCGTTATATATATTTCAGTGGAATGTGGTTCTAAATCATAAAATTAGTGATTAAAACTACATTCCCCGAAATAAAAGTTTGGTATTTCTTATAATTGGGTCATAAATAATGGCATCCATAAGTGGCCACATATTCATCTTTCATCAACATGGAATGAAATAAGATTCTATAGGAATCATTTTATATTGTATGAAACATTCCTAGCCTAAATGGAATGAGTGTTGGGGTATATGTAAGATGTTATATCAAATCAAAAATATTGATTCACATATATTAGTCCACTAATATCTCACATCTTGATAGAAAAGATCATCATAGGGGAATACAAGTGAGAGAAATCATGAATGAATCATATATAATAAATTCAATACCATGAGACCTCCTGATATTAAAAATTTTATTAGTTGCATTCCATGATGGTTGAACCTCTACCAAATTTGGGTCAAGATACACTCTCAATTATAATAAAACATTCTCTAGAAATCACAACTCAAGAATCTAGAAATGAACATTTATAAGATTTTCATAGTTCCAATGTGCACAAGAAATACATGATATAGTCTTGAAGAGCAATGAATTGATCATTTTTGAATGATAATATACCAAAAAAAATATTATTATTTCCTAATAAATAACATCTTTATTACTATATGAATACATGTATTCATTTTTCATAATATTAGAAATCATATTATAATATCATGATTAACATTATACATGCTATATAATGTGATAATGTATGAAGAATAACTATCTCAAATAAAAGTCATTCCAGTTCCCCATTATGATGAGATACTAGAGTTTTCGTGAAAATATACTTAAATATATTTCATATATTCATATTTATTAATTTTAAAATAGTAAATTGAAAGAGTCAATCAAGTTAGTGTCACAAAAGATATTGAGGAACCATCATATTTTTTGTACCCTTGGTAAGTTACAATTATTAAGATTATAAAAACATGACTCAATATTAGTACATCGACATTTATATATGGAAATAATTTTTTCTACACTTGGATATGTGTATTGGAAATAAGTAATTGTGATTTTTAATAGTGGATATTATTATTCATGTAAATTGATGTAATAACTAAAACATTGATGAAATATATTTGTGGTTATGTAAGATACATTGTGTTCTTCAGGGGTGATATTATATATATAATTACAGAATGGAATTTCATTTTCTGTTATTTCAAAAAAAATTAATATATTTGGAACTTTTCTGTTATGATAATGGTAAAAATAAATATGTGTTCATATTGGACAGTGAGAATGTCCATTATTTAATATTCATTAAAATATACAACAAGTTCATATGATAATGAAAAATGTATGCAACGTAATTGAATAAATACAACACGATAAAGGTATTATATTAAATTATGGGAATTAATACAATTTTTTATATCATTGTTACATTAATATCTTTATCTATTGCTACCATTGTGTGTTTTTAGACACAAACAGTTGTCAATAGAATAAAATTAAAAAACTGCTGAGATAGGCCAAGGTGGTAACACAGAATGTGTATCTAAAATATAATTTTAATTATAGATTCATTTTAATAAGTTATAATAAACATTATTCATGTTATTTTATTATTTTAATAATTATTGAGGAATGGTTGTTAGTTAGGATTTAATCTTGTGTAATATTGATTAACAAATAAGTGAGTAAAATAATATTAATTTTTTCACTATATTTAGTGGATGTAATATTTATTATATTTATCAAAGAATAATGAAATAATACTTCTCTAATGAATTAAATGGGATTATTTAGGATTCCTTAAATACAAAGGAGGATAAACAATGTGAGATTAATGACATGACTATAAATTATACTTTAAATATAGTTCTAATGAATGATAATTATTTATATGATATTATAGTGTGTTTCAAAAAAAATATAACTAAAAGTTATTATATTATTAGGAATGGGGTTTCTAAAGTATGTAGGAATAGTCTAAGAGACTATGTGTGATTTCATTCAATAATTTAGATGTATTTATAACCATTTATATGAATTTCAATGGTTTTCCCCTATTTGGGAACAAATAGAGAAAAATGTATCAATCCCTAGAGAGAGTCCTATCAGTAATTAACATAATAAAAAGATTAACTACTAGAAATCTGACATTTCCCAATGCTTCTATACCAATGGTTTATAAAAACTGTTGGTATAGGTCCCCTTTCCCAACGGTTTGGCCAAACTATTGAGAAATCCCACTTTGAGGACACCTTTCCCAAAGGTTTTGGCAAACAGTTGGGAAAAGTCAACTTTGTGGACACCTTTCCAAATGGTTTGGCCAAACTATTGGGAAAGGGTATACCTATCCCAACGGTTTTGGAAAACCATTGGGAAAGGTCCCCCAGATATCAACCTTCACCCCATAATTGCTCCAGAATCAAGGATCTATACCAAAGGATGTCAAAACCATTAGTATAGATCTATACCAATGGTTTTGACAACCGTTGGTATAGATCCTTTTATTTTTTATCAGATATTCTTACCGAGAACATTATATAAAACAAAATTTAAAATAATTATGAGAATACATATATATATTTATGTAATTATGTTCACAAATGTCATGTTAGGTTAGTGGTTAATTCTTTCAATGACATACTAGGGGTCCTGGGATCAAATCCTAGAGAATGTTTTTTTTGAAATACATATACCAAAGGTTCCATAACCGTTGGTATAGATATTCATATTACTTATACCAACAGTTTCAGAAACCGTTGTTATAGGTCTATACCAACGATTTTCCGAAAACCGTTGGTATAGACCTATCCCAACGGCTTACTTGGCAACGATTCTCCAAACCGTTGGTATAGGCTATACCAATGGTTTGGAGACCTATACCAACGGTTCCAAACCATTGGTATAGGTTAGTTTTCCAATAGTGAGTACTAGAACTATGCCCAATTCTTTAGACAACATTAGATTCATATGAAATGTTTTTACAAAATGAAATTATATATATAAAAAAGGAAGAATGAAACAAGTGATTAGGATATACTGTGTTATCACACAATGATTTTATTGAGTTTTTATGATATTTTTCTGCATGTGTTGATAAAATTAAGAGGTATACAACACATAGATCCTATAATAGAACAATGGAATTATGAAAGAATTCAAAAATCCCTTAATTAAGAATGAATATCAAGAGGTACATTGTAATATTTACATAATTTAATTATTAATTAAATTTCATTATCCTTCATTATAATTCCACTAATGACAATTATATTAATATTTAATTCATTTCTATTTTCCATAATGTTGATCAATGTGTACATTTTATATTATTCATGGATAATGAAAAATCCTGGTTTACATTGTGTACGAAGTGTATCTGCTACACAGAAAACCTTTTTCTAATATCCAAGAGGAAAAAAAATTAATTTAAAATTTATTTAAAACAATTATTGATAATATTAATTCTCTTTTAGTTTCATTTGTCGATGATTTTTTTAAAATCACATCATTGAATTTTTATCCCCTATTTGTTTTCCTCACTCATATACTAGTTAAAATGTTAAATTAATAGGAAAAAGATTTAATACAATGTCCATAGATGACGAGTGGTTTTGGTTGGATTATAAAATATTACATGACATTTAGCTTGATTATATATACCATGTATTTCGGTTTAATACAAATTGATGGACAAAATTTAAATATGGATCATCATGAATTAACTAGACATAGAATATATTTAACTTACATCTTGTATTTATTAGGCTAAGAGAACATATAGTTTGACTGAACTACAACCATTGTGACTCACATAAACACTATGTAGTCTATGTACATTTATAATGAGACTCATGAGGGCCCAATGAATTCTTGAATATTATACATCATAGAAGGACTTAAATATGGTTAAAAATTAATGTCATAAAACATGTAAATTCCTTATGAGGTATACACCATATACTAGTATTAAGCAGATAATCACAAAAAGTACTTTAGTGTGTGTCATAGAAAAGGTGATGAAGATATCACATGACCTCACTACAAAGTACATGACATGTTATCAACATATCCCCATAGAAATTACTGAAAATATATATTATATTATTAATCTAATATAAATATGAATTATGCGTTATATAATTAACAAGAAACTCTACATCATAATATTATAAATTATGTATTAATTTTATTGTTTTACTAAATTATAATGTGTATGCTACATATGGAAATTACTTGCAGTGTATTCCACATGGGTAAACAACATCACATAACTGGTAATTTATATATGATCATGAATTATTTATTTAAAAAAATTTAATTTTTACATATGCTCTCAATTTTTTATAGTAAATTCCATGAGAATACACAATATATATAAAATTATAAGTATTTTGGATAGGAATATGTAATTTCCTTCAAGTACACTGATTTTATTTAGAATTATGATTTATGGAAATTTAAAAATGGTTTGTCTAAAGATAAGATAAATTGAAATAATTTTCATATCATATATTTATTAATAATAATTCAATGTTTATTGTTTTAATTAATTAATGAATCAATGTTAATTCTAGATTTATTGAATATATATTTTATTTTCATGTTTGTGGTAGATAATGAGATTAGTGAAGAACATTATATGGGATTAATTTCCAATAAATTTATTTTCATTAAATTAAATTTATGGATTGAACATCATCCCATATAATTATTATATATAGTGAAGTATGGGAATTGGATTTTTTTGTAAATCACATAAAAAATCCATTCATTCCCCCAAATTGTGGGTAAGTGAGGGTTATTTAATGGATGTATCTCATATGTGATTGGATGGGGTTTTTGATTTATGGTAATGTGAACAAAATTCAAGGAATACATAGGAGGATAAGTGGAATACTTTAACACAAACAAACTAATTAATGAAACTGTTTTCCTATCGGGTCTAGGGTATGTGTATCATTTGATAGATAAACTAACCAATATATATTATCATTATTATAACCCCTTTGTTATTTTATTTCATTTAGTGTGATGGTATATTATTTATTGATGTTTTTTAGGATCACTTGATAAATGAATTGTCATGCACACAATATGGAATTAATAAACTGATATTAACATAAATTTTTATAAAAATTGGTTAATCAGTTATTTAAATATTTTTAATATTAACAAGAATGTAATAATGATAATAAATTTTCTTTTTAAGTAAATATAAAATCCATGAAAACTAACTATTAATTAATTATATCCTTATCCTACTTGAGTTGAAATTGATCCTTAGTTCAATGTTCTTAACAAACCTCTATTTGGGTGCTTCCAATGATTGGATAATTTATTACATTAGTTTTGGGATTACATGTCATAATTCATATTAAAGGTTGATTTCCTCTTGGAGACATGTTATACTTGTAGTAAAAAGTTAAATAAATCCTTATCCAGGATTAAAGGAGATAGTGGTCCACTTAACAGATTAAGGGGTCATGATTTAATAAATTTGGAATTCTATTTCAACCAAAGAAATTAAATATGTTTTCATACATTTATCAGGGATAAAAGTTGATATACAGATCCCATCCAATAGAATATTCATACAATATGATATTACATGACCTATGTGAGGGTTATTGGGTTTCAAAAAAATATTAGGAGATTAATAAATAAAACATTTATTTTTCAGGTTTTGTAAACAAAATAATATCCTATGATTCATTACTAGTTCATTGATGAAATAGAAGAGAACATTTGTTGGATTATTTCAAAGTTATTTATACTAGACAATGATATACTTATCATTAGAATTAATAAATATGAATTTAATTGGAGATTATATGATTTCATGAACCATCTTAGATACCCTTGTTCTCTGACACCTATTCCATCATTGAAATGGTCTAATCGGCTATCCAAAACCCCAAAAGACGGTTACATGTGCAGGGAATAAAGATAAATATGAAAGTGGGAACACATTTTCCACAAAAACAACTGATGAAAGAGATACAATATATATTCACAATAGAAAACTCCTAAGGGGGAACAATATAAGGAGTTTTATAGGGATACAAACCCAATGTAGAACCACAATGTATAAAAAAGAAAAATTAAGAACCAATGTCCCAATAAACATAACAAATCAATCACCAATGTTGAAGATAAATGGCTACCTCAAACTTTTGCATTATCCTGGATTGAAAAATCAATGAGGAAATATGAAAATTCCAGAGAGCACATGTTTGATTTGAGATAAATTTCTAGTAGGGTATCACCAAGGATTCTATAAAAATGTGATTTGTTAATTAAAAAAATAAATATTTCAATTTATAATATTCAATCATGATAGTATAAATGAATATTTAAAATAGATCATAATTTATATATCAAATTTTCACAATATTTCATAATATGGGTTATGTATAATTTTGCATAAACTAATTTATAAAAATTGAAAAGGAATTTTTAAAATATTATTTCAACAATTTAGTATATATCAAAATAATTAAAAAAGAGAAAGATGGTAATCTTCCAAGACGTACAATAGTACCATATTATGGGATCGTTAACCAATAAAATGATGATAATGGAAATTCACACACACTCCCCCTTACACTAACCAAGGAATGCTGACCAACATCCCATTAGGGAAAATATTTTCCAATGGGTTTATGTTTGTGTTGTACAACATTAATCAATTCCTAGGGAATTCCAATCCAAGCTTGTTTTTCATTAATAAATCAAAATATAACTAGGTGTTCATGTGAATAGACAATAATCAATAATGTGGAATTTATTTCTATACAATGTAAAAATATAATTATACCATTTCTCATTTCAAAATTAAAAATTGTATTTATGAAAATCATTTTAATCAAGTAATTTATTTTTTTAAGATAAACTAATGGGTTTATATCAATATAATTTAATACACTTTTTTTAAATAAAAATATCAAATCCATTTCAAAAAACAATTTAACATTCCAATTTCTGAAAATTAGGTTCCACAATATAAATTCCACAATTGAATATCACAATATTTATAAAAATTCAACTAACTCACCCCAATTTATTTCCAAATGAAATAAAAATCACAATTTACATCAAATTATGTTTTCAAACTACAATTTGAAGTAACTTAATTTAAATAAAGAAATTTAGTGTAGAATCAATTGGAAAAGAAAAAAAAATCAACGTACCTTGGGATCATGGGAAAATGAAACACAATGCCCACAATAGGGGACTCCAACAAAGAATGTCAATAAAAGAGATCCCAGAATAAAAACTAGTGTAGTGCTATAAAAATAGAGATTATATCCACAAAAAAACATGGATATCTTATAAACACTATGGTATATAGAGGAATCGATGAAGAGAGATCAATGATATAATATTAACATTCATTGAAGAAATAAAATGTGATTCTCTACAATTAAATCATAATAAAAATTGGTTTGGAGGATCCAAAATGGGTCTTTCAGAGCCTCAAAGAACTAAGAAATAATACTAGGTTGATTTAGGGTCTATAGAGGTCTAATAAGGGGCGTTTTTTTAAAATATTTTTCATAATAATAAAATCAAATTCACTTGGTTTGATGGTTGGGGACATACAGTTCTGCAGACTAATTGTATAATACTAAATAAATATTGTTGCAGTTATGTGGTTTCTCCATGATGGTACACAATTTTTCAACAAGTGAACCAACCATGAAAACCCTCACAACATATGTTTTTATGTTTTTCTCTAGATGGTTTCAAAATATCATAAATCTATTATCCAACCATGCATAACGTAAGATCCATTTAAAATTTCATAAATTTCACTCGAAACACCCATAAATGAAGCCCAACACTTGTGTGATCAAAAGAGGGATAATGAGAACCTTAAAATAATAACATGATGTTACAAATTCTCCACTATAGAAACATTTTATCCCTAGAAATACAATTATGTAGCATACATGTAAAAAGTATAAGGCCTCTTCTCTCTTATTATTATCTCTCTATCCAAAGTATCATGAGTGTCAGAATCTTTATGACATAACCCTAAAACCAAATGTATCGCCCTCAAATAATGTTCCTTGTATTGAGATAAAGAGATTCTATCAGGATATATAGTCATAGAAAAATCAGGTTAGACATCAAGATCACATTACAATCCCATATATTTATAGAATTTTACATAGTCATATTTATTAATATTTTTTTGGAAATATAGTAATTTTACCTTAAATGGGATATATGTTCGATAACATACCTAACACACAATAATGGGTTTCTCATAAATTATATATTTTATATAAAAATGAGTTATACTAAAAAACGTAATATGTTATAATATTATTATTTAAATGGTTGATATCATGCAACTGTTATAATTGATGGAATGAATGGAACTAACTACAATTATTTTACACGTATTTAGTAAATTTTTTTACTTTCATTTAATAAATTTTAGGGGCATACAGTGAGAATAAATACTATTTTAAGAATAAATACCCTAATATTTTTGAAAGGTATTTTTAACTCCTTCTAATGGTGATCCATTTTAAAATATAAATTTTGTCACTTTTATATATTAAATATTACAAACTAAATTTCATATTTAGAATAAATAAATCAAAAATTAAATTAGATTATTTTTTTTAATTTATCTGATAATATTAATTAATTAATTAATAGTGCAAAATACATTATTTAAATTCAAAACATCCTTTTAGTATAATTTATTTATATTTTTTATTATCATCTAAAATTGTTTTAAGTTATAATTATATGACGGTTTTATCATTTAATCAAATTTTATCCATTGGATGTATTTTAACATTTAAATTGGATAAAAACACAAGTCAATGTTTTGATTTTTTTTAAAATAGGCTTCCTCAATCTATCAGTGAGTTTAAAATTAAATTAATTTTCTTCAGTTTTTAGCTTTGAATTTTAAAAAAATATGCAAAAATACTATAATCGGTATGAAATATTTGATCTAATAGGATCAGAATAATATTTGTGAAAAGTATCTTTTGTATTTTAATTTCCATGGTTAATGGGTAAATCTAGTAGATTATGGTTAAAATAGGAATATAACAAGAAAAAAACACTAAAACATGTACTAACATTAGTGGATGAGAGATGGATGAGAAAGAAAATCCTTTTATCAAAAAATTTACCCTTTGGAAAAATACTATTGGGTGTGATTAAAACATTTATAATATTTAATTTAATGTTAAGTAAACTATAAAATAAAAATGACTCTTATTACTAAATTCTTTTTGCCATGTGGTTATATATGTGGACCCATAGACAATAATTATATGTTATAAATATAAAACTATTACCCACATCATGATATTTTACTTATAAATTCTATACATTGTATAATTAATGTTAATTATGAAACAATGATAATGAAGTTATGAATTTTTTAAAGAAAGAATCAAATAAATGATATTATTTATATTAAAAATATATAATTTAAACTATATTATGACATCCATGAATTTTCTAGATGAATATGAAAATTTATGATTGTGTAAATGTAGTTTTTTATATGGAATCTA
This sequence comes from Viscum album, assembly GCA_963277665.1. Taxonomy (NCBI): domain Eukaryota; kingdom Viridiplantae; phylum Streptophyta; class Magnoliopsida; order Santalales; family Viscaceae; genus Viscum; species Viscum album. The sequence continues at coordinate 1,145,484,196 of OY728138.1, forward strand.
GTTTTTATGAATTTTTGAAAAAGTCATTCAATGAATAGTGTAAACATTTATATAAATAATTTTTTAAAATAATTTTTTTTATAAAATGGAATAAAATTTTTAAAAATAAAAAAATCAGAGAAAATTTTGAGATGAATCTCAAAATATGATTAATGACCCATTAGTTTTTCTTTCCCATGATTTTTAATTATTTTAACTATGAAAGTATAAATTACATGATAAAAGAGTAAGAGTTAAAAGGGTTTTAAAAAATAGATATGGCTACAAAAATATCCAAAACTATTCTAATTATTATTTAATGATTATATTTACACTCATAATAATCCTATATTGTATATAAATTAGGTTATACACATTTTTAATTGATATAGAATTTATATTTATTTAATAATTTTTATATTACCAAGGGTGACCCTCCGCTCTCCGATAAAAGGAACACATTCATCTCCATTTCTCAAATATTAAACCCTATTATTTTGGCTGAGGTATACCCAAACCCAATCCTAGACTCCCTCCGCACATCCATGAGGCTATATTTTTTGTATAAAACCCTCTATTGAGGCGTCAAGTTTCTCTTCAATGGAGATCAAAGGAAGAAGAGGTATCAGTTTTTTAAGTATTTCTAATTTATTTTTTTATCCACTAACATAAATTAAATGTATTCCTAGATGAAATAATATGTCTAGTATCCTAAATATACTAAAATTTTATTATGATAATACCATCTCCAAAATAAATATCAACTTCCATTAAATGGGAATGGAATTAATCATTTGTGCATACATGTGTACTATAACCTCCTTGAATTGATCTATTTCATTTTCCATAAAAATCTATCAAGAATGGGTATAAAGATGGAATAAATATTAATATAATATATTAATGACATATTTATCATTTTAAAATAATAATATTTTAATTAATTTTCTTAATTTCCACACACAAATAAATGATAATGTCATTCCTGCATACATGTAAAGTATCACCTCCATGAAGCGATGTGAATTATTTTTATTAAACACAAAACATGCATGATGTATTTAAGTATATTTAAATTATTTTTGAGAATATTAATAACATTATGATCTTTTAGGAAGGATAAGTTAACCGAATACCTTATTTTTATAATAAACAAGGAAAAATGGAAAAAGTTACACATGGGTATATACAACGGAATGTCTCAGTGAATATATGTTGTTCATTGTTCATACAATAAATAAACTGTTTTATTTAACAGTATAATTGATGTATAAAAGTAATTTTTATGTTATTAATACTATTTTGGAGATGAAGGATTTATGACCACTGGAACTAGCCATATCAAACCATGTTCATTTTCAATTCAGTTACCAAATATATACAAAATGTATGATATGCAGTAAAATAATAATGTAATTTGTATAACATTGTAATAAGTGATGTAAAATAAATGATAAACATGAAAACGATTCCATTGTGATTATAAATAAGTATAATTTTCTTATTTTTGATTGTTATGTTTGTACGTGATGAGTTAGACTCAATGTAAGGGACTTCATCCCAATCTCCATTCATTGGTGCATATTTTGATGTTATACACCACATTCATATATACAGATTCAAATGAAACCATTTTAATTTTAATTAAAATTAATGATTTTCAAAAGGAAAAATATTCTATGAAGTGTTTTTTACTAAATTTCAAAAGGAATTTTTTTTAACATTCACATAGAAAACAAATTTTTTACCACAGTGACTATTATTTTGAATTTTCATCCTCTAAAAGCCATAATGATTTTAAAATAAAAATAAATAGCATATTTCCTTTTCATGTATTTTAGTTTTGAAAATGGATTTATGAATGGCTGAATTAAATTTATAACATGAAATAACTCCTTGGGATTTCAAGTTTTACAAGTGAAATTTTGAGAGTTTTAATATTTTATGTATTATAATTATATTATGGTACATGAGAAATTTTACTGGTGGTTACCGGATAAACCAAAGATGAGTGGTTACCAGGATAAAAAAATAAGGGTGTTTAGATGATAAACCAGTGATACATGGTTACATTATAACCTCTAATTCCTTGGGTTTGGAAGTCAACTGTATGAATATTCCATTTATTAGAATGATATATGTATAAGTCGTCCGTATGATTATTCTATTTAAGTATTATTATATCCCAAGATACCATTATAATTTATATGTTTATTTTTAAAGTTATATGGTAATTTTTTGGTTTAAAAAGGTTATTTAATGAGATAATATTCAGTGTAGAGTATTTAATAAATCATAATGGTGAAAAGTGTTACTTTATGATAATGTATTCATGGTTTATATGTTTTTGGAAGAATAAAACATTTCCCTCTTTATGTATCAATTATTAATATTTTTCTGATTATCCCACATTTTGAAATGTTTCTTATACTGTTTATAGAATAATAGACTCAATGATGAGATCAAGGAGAATTTACAACGTATAAACAAGAATAAAAACCATGATAATATTTAAACAATTTTCTTGTTTTATAAAAATTATGAATAGTAATTAGAAGTTTCTGCTTTTTAATATTTAAGATATTAGGTATGAGTTTTGTCCTAATTCACTATTTCTCAAAACCGGAAAAGATCCTCGAAGTGTATGAACGTATAATTATTGACTAAACTCAAAATTAAGTATTGATTTAGGCTGGGGACTTATATTTGGCATCAGAGTTCAGTTTAGATAACATTTGGAGTTAATATATTGGACATAATATATCCATAAATTATTATTTTTAATTAATATTCTAATTGAAATGATATATAATTTAAATATTGCAATGTTTCTTCGTCAAAGATATGTCTATAATAATGGTATTCCATTGAAGAAATTGGGTAGCTCTGCAAGGAAGGAATACTAAGGAAAACAACCTTCAAAAGCAGCATACAAAAATAATTGGAATCAGAACTGAAAAATTAATTAAAGTGATGTCTTAATTGACTTAGGCGAAAATGGTATCAATTTCTCTCCATGAGATCAAATAGATCAATTGCAGAGGAATATGTCTGCAGTGGGAAATTTCATGGTGCAACATCCACCTTAATTTAGAGGATCATCTCACCCTATCCAAGATTAGGGGTTGATTAATAAATAAGAAAATATTTGGGTTTTAATGGGGTGTTTAGCCAATTAAAAGATTGGTCTTGTAGTTTATCATTTTTAAGGTGAATCCAATCTTTGGTGATCAATGTCTAAAAATATTGGAGGAGGAGATGTTATTGATATCATGGAGTGGGATATCTTCTATGAGAAATACATTACTAATGATATTAGAGATAGGATGTAAAATAAATTTTAGTAATTCTGAAAAAGGGAGGATGATTCTATGCCTTCATGTGAGTAAAATTTCACCAGTTTTTATGGTATGCCCCTAATTATATCTGGGAAATTAATAGTATGTTAAATCAGTTTTATAAGGACCCAAACTTATTACATTACATAATATTTAATTTTAGTCAAGGACTCACTTCCTTCCATACTTATGTTCTTTTAATGTTATACTTTTTTAGAATTGGGATAAAGTACATACATAATGTTCCACATTCATATAGAGAAGATAACATATGTTGTATAAATTTCATCAAAAATATAATAATTTTAAAATAAAACATGATTTACATGAAAAATAATCATAACATTTAACATAAAATCAATAATTTTTATAATAAACCTTATAACCTATGAAAATCATTTAAAACATGGTATGAGCAAAAAAAGCATAATAAGGGTTATAAAAAGAAGAAACGAAAACATTATTCTATGTATACTTATAAAAGCATGAAATCATTTTTTTAAAAAAATACATGTCTCCCATATATAAATACATTATGAAATAAGAGATTCACCCAAACCATAATGAACACAAATATAAACATAAATGTATCTATGGGAATTACATCCATAATCTTTTAACACTCTCGTCTACCTTATAATTAGTAACCATCATGGCTACCTTACAATTTGTGTAACAATCGCAGTTACACTTGGAGTAACCATACAACAAAACTCTATCATTAACAATTTCTAATGAATTAGTGGGAGATAATGGTCCCACACTTCATCATAAAAATTTCCCAAGAACTGTAACACCATCATAAAACATGAACTGTTTCATAAAAACATTTCTTTAGAATTTTGTAAAACAGTATTTTAAAAGAATTTTTTAAATGAAAAGTCCATTATAAATATCATATAATTCATATGATAATATATAGATTTTATGGAATATTTATATACATTGTTTGTACACATAATTTTATATAATATAATTAAAATTCTTCTAACAAACAAGTTTAACACCACATAAATAATGAAATCTAATGTTTTCCCAGAGAATGGAAATGGGGTAAAGAATTCCCTTACATCAGGATTTTCATACTTAAAAAATATTTAAACATCATGTATAATATTTCAAATTGTGTTATTAATATCTTAAATAATACAATTAATCATTATAATACCTTATATAAACACTTAATTACATCATTTTACCCTTTAATTGTTAGAATATTGTTTCTTCCATAGTCTAGGGTGCATTCGTTATAAGATTTTCATGGATGATTTGTATTTTATTTTCCCGTTGTATGGTAATAAAATTCCAAAAGTATAATTAAATGGTATTCATATGATTATATAATATATAATTATACCATAATTAATTTTTTATCTTATATGATGATGGATCATTTTATAAAACATTAATAATGTTTTTTTAGAACCTTTTTGGCGATTACTCGATAATCATTAAATTGTTTCATTGTATAATTTAATGTCAAGAATAAAAGTTAATTATAAAACATAAAATATGTCAAAAAATAAATATTTGATTTTATTTCAAACATTAATTTGGGTTAATGTTATGATTTGAATTTTGTAAAGGATATTGAAAACACATCGTCAATGATTTTGGTAAATTATCACATCGTGGACTGTGTTTTTTATTTTACGAACAAGAGGGGTAAGAGAGGAAGGACAAAGATGAATATCTTACATGAACCTGGAAAAACACATAATATTGATGATTATTGATATTTTATACCTCCATGATACGTGGTTGTAAAAAGAGTATTACAAAAGAAAGGAATTGGAAAGACAACACATGAAAAAGAAAGATGATTCTAACTTCTTTGATCTATTCTCCTTGAGATCCTCCTAAGGCCTTTGGTTTTGGTATTTCTACAACAACATCATATATAGGATATATTGAAGGGAATTGGGGATGGTATTTGGAACAATAAAGAAATGATTAAGGATTTTGTAGTTTTTGATGAAGAGTGGATTGAGGGTGGTATTTATAGTGGAGGAGAAGATGAATTTTTCGTTATTTTAAAAATTATTTTATTATTTTTTCTCATGACTATGAATATTAACCATTAATGTTACCCAAAATAGTAACAATATATTATGGGATCAAAAAAATTGGGCCACGTCATCCGTTCACCACCTATGATGCAGTAAAACAAGTATTTAACATTTATCATAATTTATCATATTTTACTATACTTCAAATAATTAATAAATATAGGAAAATCCAAAAACTTCACCCTAACCATTTTATTATGTGTAGAATTCAAAAATTAACTCAATTTTTTACACTAAATTTGTATATATTATTAATTTATTATTAAAAAAATTAATTTTTTAAAAAGTAATAATTTTAAATCTAGAACTTATTTATTAAACACCGTAGAAAATTAATCATGTTTTTATTATCTTAAATAATTATGAATATAAAATAATAAAACAATTTAATATTAATTAGATACATATTACTATTCATAAGGGTATGCTACTATTCATTAAAAAAATATGTGGGTTTCATTAGACTCCAAAAAACAAACTGATCATAGTTGCAGATAACTATTATTAACAATTCTAAACATAGAAGAAGAAAAATTGTGCATCATGTCTAGTTATAACTATCTACTTAAAATAATGTTTCATGAATTTGAATTTATTTTTAAAATCATGTGTTGAAACATTATCCACACCTTCTGAAAATTGTGTCCTCTAAATTTTATTAACTTATTAAATAAGTGAGGTTACCTCTCTCTCATAGAATTTTCCGATTCCCGTGTTACTTCATCAATGATGTTGTTTATCCACAATCCATTACCTGGTGGAGTACCATATTCCACAATACTTGTTCCCTAAGATTAGGAATCTAAACTGGTTTCTCTTCATATGAATTATTCCCATCCATCAGAACTAATTCAATCACCAAAGCATGAGATGAATATAGAACGTACTTTCTCAAAAGCGAAACATGAAAATTATTTTGTACCTGAGATAAACTCGGAGGAAATTCTACTCAGTTAGCAATTGCTCCAACATTCTACAGAATTTATTATGGTCCATGAATTGTTGAAAAATCACTCATTTCTAACCTAAACACAAAACATTCTTCCATGGTGAAAATCTATGAAATTCATAATCACCATCCTTGACCAAAAATTCTTTCCTTCTATAATCTACATAAATTTTTTGCCCGCTATGATCTGTCCTCATGTATTGTTGGATCATCTTCACTTTCTTAGAAAATTCTTCTACAAATTTCATTCCCATCAACATTCATTCTCCAACATCATCCAAAAAATCAAGAGTCCCTCACCGCTTCCCATACAATGCCTCAGAAGGTTCCATATGTACACTACGGGAAAAATGAGCAATTGCGACGTGTTATTTGCGACGGGAATAAATCCCGTCGCAAATAGTCATGTGAAAAACTTATTTGCGATGGGGGTATTTCCCCGTCGCAAATAAGGAGGCTTTTGCGACGGGATTGCTTTCCCCGTCGCAAATAGTTTTCCCGCGATGCGCGCCAAATCGCGGGAAACTTATTTGCGACGGGGGAATATTCCCGTCGCAAATAATCGGCGGCAGTAAAAGGTATTTGCGACGGGAATATTCCCCCGTCACAAATACTATGTCGGCAGGGGTTATTTGCGACTGGACCCGTCGCAAATAACTATTTACCGGTTGACCGTAATAAATGTTGGCTAAGGTATTTGCGACGGGTACCGTCGCAAATAATCTAACCTATAAATACCCCCATCCGTTTTTTTCATTTCATTCTCATTCCTTATCTTCTCCTTCTCTCAAAATTATATTTCTAGAGTTGAGTTTTTCTCCAGTTTAATTTTTTTCTCCGGAGATGATATTAAAGTTTTGAAGAACGATCAGAACAGATCAATTTTCAAGGTATTTATCTTCATTTTAATTTTTTATTTATTTTTAATTTTATATTTATTATCAATTTTTTATTAGTTTCAATTATTATTAATTAGTTGTAATTTAATTATGTTTACATTGTTTTATTACTTAATAAATTTAAATTATTAGTATTGTTTATAGTTAATGGTAATTAGGAATAATTAGTAATAATTTTTAATAATTAAGAATAAATATTAATAATTAGTAATAAATACCAATAATTAGGAATAAGAACATTATTACATTATTAGTTTATTTTATTATTAATGTTAAAATAATATAATTTTTTATATATATACAATTCTTTTTTGATCTGTGTGTTTGCTGTCTTCACATGTATTATTTGTATGTGGAGATAGAAAATGCACAGATCAAAAAAGAATTGTATATAAATTAGAAAATTATATTATTTTAATATTAATAATAAAATATATTAATAATGTTATTATTTGTAATTATTGGTAATTATTTCTAATTATTGATAATTATTCATTTAATTACTAATAATTAGGAACAATTATCAATAATTATCAATAATTAAGAATAATTAGTAAGAATTAGTAATAATTACCAATAATTAGTATTAATTACCTATAATTAGTATTAATTCCCAATAATTAGTATTAATTACCAATAATTAGTAATAATTAGGAATAATTAACAATAATTAGTAATAATTACCTATAATTAGTATTAATTACCAATAATTAGTATTAATTAACAATAATTAGTAATAATTAGTAATAATTAGGAATAATTAGTATTAATTAGGAATAATTAGTAATAATTACCAATAATTAGTAATAATTACCAATAATTAGTATTAATTACCAATAATTAGTATTAATTACCAATAATTAGTATTAATTACCAATAATTAGTATTAATTACCAATAATTAGTATTAATTACCAATAATTAGTATTAATTACCAATAATTAGTATTAATTACCAATAATTAGTATTAATTATTAATAATTACCAATAATTATCACTATTTAGTAATAATTAACAATAATTGCCAATAATTACCAATAATTAGTAATAATTATCAATAATTATTAATAATTACTAATAATTATCAATAATTAATAATAATTAGCAATAATTAGTAATAATTAGTAATAATTAGTAATAATTAGTAATAATTAGCAATAATTAGTAATAATTAGCAATAATTAGTAATAATTAGCAATAATTAGTAATAATTAGTAATAATTAGAAATAATTAGTAATAATTAGAAATAATTAGTAATAATTAACAATAATTAGTAATAATTAACAATAATTAGTAATAATTAGGAATAATTAGGAATAATTAGAATTAATTAGGAATAATTAGGATTAATTCGGAATAATTAGTATTAATTAGGAATAATTAGTAATAATTACCAATAATTAGTAATAATGATTATTAATTACCAATAATTAGTATTAATTAACAATAATTAGTATTAATTACCAATAATTAGTATTAATTACCAATAATTAGTATTAATTACCAATAATTAGTATTAATTACCAATAATTAGTATTAATTACCAATGTTTAGTAATAATTAACAATAATTGCCGATAATTAACAATAATTAGTAATAATTAACAATAATTAGTAATAATTACCAATAATTATCAATAATTACTAATAATTATCAATAATTAATAATAATTAGTAATAATTAATAATAATTAGCAATAATTAATAATAATTAGCAATAATTAATAATAATTAGAAATAATTACTAATAATTAGCAATAATTACTAATAATTAGCAATAATTAGTAATAATTAGAAATAATTAGTAATAATTAGAAATAATTGGTAATAATTAGAAATAATTAGTAATAATTAGCAATAATTAGTAATAATTAGCAATAATTAGTAATAATTAGCAATAATTAGTAATAATTAGGAATAATTAGGAATAATTAGTATTAATTAGGAATAATTAGTATTAATTAGGAATAATTAGTAATAATTACCAATAATTAGTAATAATTAGAAATAATTAGTAATAATTAGCAATAATTAGTAATAATTAGCAATAATTAGTAATAATTAGCAATAATTAGTAATAATTAGCAATAATTAGTAATAATTAGGAATAATTAGGAATAATTAGTATTAATTAGGAATAATTAGTATTAATTAGGAATAATTAGTAATAATTACCAATAATTAGTAATAATGATTATTAATTACCAATAATTCGTATTAATTACCAATAATTAGTATTAATTACCAATAATTAGTATTAATTACCAATAATTAGTATTAATTATCAATAATTAGTATTAATTACTAATATTTAGTATTAATTACCAATATTTAGTAATAATTACCAATATTTAGTAATAATTAAAAATAATTGCCAATAATTAGCAATAATTGCCAATAATTAGCAATAATTAGTAATAATTACCAATAATTATCAATAATTACTAATAATTAGCAATAATTATTAATAATTTCCAATAATTAGTAATAATGAGTATTAATTACCAATAATTAGTATTAATTACCAATAATTAGTATTAATTTCCAATAATTAGTATAAATTACCAATATTTAGTAATAATTACCAATATTTAGTAATAATTAACAATAATTTCCAATAATTAACAATAATTAGTAATAATTACCAATAATTATCAATAATTATTAATAATTATCAATAATTAATAATAATTAGCAATAATTAGTAATAATTATCAATAATTACAAATAATTAGCAATAATTAGTAATAATTAGAAATAATTAGTAATAATTATAAATAATTAGTAATAATTAGTAATAATTAGTAATAATTATTAATAATTAACAATAATAAGTAATAATTAGCAATAATTAGGAATAATTTGTATTAATTAGGAATAATTAGTAATAATTACCAATAATTAGTAATAATGATTATTAATTACCAATAATTAGTATTAATTACCAATAATTAGTATTAATTACCAATAATTAGTATTAATTACCAATAATCAGTATTAATTACCAATAATCACCAATAATTACCAATAATCACCAATGATTACCAATAATCACCAATAATTACCAATAATCACCAATAATTACCAATAATCACCAATAATTACCAATAATGACCAATATTTTCCAATATTTTCCAATAATTACCAATAATTACCAATATTTTCTAATAATTACCAATATTTACCAATAATTACCAATATTTACCAATAATTAGGAATAACTACCAAAAATTAAGAATAACTACCAATAATTTGGAATAATTACCAATAATTTGGAATAATTACCAATAATTTGGAATAATTACCAATAATTTGAAATACTTACCAATAATTTGAAATACTTACCAAAAATTTGGAATAATTACCTTATTACATTATTTGTATATTTTATTATTAATATTAAAATAATATAATTTTCTATATTATATACAATTCTCTTTCCATCTGTGTGTTTTCTGTCTCCACATGTAATATTCGCATTCTTTTTCAAAATTATCAACCTACTCGCCAATGGAGAGGTGAAAGTGAATGCGAATATTACATGTGGTGACAGAATGTTAAACACACAGATGAAAGGAGAATTGTATATAATATAAAAAATTATGTTATTTTAATATTAATTATAAAATATACTAATAATGTAATAATGTTATTATTATATAATTCATGTTTATGGAAAAATTATATTAGTATTATTAAAATAATAAAAAATCAATATAATATTAAAATTATCAATATTTGTAACATGTTTTGCTTTATTCTCAATATATTCAATCTTTACTTGAGTGTTTTTTCTAACAAATTATTCAAAACCAGTAATGCTTTTATATTTTATAGAGAAATATGGAACAACGAGGTCGTCAACAATCATTATTAGGTGACCGCATATGGATAAATCAACGTAGAAATCCAAACGGTTCTGGTTTAAATCCAGTATATGTTGAGGGTGTGGAGACTTTTTTATCATTTGCGGAATCAAATTCAGAATTTGTTTCAGAAGGAAAAATAAAATACCCTTGCAGAAAATGTGCATTGAGAACGTTTGACACGTTTGACAAAGTGGGGGAACATCTCTTGTGTTTTGGTTTTTAAGCAGATTATGTATTTTGGTATCAACACGGTGAACGCAGTTCCAGAGCAGGTGATACCAACTTGATTCCGGATCCATCCCAGTTTCAAGATTTAGTACATGATGTTGCAGGTTCATCTGTTCAACATACAGAAACTCCGGCTGATATAGCTTCAAATCCTGAGTTGGGACCGTCTGAATTTTATGAGTTGTTGAAGTCTGCTGAGGATGCATTATATCCTGGCTGCAAGATGAGCAAATTAGAAGCAGTTGCAAAATTTATGGCTATCAAATCAGATAACGGAATGTCAAACACCTGTTTTGACCAGATATTTTCTTTGCTGAAAACACTGTTACCTGAAGGAAATGTTTTACCTGCAAATTACTATGAAAGTAAGAGGTTGGTTCGAAATTTGGGACTTACTTGTCAGAAGATTCATGCATGTTCAAATGACTGCATTTTATATTCAGGGGAAAATGAGTCGTTGGATAGTTGTCCCACATGTGGGAAACTGAGATATAAAGAAGGACAACACGGGAAGTCTGGTTTGATTCCTGTAAAACAGTTGAGATATTTTCCGCTTACATCCAGACATCAGCGTTTATTCATGTCTAAGAATACAGCGACAATGATGTCATGGCATAAAGAGAATAGTTCAACCGATAAAAGCTTGAATCATCCAGCCGATGGTGATTCATGGAAACATTTTGATAGAGTGCATCCATCATTTTCTTTAGAAGCTAGAAATGTTCGACTGGGCCTTTCCATTGATGGTTTCTGCCCGTTTGGATCTTATGGTAGTCAATATTCATGTTGGCCTGTTTTTTTAACTCCGTATAATTTACCTCCATGGATGTTGATGAAGGAGCCATATATCTTTTTGACTTTACTAATTCCAGGACATCCGAAGAAAAATATTGATGTTTATTTGAAGCCATTGATTGATGAATTAAATTTATTGTGGAGTACTGGTGTCAGTACATATGATGTTGCAACGAAACAGAATTTCATACTGAGAGCAGCATTGATGTGGACAATAAGTGACTTCCCGGCTTATGGGATGTTATCTGGCTGGAGTACACATGGTCAGAAATCATGTCCTTACTGTATGGGAGAGAACAAAGCATTTATGCTCATTCATGGAAAGAAACCGTGTTATTTTTATTGTCATCGCAGATTTCTTCCAACTGATCATCCTTTTCGCAGAAACAGATCTCTTTTCAGAAAAGGAACAGCTGAAAGGGATGGACCTCCAAAAATGCTATCAGGTTCGGAGTTAAAATCGGTTGTATTTTCATTACCTCCCATCACTTTTGGTCCCACAATAAACCAACAGAAAATTTCTGGTTTTGGGAAAGAACACAATTGGATTAAACGTAGCATATTTTGGGATTTGCCATATTGGTCTGATTTGTTGGTCCGACACATGTTAGATGTCATGCATATTGAGAAGAACTGTTTTGATAATTTGTTTCATACAGTTTTGGATACGCCAGGAAAGAGCAAAGACAATGTAAATGTACGTTTAGATCTTGCCCAAATTTGCAGGCGTCCAGAATTGGAACTATTTGAGAATGTCAGAACAGAAAGGTTACTGAAACCAAAAGCAGCTTATACACTGTCTAAAGAAAACCGTTTATTATTTTGTCAGTGGATTGCAGATTTGAGACTTCCAGATGGCTGTGCTTCCAATTTGGGTAGATGTGTAAAGAATGGTCATATTACTGGATTAAAAGGTCATTATTGTCATGTTATAATGGAGAGGCTTCTACCCATTGTATTAAGAGGTCTGTTGAATTCTGTGATTTGGGATTCCATAACAGACATGTCTCATTTTTTTCGGGAAATTTGTGCGGCTACGGCAGATTATGATGCTCTAGGCAAACTTGAAAAAGATGTTGTTGTAATTATATGTAAACTTGAAAAAATATTTCCGCCGTCTTTCTTCGACTCAATGGAACATTTGATGTTACATTTTCCATATGAAGCCAAATGTGGAGGTCTGGTACAGTTTCGATGGATGTACCCATTTGAAAGATGCATGCACAAATTGAAAAGAAAAGTACGCAACAAAGCATCTGTTGAAGGATCTATTGCAGAAGCTTATTTGCAAGAGGAAATATCTTTTTTCTGCTCCCATTATTTTGAATCTGAGTATCCTTCAAAACACAACCGAATGGGACAGAATGAGAGGAATATTGACGAAATCGACAATCAATTATCTGTTTTCAACCAGTCAGAGCTTGGTTTTGGTGGAGTTTCTGAACGCTGGCTTTCAGATGATGAACATCATAGAGCTCATACGTATGTTCTGCTCAACTGTGAAGAGATGACATCAGTTGTACTGTAAGTGTTTATATCACTTATTCTATCATTTATGTTACAGTAAATAACTTTGGTTTTTATAGGTTGTATGATAATCATATCAAGAAACAAATTCCACAAATTACAGCAGCTGCTCTCGAAGAACGTCGACTGAAAAATTTCTCTCAGTGGTTTCAAAAACTGGTAACATAAATTCTTTATCTTTTAGAAACTCATTCAATGTATAGTTTACTGTAACAGACCAAGATTTTATAAAGAAATATTCTTTTTAATTTTATTAATGTCTTGTGTTCTACGCTACACCAAAAGAAGCTTGCACAACACGCATCCTTGTCTTGCCTTGCATTACACGCAATCGCGACCTTCCTCAATAGCGTGTGTAATACGCAATACCGAGTTTCACTAAACAACGATGTGCTATTAAAATATTATTAAAACTAGCCGTTATGAATAGTAATAACCACTTTTTAAAATTCTGTAAATATTATTTTTCAAAATGAACTTCATTCTTGGATTCGGAGTATCGAATTTAGCCTAAGGTGAAATTTTGGTACTTTTCGGATAACTTTCATATTCTGATGAATAGTGAAAAATTACTAAATTATAATTAAAAACAACTTTTTTAATCGAAATAATTAATAGTGATAAATTATTAATTTTAGTGGTTTTAAAGTATATTTAGAATATATTTTTACAATTTAATACAATGTTGGTCATTGGTTGTAATTTCACATTTAAACAAGACATAATCAAGTGTCAATCTTTTGATATATATTGTTTCCTAAAAACACGCTATTTATTTTAACAACGGGATTTAATTATAAAATTAATTAATACAACTTCTATGTTATGAATTTGGTAAAATAGATTTCATTTTTGAATTCGGAATATGAAATATAGCTTAGGATGAAATTTTGGCATTGTTCTGAAAAACATCAATTTTTGATGAATAGTGAAACTACTAAGTGGTAGTTAAAAAAACTGAATTTTTCATAAAACTTAATTTTGCCACTTCTGTAAATGGAATTTCGAAAATCCGAGAGACACGGTTAATATCAAGGACTAAAATGTGGTTCAATGAGATGAAAATAATTTTTGGTGAATAGTAACTTTTTACCTTTTTACCGCGGTTAATAGTAAATAGGGTAACTAAGGGTAAATATGATATTACTATTACCCTAACACATGTCCTAATTCTATTGGACAAGTTTAATTCGACCAAAAACAAACTTAGGAATAAAATATGACCATTTAGGCCCACTTGGATTAGATTAGGACATTTATTATTAATTTATTTAAAGAAAGGTTAAAATAGTTAAAATCAAAGTTTAATAAGTAAATCATTTTTAATATGGGGTTATACATAAGATAAATTCGATTGTAAATATTAATTAGAAAGATAAAAAGATTTCCTACATGATGGTATTTTATTTGTAATTTTTAGACATAAAATAATTTATTTTATTTATGACACAACGATGATGCAGTAATTATCTTATTAATGAAATATTGACATAATTGATGTTATAAACACCAAAATAAATGTAATTTGATATTTTTTATGAATTCCACTAATTTTATAGGTTACTATGATATATTAATGTTTATTTAATCAACTTTGTTCGAACATTTAATTCTGTTATGACTTTCAAAAAAATCATATATCAAATAGTGTCAAAATTGACACAAAATAGTTTTTAAATCAAATATTATATTATTAATTGTTATTGTATTCCTAAAAATCTAAGGTTCGGCCAAATGACTTAGATAAGGATATATATATTAATAATAAACAATTTGGGGTTCGTTTGGCATGTTATAGTAAGTTTATTAACCATATAGTGAAAGAAAACCAAAAGACATGGTAAAAGTTAAATTATTTAACTTAGAGTTAAATTTAATTGATAAGGTTAAAATAATATCCTAAACTTGTCTAAATTATATTGGTTGATAGGATTTCGACCCCTCCCCACCTTATCTTCGAAATAAGACCCTTTGGAACCATTATAAACCGATTTTGACTTTAATATAAAATAATATTTTGAGATATTCCTAAGGTGCCCCTCTCCTCCCTTATAAAAGGACACCTCCTCCCCCTCCTCCTCACACCAATTTGAGCACTCAAGCTCGTCCAACCCCTGCCAAAATCCCTTCTCCACTTCCCTAGCAACATCCTAGAGGTTCTGGTCTTCCTCAAAGACCAATTCTAGTGCCCTAAGAGGAGGTCTCAAAGAGGCACTTCAAAGAAGAGGAGTTTCGGACACTTACAAAGCAAGTCGGACATAAGGTAAGGGAAATATCACAATCTCATTTTTATCCGAGATTGTTTATTCGTAAGTATTTACTGGGGTGTATTTTATCATCCACATCCATGTTTACTCAATATGTAATATTATTTCCATCCACCTAAAATTGTTTAAATCCATTTTTACCCTTCGGTGAGTTTTTAGTAATACGTATGAAAGGAATCTTTTGTCGTTTTTCGTACAAGGTACTTTTTGACTTTTCCGACAAAAGTACGAAGAATGTTTTTTTTAACTTATACGGCATGAACGGATTTCTACTATTTTATAAAGCCTTATTTTCATGAATATTCCTCTAAAATATTTCATGACTATTTTCAATAAAATCTCTTTCTTTTAAAATTGCATGATGTTTTGTGAAAAGAAATTGATTTTGAAGAAGAAATGATATTTTCCTCAAGAATTCAATTCAAGTGTTTTATCAAAATTATTTTCCACCTAAGATAATAAAGGGTTCTGTTTCTATCCATATTTTTACATTGATTTGACTATGTTGTGATGGAATTATGTTTATGAATACCTTTATCTTATATGAATTGATTTATGATGTCATGATGTTTCAAGAATCCCATTTTTGTTACATGTGTTATGCGATGATGTATGTTTTATGATTATGTGGCACACATAAGAAAGGATTCATTATAAGATGGGTGGGACCTATATCTCCCACCAATGCATTGGGTAAAGATTTTATATCTCATGAGATAGACATGGCTGGAACGGAAGGTTATTTCGGTTTAGTGATATAGGACTGAAACGAGGAGTGAACTCGGTTCAGAAAGGGACTTTGTCCACTAATATAGTCTTGGCAATGAGTCATGACTAACAAGAAATGATTTTCCATGATTATGTGTGCATGCCACAAAGTTTCAAGTTTTATGTTATGATTATGGGGATCTCATTTTCACTTCTATGATATATTCCATGTTATGATATTATGAGCTCTTTTGCAGGTTAAGATTTCCAAAAGCTATGTATATGATGTGATTGATTTTTTCTTTTGTTTACCCTTACTGAGCATTTGAGCTCACCCTTTTATGTTTTCTTTTCCCCAGGATATAAAGAAAGGTTTTAGGTAGAAAAAAAAGGGATGACCTTTATGGGAGATATTGAAGAACTTTCACCACGATTAGAAGATTACGTTCCGAGTTTCCAAAGACACTAAACTATTACGATCCTTTAGTGTGTGTTTTTGTTATGTACTAAGTATTCCGCAAATGTAATGAAATGTCCATGTACGTCAAGCTTCGGGTCTCTACAGTTGGTATCAGAGGAAAGGTTTAGTCAACCTTTGGAAACTAGGATGCGAAAACGTTAGTGAGATCCCTAGAGAAATTTCTAAGGTATGTCTAGGGATGTCCCTAGGGATAAGTATACGTATAGGTTATAGTAATATAATTAAGCTAACGATCATAGAATTAAACCTAAGATGTTGGATATTGAAGGTACTCCCCCTTTATTATGTTGTTTTCCCTAGCATGATTTTTGCCTCTCACACTATTCTTTTTGGGTTTTAGACGATGGCTGGAACCCGAAGGAACCGTGTTGATCAATGCAATGATTGCCCTCCAGAACAAACAAATGTTATGGGAGATGGAGTGAAAAATCTTATTGCTATACTTACACAAGCTATGAATCATTCTGGACTTCCAAATGAGCAGAGAAGGGAACAATATTCTATTGAGTCCTTCATGAGGCAACGTCCACCTTCTTTCAGTGGGTCTTCTGATCCACTTGTGGCAGAACAATGGATCACTACTACTGAAAAGATATTTTCAGTTCTTCAATGTTCTGATCATGATAAAGTCATCTTAGCAGTATATCGTTTGGAAGGTGAAGCTGATCAATGGTGGAATCTTATCAAGAATACGAGGCCAAGAGATGAAATTGAGTCCATGGAATGGGACGAGTTCAAGAACTTGTTTTTCAGTAAGTACTTCCCTCGTATTCTTCGAACAAAGATGGAGAAAGAGTTTCTTGAACTGAAGCAAAGGGACGATGAATCTGTTGGTACCTATGAAGCAAATTTTACAAGACTTGCAAGGTATGCTTCTGGAATTATCATCCAACCTGAAAGTAAAGTTGATCGATTTTTCAGTGGCTTAAAACCAAGTCTTCGAAGGGCATTAGCTATAAGAGACTTCAGTAGCTATGAAGAAATTGTGCGTTGTGCTATCAAGGTAGAAATGGAAGTTGGTGTTACATATCCATCTCATGGTTTTGACAAGAAACGAAAGATGGAGTTCAAGGAGAAATCTCAGAATAATGGTGAAAAGAAGATGAATGTTTCCTTATGCAAAAAGTGTGGAAAGAAGCATGGTGGAGATTGTCTTAAAGGGACTAGAAAATGTTTTAAGTGTGGAAAAGAAGGTCATCTTGCAGCTGAGTGTCGAAGTAATGGAAAAAGAGTTTCTAATGATGTGAATAAAGCAAACACTGCAGAGAACGCACCACCAACACTTCAATGCTTCAAGTGCAAGGAAATGGGGCATTATGCTAATAATTGCCCTAATCCAAGGGTTAGTGATGATCAACATGAGAAACCACTGAAGGTAAAGGACAAAGGGAAATCACATGCGATCACTATTGGAAATGTTGAATATGACAACGATGTGGTGGAATGATTAAGTGTTTATGTAATGGGATTCCAAAATAATGTTGTATCATTGAGTATTGCAATATTTATTGATGTGGTATTCAAAGTGATTGAGATATTTTTTGGAAATAAGATGATATGCGCATAATGAAGACGAGAAAATGAAATGTTTAATAGTATTCATGAGCTCATGATTGATATAAGGACTAAGTGATATCATGGTTTGAGTATATAGAATTTTGAGGATTTTGGTATGTGGAAAGTGTTAACTTTTAACTGCACTCATGTTTTCACTAAGGTATTCAAGAGAATACACGATTAAGGACTTTGAATGTTTGGAATGTGACCAAAAAGACATATCTTGTGATATGTGGGGATCAATGACAGTATTAAATCTCTGGTAATCGTTGTTACTATATTATGAGAGTGGACTGCAGTATTATGTATAAGCCTAAAGATTAGACTGGATTATGTTGGACATAAGTTAGTATTGTTTAAGGATAGAAGATTTTCATGTTATAGTAACGTAGTTTTAGAAAAAGGACAACCTGCAGGACGGGCGACAGCCCATCGCTTCGGACAAGGCTGTAGGAATCGAACCCACAACCGAAGTGCGACTGGCTTTTATCGCCTACCACTGACCTACATGAAGTCCCTTTTTAGTAGAAACTAGTTTTATTATATTAAGCAGTATGATATATGAAGTATAAGTCCATTTTAGGAACCATATATGATTAATCTCACTATAGATCGACTTATGTATATAAGTTTTGCTAAACTTTTGTTTGAGACAGATGGAATGACCTGTCATTCTATCACATGATCTGCTAACACTTCACGAATAACAAATTCAACTTCATTTATTTAAGAGATGAAGTGGAAATTGTTCAAAGCACGAACAACAGTGAGATTGTACCAAAATAAAGTAAGTATTTATTCTAATTCAAATTTTCAACTTTAGGGGAAATGATCTTGAAAACCAAAAATGTTGTCCTAGTGATCTTATACCTGATGAATTAGATGGTACCTTATATCATCACAAATCTATGGATTTGTGATTACTGGCTTTTCCATAGCCATTTTCTCTACCACTCTCCATCAGAACATGATGGTTAGATTTCTCTTCCATATCCATATTTTCACCTATGTGGAAACCCAATGATTAGTTTATTTGGGTAACCGTTACGTTTCATACTTTTGTTTTTAAAGATTGGTTTTGATATTCCTTTTTACGATGTGGGTTTCTATTAAAGAAACTTTCGAATAGTAAACCATTTATAACCCCGACGAATTTCGAGGGCGAAATTCATTTTAAGGGGGATAGAATGTAACAGCCCAAGATTTTATAAAGAAATATTCTTTTTAATTTTATTAATGTCTTGTGTTCTACGCTACACCAAAAGAAGCTTGCACAACACGCATCCTTGTCTTGCCTTGCATTACACGCAATCGCGACCTTCCTCAATAGCGTGTGTAATACGCAATACCGAGTTTCACTAAACAACGATGTGCTATTAAAATATTATTAAAACTAGCCGTTATGAATAGTAATAACCACTTTTTAAAATTCTGTAAATCTTATTTTTCAAAATGAACTTCATTCTTGGATTCGGAGTATCGAATTTAGCCTAAGGTGAAATTTTGGTACTTTTCGGATAACTTTCATATTCTGATGAATAGTGAAAAATTACTAAATTATAATTAAAAACAACTTTTTTAATCGAAATAATTAATAGTGATAAATTATTAATTTGAGTGGTTTTAAAGTATATTTAGAATATATTTTTACAATTTAATACAATGTTGGTCATTGGTTGTAATTTCACATTTAAACAAGACATAATCAAGTGTCAATCTTTTGATATATATTGTTTCCTAAAAACACGCTATTTATTTTAACAGTGGGATTTAATTATAAAATTAATTAATACAACTTCTATGTTATGAATTTGGTAAAATAGATTTCATTTTTGAATTCGGAATATGAAATATAGCTTAGGATGAAATTTTGGCATTGTTCTGAAAAACATCAATTTTTGATGAATAGTGAAACTACTAAGTGGTAGTTAAAAAAACTGAATTTTTCATAAAACTTAATTTTGCCACTTCTGTGAATGGAATTTCGAAAATCCGAGAGACACGGTTAATATCAAGGACTAAAATGTGGTTCAATGAGATGAAAATAATTTTTGGTGAATAGTAACTTTTTACTTTTTTACCGCGGTTAATAGTAAATAGGGTAACTAAGGGTAAATATGATATTACTATTACCCTAACACATGTCCTAATTCTATTGGACAAGTGTAATTCGACCAAAAACAAACTTAGGAATAAAATATGACCATTTAGGCCCACTTGGATTATATTTGGACATTTATTATTAATTTATTTAAAGAAAGGTTAAAATAGTTAAAATCAAAGTTTAATAAGTAAATAATTTTTAATATGGGGTTATACATAAGATAAATTCGATTGTAAATATTCATTAGAAAGCTAAATAGATTTCCTACATGATGGTATTTTATTTGTAATTTTTAGACATAAAATAATTTATTTTATTTATGACACAACGATGATGCAGTAATTATCTTATTAATGAAATATTGACATAATTGATGTTATAAACACCAAAATAAATGTAATTTGATATTTTTTATGAATTCCACTAATTTTCTAGGTTACTATGATATATTAATGTTGATTTAAGCAACTTGGTTCGAACATTTAATTCTGTTATGACTTTCAAAAAAATCATATATCAAATAGTGTCAAAATTGACACAAAATAGTTTTTAAATCAAATATTATATTATTAATTGTTATTGTATTCCTAAAAATCTAAGGTTCGGCCAAATGACTTAGATAAGGATATATATATTAATAATAAACAATTTGGGGTTCGTTTGGCATGTTATAGTAAGTTTATTAACCATATAGTGAAAGAAAACAAAAAGACATGGTAAAAGTTAAATTATTTAACTTAGAGTTAAATTTAATTGATAAGGTTAAAATAATATCCTAAACTTGTCTAAATTATATTGGTTGATAGGATTTCGACCCCTCCCCACCTTATCTTCTAAATAAGACCCTTTGGAACCATTATAAACCGATTTTGACTTTAATATAAAATAATATTTTGAGATATTCCTAAGGTGCCCCTCTCCTCCCTTATAAAAGGACACCTCCTCCCCCTCCTCCTCACACCAATTTGAGCACTCAAGCTCGTCCAACCCCTGCCAAAATCCCTTCTCCACTTCCCTAGCAACATCCTAGAGGTTCTGGTCTTCCTCAAAGACCAATTCTAGTGCCCTAAGAGGAGGTCTCAAAGAGGCACTTCAAAGAAGAGGAGTTTCGGACACTTACAAAGCAAGTCGGACATAAGGTAAGGGAAATATCACAATCTCATTTTTATCCGAGATTGTTTATTCGTAAGTATTTACTGGGGTGTATTTTATCATCCACATCCATGTTTACTCAATATGTAATATTATTTCCATCCACCTAAAATTGTTTAAATCCATTTTTACCCTTCGGTGAGTTTTTAGTAATACGTATGAAAGGAATCTTTTGTCGTTTTTCGTACGAGGTACTTTTTGACTTTTCCGACAAAAGTACGAAGAATGTTTTTTTTAACTTATACGGCATGAACGGATTTCTACTATTTTATAAAGCCTTATTTTCATGAATATTCCTCTAAAATATTTCATGACTATTTTCAATAAAATATCTTTCTTTTAAAATTGCATGATGTTTTGTGAAAAGAAATTGATTTTGAAGAAGAAAGGATATTTTCCTCAAGAATTCAATTCAAGTGTTTTATCAAAATTATTTTCCATCTAAGATAATAAAGGGTTCTGTTTCTATCCATATTTTTACATTGATTTGACTATGTTGTGATGGAATTATGTTTATGAATTCCTTTATCTTATATGAATTGATTTATGATGTCATGATGTTTCAAGAATCCCATTTTTGTTACATGTGTTATGCGATGATGTATGTTTTATGATTATGTGGCACACATAATAAAGGATTCATTATAAGATGGGTGGGACCTATATCTCCCTCCAATGCATTGGGTAAAGATTTTATATCTCATGAGATAGACATGGCTGGAACGGAAGGTTATTTCGGTTCAGTGATACAGGACTGAAACGAGGAGTGAACTCGGTTCAGAAAGGGACTTTGTCCACTAAGATAGTCTTGGCAATGAGTCATGACTAACAAGAAATGATTTTCCATGATTATGTGTGCATGCCACAAAGTTTCAAGTTTTATGTTATGATTATGGGGATCTCATTTTCACTTCTATGATATATTCCATGTTATGATATTATGAGCTCTTTTGCAGGTTAAGATTTCCAAAAGCTATGTATATGATGTGATTGATTTTTTCTTTTGTTTACCCTTACTGAGCATTTGAGCTCACCCTTTTATATTTTCTTTTCCCCAGGATATAAAGAACGGTTTTAGGTAGAAAAAAAAGGGATGACCTTTATGGGAGATATTGAAGAACTTTCACCACGATTAGAAGATTACGTTCCGAGTTTCCAAAGACACTAAACTATTACGATCCTTTAGTGTGTGTTTTTGTTATGTACTAAGTATTCCGCAAATGTAATGTAATATCCATGTACGTCAAGCTTCGGGTCTCTACATTTACTATATTGATAATTATTTCACAAATCTTCAGGTGTCTCGACATGCTGATAAAATTGACAAACGGCTGTGTGTATTGAGTAAACCACCTTCCAAACTTGTTAAAACTTATAATGCATATGTGGTGAATGGATTTCGATTCCACACACATGCATATGGGGAATCGAAAAAGACAATGAAAAGTGGAGTTAGCTTGAGAGGATCACATCATCGAGAAAATGAAGTTGACTTTTATGGCATACTTGATGAAATCATTGAACTCTGTTATCTTGGACAACATTACATAACCATGTTCAAATGTCAGTGGTTGGATACAGAGAGAGGCGTGCATGTTCATCCGACTCATGGAATAATCGATATTAAATGTAAAAGTGTTCTCGCAGTAAATGAACCATTCTTATTGGCTCAACAGGCATATCATGTTTATTATGCAAAGTACTGTGCAACATCAAGAGACTTGACTGATTGGTGGAGTGTAATAAAAATCAAAATTCGAGACAATCAGTTTAGTCAAAGTGAAAGTGCTTTCACTGATGTGCAAAGAATTGAAGTTTTTCAAGAGAGTACTCAAAATCAATCTTTTTTACAAAGAGACATGAGTATCGATGACGACACCCCACATTTAGGAGTCGGTGATGACGATGATGTTAATGATGTCACACATGAATTTGAAATGGTAAGAGATGAAGCAACTGCAACTCGAATGGATATCGATGATATTGAGGAGGAATATGAAGATGACATTGACATATATGAAGATGATGATGAAGATGAACACTTATAGAATTCCATGGTATTTATATACAATCATAATATGTATATATGTATATATAATAGTAATTATCAATTATTTGCTAACATTAACATTTTCTGTTTCAGATGGACGAGGCCACATTTCGTGAGTTGGCGGAGGCTGACCTGCCTTTCGATGCGGATGAGTTGCTGGCAGATGACCCTCAGCCTGCAGGCGCTCCAGGGAGTACGCGGAGGGGGCACGGTCTTGCACGATTGATGATTCCTGACCCCGTCCCCGAGCGACGTCCACGTCTTGGGTTTGATCCGCGCACCCGGAGGTGTGATAACCTGTGTGATAACCTGTGGATTTGACTAAGATTTCATTAATCTATTCACATAATAAATGTTTATTATTTTTTCAGTTTTCCGCATATAGCAGTCGGACAGGGCAGCACTATTTTGCGCAACTATTTTCTCAGCCGTGGACCACATGGGAGCAGATTCCCATTGATGTGCAGCAGGCCATGTTCGGCCATTGGTTGGTACGTACGTAAATAAATAATTTTTATTTTGAAAATTATTTCATTTCTAACTTGATATTTTGATTTATTTGTAGGGTTTATGGTATCCGATCGAGAATACCATGCGTGACGCCATCCACGAGGCATGGGAGATGGCCATGCGTGATCGTCTTCGTCAGTTTTTGCACAATTTAAGAAAAGCTGCGATGAAGAAAGCAGGAGTGTCAGATTTTGAGGAGTCATGCAGAGCACAACGACCAGAGTATATTTCATCCCATGTATGGGATGGATTATGTGCGCACTGGTTGAGTGGTGCCTTTCAGAGGAGATCATCGGTGGGGAGACAGAATCAGGGGAGACAGGAGGTGACTCATCGAGCTGGGAGTCGTTCTTTCAGTACTCATAGACAGCATCTGGTACGTACATTATTTATAAATATTTTATATAACTATAAATATTAACAGTTTATTTTTTATTCTTATAGGCTGTCGAGCACCCCGATATTACAGAGTACGACGTATATCGGAGGATGTACAGTGATCCTGCTACTGGGGAGCTCAGAGGTGATCGTCAGCATCACATCGTGGTCAGTATTATTTGTTTTCATGTTTAAAAATTAACTGCATATAATATATTCACAATTTTAATTTTAAATTGCAACTATAGGAGTCATATGAGGCCGCAGCGGCACAAGCCCGACCTGAGAGTCAGGCCGAGTCATCAGATCAGACCACTGCCCGTCAGTTTGATGAGGCAGCATGGATGCAGGCCACCCAGTATGCCTTCGAGAAGGGCCGGGTAGTTGGTATCAGCTCTCGACTGACTCCCGGAGATTATTATGGCAGTGCTGTGATGTCGGCGTCCAGCTCGAGAGGAGCTCGTGCATCTTCTTCTACACAGTATGAGGATCAGTTGCGCTCTCAGACTGCACAGATAGAGAGTCTCCGACAGGAGCAGGAGCAGATGCGTCAGCAGCATGAGGAGGAGTGTCGACGCCAGCAGCAGCTGTACGAGGAGCAGACGAGTCGGTGGCAGCAGCAGCATCAGGAGCAGATGGAGTACATGCGCCGACTCACTCATGCTTTAGGGATGGAGTTTCCTCCACCACCATCTACAGATCCCCCACCTCCCCCCCTCCCCCCTCCTTCAGATTAGAGTTTGTATTTCTGTTATAAAATTTGTGAAATCAAAATATTTTTTTTTCTATTCGTAGTTTCTGTCTCATTATAAAATATTAATAATATTATATTTTTAAATAACAATATTAATATGAATAATAATATTATTTATATTTTATAATATTAAATTTTATATATATATTAAAATTATATATATATATTAAAATTTTATATATATATTAAAATTTTATAATATTATAATTTAATTATTTTTTTTGTAATACTTGAATTATTTTAATATTTGAATGTAAAATAATTCTATTATTTTTATATTAATTAAAATAACTTATTAATATTTTTTTTATTTATGAATTATAATTGTAATATTATTATATTAATTAAATTATTTATTAATATTCTATTATTTTTATTTTTGAATTTTAATTCTACTATTATTATAGTAATTAAAATAATTTATTATTTTCATTTGTAAATTATAATTCTATTATTATATTAATTAAAATAATTTATTAATAATTTATTTTTTTTTATTTTTTTATAGTATTTGCGACGGGATACTATGCCCGTCGCAAATACTAGTATTATTAATAGTTTTTTATTTTTTTTAAAAAAGTATTTGCAACGGGTCCCGACTCCCGTCGCAAATACTAGTGTTATTAATTTTTTTTTTATTTTTTTTAAAAAGAGTTTTTGCGACGGAACCGTCGCAAAAGCCATTTGCGACGGGTCCCGTCGCAAAAACTGTTTTAAAAGTTTTTTACAAAAAGTCGGAATACTATTTGCGACGGAGAGAATGCCCGTCGCAAAAAATGTCTTTAGCGACGGGCCCGTCGCAAATAAGTGTAGTTGCGACGGCGTTTTCAGCAACGGGCTATTTGCGACGGGATCCCGTCGCAAATAGCCCGTCGCAAATACCTGTTTTTCTAGTAGTGGTATAATGGAATATAAACTATCATTATAAGAAAAATCAACTAATGAAACACGATGATCCCAACATCCTTAGTAGTCTATTGACTAAGATCAACTCATATCATCAAAAGTCTGAATCAATTTTTCGGACTTCCCATCTGATTGAGGATGAAAAGATGTGATGAAAATTATTTTTGTGCCCAATTTCTTTTGAAGTAACTTCCAAAAGATAGAAGTGAACCTATTATCCTGGTCACATATAGTGGAAAGAGGAAATCCATGTAGCATGAAAATTTCATTGAGGTAAAATCAAGATATCATACCCAAAGACATTATATCTCGAATAGAGTGAAAATGTGTATATTTATTCAGTCCTTCAAGAACAAACCATATTTCATTAGTACCTCGTGAAGTCTTTGGTAGTCCTACAACAAAGTCTATGGATACATTCTCCCATTTCTGCTTTGGAAATAGA
Organism: Viscum album; assembly: GCA_963277665.1. Classification (NCBI taxonomy): domain Eukaryota; kingdom Viridiplantae; phylum Streptophyta; class Magnoliopsida; order Santalales; family Viscaceae; genus Viscum; species Viscum album. The sequence goes on from OY728138.1 coordinate 1,145,511,160, forward strand.
AAATGATGAAGCATCCACTTCATTAACTACTACTCTGATTTAACATATTGACATGTATAACTTTTCATAGTAAAATCTTCAATATACCTTTTTCATTCCATCAGACTATTATTACTTCCATAGGTCCATGTACATCTTAGTACGACGTGGATAAACTGAAAATGGAGAACTTTGAGCTTCACACAAAAAACATTTCTTCAATTGAGAATCACATGGGACACACATCCCTTTACCAAATCATAAAACACAATATTTATCATGGTTATATTCTATAAATTTACCTATTTTATCCAATTCTACCATTTTCTTTAGCTCATAGACTTCCTTCTACGCTTGATTAATTTTGTCTCATAATGATGAAAACTGTAAACCTAAACCAAAAAAGAGGTATTCCATACACCAATAAATTATATGACAAAATCATTCAAATCATTGATCAAGGGATCATGTTCCAAACATAATATGTTTAATGATGCATAAGGTTTTCGAATCAAGGCATCCTTCTAATTGTTTGCTTTCCCAGATGGTAATTAATTGGGAAATAATAATTTTTTATCAATTCAAGAAATCTTCTCTCCCTCATATTTAATTCTTACTGAGTGAATATATACATTAAACATTTATGGTGAGTATATATTTGACATTTTTCTCTTTATAAATGATTCTCCATATTTTAAAGTCAAAAAATACATCTTCCAATCCCAAATCATATGTGGGATAATTTAAGTCACGAGGTTTTAGTGGTCTATAAATAATTTAAATTACCTGATCATTCTACTATAGAACACTACCATGTCCCTTCAATGAAGAATCAATGTAGATAAAAAACTCACCATTTCTGAAAGACAAGGCCAAAACTAGAGCATTCACCCATCCCTTCTTTAGTTAAGGAAAAAACATCCCATTTTTATGTCCAAATAAATTTAACCCATTTTCGTGTTAACATAGATAGCAGGATAGCTAACCAAGCATTGATTTTAACAAAATTTCAGTAATAACATTCTTATCAAATAAAACTATAAATCTCTATAACATTTGATGGTGTTGGAATTTAATCAACCATTTTTTTGGTAGGATCAAATGTTATTCCACCCTTATTTTCAATGTGACCAAGAAAATAAATCTATTTCAAAAAAAATTCACACTTTTTGAATAATCCATATAGATTCTTCTCGTTTATGTTTTGAAAAATAAATGTTAGATGTTTTACATGATACTCTTTACTCTTAAAAAACCATAATATAATCAAATAAAAATAACAAAAAACTTATCCAATAACTCACGAACTATTCTATTCGTAAGATGCATGAATAAAGAAGGTGATTAGTTAACCCAAATGACATAACAAAAAACTCATGATTCCCATATCATGTACAAAAATCTGTTTGGGGTTGTCATCCCCCGGCACCATCAGCTGATGGTATCCATATCTCAAGTCAATCTTTGATAAATACTGATCTTCTTTGAGATGATCAAATAAGTCATCGAGATGAGGAAATTGTTGCATGTTTTTAATAGTGATGTTTTTCAATTCTCTATAATAAATTCATGGTTTCATGGAACCATATTTCTTTTTGAAAAACAAAATAAGATCACCCCAGGGTGGAGGGCTGGGACGAATGAAGCTTTAATCATTAAAATAATGAAATATATTTTTGTAACTCAAGAATTTACATTGGAGACATTCAATATGGGTGTTTAGAAATTGAAATAGCATAATGAAATAAGACAATTTTGAATTTGACTTCTCATTTAGGTATGAAACTGGCTAACTCCCATAGAAATACATGAAGGTGTTCATTTACCACTGAAACATCATTAATTTTAAAAATTATCTTATTTTAAACAATATGATAAAGATAAAATTCATTTTTATATTTCATTAGTTTCTTATATTCCTAATATGTTATCAGTTGTATGGGGTTGTTCTTGTTTACAAACTAAAACTCTTTCTAAAAACAATTTCTTTTTCTCTATAGTAAATTTTAGAATGATAAAAAGAAAGGAAATCCATTCATATAATGACAAAAGAACCCTACAAAGAAAATACAATAAGGATTGTAGGTAAATTTTTTCCATAGACCATAGTTGAATTATTCTTTTAAATCAACTTTTCTATAATATTACCTTCTAGTGTTTTAACAATATTTTATGGTATCATTTGTTGAGGTGTTATTTCCCATTTCCTAGAAAATTACTCAAAAATAAAGGAATTTGAAGACCCTATATCAAAGAAAAAACATTAGAAAAACATGGATAACACAAAAAAGTACCTAATAAAACATCATTGGATAGCCCGACGTCTACTAATTTGGTCACAAATAATCTCACTATGCCCTTCTATATATAGTCTGGCTTCTTTGCATCATTTAGATCTCTCTTTGGCATAGAATTTTCATAATGATCCATCTCTCCACATTAAAAATACTTTATAGTTTTCTTATCAGGATTAGTCTTAGGATCATTTCTAATACAATCTCGGGATATATGTATAAACATACAACATTGGAAACAATTCCAAATTTGGGTAAGGCATTCCATAAAGTGATTTTTTCATCACATTTCACAAATTGAAAACTGGAATTTCATACCATAAGATTTCATTTGTTGATTCTTACCCATCACTTAAGATTTGTTCATATTTTTCCTTATTGTATAAGTGCACATGATCCTCATAAATCTCTATCTCTAACCACTTATCACATTATACATGTTTCTCAATACTTTTGAATTCACGGAAGTCCAATGACTATTCAAACCATGGCATTAAACCTGAGTAATAGAGGTTGTATTTTCTATCAAGATCTATAATTAGATTTAGAGCATACCTCACTAGTTGGGTGAAGCTCGCTTCATACAGGTCCACTGAATCATCCGCATTTTACTTAAATTCTATTAATTCATTCTCTATCATAAGTTGCACAAACTAATGAGACCATTTATCATGGAAAATACATTTATATTTGTCCCACTATATGGAATAAATATCCTCTCTATCCCTAATATTTGTGACCGTTGACCACTACTGATTAGATTCACCTTGAAAAAAATTTATGGAATGACATACCGTTTGATTATATTAACAACCCATAACATTAAATATCTTTTCAAGGGCCTTAATCCATCATTCAGTCGCTACTAGGTCTGAAGATCAATTAAAATAAGGATGGGTTTGTCTCATAAAATGTTCCACTATCATCACCTTCCACTATGGTAACTCTGGTTTTTTATCATCCTTGGATGTCACCACAATTTATTTCCTATGGAAGTTGATCCGTTACTGACATAGACGGATCGGTTCCAATCCCTATAATTCCGAGTTTCTAATTTGGAAGGATATCATTATGTTGCGGTGTGTCCTCTTCAACTTCAAGGTTTCTACTATGAAAACTATTTGGAAAAAACATATCATTGTAAAAGAAACATGGAAATATTTAAATGATATGTCCTTTCTAATAAAAAATGGATTATAAACCATTTCTTTTATTCAATTAACATCATCCTAACCCATAAGGTTCTATAAACCATCCTCTGATACCAACAATAAATACACATCCATATTACATTACATATTCATTAATTATAGTCAAGAAATAACTCCCTTTAATATTGAGTATATTTTCATGTTTATAGATTTATATAATTGTGATATAATATATACATAAAATTCCATATTAATATAGGGATGATACTAAATATACAGTATCCATTACTTGAAAAATATAATAATTTTCAAATAAAATATGATTTCTTTGACAAATCATCATAATATTTAACATGGAATCATTAAATATCTTACACAACATTATAACCTATGAAAAAAATAAAAAAAAATGGATGAGCACAAAAATCATAGTTATGTCTATAAGAAGAAGAAAAGAAATAATTATTCAATAAATACTTGGCAACACATGAAATCATTTTCAAACAAAAACATATGTTTCACCCATATATACATACTTTGTGAGACACGAGAATCCAAATAAATATAAAGAACATAAATATAACAATAATGGAATCTTGGGGAATTACATACATAATATTATAACCCTCATAGATGAATTATAATTTGTAGCCCTCTCACCTACCTTACAATTAGTGTATCCCTCTAAGATACCCTTGGAGGAGCCATACGACCGACCACCAACATACACATACCCAATACATTGGAGGGAGATATAGGTCCCCATTCATTTAAAATAATTAACATGAATAATAATACATTCATATGACATGAATAATTTCATAAATATATTTCTTTTTAATTTTGTAAAATAGAATTTTAAAAGTGGGTTTTAAAATAAAATACCCTTATAAATATAATATAATTTATTTGAGACTTAATATAGTTTATGGAATATATGTAAAAACAATAAATACTCATAATTAATAATAATAAAAACTAAATTCCTCTCACAATCAATTTTAATACCACATAATTAATAAAATAGAATGTTAACCCAATGAATGGAAATCTGGTTAACAATTACCTTACATTGGGAATGCCTTACATCAAACCTATTTAATCATCATGTATAATGGTTAAAGGAGTGTTATTAATATCTTACAAAAACATATTAATCTTTATAATGAATTATATAATCATTTCATTAGATCATTTAACCATTTAATTGTTAATATTTTGTTCCTTCCATTGTCTTGGGGTTATTCATTAAATGATCTTCATGGTCAGTTTGTATTTTATTTTCTTGTTGTATGGTAATGAAATTCGTGAAGTGTAAAAAATGGTATTAATATCTTTCTAGAATATATAATGATTCAATATTTCATTTTGTTATCATATTTGGAGAAGGATAATTAGATAAAACATTATTAATATTTGTTTAGATCATTTATGGTGGTTACTTGAGTACCGTGAACTTGTTTCATTATATAATTTCTTGTCAAGAATAGAATTTCATTCCAGAATAAAAAATATGATACAAAATACAATTAATATTCTGATTCAACAATTAAAATGGTGTTGTGGTCATATTTTAAGGTTATAGTGGATATTGAAAAGACATCGTCTATGATTTTGGTAAGTCATAATACCGTGAACGATGTTTTTATTTTTAGAACATGTTGGATAGGAGAGGAAAGAAGGTGATGAACATTTTATGTGAACATGGTAAAATACATAATATATAATATTCTAGAGATTTCATACCTCCAGGATGAGTGTATGTAAATAGAAAAAAATAAATGAAAGTAATCAAAAATACATGACATAAAAAAGGAAGAGGATCCATTATTATTGATATCTTCTCCTTAAGATCCTTCATAAGGACTTTGGTTCCATTATACACCAAATAACTTATTTATCAAAAATTTTGATGGACATTTTACAAAATTGAAAACATAGAAGCAAAAAAACTAAGATTAAATTATAGTTATCACTATATATATAAAACAAAGTATCATGAAATTCAATTTATTATTAAAACCATGGGGTGTTACAGTTTTAATCAGGAATAAAGCCAAAATATCTAAGGGAATTCACAATTTTTGCATTCCAATTAAATGAAAAACATGACTGACATGTTGAGAAGGTTGAGGTGGTGTTTAATTGATGATCATGTGTTTCATTAGAGTAATAAAACATTTGATCCAATTCCCATGAAAGGGGAATTCATTCATCAAATAAGTTTGGAGATAAGAAAGCTAAATTTACATCTTGTGGTAAGTGCATTAAAAATAATCATGGAGAATTTTTCTCAAAATTTGGGAAGTTATTCTGATGTTGTAAGATGGGTCATATTTCTCATGAAAAAAAATGATATTATTTGGAAATCAATGAATGACAGTGGTAAGATGTTTTAGTTGAAATTATTTAGGTATTTATTCTAATGTGAGTCCAAAGCTGATAACATAGGGTGGAATCCAAAAGATAAAAATAATAAGGACATGGGAGATTCATTTTCTAATACTATTATTGAAGTGGGATAATGAAATGAAATGGGGATATATGTTATTATATTTGTAAATATTACAATCCTCAATTTGACTTCAGATCATCACATTCATTCATTTCTTTGAGTTTTACATGTAAATTTGAAATATCGCCTCATGAATGTTATATATAACTTTTGGGAAATACTTTGATTAAAATAATCAAAGAAACCAATAATTATGGGAATCAACCTATTATCATTAGTTTGATTGTTTTTAATAAAAAAATTTATGAACTTCTCATAGTGGAATTTGATATAATTTTTGATAAGGAATTGATTTTAGTTTATCATGATAAAATATAATATGAAGATAATATTGTTTTATTAAATTATATCACAAATTTGTTAACATATGGAGAAGCTAATAGTTTGATTAAATATGGTAATAAATGTTATCTTTCTCATGATGTTAAATAGAAATAAACAATTTATATTAGGGTCATTCTTATAGTGAATGAATTTATAGATGTTTTCTATGATTAATTACCCAGTATTGGTCTGGATTGGGGGTGGAATTTACTATTTACACAGTGTTTGTTTCTAAGACTATTTCTAAACCCAATTTTTAAATGTCACATGTAGAATTCGTGGGATTGAAAAAAGGTTCCAATAATTTATTGATAGAGCTATCAATAAATCTAGAACTTCACCATGGGGTGATGCAATTTTATTTTTTGTAATGAAATATGGTTTTATGAGACTTTGTATTGATTAAAAATCCTTAAATATAATCATTATTAACAACATGAATTAGTTACCTCATATCAATGGTTTCTTTGATCAGCTCCAAGAAGCTCTATATTTTATGAAAATTGATTTGAGGTCTGGGTACCATCAGTTTAAGGTGAAGAAGGATGAAATTCAGAATGAGATTTGGGTATCATGAGTTTTTAGTTATTCTGTTTAGGTTTTTTAATTCCCTTTCTATATTTACGAATTTCATCAATGGATTCATTCATCAGTTTTGGGATAATTAAGTTGGTTTTATTGTTTATAGATGATATTTTGGAATATTCAAAAAGTCAGGACGAACATGAAAGTCAATTATGGATTGTTTTGAAAAACATAAAATAAAATAAACAATATGGAATGTTTAGTAAGAATGAAATTAGGTTGAAAAAAATTTCTTTCCTTGGATGAATTTTTTCTAAAGATAGAATAATTGTGGCCCATTAATATATTTTTTTGAAGAGTACCAAGACCAACCAATATCACAGAGATTCATAGTTTTGTGGATTAGGGGATTATTGCCAAAGGAATATTGCAATCCATTCATAGTTATATTTCCCAATAACTAAATTAATAGGTAACAGAGATACATACATTTGGACAAAAACATTTGATGATTTTTCAGGAACTGAGTATAAGATTGGTAAATTCTATAATTTTGGCCCTCCCTTCTAGGGATGGAAATTTTATTATATATAATGACACATTAATAAATGTACATGGTTCTGTCCAAATACAGAATGATCAGTTAATTGATCATTCTTCACATCATGTTGAAGCCTCATGAGTTAAAATAACCTAGAAATAATTTGGAATTATCTGATGTTATTTTTTCATTAAAAATTTGGATGCATCATTAGTATGGCATAAAGTGTAAAATATATATTGATCATAAATTTTGAATTATTTATTCTCATTGAAACAATTGAACATGAGATAGAGTATATGGTTGGAATTATTCAAGGATTATTATTAAATGATTCTTCACCATCACATAAGAGTAAATAATGTGGAATATGCTTTGTGTGGATGAAGTAATGCTATATTATCCACGCTACATTCCTAGTGAGATAATTTGGTTAATTAGTTGAAGAATTTTGGATCTGAAGTTGTATGTGTGCTAAATTCCCCTATTTTTTTGTGTTAGTGCAATCATATCAATTAAATAGAATTTGGAAAGCATATAAGGAAGATAGTGAGTTTATGAAAAAGGTAGAATTGGTTCAGAATGGTATGTTACCTGAATATAACATTGATAATTGTCTTTGAGGTTCGGAAACGTTATTTTATGATCCTTGTGATTTATAACTGAAAGATGATTTTTAATGTGAAACTCATAGTTCTCCATTTTCAATTCATCTAGGCAACATTTTGTAGTTTAAAGACCTTTCAGAGTATTATTGGTGCGATTGAATAAAAAGAGATATTTCTTACATTACCAAGGGATGTTTTATTTTCCAATAGGTTAATAGAGAATGTAGGTTATTGAATATTATTATTTATCCATTTTCAATGATATTTCAATTTCATGGATTTTCAAGGTATTATTTTTTAATATTATATGGAATTATATCGAGACCGGGTGTGAATAAGGCACCTCATTCCGAGGCCATGTGATCCCAGAATGGTGGCTCGAACTTTTTTTAGTTAATAGAGTCGTCACTTGTGCGTGGTTATGGCAGTTTCCAAATGGATTCCCGGATTAAAAATATGAGGGAACCGTTGCGTCCGGGACGACAAATTTACCTAAGAATGAGCCTAACCTCAACCAGTGTAGGTTAAGGGAAAAAAGATAAATTTTTGGACGTTATAAGTGAAAATAATAAAATAAATTCACATGAATATTTTATTTCTTTTTAAAAATATCCGCTGCAGCGCAATGATAGGTCGGGTGTTTTAGTCATTAATGTTATGTCATAATGACTCAGAAACAACAATGCTGACTCATTAATACTGAAACATATTATTGAATTCCAAAGTATTTTTCTCTTTTTATTGGTATAATAGAACATCAATTGTTGGAGAAAGATTAAGAGGGAACACTGAAGAAAACACTCGGCGATGAACGATGACAGATCAAAGTTGCGAATTACTACACCAACGAGTTTGGAGGATATCGACGATGGTGGTAGAATGACCTCTTCATCAGCGATCAATCCCTTATTGAGGTAGGGGTCAGTTATTTAATTTTCATTTCCCCACACTTGATTTAAATGATGAATTCAGATCAAACATGAACAAGTTGATCTTTAGATTCATACGTTCTTGCAGGAGGGATTTCTTTGGGATGATTATGGTGGAATTAATCAATGTTAATTTTTGTTGTCGATTTTTTTCTCCATTTAATCCTTTTTGCTGGATCGGATCAACGCCATGACGAACGACGGGGGAGGTTCGGTCCTCATTTTGTTGGATTGGTTTTCCTTCCCCCATTTTCTTCTCGTGTGTTCTTTGCGTTCTTTGTGGGGAGATGAAAAATAGATCGTTGCACACCCATCTCGCAAGGTAATGATCCCAAACTGAAGATTCGACATCGAAATGACCCTACAAGGGTGTGACAGATATGATGGACGACGAATCAGCTAGGATGAGAAGTGGTCTTTCTTCAAGCTTTATTCACGTGGTAAGATCAGAAAATGTTTTCGGGGCTGATAGTAGGTCTGGAAGCACAGGAAGCATCTTCGTGGTGTTAGGGAGACCAAAAAATGAGAGTATCGTGGCGATCAGATGACTGGATTGAAGAACTGAGCATCAACAGAGGCTTGATGGTGGAAGTTCATTTTTCTATTACTTTCTAGAATACATGGCGTGTACTTACGAAGAATAAGACGTCTAGTCCTGGTAGCTGCAGTTAGGGTTTTGGGGGTCAGAGAAGAATCACACGACGTGTGACCTTAGTCACATTGTGTGTTGGACATTCCCCAAATCTCGGTGTGTATTTGTGGAAGCACACAGACATGGGATGATCTACACGGCTTCAGAACACGACATGTACATCATGGCAGAGGTGGCTATGTGGGACTCAATATGTATCGTGGGGATACATGGACACGAGATGGAGTAAATGACCGTGTACTCTATCACACAGCCATGCAAGGCGAGTAACTGATTACACAGGTTAGAGTACATGGGTTGAAGACTATATACGAGCACGTGGCTAGCGTACACGGAGCCGACCCCAGGCACTCAAACACGGTGTGTGAAATGTACTATAGTCTATGTACAAACATTTTTACACAACCAGCCTTACGACATGGCCCGTTTTACATGAGAAATACCTTAGGTCAGACAACACGACGTGTACCATTACTACACACCATGTAATGTTTGGAAAATGACATGTTATTCTTGTTCATCGTATCTTGGACATATTTTGTTTGGGTTTGTGCCCCTTTTTCTCATTCCCCTAAAGGTCAGGCATTGTTTCCTTCTACAAGAGTATGATTCCTCAAGCAGGACTTCTTGTGATAGAGTCAGGCATCCATCTGAGAGGCCCGGATCAATATCCTCTATCCATTCTTGTCCCTAGGTAGAGTCCGGCATCAACGTGACCAACTCCAATGGGCGTCGATCCTCTACCTAGAAGGTGAATTCTGGATGAGTCACGATATCCAACATGGCCCTAGTAGTGATCCTCATATGTGTATCTTGATCTTTCCCACTCAGAAGTGTGTCTCTCGTAATGAGTGATTCTATTTATCGTAACCTTCTCACTCATGAGTGTGTCTCCCGTAATGAGTGTAACTACCTCTCATGATTTTTCCCAATGAATATTACTTCTCTGACAGACCTCAATTGAGCTATAAGACTCATGGAGTGTGTTCTATTGGAAAAATTACTTCATGGAAATCATCATGCTCAATCCCTAGACCGGGGTATGTGGTTTTGTGACTTGTCTCTTGACTACGGGTCTGGGTTTTGTGTATATCTGGTTTGTGTTACTCTTGCTATATGTTCTGTAGAAAAATACTATATCTAGATGACTGTAACTTTACTTTGTGTACTGCATTGGGGTTTTCGAGGTCCTCTACTAAGTACTGTTATACTCACCCATGCACGGTCATTTCCTGCACGTGTCATTTCTTATGCAGATAGGCAGCCTTTTGATGCTATCCAAGGAAGATAAGGACAGGAACGAGATTTCTGTGTTCCCTTCAGGCCGAGGCATTCCTAAGTCTATGAGCAGCAGTCCAAGTACCTTTTGTGTTTATAGGTTGGACTTTGTAGTTCTCATACTCTTGCATTGGTGGGGTTGTATCCTGGACCAGTATACTTTTAGTACTTTCCCTTCCATCATACTCTATTGGTTGGGTTTCGTGTATGCATGAATTATGTTACATAGTGGTTTTTTACACTTCAGCATTTGTGGTCTTGGAGATATGTGTGTGTGTACAGGTACATAGGAAATGCCTCCCATATTTGCAATATGCCTACTTAGTGCTAGTCACCAGCCCCTAGCCTTTAAGAGGTGGGCATGGAGAGTCGTGGCGCGGGCCCCACCAGGACGGGTCGTGATAGAGTGGTATCAGAGGTGGTCGATTCAACATTAGGTCCATGAGTCTGTGATATTGGTTTGGGGAAACAGTGTTATGTGTTTTGAGTTCGACCTTCAAGGCAGAGACTCCAATGTTGGTGTGGTAGTAGAAATGTCCACACCCCAGGACTCTGATAACGTCATTTTCGACTCGGTGCATGGAAACACTAGTTGCGGGGAAGAAAAATAATGGTTCATGCATCATATAAGAATGGATTGTGTATTCCATATCCTTTGTGTCAGCTATCAAGATATACTAATTGACCATGGTAATTATTGTTTTATTATAGGATGCCCCCTGTCGCATACCCTCTAGGATTTAGTAGTGTGATCATGGGGACATCCCCCATAGTTATGAGGCTTCGATATAGGGACTAGTTCCCCATGCATTTCCACCAGGTGGGGCACCCACTATTCCACCACCAGTGGAGCTACCCGTGGTACCTATAGTACCAACCAAGGTGGAGCGCAGGCTGAGCGCACTTCATGAGTTCCATAGATAGAGACCCCTCAGGTTCCGAGGTGAGCCCGACCCTTAGGTGGCTGAGGACTGGATTGAGGCAGTGACTAGAGTATTCCATCTTGTGAGGACACCAGAACACCATATAGTGATCCACGGAGCGATCCTTCATTTGGTTCTAGAAGGATGATGGTGGTTTCTGAGCACACAGACTCGCGATGAGGAGACTCTTCGTGGAAAGAGTTTGAGCGACTCATCAGGGAGGAGTTCTTTCTGATTACGCTGACAGTAGTATGCATCCATGATCTTCTTTGGCTCCAGAAGGGCAGCTTGAAAATATCTGACTATTCATTGAGGATCACCAACCACACCTGGTACACGATGGATATGGTCAGGGATCAATACATCAGAGATCGGACCATCGAGCAAGGTCTATGGAGAGACATATTTGCATGTGTCATCGCTCTATGCATATCGATTTATGATGGAGTGATCGAGTGGGCCATAGTGATCGAGTGCTTTTTAGAAGAGCAGAGATAGCTGACAGGAGTCAGCAGTTGGAAGATAGGTGCGGAGACCCCTACAGTAGGGATCCGATGTCAGGCATATGGATCGTGATGTGGGAGACATCATTAGAGTACCCAGGACAGAGGATAGAATGTTCAGGGCTCTCAGGCTGGATCCAGTCATCCTATAGAGAAGCGATGCATCATGTGCGATGGTAGGGGACATCTCGATAGATATTGTATGACCCATCGAGCTGCTAACAGGGAAACGGTGGATAAACCACCGAGGAAAAGGCAGAGAGTTGAGCAGACAGACCTACCATGAGGTGGACGTGGCAGAGAAGCAGGGAGAGCTGTGGGTGGTGGATGACGATTTGACTTACTTCCACCACCACCACCAGGAGGTCCGCACCTTGTTCAGGTAGATCAAGGACAGGTACGGTGACAACTACATACATTTGAGGCATATGACCCAGGGGATCCGGGGATGATTCAAGGTACGATTTGTGTCTTTTCTACCATAGATGTCGTACTTATAGACACATGTGCCAGTCATTTCTCCATAGCCACATGTATTGTATGAAACCTTGAGATTCTGGTAGAAATGTTGAATCAATAATTATGCTTAGAGACACCTATGGAAGGAGACTTAATGATCACGCACCTTTTCATACAGTGTGATCTTACCATTGCAGGTGAGAGTTTCGGTTGGAACTTCTTTGTGGTAGCATCGAGGCCTTATGACGTCATTCTCGGTATGGATTGGTAATCTTCGATCCATTCCTAGATTGACTCTTTTAGGCAAAGAGTGTGGTGTGTCCTCCTTTATGTAATGGGGGTTTTCTTTGTTCAAGAAAGGTAAACCTAGATAGCGTAGTATGGGATTATGCATAGGAGGGTGAAACCAATCTCTCATGAGTTGGCTTGCCTTGCCGTCAGAGTAGTGGATGTTGTGAGCTCCTAGTTCTCAGTATTACTGGCAGAGTATGAGGATGTATTTCCTTAAGATGTTTTAGGGTTACCACCCCGATGTGAAACCAACTTCTGAACCAACTTACACCCTGCGATGGAACCAATTTCTTCATCAGAATATTGGATGTCTTCCGTAGAGCATCGGGAGCTGAGGGTGCAGTTGGAGAATTTAAAGAGCAAGGGTTTCGTGAGACCCAGTGTTTCACCCTGGGCATCCCTAGTGTTTTTTTCCAACAAGGAATACATGAGTCTGAGGTTGTGCATGGATTAGCAGTGCATGAACCTGGTGATGGTGAAAAACAATTATCCCCTACTATGGATTGATGACCTCTTCGATCAGCTAAGAGCGTAACAGTGGTTTTCGATGGTTGAACTTCAATCCGGTTATCACCAGCTACGAGTGCAGGACAAGGATATACCAAAGATGGCTTTCAGATGCTGCTACAGTCACTATGAGTACTTGGTGATTCCTTTTGGCATGACGAATGCCCCTATATTGTTCATGGGACTCATGAACTGGATCTTCCAGCTGTACTAGGACCGGTTCATATTGGTCTTCATCAACGACATCCTTGTGTAATCGTCATCAGAAGTGGGGCATGAGATACACCTACGGATGGTTCTAGATGTACTTCGAGAGCACCAATATTATGGGAAGATCTCAAAGTGGCAGTTTTGGATTTAGGAGGTCCACTTTCTAGGACATGTCATCTCTTCAGATAGAGTAGCTATAGACCCAGCCAAGGTAGAGTCTGTGTTAGCATCGGAGCTTCCTCAGAGCGTGAAGGAGGTGCAGAGCTTCCTTGGATTGGCAGGATATTACAAGAGATTCATTCCTGATTTTCCTAGATATCAGAAATGATGATTACTTTGACCAGGAAGGGTTAACCATTCATATGTACGATGAAGTGCCAGTAGGCTTTCAAGCTGTTGAGGTAGAGTTTGACAAGAACCCCAGTCCTGAGACTACTGGAGGAGGGTGTTGAGTACATTGTTTTCTGTGACGCATCAAGGACCAGGCATGGCTGTGTCTTGATACAGAGGAAGGCAATGATTTCATATGGTCTGCACTAGCATAGGCCACATGAGGAAAACTATTCAACCCGAAATCTTGAGTTGGCAGCGGTAGTCATCTCATTGAAGATGTGGTGACACTACCTTATGGGAGAGATGTTTATCGTATACTCGGACAACAAGATCATTGAGAACATCATATCATTGAAGGACTTGAATATGAGGCAGAGGAATTGGCTTGAGTTCCTCCATGATTTTGATTTTGAGATCATCTATACTCTTTTCAAGGGGAACAAGGTGGCATATACTCTTAGAAGAAGGTTGTTCTCATAGCTGTTGAGTTAGGGGACAGAGTAGCTAGCTACGTTATAGTTATCCATCATGGATGAAAAGGATAGAACATACCTACAGTCAATGGTTTTCGCCCCTCCACTCTTACAATGGGATAGGGAGGTGCAACTAGGAGTTGTCGACTATGTGGAATTACGTGCTTAGTTATCCATAGGACAGGCTCCAAAAGGATATTTGGAAAGTGGGGTGCAATTACATCTTTTCAGAGAACGCACTGTTGTACCGGTGGCATTTCAGAAGAAGGTATTGAGGTAGTTTCATACATTCTACCTTGGTGGTACACCCTAGAGTGGAAAAGATGGCCTAGGATATCTGAAGACAGCTCTGGTGGTCAAGCATGAAGAAGGTAGTAGTGGAGTTCATTTCTCGATGCCTTATATACCAGCAGGTGAATGATAAACACCATGTTCTAGTGGGATTTGCTCATACCCTAGAATTTCCAGAGTGGAAGTGGGATTTAATATCGATTTAATTTGTAATAGTATTTCCAAAGACATCCAAGGGGGATGATTCCATCTGGGTGATCGTTCACTGACTCACGAAGTCGGTCCACTTCCTAGCATCAGGGAGCCGAGTTCTGTAGAGATCATGGGACACCTCTACGTGAAGAATATAGTTTGGCTTCATGGCGTCCCCTCGAAAATAGTCTAGGACTGAGATGCTCATTCCGCATCCCAGTTGTGGAAGGGATTGCATAATGCTTTTGGGACTCAGATTCGATTGAGCATAATGTTTCATCCCCCAGATAGAGGGTCATATGGAGAGGACCATTCAGGTTCTGGAGGATATGTTGTGAGCTTCTGTCATGGACTATGGTCTTAGATTGGTGGACCACCTAACTCTGGTGGAGTTTGCGTACAAAAATAGATACCACTATACCATTTGTATGGAACCGTTTGAGTCCTTGTATGGGATACCCTTCCGATCACCGATTTTCTGGACCGACCCTGGTGAGTCAGCACTCATGTGTTCAGAGTTGGTGAGAGCTTCCACCAAGAAGGTGCAGATCATCCGAGGGTGGATGAAGACTGCATAGAGCTGGCAGAAGTCTTATGCAGACAAACGATGGAGACCTCTGGAGTTTGAAGAGGGAGACCATGTCTTTATTTGGGTCTCACCTCGACGAGGGTTACAGATATTTGGTTGAGGCGGAAAGTATCTCTGAGGTTCATCGGATCTTTCCAGATACTGTGTAGAGTTGGAAAGGTGGCGTACCACCTAGAACTACCGCCACCGTTTCATTTGGTACAAGATGTCTTCCACGTGTCACAACTGAGGAGGTACGTGCATGACCCATTGCATGTCATCGATGGGGGTTAGCTGGACATCGAAGATAGAGAGACCATTGCTGAGTACCCAGTGGAGATTGAGGATCAGTAAGAGAGGATCCTTCATGGGTGTTCAATTCCCCTAGTTCACGTCTGGTGACAGCACATGAATCTTCAAGAGAGCACGTGGGAGTGGGTGGCCCAGATCCATGCCCTGTAACCTCATCTTTTTTAGTAGCCTTTGTTTTGGCTTTTCGTGGATGTAATTCCCAAAGGTGGGGAGAATGTAATGTATCAGATTTTCAATGTATTATTTTTAAATATTATATAGGAATATTTTGAGATTGGGTGGGATGATGGCACATCATTCCGAGGCCCGGTGATCCCAGAATAGTAGTTCAAACTTTTTTTAGTTAAGTGAGTCAGCACTTGTGCGCAGTTGTGGCAGTTTCAAAACGGACACCTGGATTAAATATCTGAGGGCACTATTGCGTCTGTGACGATGAAATTAACTAAGAATGAGCCAAACCTCGACCGGTGCAGGTCAAGGGAAAATAGTTAAATTTTCGGCCATTTTATGTGAAATAAAGTAAAGTAAATTCTAAAGTTTATTTAATTTTTTTTTGGAAATATCCGCTACAACACAACGATGGGTATGTTGTTTTAGTCGTTAATTTCATGTCATAATGACTCACAAACAGCAATGTTGATTCATTAATACCGCAACATATTTTTGAATACTGAAGAATGTTTCCCTTTTTAATGGGACAATCGAGCGTCGATCATTGGAAAAATATTGAGAGGGAACTATGAATAAAACTCTCAGCCACGAACAATGAAATATTGATGCTACGAATTGCTGCGCCAACGAGGATGGATTATCTCGATGACGACGGTATAATGAACTTTTCATTAGTGATCTATCTCTTATTGAGGTAGGGGTTTGTTATTTACTTTTATTTTCCCCACATTTTATTTAAATGATGAACCCGAATCAACCACGAACAAGTTGATATGAAGATTTATACTTTATTGTGGGATGGATTTCTTTGGGATGATTAGGGGGAATTAATCTTTGTTGATTTTTGTTGTTGATTTTCTACTCTGTTTAATCCATTTTACGAGAGTGGATCAATGCCTTGACGAATGACGGTGGAGGTTCGTTCCTCATTTTGATTGACTAGGTTTCCTTCTCTCATTTTCTTCTTGTGTGTTCTTCGTGTTCTTTGGGGTTGATGAAAAATGGATCATTTTGCACCAGTCCTAAAACACGATGATCCCAAACTATATATTTGACATTCAAATGACCCTACGGCGGTGCGACGACCATGAAAAATGATGAATCGGCTTGGATCAGAAAAGGTCGTTCTTCAAGCGTTCTTCGTGCGAGAAGATTAGAACATGTTTTTTGGACGGATCAGAGGTCCAGAAACACTAGAAGCAGCATCATGGAATCAGGGAAAGAAATACTCGAGAATTTCGTGGTTATCAGATGTCCATATTGACGAATGGAGCATCACCAGAGGCTCGACTACAGAGTTTCGTGTTTCTAGAAATTTCCAGAATACAAGGGATGTATATCCGAACAACACTCCATGTAGTGCTGGTGGTGGGGGCTATGGTTTCTGGGGCCAAAGAGGATCACATGGAGTGTGAACCTGGTCACACGGTGTGTTGGACATTCCCTGAACCTCATCATGTATTTTGGAAAGTACACGGAGACGGAAGGATCTACACGACTTCAGAACATGGAGTGTAAAACATGGAAGAGGAGGAAACGTGGGACTCAGTGTGTATCCCAGGGATACATAGACACGGGATGGAGTACATGACTGTGTACTCCATCACACGGCCAGGAAAGGCCAGTAATGCGGGACACCCCGTGTACCGATTACACGGGTTACAATACACGGGTTGAAACCATGTATGGGCACATGGCCAGCGTACACGGAGCTGACCCCAGGTACTCGGACATGACATCTACACAGTACTACACACCATGTACTAAATTTCCAATACGACCAGCCTTAGGACATGGGCTGTTGTACACGGGGAGTACCAGGGTCAACCAATACAGCGTGCACCTTTACTACACGCCGTGTAATTTTGGGAAAACGGTATTGTCATTTTGTTCACCTTATCGTGGACATCATTCATTTGAATTCGTGCCCCTTGTTCTCATTACCCGGAAGGTCAGCCATCATTTCCATCTATAAGAGTATGATCCCATCACCATGAATTTATGTGATAGAGTCAATCATCCATCCGAGAGGCCCAGATCAAGATCTTCTATCCCATCTTGACCATAGGTAGAGTCCAGAATTGACATGATCAACTCCATTGGGCATCAATCCTCTACATATCATGTGAATTCTAGATGAGGCATAGTTTCCACCATGGACCTGGCAGTTATCCTCATCTGTGTATCGTGATATTTCCAACTGAGGAGTGTGTCTCCCGTAATGAGTGTATCTATCTATAATAACCTTCTCACTCAAGAGTGTGTCTTTTGTAATTAGTGTAACTACCTCTCATGACATTTCCCGATGAACATTACTTCTTAGACGAACGCCATCAGAGCTATAAGACTCATAGAGGGTGTTCTTCTAGAACGACTTCTTCGTGGAAATCTTCCAGTTGATTCCCTAGAGGGGGGTATGTAGTTGTGTGACTTGTCTCTAGACTACAGGTCTGGGTTTTGAGTATATCTGGTTTGGTTTTATCTTGCTATATGTTCTATGGACATATACTGTATATAGCTGACTATATCATTACATTGTGTACTGCTTTGTGGTTTTTGGGGTCCACTACTGAGTATTGTTATACTCACAGCTGCATGGGCTTTGCCACACGTGTCATGTCTTGTACAGACGAGTAGCCTTTTGACGGAGTCCAGGGTCGACCGGGATAAGACTGAGCTTTCTAAGTTCCCTACAGGTCGAGGCATTCCTACGGCTAGAAACAACAGTCCCAGTACATTTTGTGTTTACAGGTTGGAATTTGTAGTTTTCAAACTATTTTTTATGGGCTTGTATTATGGCCCAATTTACTTTCAGTTCTTTAACTTCGGTCATACTCTATTAGTTGGGATTAGTGTATGCATGAATTTTGTTCCTTCTTATTTCTTTATACATCAGCAATTGTGGCTTGGAGATGTGTGGGTGTGTATAGGTACATAGGAAATGCCTCCCATGATAGCAATACGCCTACTCGGTGCTAGTTAGTAGCCCTAGGCCTATTCGAGGCAAGCATGGGGAGTCGTGGCGCAGGCCCCACTAGGATAGGTTGTGACGGATATAGTGAAGATGGGTAAATATATCCATGGATTTCATAGTGGTGTTACCAAATACATATTGAGATAACAATAAAATCTGTGTTTTTATTGATCAATTGACTAAATCGTCTAATTTTCAGCCTAATTGAGATACATTATCTCTAAATCGATTTTTTTTGTTGTATATTAAAGAGGTTGTTGGGTTTCATGGAGTTTCACTCTCCATTGTAACTGATTGTGATCCTTGGTTCACTTCTAATTTTTAGAGAGGCCGTCAAAAATTCAATGGGCTATGAATTAAAAATTTGAATATATTTTCATCCTCAAATATATGGGAAGTTATAAAGAGAAATTAAGATCATGTTGGATATTCTAAGTTCTTGTTTAGTGAAATACCAGGGATTTTGGGATCAACATAATTCATTAGTTGAGTTTTATTATAATAAATTTTTTCATTATAATATATAAATGGAACCATTTGAGGAATTATAAGGAAATCGATGTCAAACTATAACTTTTTGGGATGATGTGGGTGAATGGATGTCGATGAGACCAGAATTGGTAGAGGAAATAGGAGAGAATGTTCAGTAGACTCAGAGAAACATGAT
Source organism: Viscum album (assembly GCA_963277665.1). NCBI lineage: Eukaryota > Viridiplantae > Streptophyta > Magnoliopsida > Santalales > Viscaceae > Viscum > Viscum album. The sequence goes on from OY728138.1 coordinate 1,145,530,830, forward strand.
GACCACACAATGAAGGAAGAAACATTATGGGGATAGGCAGAGGAAGGATATTTCATTTCAGGTAGGTGATCATGTCTTTCTCAAATGTTCTCTATGGAAAAGTGTGATGTCTTCTTTTAAATGTGGGAAATTGATTCCAAGTTTCATTACAAACTATGAAATCCTTGATAATATTTTATCAGTTTCTTATATAGGGGCTTCCAAAAAAATTATATACCAGGTACACAATTGTTTTCATGTTTGAATTATAAGAAAGTATATAGTATATCAATATCATGTTTTGAGTCTATAAGTCATTCGGTTGGATGAGAGTCATTCTTATGAGTAACATATACTTAAGATTCATTACCATAAGTATAAATTTTTTCAGAATAAAATAATTCAGATGGTTAAGGTTTTGTGTAAAACCACATGGTTGAAGAGGCATCAAGGAAATCTGAAAATGAAATTTGCGATAAATACCACTATTATTTGAAAAGTTAAAAAAAGTGCGAGGAAAAAAATTTAAAATGGGTGGAGGGATGTAACATCCCATGTATTTATAGAATTATATATTTTTATATTTGTTAATACTTATGAAAATATATTAATTTTACCAAAAATATGAACTATGTTCGATAGCATACCAGACAACACAATAATTGGTTTCCACGAAATCTTACATTGTACAAAAGACTAAGTTATACAGAAAAAAATATGTTGCAATATTATTATTTTAAATGGAATATATCAAATTGACATTATAATTGTTGGAATGAATATAACAAACTATAATTTTATTACCCATGTTTATCAAATTTTTATACAATTTTCTAACAATATTTATAGGCTTAAAATGAGAACAAATTCAATTTTAACTGTGAATAATTTAATATTTTTAAATGTAGTTTTAAAAACTTTTGATGGTGATAACTTTTTAAATGAATTTTTTTTAACTTTTATTTGTTCCATTTGACAAAATAAACATCTTATTTGGAAGCAGTGCATTAAAATTTACTTTGGATGAATTTAAGATATTTTTGTGATAATATTCATTTTTAAGGAATAGTGAGAAATACATCTTTTTAATTCAAATTTGAATTTCATATAATTTATTTATATTTTTATATTGTCATTTAATATGGTTTTAATTTATAATTACTATTTAATTGTTATAATTTAATCTCATTTTTTCCAATGTAGGTAGTTTTACATTTAAATTAGATATTAACACATGTCAATATTTTGATGGTCTACACATTTTAAAAACATGTTTCTACAATCCATTAATGACATTAACATTAAATTAATTTTTTTCACTTTGATGATTTGAATTTTAAAAAATGAGAATAAATGGTTTTAATCAGTATAAAAAATGTTATCTAATCGAATAATTTTTTGGTGAGTGGTAACATTATTATTTTATTTACCATAGATAAAGGGTAAATCAGGTAAATATTTGTTAAAAATGTATTATTATAATAAAATATTACTCAAAAACCTGTAAAAACCTTATTGTATTAATTATGGATGATCCAGAAAATCCATGGGATGATCTTTTGGGTTTTTAATGCTACTTGTGTGTGATTTAGACATTTATAGCATTTAATTTAATTTATTGGAAAAAATATCTTAAACAGGTCTCAAATTAATAATAAAATTTTAATATTGTGTTATATATGTGTTATCATAGACTAAAAATAGTTATTATAAATTTAAAAATATTACCCACACCATGGTATTGTGATTATAATTTTTAGATATTTGGAAAATAAATTTAATTCTGACACAATAATGATGTTGTGATCTATTTTTTAATGAAAGAAAAAAATAAATGATATTAATAATTATAAAATATATATAATTTTACTATTTGATTCCATCAACGAATAATTTTTTTTAACTATTACTTGATAGTTTTGAGCCAATATAGTTTTTATAAGTAGTGAAGATGTTACGAGTTTATAAAAATGTCATCTAATTAATAGTGCAAAAATTTACATAATTCATATTTTAAAATGATAAATATTTAATTAAATGATATAATTTTTTCAAAAAATAATCAACTATAATGTATTCATAACTTAGATAAGTCTTTTAATAACAAATTTATTGGTCCTTTGGCATAATTTTTTATTTAGTTTAACTGTCAAAGTACAGATTACTTGATAAAACATTAATATTAAAAAGGTGTTAAAACAAAAAGTTATGGATTAAAAAATGTCCGAAAAATTTATAATTCATATTGGATGATTATATTTTGACTTATAATAATCATATAAGCGATCTAAATGAGTTTGGACCCATTTATAAACTATATAAAATTTATATTAATTTAATAATTTTCATAATTCCATGGGTTCCCCACCCGTCTACTAAAAAAACACACATTATTCTCTAATGGTCACACTTGAAAAACCTTTTGGATTAGGAAATATTTTCCCAAGAACCATTCAAGAATCCCCACCCAAATTTTTTAGGGCCTTATTTTAGTCATGACAGCCTGTTTAAAGGTGTTAAGGTGTCACCTAATGATGATCAACCAAAGAAGATGTATCATTGTTTCAAGTATTTCTTTTTTATTTTGACATCCACTTCCATAAAATCATATTATTCCATAATGAAATAATAACTCTAGTACCCTCAATATAATTAGGATATATTATGATAATATCATAACTTTGATCCATATCCACATCCAATAAATGGTATAGTAATTAATTGTTCATGCATATGTGTGATCTATCACCGCCACGAACCGACCTAATTCGTTTTCCACAACTGTCATTGGAGACTAGAAATACTGATGGAATCAATATTTATATAAGATATTAATGGCATATTTATCATTATAAAATAATAATATTTTAATTATGTTATTATTTTTTATATGCATAAAAATTAAAATATCATTCATGTGTACAAGTAAACTATCACCTCCATGAAGCGATGTGAATCATTTTTATTCACCATATCACTAGTAAGATATATATAAGTATATTTAAGTTATTATATTGATATTAATAATACTATTATATTTATTTATAAATAAAATAATAAATACCTTCTTTCTTTAATGATCAGAAAAATGGAAAACGTTACTCATGCGTATATATGGCCTACCATCTCCATTAATATAACATTGTTCATTTTTCATACAATAAATAAATATTTTAATTTAGTAGTATAATTTATCTATAAATTTAATTATTACGTCATTAATATTATTTTGGAGCTGAAGGACTTATGAACGCCTGGACTAGTTACCTCCAACCATGTTCATTTTATATTAATGTATCAAATAACAAAAAAAAGTCTGATATTAACTAAATAATTATATAATTTTTTTCTTACATAGTAATAAGTGATATAAGAGAAATAATAAACATGAGAAACTTTCTCATGTATCTATAAATTAACCTAAGATTATTATTCATGAATATAATTGTAGTTCATGATGAGCCAAACTCATGGTAAGAAACTCTATATTAATATCCTTTCATTGAGTAATATTTTAATTTCATACACTAGCATATATTATAAGGTGTGTAATATACTCATTTAACATTTAATTTAACAAAATGGGTTTATAAAAGATGGTTTTTCTATGAAGAATTTTACTAAATGATATGTAGATTTTGTATATTCATGTGGTGAAAACTAATTTTCCACTACTATTTATATTATTTTATATCTAGAAACCTTTACAAGACAAAATGTTTTAAAATAAATATAAATTATATACTCCCTTTTCAAGTATTTTGGTATTGAAAATAGTTTTAAGAATAGTTTTATTATTTCAATATCATGTAATGATTTCTTATGATTATAATTTTTTTGAGGTAAATATTAATAATTACAATATTTTATGTTTTATGATTTTATAATGGTACTTGGGCTTATGATAGTTGGTTAGTGATAAATTAAAGATTGGTGGTCATGTGTTAAACAATTTATAGGGGTTAGTTGATAATCTAATGAAATTTGGTAACATTATAACCTAATATTCATCGGGTACCGGAGTTGACCATATGGATATTCAATTTTATTTATTGATATGTGTGGAAGTCTATTGTATGGTTATTCAATGTATGTATGATTATGTCCCATGTTAACATTATATGATATATTTTTCTTCCTATGGGATTTATGGTAATATTTTTGTTACAAAAGGGTAATCAATGAGTTTATATTCTGTGAATAGAATTTAGTACTTCATAAAGGTGAAAATTATTTCATGTGGATAAAGTATTAATGGTTTACATGTATTCACAAGACAAATGGGTTTTCTTCTTTTTGTATCCCTTAAATGGATTTTTATGCTGGTACCATGTTTTAAAATGATTGACACTAGATTTAAAGAATAATGCAGTCAAGTATGGGATAAATGAAAAGTTATGATATTTAAAATGAAAGGAATCCATGTTACTTTTTTATTTTATTTCTGTTTTATGAAATATATATATAGTGGGTAGATATGTCTAAATTATAAGATTTAAGTTGTTATGTATGAGTTATGGCCAAATTCACAAAATATCTAAACCTGAATAGATGCAAAATGTGAATGAATATAAAATTATTGAATGAACTCATGATTAAATATTGTTTAATACTTAGAAATTATATTCACTGATTCTCATAACATGATATGGATTAGAAATTTACTTCTTCATTTGATATACATGGAACACATTATGTATAAACTTCATCTATGGGAATTTTATAAATGTAAATCCACATTCTCCACCTACTCAAAAATAGAAAAATGATCCAAAAAATTGGGAGACTATTTCTATTTCCTCCCTACCAATCGATGAAACAAACAGGGTGAAACATTCAAGAACACCTACTCCCCAACTAAAGACTCCAATGGTTTGTGATGAGGATCAAAATTAGATATATATCAAATTGATTCTATCATTATTCTATGATAAATAAATTGAATCATTGGTTTCATCTAATGAAAAATTTTGGACCAACAATGGAACATTCACCTATCTCCAGAAAACACTATAGAGAATATAATGTTCATCTATACAAGGCTTCAAAAGGATCCATTCTTGATTGTATAATAGTAATTATTTTTTTTAATAAAACTCAACCAACACTAAATTATCATACCAATTTCTTCTAATGTATGGACTTTAGGTGAGAATAATAGCCTCAAATATATGTATCGATAATTCTATTTGACAATAAAACTACAGATTCTATACCATGATCACACAAACCAGAGATCTCATTACTTCATTGAAGGAAAATTTAAAAATGACAAGTGATATTAAAATACCTATCATAGAATATAATGAATAGATCTCCATAAAAATGAACAATATGATGGACATATGTATTTCCAAGATATTCAACGTCAGTAGTATCAGGAATGGGTATAATTGGAAAATATTTAGTCTCACGATATATAAAACCCCATATATAATTTTTTATTATCTAGGTACACTGAAACACAATAAAATATTTCATATATTTCTCATCCCATTTCTAGTTTTTCACTGGAAGTGGACGAAGAAAACTAAGGGGTTTACGGTGCATGGGGATGACCTATTGGACAATATAATTTTGATGGAAAAAATTAGAAATTCCATATATCATACATAGATACTGGAAAAAAATTCAACATGAAATAGAAAATCTACATGGTTCCTGGGTGCACTTCCCACTAATAATATTAAAAACCCAGTGAAATATAATTCAATACTGCATATGGATCAATTAAATGATTCTAATGATGTAGAATGACCTCTGATGGGAATAACCATTCACAATTAGTCTCCCACCATAAATAATGTATCAAATGTTACAAAACTACTCATTAATATGATGTTTATGAAGATTCATTTCGAGAAGAGGGAAGGTCAAATCAATATTAGACCTAGTGACCACATTCCCTGATTTCTAGACTCTAATATGAATCTATATAAAATAACATACATAAAGATTCAATCATTATATGATTATTTAATATCCTAAGTTAGAGGATTACTTCTCAAACAAAATTGATTTTTCCATTATGTGTGGTATATGAGATGGAAATGTTAAAAATCTATATGTATTCCACCCAACTCCCCTCACAGAGATTCAAATATTTTTACCAGAAAAATTAGGGATACAAACAGTAGAATGATCCCTTTATTTTAAACCAAACGAAGAAGTACAATGCAAAGAGTTACCGGTTCAAATATTTTTATGAGAAGAAGTAACTCAAGTTATTTTGGAAAGAATACATAGTATCTATTTCATTTTAAGGTAATTATTCTAACAATTATGTGCATAAATTGTGAATTCGAGTTCAAGGCCTCATGTCAGGTAATTTATTTGTTGTGGAATCATCTATCTAGATCCATATAAACTAAAATGATCTCCCTATAAATGAACATCGCACAAAACGAAAACTAATTCCTCACAAAAGACCAAAAACCACTGCTCGAACTCAGGGAGAGTTAAAACCAGTGAAACATTCAAAAGAAATTTTAGATCTACAAAATAATTCAAATATTTTTCATCCCAATTATTATTTAATCCCTTCTCTGTCAGTTTAGTCATCATATAATCCATCTGTGAGAATTATATTAAAAATAAGTAATAAAATCCAGATAGAATAAATAAACTACGAATCTAGAAAACATTTCAGGTTTTTTCCCATTTAATAATAGATTTCACCTTCATTGGAAGAGATAAAAGACAATGTTACAACCCCAGATGTTCCAATAACATTGCATCCCAAATCAAGAAATCACAACTCAAAATATTAGCATAAATTAGGTGATTTCTCAAAAATTATAATACTGATATCAGATGATGTACACGATCCTCATTTGACATAGAGTAAATAAGGAATTCATCAATAAATTACACCATATAATTATCAAAATTATTATGAAAATATTTTTCAATAAATCCATAAAGATAACAGAAGAATTTGTTATAGGAAATGGAATTACAATGTACTCAAAATGGTCACACCTGCTCTGAATGGCTAGTTTTTTGAATTTCTTTTTCTTTTATAATCAACTAATGATAACCATATACAAGATAAATTGTTAAAAACCACTTTTCCCATTAATAATTATCATACAAATCATGAATTCTTGTAAATTGTAATTTGTTCTTTATAGTGAATCTATTGAGTTTTTGATAATTAGAAATGAGGTGAAGTGACCCATTGATTTCTTTAGCAAAGAGAATCAACACCACCGAAGGAGACATAGCCAGGAATATAAATAATATATCTAAATTCTCAGCTTGTTGAGTCTTCAACTCTTTAATCTTAGTTAGTGTTATGTGTCATGGTAGAATATATACTGGATGGGTACCTGATAGTAAATAGATGGCGAATTCCATCTCTCTTACTGGTGGAAAACTAGAAAAGTCAAAAGGAAAATGGATGAGAAACACAATGAAAAACAAAGGGAGATTTCTTATCAATGATTCCTAATCCCCATCAAAAGAAAACACTATTAATAACATCCCCAAATGTAGATAATAAGTTTTATATATACATAATGTTAGGTCAAATTCTCTTTTAATGTCATAGCACACCCAATCTGGTGCCGTAAATGAGACCTATCAAATATAACAATCAATGTTGGATTTATTGAGAATGAGGTAGTTCATCATAAATATTACATCAAGAGGTTTCATGTTGAGGACATTAAAATCTCATGAAATATCAATCCATGATAAAGATATCACACAAATGGGGAAAAAGACACCTCTCCATCTTTAATTTGAGGAGTGTTGTAATATTCATCACATAAGATAATGTTTCCATATGAATATTTAGAATATTAACAATAATGGTTAAATTAAAAATTGTGATGAACTAATATCAAATAATATAGTCACTAATGAATATATAGTAGTGGTAACTCCCATAGCTACTAGACCTTTAACTTCATCTTCAAGAGACTTATCCACTAAATGAAGATAATTTGTTATGGATACTTGTGGCTGAAATGCCTTTATTTAAGAAGCATATGATTACACCATAAATGTAATAGCTACTAAATATAATTTTCCACTACAAGGAGTAGAATAGGAAAGGAAGAATATTTTTTGGTGAACTAAACATCATGAAGAACCACATATATTAGGTTACATAGTGTAAACCCATTTTTAATTGCTAGGTATATTACATTAATAAAATTTCATAGGTTCTATGCCAATGAATTTAGGTGGTCTAAAAAAACCATTCTATTGGTAAACATTGATGAAAATAACCAATTTTCATCTTCCCGTTATATGAATTTATATAACATCCACTAGGGGGAAAATGATCTCTTTTCATCCTAGAATAACCATCCATATCCTTTTCGATGATCAACACATTTTCCAAAACAGCATAATAAGAAAGAAGATTCATCATGATAACAGGAGAACAATTAATAGATCAAATTACCATCTCAAACCTTTAATTAATCATCTTTCAACATATAAACTATTATGTGTAAACTAAAAAATCTCAAAAATCAATTTCACAAATTCTATTACAATAATTTTAGTCTAATTGAGTTTGAAAAAATTAATATGCTTTGTTAACACCAGCGAATTTGTATAGAACAAGTCAGGAAAAATAAAATTATAGTATTTCCACTTAAATCCTCATATATCTTAATGGCCATCGTCACCTCTATCTATCTCAATCTAGGTACCTCTTGCATTAAGGGTACATAATTCATCTTTATTACATTTAGAATTTCCCTGAACAGAAAAATTAGCTTGATATCTCATAACAAATTCTCATCCAATTTATTATTATTAGAGAATTGTAACAATGGTGGATTTTGGGAAAGGAAATCCTAATCAATATTCTTTAAAACAAATGATTGAGGTTCCAAAACTAGAGACTAAATGGGAACATGTGAAGGATTATATCCTAGAGAATACACAACACACTCGATAACCTCAACCATGTTTTGGTCCACAAAAAGAATTTCTCATTATGATTCATCTTTTTTTTCCACCTATGTCAAATTTTCACATCTTCTTAGAGTAATGATGCAGAAAATATCAGCAGAAAAAATTGAAGAAATCAGAACAATTACACATATCAACTCTTAAATAAGAGATACATAGAAATAAATCACATAAAATAGATAAAAAATAAATGGATTTTAATATATGAAAATAAAAAATTCAGGAAAATACTAAATATAAACACAAAAATTTACTTCCAAAACAAAACATATTGACTTAAGGATTTTTTCTGTTAGAGATGACTAGAAACTCAGTCATAACTGCCTATTATGTCATGAAAAGATTACATGATTTGATACTGACATTAAAGAAATATGCTTAACCAACACATCTAATTCCATTTTTCATAAACATTCCCAAATACTCTAGTACCCTGTCACCGGGGTCGACACTAACATGAAGCAAAGGGATTTCCCAATCACCATGTGTAACTGAAAATATCCAGGAATCAAAACAATATGAATATGGTAATGAATTTTTACAAACATAATAGAAGCAAGCGATACATGTAAGTATGAAAAAAATAAAACTCTATAGGGAGAACTGTACCATACGTCAAACAAATATAAAACCCATTGAACAATAAAAAATTACTATAAAATTTTATTATTAACCCATTTCCCAATAGACCCAGTAGATCAAATCCCATAGATCAAAAAAAACAACCACCTGTAGTGGCACTTTCCCCAACATTGAACACAATAGGTTGAAATCTATAAAAGCTTCATTGTACAAGGTGGGTGTGAGTTAGAAGCCCAGTATTGTCTCAACGTGGATTATATAATCATATTTCACATTAATTAAACAAATAAATCATTTAATTTTAAATAAAAATGAATGAATATACATAAGAATATTTATAACAAATCAGGATATAAATTTTAATTGATGGAGATATTTCAAATAATAGTATAAAAAACATTTCATATAAAATAGTTTTATGAATTGACAAGGCATATGTAGATATAATCAAAAACAATGTTGTATATATCAAAATAACTACAAAGGATCAAATTTGTAATCTTCTAAGAGGTATGAATGATATAGGTTATTGGATTCTCACACACTCATTTGATAATAATGGAAATGTGCACACATTTCTCCCTAAAATAGGATAAAAAAAATATAAAACATTACTCATTGGATAATATCTGCTAATATGTTTATGATAGAGTTTTAAATAATCAATCCATTACTGAGGAATTCACATACCATCACGTTTTTCTAAAATAACTCACTAATTACCTTCAATTTTATGTGATAAAATGACAATCAATAAATATCAATTTATTAAAAAAATATTTATCATACAACAAACTTGTTTTCCATTTTAATATTCCAAACCCCATTTAAAATAAAAATAGGAGTTTTGATGATTTTTTCCGTTTTATCAAGGATTCAAAAAATGAATTTTTATAAAAATAATTAATGTCATTTTTCTTATTTAAAAAATTTACCACAAATTCAATGATATTTTTCACATGTCAATTTCCACAAATGAAGTTCCATAATTGATATTCCCTAATTTTATTTCACATAATTCAATCAAATTCCTTAAACAGACCCCAAATTAATGGAATTGGTTTGTTTTCCCTATTTTAATTCTAATGAAAAAAATCCAAGATTACATCAGATAATGTTTTCATAAAACAATTGAATGAAGATTAATTTAGATCATGAAATTTAGGGATGAATAAATTGGAAAACCATAAATAGAATTTGTTACCTCAGGATCATGGAATCATAAGAAACAATGAACTGAGAGGGAGACTCTAATAAAGAACATCAGTGAAGGTAATATTAGAATCAAACCATGATTCAAGATCTAAAATAATGGGTATTAGATCGTATATGATTAATACGATCTAATAAACCCAAAGAGGTTATAGGATGTGGCCAGGAGACCAAAAGAAGAGAATAATCACAAACAAAGATGAGATCGAACATGACTCTCATTGATTCAATCTATATAGAATGTGGATTAAAGGAACTAAAATGGGTCAATGAAATATTAAAAGTGAAAAAAAAATTAAAAATAATATTTGGGTCAATCTTGTGAAAAAAATAAGGGGTTTAAAAATATTAAAATAATTTTATGAATAATTAAATACCACAATGATGATTTTCTTATATAGGGCCACATGATTTATCAAATCATGTTCCCTAATCGCACACCCATTTTTGGGGGGATTAATAATTTCTCCATGGATAGTAAAAAAAATTTCTAACCATGAAATGACTAAGGAATCTATCACTACATTTTTTTCATGGTTTTTAATAATAGGGAACATGATTTGGGAAAATAGTGTGCCACTCATGCATTACCAATGAGCCAATGTGAAATTCCAAAATTTCACCTGATAAAAATCTAAATGAAAACCAACCACAGAATGATAAAATGTGGGGTTTGTGAGTACCAAACAGTAATATCACGATTTTATGAACAAAAAACAATACCATGGAAAAAATTATATAAAAGATTAGATGTTTGATAATTTGGATTAGGTTTTTGTTGATCCTCAAGTTGATGTAATACTTGTTTGGTAAAAATGGGTATTCAAATGAAAAATTGTCATGGAAGGTATGGTCAATAGATATAAAGAATAGTTGTTTGTTGAAGGGTTCAGAAAACATATAGTAAATGACTATGAAGATCCCATTTCAATAGTATATATGATTAAATGAATGATAATTACACTTTCTATGACATATCTTTATGACTATGTGAATCTATAGAACAATATAAAATCTTCTTAAATTAATGGAAACCTTCGTAAAGATGCTTATATTAAACAATAAAAAGGTTTTATGACTCCCTATAAATCCAAACGTATATGAATGTGGAATAAAATACCATTTCTGGATTAATGAAAGATTTTATTATTCTATTCACTTCAATCTAAATCATCCCAAAGGATCCAGATATTTATAAAGACTCAAATTATCTTGTTCCTACACCATAAAAGTCCATAAAAGGTTCGATTATTTTGAAACTAAAATTCATGGATTGATTTAGAAATAATCCTCATTTTGATCAACACTTGTTCAAAATTCTTCTTTAGATCATGGGGTTTACTTTATTTTTTTGTGGTTTGGATCCATATCAAATAAATCATGATGATTTATTTTCAATTGTAGAACATTTTATTATCGATTCGTAGAGACATCCATAAAAATTCAATGTGTCACCCTTATGTTAGTTGTGATGGTCATTAAATTTACATACAAAACATTATTCTCCTATAATAGTGATTTTAGTAATATTTGTATAGCTTCCAAGATCATTGACGATCCATTATATTTCACATAATATTTTTAATATGTTACTTTGGGTTCTGTGTTTCGAGAGTACAATATATTCCATTTTTCCAAAAATATCACGACATTATTTTTCCAATGTTGAAATATCATAACCTTAAATAGAGCGAATTTTTATCTCATCGATGGAATAATTATTATACAAAAAATAGTTGCCTATTTAATATCAAAATAATTATTATTCCACCAGTAACCATCTGGGTCACTTTTCAACTCATTCCACCATGGTCGTTGGGATCAGAATCTGGTGCTTGATCTGATAGATAAAAATTCCTTAGTGAAAAATGATTTGTATTGTATCATTATTGATAAATTTATTAGTAAGGATGAACCTTTCAGTTCCAAACTGGAAATAGGAATGATTGTTGAACTCTAATATGATGGTTGTCAAAATCATAAAATAGTTGATAAGTGGTTTCAATGAACAAAACATTATAGTGTTGTATTTTTTGGGGTCATGGAGAATTAAGGGAATGTGTGGAACAATATTTTTATAATCTAATACGTTCATTAAAAAAAATTCATCTTATGGATACACATTTCTTCATCATGAATGATGTACAGATGATGTGGTCATCCATGCGGCAAGTAAGGGTGGTTCAGTGGCCTAAATGGGATATATGAATTTAATTAATGTCTCGCCAAATTTATTGTTGATTGATTGAATATGTGAGTATGTAAAGTCTACAAAGGAAATGTTAAAATATTAATCCTAGAAAGAACATTTCATGTATGGGAATTTATGGCCTTTGATTAGGATCTCAGATATCTAGTATGGGTGGAGAACAACAACGAATGGAAATGGTTCTCTAGAAAAGACATAAGAGGGGAGAAATTCAGCTATCTTTTGAATGATAGTTCTAAGTAATTAAATGGTATATATATTCATATCCTAATAATAATAAAGGGGTGACAAGGAATCATGGATTCTATCAGGTGCATTTTGAGAAGGAGGAAGGAATATAATTGTCTTTAAGACTACTATCACTTACCAAAACCAATTAGAAAATTTTCATCAATAAGAATTATATCAACATTGATTAATTGATATCCCAATAATAATGATCAATATAATAACAAGTGTTTGACCCTATTTAGTGAAATCCCCATGGGAGAAGCTGGTGATACAATGTAATAAAAATAATAGAATTTGTGCATAATGATGGATGATATTGTTCATATGAATGATTAATTAGTGGATTGGAGTATAATTTTACATTTTAATAGGGTAAGATAGAAAAAAAGGATTTATATAATGATAATCATTGGAGATTAAGATTTCCCACAATGGGAGGCATGTGATTTCACTCTGAAAAAAATAAAATCCTTTTTTCATATCCTTCACATAGTAGAAGAATTGTTGGAAGGTGATTTTCTTATTAATTCTACTCAATAGGACGAAAATATGATATATGATAGAATTATTATAGTAAAAACTCATAATGATTAGTGTGGGTGGATCAAAAAGGAAGGATCATATTGTAAAAATATTATTCAATGAAATGAAGCTAAACTTGGAGGAGTTCATGCAATCATCGGATAATTTATATTATCATTTCGAAGAACCCATAAAAAATAAACAATTTACATAATGAACTGTTATTTATTGGAAATTATATTGGGAGAATTATTCTAATAATTTAAATATTTATTTTAAATAATTCTTAATTTTCAATGGTGTTTGAGGGATTTGGTTGGAAATTCTGAGGCTTCTAAAAATTTACCTAAAATATATTTTAAAATTAAAAATAAATTTCATAGTCCGAAAATACAAACCTGTCGTATAATTTCCCAAGATTGGTTGAATATTTACTTCTTTATGAAATAATTAGGTGATACCACCAATATTCTTGGCCTCAAGATCATTAGTGATTGATCTAAGTGGATTCTTGGAGAATGTAAAACAAATAACATTAGAAAATACTAAAGGGATACAATGTAGAAAAATAATCTAGGGGAATACTTCTAGTGCATATTATTTAAATAATTCCATGAAGATTTTTCCTCAGACAAAGATATGAATGAAAGGGAATATGTCAGATGACATAAGATTTTACGATAGGATATATCATGTATTCAATTTCATGTAATGGGATTTATGTTTCCGAATCATCATGTATGGTAAGAAGTTAACAAACTGATCTAGGTGAATGAAATTTCTACACTATTAGGGATATCTATAAGTATATGTGGAGGACTGACAATAATTTCCCTTTTTTAGGAATGAGGAAATGGTATAGTTACCAAGGATTATATAAATTTTATATTAAAAATACAACAGTACATTAATAAGTCTTTGTCAAGATATGTATTCAATCTGAACAAAGGATCTATGAGTTATATTAACATCATGAAGATAATTTTTAGCAACTTTGCAATGAATTTTTAGAATATTTGGACTTTTTATATAGCTAATGAATATATTATAAAAATATATTATACTAGTGTTTGATCATCTATGTAGAAGCCTATACATTATCATGTTATATTTTGATTGAAATACTATTGTGTATCTCATAATGGTGTTAATGTCACACCGATAGACAGATAACATATGATAGAAATATCACCTCTAAAGTGATTTATATTATAGTGTAGTCATAGCTTCTATAGGAAAAAATATGGATGAATCATTAAATAAAAATTTTCCTTTATAAGATTGGATATCTTATGAGGACTAGTATACTAAAGGTTGTTAGTAGTTTCCCCTAGTGAAAGTGAGAGTTTGTTTTTGATAGATCCCTCAATATATCATCAATGTTATTTATGATTTCCAATATAAGTTTTATTATTTTTAATACTATTATCACATCATGATTTATCTTCCATTTGATATAGAATGTGATAAAGTCATTAGTGTAACAGTCACATATAAATGTCATATTAGTTCCTTCTTATATTGGAATCCTAGAATTTCAATAATTTAATTATAAATATAATGTTTTATATAAGGATAATATAATTTTAATGGATGAAAATTATGAAATCTATTAAAGGTACATGATAATTGGACTATGAGCCGCTTTCATAGGGTGTACACCATTAGTAGTTTATACATAAATATGTTATAAGACCATGATTTTTTTTATAAATTACATTTATATGTGTTATTTAAATAATAGTATAAAAATATTTATATTTATCATTAGATGATGTTATTATAAAAAATCGATGTCATTATTCATGAAATTTGATTCCTGGATAAGAGGAATATGATGATTTGGTTTGGTTCGAAGGATGAACAAATTTGGGCTTCATCTAGTGCCCCCCCCCCCCGCAACTGCATGTACCTATGTATCTAAATATTATGGTAGAATTTATATTTTATCTTAACATGAGACTCCCCAAATATGGTGATTTTGGTAATATTCCCTAAACATCCCTTACCATTACAAAACCATAAACATTTCATATGCTATGAAATTTGGTAGGATGGTATTTGTGTTTAGAGAGTACGAAGTAATAAATTTTCCAACTAATAAACCCGCAATATTTTGTTGAAGTTGATATATTAATATTTTAAACTAAGAATGTGTATATATGTGTTAGGGAAGAGTTTCATTATAATCAGTTTGGTGGAGTTTGAGATGTGGTTTGATTTGAGTTTTTCCTGTGTGAAAATAAAACAAAAAACAATAGAATATAGAAAAGGGGCCAAAAAAGTAATTCTTATATGGGGGTGGTTTTAGAAGATAGTGGAAATAGAAAAGGGATTTTTGAATTTATGGCTAGGAAGAGCCCCTAATTATTGATTTTGATCCATATATGTAAAATGATTTACATAGAGATTCTTTGTAGGGTAATCCATTAGTATCTAATTTTTTCAATTTAATGAATGGAGATATGGGTATTTACACCCATGATGTGAAAGGTTATTTGGGACAAGATATATTTTAAAGTAAAATTTTGTTGATATAGGTGTTCTGTATTTCATGCCATTTGGGTTCTCCAAAGGTGAGATTGGTAGCGGTACAAACCGGGATGTAGAGTTGTGAAAGGTTGATGAGGAAGGTTCAATGGCCCATAATACTTCTACCTATGTGAATGTATTTCTTAAAATGATTAGTAAAACTAGAAGATATGTAACTAAATAGAATGAAAAAAATTCAAGTGAACATGTCAGGTCAAAGGAGAGAGATTCCATCAATTTATCTCAGTTAAACCATTGATGTATTTTTGAGTTAAAGACCTATCCAGGAGGCATTCCATAAAAAATTTACAATGAGAAGTAGGGAATACCAAGATAAGAGATAGATGATGAGTTATATAGACTTCTATTAGGAGAATGTTCACATGAATTTGATGGTAATGACCTATACTGTCCGAGGAGGATTAAGGGAGGGGGAGACAAAAATAAACTACAAATGGATTATTCATATTGTCCATTTCCAATAATGACATGATATAACAAAGTGTATAATGTCAAGGTGATGGAAGGTTTTCTATACATTATAGAAAAAACTATTAGAGTAGATGATGAGGACAATAGGGTATCTCCCTTTATGGATGACCTCTAGGAGACAAATATAGAAGTTGTGAAATCAAGGGAGCTTCTCCCACATTCTATAGGAGCAATGGATGTTAAAATCCTTGCGATAAATTCCTCAACATAAGTAAGGGATAATATTTTAGAAAGGCTTATTCTGGTGGATACTAATTCAGAACAATGTGAGTGGGTTAAAAAGTATAATCTTTTCTTAGTTCATGGTTTCAATGAAATGAAAATCCACCAAGTGGAGTACATGAAAATATGGTACAAGTTAGCGATTCAATTTGATGTCCATATAAAGGATCATCCAGAAACATCAGTAACATCTTTCATTTGAAAAATACTTTGGGATATAATTTAAAGAAGGTTTATGTTGTCTTATAAAAGAAATTTATTCAACTTTAATACTTATTCTAGTTGAAATGTATGGTTTCTCATGTTTCCCTTAAAGAGTTTTTATGAAAAAAATTATGTTTCAGTAGTAAGTTGGATATATGGGGTGTGTCCTGAGAGATGAGTAATTAATTATATGATAAATTATTTTTATCTTTTGTTCCATTATGTGTATTAATATCTTATTCCCTTTACTGGAATTTAATATCCCGGATATATTAATGTACATAGTGTTCTATATATATAATTATTTCTAAAAATTCAATGGAGTCATCAACCATTATGGTTAATGATACTAACATGAAACCTTATTGATTTGATATACCATCATAAAGATAATATTTTGCACAATGATCATTCTTATACGGTTATATTTAAATTTTTTACATTAACTAATTTCTATATGGGTGTAATAGTGAATTTCTGGATTCTAACCATGATATTTATGCAATTATTCCTAATTACACTATGAAAGTGGATCATATGGTCTCACAATAATTATATCAAAAAAATTAGTGAAAGAAATTTTTGAATTTAATAATATATAATAAAGGTTTTTCATAATATGTGGCTTAATAATTGTTAGAGGTTGAATTATTACCAGGATGTAATAATCAACGATTTTGAAGAATAAATATACGATTTAAATAAAAATAAATATTTACTCAAAATATTAGTTATTATAATATTTATTATATTTATCAATGGATAATACTGTAAAATTAGTTTATGAAATAAATATTCATTATTCATGGTTTGTTAAATACATAGTATGATTGAAATAAAATGTTTAATGATCTAGTTTGAAATAATATATAAAATATTATACAAATAAATGATATATGTTAATCTCTAGGTTTTTCAAATTATAAGGAAAATATTTTTCATTTAGTATAATAAATTTCATTTTAATCAATAGATATTATTTTTTATAATAAATATAAAATTGATCATTAGTACATCATGTAAAACATATTTATCATTTTATAATTTGATTTTTGAAATTATAAATTTTTTAAAACCATCCCAGTTAGAAACTGATGAAATGTGAGATACTTCATTAATGGAATGGGTATTATGCATGTACACATGATCAAAACAATGAATTTTTCTAATGGATGAAAAGAAAATAAATTAGATAAATGAATATAATCCAGAATCATAGTAATATTTTAAAATTCATATTTATTCGTAAATTCATCCTTATGATCATCCATGTTTGGTAGTGATGAAAAATGAAATACATCGCATCCTGGAGGTGGTAATCTACATAAACAAATGCGCACCAGTTATAGTTTTCGTTAAATAGGAGGTTATGAAGGTATATATTATATTATTATTATAGGATCATAATTAGTTCATAGATATCAAAAATATAAATTAAATAGGTATTAATAACTTTCCATTCTAGGTGTTGATGAAATACAAAACTCAATTTGTTGGTGGTGGCAGTATTTATGTATGCATGGTTGACTTTATCATTATCCATAGGATAGAAATTATATGAAAAAAGGTTTTACAGTTAATATAAATAAATTTAGTATATTAAAAATTCGTATATAATAGTATTAATATTGATAGAATATCTATTAAGGAGTTAAAGTAAAAAATATTCTTAGAATCATTTTTTTTACAAATAAAACTTTTTTTGATATCCTCATTTATATTGAGTTCATGAACATTGTATGAGTTGTAAATGTCCATAAAATTGGATTTTGAATATGGAAACATCTATTTTTTAGGGATTTGGGAATAATTATGAGAAAAAAACAGTGCCATATATTACCATGAAAAAGATTTATTATGTCATCTTTTATAGGAAGAAATTTGTAGAATTTTTTAAAATATTAAGTTCTCATGGGTCATGAATGAAAATTTAAAAAAAACTAAAAAATAAAACACGAAGGTAATTATCTAACATTCATAACTAAATATATCCTCTAATACTAATTTTATTTTTTTATTTTAATTAATAAAATAATTTCTTACATTAATTTTCTTTAATGTCATTTAGGACAATTCACATATCATAATTTCAAGACATATATATAACAGTATAGTTGAAAAACAAAAAACAAAAAAAAACTTCATAATTATATATACTATTATTTTAATACTATAATTCACTAAAAATATATAACTTCTAAAATTTTGAAATTCCTTTTTTTATTTTTCCACCTCTTGCATATAAGTTTTGCCGATACTGCGTATACTTTTTAAATAATTATATTATTAATATCAAATGAAATTATATTACAAAGATATTTTTAATTTTTATTATAATTAATATTATGATTTTTAATTATCCAAAATGTATGGTTATCCTTATCTTTCTGATGGAAAATTGCGAGTGAGAGTAAATTTTTTAATAATATTATTTTTTAAATAAATTCAATGTTATAATCTATGAAGGTACAAATAATTGAATCATTATAGTATATAGGATGAGATATGGTACTAAAAAATAATTAAATAAATTTTTGGATAACATTATAGTAATTTGTTGTCTTATATACTAATTTAACCGTGTTGTTAAACCTTTTAATCATCAACACACTAAATAATGTTTTAATATAAAAACATAATTTTTTTAAAAAAAATGATGTGGACCTTGTAAAATAATTTCAATATTCTGAGTGAAAATGGGTAATGGATCTTCAATTAAGATATTTAAATAATATTTATAAATCTATTTTAATATATGTTAGCAAAATCAAATGATAAATTTTGTTTTGCAATGTTCATTTTTTAGCATAAAATTTATTTTATACAAAAATATTGTTTATTATTTACTATAGATAATTACTATGATTAAGATAAAAATTGGATAATTATTTCACATTAAAAACGTCTAAAATAAAATAAAACAAGAAGAAATATTCTTTAAAAGAGGGGAGTCAGTAATAGTTTTTATTTGAATTTTTAAATTTTATAGACTTCATAAATGTCAAACAATTATTTTTATGTAAGATGTCATATTTTTAAATAAATTATATTAATTATTAAATATATATTTATTCTAGAAAAAAGTTATCAATAAAATTCATTTCATCATATTATGTGGTTATTTTTAAAAATGTGGTATTATTTTTTAAATTTATATTTTCACTAATCATAAATAATAAATTTTTGAGAATGGTCTGAAAAATTCCCCGAAATGTAATTTTTGCATGGTGAATTCAAATACGTAGTTCATTTAATAAAATTTTAAATATATTATTAAAAAAATTATCTATAAATTGAAAATATAAAATATAAAGAAACTATATTTTATTAAAAATTAATATTTTTAAAAATTTATTGTTCAAAAAAATTATTTTATGTTAATTACAAATGAGTGTCAATTATGTTATTTGCAAATTTTTTAAATAGTTTACTTATGTTTTCCATGAAATTAAATAGATTTCCACCTAGAATTGTGTAGTGTAGTGTATAACATAATCTATCTAACATAACATTATTTAAAAAAACACATTTTAGAATCCTTGTGTGTTTCATTCTCCCCCATTAAAGAGTTTACATTATCATATTTCTCATTAATTTTTACCAATATATGTGTATCATATAGTTTTAATAAAATTTGATTTTGATTTTATCATGATAAAAAGTTAATAATTTTCTTATATATTTCCAAAACCATACTTGTGAATGTGATTCTTAGATAATACCTTTATAGAACATTGATACAAGTTGATAGATTTATCTTTTGTTTACATAAGTTGGGAATTTTTCACAATTAATATAGTGAGTGATATGGTTTTACCATTTCATTTCGTTATATTCAATATGAATAATTTAATTTTTGAATTTTATTTTGATTATATTTCCTTCCCTCCGCTATTTCATATTTAAAATGATAATTTTAATTTTTTAATTTTTTATGCACTATGAAGTATAATGTACATATTTTTTTGAATTATAATATACAAAAAGGGTGAAAAGTAATTCCTCATGTATCTATACTTTTTCAAAATAAAAAATGCATATAAAATTAAATGATAATTCTTTTTATGAAAAACTAATATATAAATAAATACTATAATAATCTCCAAATCGTTAATAATAACACCCCAAAGAAAAAATTTAATCATTCCATAAATAAGCAACTGAAAAAAATCATTAGGAATAATATAGAATAGATTTGGGAAAAATGATCAAAAAAATTGTATTAAATATTATTATAAAATTAAATTTACATATATCTCCAAATTACACAATCAATCACTTAGTGACATACAAAAAAAATATATTCCATAATAATAAAATATAAAAAATATCATGATATTTCTATAAGTTACAGGAATCATGAAAACAACAAAATAAAATCACATATACTATATAATTGTAAATAAATATTTATTACAAAAATTTTTTCCCCTTAAAAAAATACCATACAATCTAAAAATATACCATTTATAAGTATTCTAATAATGTATAAAAAATAGTGATATTTTTTTTAAAAAAAATTTAACCACCAATTCACCATATAATGCTTTCATCGCATTGTTATCTGTACAATGAATCATACTATCCCAAAAATATTAAAACTATTTAACCCAATTAAAAATAATTACCTATCATCAAAGATCACATTATCCATACCAGTTATATTTAAATATATTTTTTATCCCCAATATAATAAAAAAATTTCCAAATGTTCTTAATTGTAATTTTGACGATAAACATAGCAGATATATATATACATAAACAATTTATTAAATCATAAAAAACAATTCCAAATTTTTATTAATCACCATAGAATAACATAAAACATATAAAAAGGTATTTAGACTACTTATTTAATATTCAAAACATCTCCAAAATTATCTGTATATAATATGACTTTTCTATCCCATTATTCTTATGATGTTGATATAAATCTAAAACATTCCTTATTGGGAATCGATTTTCATAATTCCCATACTCACCATAATTAAAATATCTAATTGATACCTTAGGAAGGATATTATTCTTAACCATTATGTTATATGAATAATTCATTTTCCTTGGATGTTAATTTCCCAATTCCATCTATTAATATATATAAATCTTATTCCTTTTCCACCGTGATATTTTAATTATTTTATTACCCTATATTCATGAAATTTTTGAAGTTGAATATTTTTACCTTCATGATCTATATCATGTGAAATTCCAGGAAACTCAATTTTTCTCACAATTATCATTTTAGGAAATTTTCCATGGTTAATTTTTTTAACCATATCCCATGAAAGGTTGTTAGAAAATACTAAAAGCGTATTTACTATAGATCTTCTCATGTTTTGTTAGTCATTTGGAAAATGAACACATCTTTATTAATGTCGACTATTAATAATGTTTATAATATATCCCCCATTTACCAAAACTAAAATGGATTATATGTGTATATCAAATAAAATCATAATTAACCATGCAATGAGGATGATAAAAACTAATATATATATAAACATGATATACATTCTTTAACTCATTAGATTTTACAAAAAAATCCAATATTTTCCACAACATATTAAACATTAAGGTAATATAATAATTTTAACTTAAGATATATTTAAATATTTTTTCCCAAATGGCTTTTTAAATAATTTAAATTACTCTCATCTAATAAAATATAATATTTAAATGTAATGTAAATCATTACACTAATACCAACTATAACACCATGTATCGTAATCGAACTAGAATTACTTTATTTATAAAATGGGTTACACTTTTAAATATCATTATTATTTTATCAATTTATATGTTATGACTATTTGGAAAACCATTACACAAAAAACTGAATAATTGAACATAGTTTATATTTTTATCATATAAACAAGTTTTATATTTTTATGCTCTGATTTCATTCAAGTAACATTTTATTTATCCAATATATGACGCCATTATCCATTATATAATTCCCAACCTTCCTTAGGCACTATTAAATACATTTTAAAATGCTGGATGAGAAAAACATATTACTAAGGGATATGAAATATTGTATAAATGTTAACTCCTTCGGAATGACATGAGAATCTATAAGGAAGATTTCCTTTTTAAAAAATCTGTGAGGTAAAATATCCATTATGGAATTTTTTTTGGAAAAATTATTTCATAATACATTTTTTGAATAAATAATAAATAATAATAATTTTTGAGCCTTAATTAATAAATACTATAAAATTTTTCTTTGAAAATAAACCATTAACCATTATCAGATCCTAATCATTCACTTAAATCATCGAATCATAAGATTAGGTTATGAAAAAAAAATTATTTTCATAAAAAACCCATTTTAAATCATATAAAACCCCTTTTGAAATCATTTTACAGTATATATAAAATATCCCTTACAATCACCAATATAATGGAATAACCATTATAGTTTACTCCCTTATTACATTTTGTGAGAAAACATCATTTTGTAATGAATTTAAGGGATATTTCAATCTCACCAATCGTCATGCAAACCTTCCATGTAAAATATATTCAATAAAAGGAATAAATCATACATTTACTTAATAAAAATATAACATAATTTATTTTATCCCACAGATAAAATAACTTCTAGTTATCTCTTAAAATTAATTTAAATATATTTTTCTCTCATTTTTTTAAAAAATAAAAAATAATTTATTAATAGAAAAATAAATTTATTTCGATAACCCATAATATTTTTTCAATTAATATTGATACATAATAGTTTATAAATTGAAATGAAAAAGCAGCCTTGTGGTAAACACCAAAAAATATTTTTCTGAAAATTTATAAATATGTTAAAAATGAAATTTTATAGTAAAAATTTGTTGAATAACATTAAAACTATATCTAATAAAAGTAATATTCATTAAAATTAAGTATAAAAAACACACATGTAACGCCCTGCACCCAGCTAACCAAAGATGGTGCATTATTGTATTACAATACAATAAATATATAAATTTTTTAATCCAAATGATCATGTAGTTTAGTAGTTTTGTAAAGCTATATAAATACATAAGTTCAACATTACAACCTAGAAGGAAATTCATTATAGTAGATCCATCATTAAATACCATAATTCCAAGATTAACCCTACATTCATTCATAATACACTTATTTAAATCCTACGAAAATATAAAACATTATAAATGGGTGAGAGTAGATGATCCATAAGGGTTTTAAAAATAAAGTGGAAGTAATCATAAACACTTGGATTGATGAATAACTAAAAACAAATTCCCTAAAAAATAAACTTCAAAATAATATGGTATGAATAAAAAATGATTAAATGATTCAATAAAACATAACCACAGATATTATAATAATTGAATATTAATATATAATACCTATATCTATTTTCATAATGAAATAATTCTTAATGTCGGGCATCATAATCATTTCGTCAAGGCCTCGTTCCAAGACCATCAATAACTAGGTAAAAACACAAACTATTTTGTCTGATGATACCTACTGATGCATCAAGGGAATATAATGGCCTCCATCCATAACATAATATGTCCAAAACATAAGTCATATTAATAGGGATAAATAGAAATAACATATTTATTCATATTGAAACTACTATAGTAAATTTAATTAACATTCCTCAGTTATTAAATATGAACAAAAATCTTTCAGAGTAATATGGTGAATGGTATCAAGATAGCACATCCCAAAAAAATTAATTTTTAACCATTAAAAAAATTATGGTAGATTAATTCCAAAAATATTAATCCCAGTTAAATATAATAATTAATATGAGTGTCTAAATAGATGTATATACTGATATATAAAATCATTGAGTAATTCATAAGATAAATACTCTTTTTATATTAAAATAATATTTATTTTTAGAAAATCATAGCGTAGAACTAGAATTGAATTAAGTTGTTTTCTTAAGAATAAAAATACTGATTTTATAAAAATAATGGTGGGTAAAAAGAATTTATATAGTTCATTTGATAATAGGTTATAATTTGAGAAATTCCATTGAAATAGGCATGTTTTTTAGGACGATGTTTTGAAAGATCCATTCAAAACATGTAACTCAAGATAAAATAAAGAATGATTAATTTTAGAAAAATAAATATTATATTAGAAACAATCATTTTGACCACATAATAGTAATTAATAATTTAATTAATTTATGTATATAATAAGAGTAACCCAAATGAAAATGGAGGTTTGAGTATAAATCACATTCCTTATATTCAAATGTGTTCTGCACTTGACGTTATCATCATTGATAATAAAATTTTATACATTAAATTTTTAATTCATAAAATTATATACATGTATTTGATTCATTAATGTTTTATTATGTTCATTTATGGCCTTACTGATGAGTTATATGATTGAATTTCGTCGTTCTGGAGTGTTTGTTTACTAGATTTCAAGATCAGTTTCATTGATTATATGAAATGGTGTTTATTTGAAATTGGTAAATTTCTCCATAATTTGACTTGAATGTTGATAATTATAATACAGAAGAGTAAATTTTTATATATTCCACTTGGTTATATATTATTAGAATAAATCTTTAATTAATACATTAAGCGATAATCATTTAGATTATTATGACGATTATTGGTTATAACGAACTCCTTTTGTCTTGTTGTTTTGTATTATGTAAATATATTAATTACAGAATATTAAAAATGGTATATTATAAATTCTAAAATCTGTTTCAACCATAAAACTGGATTCATGAATATCCTTGAATAATAATTTGAAGAACACAACTTCATCATCCCTGATGGTTGTAAATTAGCACCACTAGAATGATGAATTTTCTTATAAGATAAATAAAAGAGAGAGTAATTATACTGATGATGGTTCATCAATTAACATAATATTAGTCCTATAAATAAATGAAATTTGATTTATCATGATTATTTTTATAGAGAATATGAGTACATAATAAGAAACGAAAATTAAATGAAATGAAATTAAAAGAAAAGGAAGAGGGTTCACCTCTTGAATCAACCTCCTTGAGGACATCCATAATGAAAGTTGATTTGGTATTTTGGAATGATCAAGGGCTCCACGACATAGGTATGGAGTAAATATGATTATTTACTCAGAACACAGAGAAACATCATGGCTTTTTTGGAGTGAAGATAAGAGGGAGTGAGGGTTGATTTTATAGTGGAGGAGAGGAGTGATTTTTTTATATATTATTAATTATTTTATTATTTTGTAGAATACAAGCAATAATGTTGATTATTGTGACAAAAAATTAATAATGGAATGTATTACCATACCAAATTTCATTAAAATATCCATTATTCAATGAATGGTGTATTTATCTTGTAATGTATTTATACCATAAATTCTCGTCTTTTTCTATTCACCTAGATTTCACGTATTTCAGAAAAAATCCAAAAAAATCACTATAAACATTTTTTATTTATAAAATTAAAAAATTCACTCCATTTTATCAAAATATTTTTCAACTTCTGAGATATTAAATAAATCATTAATTAATATTAAATTTAAACTCATTTTATAATACATTAAAAAATAAACTAAGGGCTAGTAAAATTATTCTAAAATCATAGGTCACCAAAATATATATTTAAGAATAAATATTTAAAAAATGAATGTTAATTTAAATAAATTTATTATTTTTAAATTCAAAATAAAAATATATTACTCACATAAATATCAACACATAATTATCAATTTTTAAATTATTCACTCTCATTTATAAGGTACCAAAATTTTATTTATACTTACATGCATGAAGATAATATTAATAAAATTACATTACTATTCAACAGGATATGTTACTCTTCATAAGGGTCTCTTATTATTCAGAAAAATGTATGTTTATCCAATCTATTGCTAAATATCATAATGGTCACAACAGTTTATGCCAGTTTTATGAAATTTGAATTTCAGAAGTGAAACGATTTTGTTTATTATCTAGTGTATAAACAAGTGTGCATTCATAGAGACTCATTATTTCATGTATAAAACATTAAATTTATATTTAAATTCTTTGTTTTATAAATAATTCCCCCCTTATAAAAATTTTTTCCTCTAAATTACAATAATATTTACATTATTACAACATCTATGTATTTCATTATTTTATGTTCCCTGAGCTCTCATGTTGAACCGTTAATTTTATGATTTTGCTAATGTACATTTACCAGTCCAATCATTCGATTCCTCAACAACTATTATTTTGTGTCAAAAATATGGATAGGCTATTCACAATTTTTTATGTCTGGTTCAAATTCTATACTTTCATAAGTGAGGAAATGTGTTGGGTCTAGAATGTACTTTCCCAATAACAAGACAATGAACTGATTGTGAACCATAGAAATGATAGGCGATATTTCAAAACATTAAGCCATAGCTCAAATTCTCTCCATAATTTCAAAAGGTCCAATGTACCTAGGGATTATTTTCCATTTATTTATAAATCATATAACTCACTTCCATGGAAATACATTATTAACAATAGGATCACCCTCTTGAAATTCCAAATCCATCCATTGAATATCAACATAATTCTTTTTCTGGTTTGGAGATGATTTGATATGGTTTTAAATAGTCATTACCTTTTATGATGTTTATTCCACAAGCTCTGGGCCCACAAGATTTCATTCACCATATTTTTCCAATCATTCTAGTGTACGACATATCTCACCATAAAATGCTTAATATGGTGCTATTGGAATAAAAAAATGGAAACTATTTTTGTAAAAAAACTATAATAATGAAAAACAATGATCTGACATACCATTAAATAATGTGAACATAATAACTACATGTCTTCTGATGTTTTTAATAACCATCTAGATTGCAAGTCAGTTTTAGGGTGATAAATAATACTGAATCAATGCTCATTATCGAAATTGTTTTGATGATTTTAGAAGAATTTATATCAGGATCATAAAAAATTGTTAAAGGTGCTCCATGAATTTATAAAAGTTCATTGATATTGTGTCATGCCCAGGGATCGCTTGAAAAATCATCACTTATATTGGGGAAATTTTTATATTTCATAATTCGATCAAAAATTACACATATTACATAATTTTTTATTGATGTTTTGTGTAATCCAGTGAAGCAATCCATAGTGATGTCATCCCATTTCCCTATATGAGATTTTTTTTACATTTCATGACTTCACTAGGATGAATTTTTTCGGACATCACTTGTTGATATAATAGACATATTGATACATAATATAATATTTCTTACATCATGTTGTTCCATGATAAATTTTCATTCAAATATTTATACATTTTTGTTCTACCATGGTGTATAGAGAAATTCTTACTACGGATATCAACCAATAACTCGTTTTTCAACTCAGTTATAGAGGGAACATATATCCACATCAATGTTTTTTGAATTCCATAATCATACATGATCTCTATAGAGACCCAAATATTAACTTACATGAAAATTACATTACTTTTTCAGAATACATAATACATAAAAAAACAAACACTAAAAGACATTAATAGTGTAGTGTCTTTGGAAACTCATAATATAATTTTCTAATCATGGTGAATGATCGTCAAAATCTCCCATAAAGATATTCCTCAATTGTTTTCTAACCAAAACCCATTATTTATATACTAGGGAAAATAAAACATAAAAAGTGTGAGCTAAAATTCTCAGTAAGATTAAACGTAGGGAACATAAAACGATCCATTAACATTTTAATGCAAAAACATGAACGTAAAATCTAAACACCAAAATTTTGATCAATAACATAAATTTTGGAAGTACGTATGGAATATATCATAATGGAACATCAATCATGATAAAATATAATGGGAATAAAACATGTAATTGTGGAAATGAGTAAGCAAAAGATATGATTTCCATAGTAGCCAAGGCATTACTGCCAAGACCATCTTTGTGGAAGAAGTTCCATTCTGAATCGAGTTCACTCCTCATTCCAGTCCTGAATAACAGAATTAGATTAACTTACCATTCCAACAATGTATATCTCATGAGATATAAATATTTACCCAATGCATTGGAGGGAGATATGGGTCCCACCCATCTCATAATGAAACCATTCTTATGTGTGCCACAAAATCATAATTCATATATCATAGCATAACCCATGTAATAAAAATGGGATTCTTAAACATCATGACATCGTAAAATAATCCATATAAGAAAAAAGGACATCATAAAAATAATTACATCATAAAATAATCAATTGAATGTAAAAATAGGGATATAAACAGAACCCTATATTATATTAGATGGAAAATAATTTTGATAAAACACTTGAAATTCATTCGTGAGGAAAATATCCTTTCTAATTAATTTTTTTTCCTTTATTAACATGTCATACAATTTTAAAATAAAACAAGTTAATTAAAAATAAACTTGACAACATGTAATGTATGCTTCATGGAAATAATGTTCAATGAAATAATCTAAATACATTAATGCCGTATATGTTAAGAAAACATTCTTCTCATACTTTGGCCAAAAAAGCAAAAGAGTACATCGTACTAAAAAAGACAAATGATTCCTTTCATATATTTTAATAAAAACCTAACCAATAGGTAAAATTGGATTTAAAATTTTTTAGTAGGATAGAAATAATATTACATATTGAGGAAACATGGATGTGGATGATAAATATTCCCTAGTAAATTCGGATGTACAAACAATCTTCGATAAAAATAAGATTGCGTGATTTTCTCTTACCTTAAGTCCGATATGATTCAAACGTATCCAAACATCCTGTATAATGATATAAATAATGTCACTAAATTATTACAGAATCATATAAATTGTTATGATATCATATACGGTTCACTTATGACTTTATATTACCTATTCTTTTGTAAATGCTATGTTAATGCAGCATTTTGGATAAAATCGTTTTATTTATCGTACGTGTTCAGGCTTGTCGTTATTAATATTATAATTACATATATCATGTTTTAATTACTTAAATAATGTAAATCATGATTTATATATCATATATATTCTGTATATTTATATATAATAGATAGATAAATGAAATTAAATACACTGTTCATGGAGACGGTAGGCCATACGTACGCATGAAAGCTGTTTTCCTTTCCTTATTAACATAAATTTAAGTAAACAGAAGACATATATATATATATATATATATATATATATAAATAAATCCAGAAGTTTTCTCATGTCATATATTTCGTTATGATTCATTATATATACTTTATAATTATTTTTTAATGGTTAACATGGAGAATGAATCTTATCACGTCGTGGAAGCGGTAATCCGTACGTACGCACGAATGATGATATCATTCCCATAATTATTTAATTTAATTGGAGTGGATGATATAATATCTTAGAATAATTATGATGTTATAATAACTATATATAGTTATTATTTACATCATTATATTGATACTAGTAAGGTGGTTTGGAAAAACATATTACACCACAGAGTGGAGACGGTATTCCGTACATACATACGCATAGTGATTTCGTTTTCAGTAGGATGGATAGAAGGTGAAATGTGGTTGTTTAATATTTATAATAATATATAATTATATTATTGATACTTATGTTATTACATTATATTGAAACAACAAAATAAGAAGATGTTGAAGAAGAAAGAAAATTGAACCAATCGGTAGAAGAGACTACCTCTTCTTCGATGCGCCTCTTTTAAGATTCCTCTTAAGGCACTAGAGTTGGTCTTCTGAGGAGACAAGAACCTCTATAATTTTTCTAGGGAATATTAGAAGGGAAATGGGTAGGGTTTGGCCGATCTTTAAGACTCAAAATTGTGTATAGAGAAGAGGGAGGAGGTGCCCTTT
This sequence comes from Viscum album, assembly GCA_963277665.1. NCBI lineage: Eukaryota > Viridiplantae > Streptophyta > Magnoliopsida > Santalales > Viscaceae > Viscum > Viscum album. The sequence goes on from OY728138.1 coordinate 1,145,561,775, forward strand.
TATAAGGGAGAAGAGGGGCACTTTAGGAAAAACTTAAAATATTATTTTATAATAAAGTCATATTCATTTTATATTGTATCAAATGTGAATTATTTGGAAGCTAAAGTGGGTATGGGTCGAAATATTCTCAACCAATAAGTTTTAGAAAAATTTAGGTTACTATTTTATCCTTATCATTTAGATTTTACTCTAAGTTAAATAATTTACCTTTTACCATGTCTTCATGTTTTATTACACTATATGGTTAATAAAATTAATATAACAAGCCTAACAAACCCCAAGTGTTTCATTATTAATATATATAACCTTATATAAGTAATTTTTCTAAACCATATATTTTTAGGAATAGAATTACAATTAATAAAATAATATTTGTTTTAAAAACTATTTTATGTCAATTTTGACACTATTTGGTAATTAATTTTTGTGAAAAACAAAACAGCCTGACTAGTTCTAAAAAAGTTTATTGACTCAATACTAATATTTCATATTAACCGAAAAATTAGTTGAATTTATAAAAAGTCTCAAATTACATTTATTTGGGTATTTAAAACATCAATTATGTTAATATTTCATTAATATGGTAATTTCTACATCATCATTATGTCATAAATAAATTAAATTATATAATGTCTAAAAATTATAAATAAAATAAAAATATGTAGGAAATATTTTTATATTTCTAATGAATATTTATAGTCGAATTAATTATTATGTATAACCCTATATGAAAAATGTTTCAGTTATTAAACATTGATTTTAACTATTTGAACTCTTCTTTAAATAAAATAATAATAAATGTCCACATCTAATCCAAGTGGACCTAAAGGGTAATATTTTATTTCTAAGGTTTTTTTGGTCAAATTAAACTTATCCAATATAATTAATACATGTGTTAGGGTAATAATTATATCATTTGTACCCTTAATTACACTATTTACCTTTAACTACGGTAAATAAAAGTAAAAAGTTACTATTCATCAAAAATTATTTTGATCTTATTGAACCAAATTTTACTCCTTGATATTAACCATGTATCAAGAATTTTTAAAATTCCACTCATAGAATCAGTAAGATTATGTTTTATGTAAATTTTAAAATTCTCCTAGGAGGTGGGTAAAAGACAGTGAAAAGATAAATAAAATTTTTATATATCTAAAATTATTATAAAATGACTAAAATTAATTACATTGAACATATATAGGTATTATGTATCTATTTTGACATAAAATAATGTTAAATAAAAAGTTTGTTTTAAAATAGTAATTGTGTGTTTTCACTATTCATCAAAAATTGAATGTTTTGAGAAAATTAACAAAAATTCACCGTAGGCTAATTTTGATATTTCGTATCCAAAAATGAAATCCATTTTAAAAGATAAAATTTATAATATTTTAAAAATTTGTGATAGAGATAATATTTCCAATATTTTTAATGTCTATTTAAATGATTTAAACCTCACAAATTTAACAATTTGATCTTATTTGTAACAATTTTGGATTTAGAGTGTGTTTGGGATAAAAAGATTAAATTGCATAATTCTTGATTTTTAACAGATTTTTATCACCGGGGTATATTGGTGATTTATCATAAAATTCAATTCCAAATTTTGTGATTCGGATTTTTCGGAATCCTTATTTTATTTCCATTATCTTTGTTTTCAGGACCAAGAAATGATTCATGCATCTTGATGCCTAAAAAATCAATGATGTTGACAATTTTTTCCGGGCGGACTGCGTGAACCCTACATTGCTAATGGAAACAAATTTTGGCCTAAACCCCTTTAAATGGTGCTATTAAACTTTTATATGAAAGAGGACACCCATACGCGTTCCCACAATTAATTACATGCCGTTTGGAATCCGTTTGTGTTTCCATTGATTGATATAGTTTTGAAGGAAGCTTCCAAGAAGCTTCATCCCGAGAAAGTGATCGACAATAAAAAAATCATAACTCCTCCAAAACGCATGCAATGAATTTTTTTTGGAGGGTGGATGGACAACACATTTACGAAAAATATTTCTGAAGAGGTCCACACGTGAATCGGCCAATTAATGGGTTGAAAATGCAACAACTTTATGATGATGAAATCTGCCTATAAAAGGAGAAGAGCTCCTACCTCTCAAAAAAATTCCATTCATCAACACACCATATGTCACGAAGGGAGTTGGCTTGAGAGAGCAAAGGGGAATGTGTATATTTTTATCCTTAAGAAGATAACATCCTTTAAAGATTCATTAGAGAAGATAAAGGCTTCTCACATGATGGAAGGCTAAGCGGCAGGTGGTTGTGGACGACGACACCTGACGTACACTCTCTTCCGAGTTTGGATTTTAATGTGTAATCTCTTTTTGAATTTCTCTTGAACCTATATTTTTTAATGAATCTGGTTGTTTTATTTAAAAAATATATTTTCAAAACATTTGTTTTGATCGTTGTTCCATTAATAAAGTATAACAATTGACTTCGCTATTTAAAATTTTTTCGTGAGGTTTTTCCATTGAGCATAGAGAATTCAAATAGGTTCAATTACATGGAGGCATTTAAGTAATTGAATCACTTTTATAGGTGGGACCACAATCATAATGAATTCTTAAATATGATGTCTTTTCAAATTTGAGTGTAAACCTGGGGGTCGTTGGGGGTACATTTAGGAATTTAAAATAAGAGATATTTTTTATATACATGGAAGTGGGGAGTGTCTGAGAGGGTAAAGCTTGTCTATGACTTCTGTTTTTATTATTTATTTCAAACCCACATTATCCATACTTTAAAATTATTTCACTTTAGTATTTAATTTAAATTTAATTTTCAAAATGTTAAATATATCCCCATTTTCATTTTAGTAAAAAAAATAATAACAAAAGTGACAGTTTTGTAACTCGAACTGCAACCTCCTCGAGAGACAAACCTGTGGTCACCAATGTGCTACATTATAAGGGAAGATATTGGTTGAGGTATTTATGAATAATATTTATGAATAGTTCCATGCATGAATCATCCAATTAATGGGTTGAAAACGTGACAACTTTATGATGATGAAATCTTCCTATAAAAGGAGAGGAGCTCCTACCTCTAAAAAAATCCATTTTTCACCACACAATCCGTCACGAAGGGAGTTGTCTTGAGAGAGCGAAGGGGAAGGTGGAGATTTTTATCCTTAAGAAGATAAAATCATTTGAATATTCAATAGAGAAGATGATGGCTTCTCACGTGATGGAAGGCTAAGTAGCAAGTGGTTGCGGACGACGACACCCGACGAACACTCTCTTCCGAATTTGGATTTTAATGTGTAATATCTTTTTGAATTTCTCTTGAACCTATATATTTTAATTAATCTGGTTGTTTTCTGTCTTAATTATATTTTCAACACATTTGTTTTCATCGTTTTTCCATCTATAGAGTAGAACAATTGACATCGCTTTTTAAAATTCTTTGGTGAGTTTTTTTCCATTGAGCATTGAGAATTCAATTATATTCAATTACTTGGAGGTATTTAATTAATTGAATAACTTATATAGGAAGGAACACAATCATATTGAAGTCTTAAATATGACTTCTTTTCAAATTTGAGTGTAAACCTGGGTGTCCTTGTGGGTACATTTAGGAATTCAAAGTAAGAGATATTTTTTATATACAAGGAAGAGGGGTGTGTCTGAGAGGGTTAAGCTTCCCTGCGACTACAGTTTTTATTCATGATTTCAATCCAAAATTATCTTTAATTTAAAATTATTTAACTTTGGTATTTAATTAATTTTTTTTTCAAATTGTTAATCATATCCCCATTTTCATTTCTGCAAAAAAAATAATAACAAAAGTGACAGTTTTGCAACTCGAATTACAACCTCCTCGAGAGACAACCATGTGGTCACCACTATGCTACATTAAAAGGGAAAATATTTATTGGGGGTTTTACGACACAAAAAACACTGACATCAACTGGCGCCATTGACGGGGAGGTTGCTAGAGTTGATTTTTTTATTCTTGCATGACCCGAACATGTGAACTGAACTTGTTATCTTTAGATTCTGAAATTGATTGAACCTTTCACACTAGGGTTAGATGTACTAATCCCAAATTTTCAAATTGTGAATCTTCTACCAATATGCCTATGAGGGACTTAGTAGAAACAGAAATCCAAATGGATGAAAATAGAACATTCAAAGAACTTGCTTCGTCCTATGACGCAAATCATGAGAATCCTGTAGAGTACCCTGATGCCCATGCTGGATTTGAAATCAAGTCCGGTTTCATCCACCAGCTTCCCAAATTCAATGGGTTGCATGCTGAAGAACCACAGAAGCACCTTCAAGAATTCAGCTACTTGTGTGTCAACATGAAACCTCATGGAGTAGATGCAGATCAAGTTAAGATGACGTCATTTAGTTTTTCTCTAGATGGAGTTTCTAAGGAATGGATTTTCTATTCTCACTCTACATTGATTAGAAATTGGAATGAATTAAAAAATATTTTCCTTGAAAATTTTTCCCTGCATCTAGAACTACCTCCATTCGAAAGGATATTTGTGGAATTAGGCAGACACAAAGAGAAACACTTCACAAATATTGGGGAAGGTTCAAACATCTTTGTTTTTGTTTCCCCCATCATCAAATTAGTGACCAACTTCTCATTCAATACATTTATGAAGAATTGTGTCTCACTGATAGAAGTATGATCGATGCTCCTGCAACAGGAGCTTTAGTGGATAAGACACTAGCTACTACTAGGATTTTAATGGCAAACATGGCCCAGAATGCACAACAATTTTGAACCAGAGGCCTTCTTCATGTCAATGCTGCACAAGAATTCCCTACTACTAGTCCCGAAAACAACACAATTTCAAGTCAACTATATGATCTTACCACCATAGTAAGGTCAACAATGTTGTCTAACACCCCACCAACCCAACCCAAACCTGAAGCGACTTTCCAACTACATGTCCACTATGGGATTTTTTCTTCGGATGAACATTTTAGTGACCAATGCCCACAAATGCAAGAGCCTTCTGAGAACTACAACGTAGTTTTTCCTAGAAGAACATTTCAAACAAACCAGCAAAGACAATTTCAAAACAACCAAAATTTCAATCAAGGATGGAACAATAACTCAAATGAAAGATTTCATCAACCTGAACAACCAAGAGGATTCTTCCAAGGACAATCAAGTAATTCTCAACCATGATATTTCAATGAGCAATCCAATATTCATTCTCGAAGCAATTTTCACCCTACCCCTCCCACTCAAAACACTGATAGGAACCTTGAAGAAGCAATGAGGAAAGAACAAGAGGAAATGAGGGAACTAAAATAATACACAAAAAAACAAGATAACAAAATGAATACCATGATGACTCAAATGGGTCAACTTTACTCTGGTATTAATTGCATAAAAAATCAAATGAGTGGTGGTTTACCCTCACACACACAAGTAAATCCAAGGAATAATGGGAAGGAAAATGTGAGTGCAATTGAACTTAGGAGTGGAACAAAATTGAACAACCCTCATATTGAGAACATCAAGCCTTCTGCTGATACTATTGATGAAAATACAACCCTTGATAAAAATGTTGAAAAATCTGAAGTTGATAGAAACTCAAAGTCAAGAGAGGAAATATTGTTTGAAAGAACTAAGAATGATTATAAGATGATGTCTGGTCTTTATGTTCCTCCAAAACATACTCAGAATACCACAAAAACATTCAAATCTCCACTACCTTATCTAAGGTGTGAACCACCACCAAAGTAAATAGCTGAAAAAGAATTGGATAAGGAGGTTTTGGAAACATTCATGAAATTCCAAGTCAATATTCCATTTCTCGATGCTGTGAAACAAATTCCGAGGTATGCTAAGTTTCTGAAAGACATGTGTACCAACAAAAGAACGTTTAAAGGAAGTGAAAAAGAAAACTTAGGAAGGAATGTTTCATCGATGATTCAACATGCACTTCCTGTCAAGTGTAAAGACACTAGGAAATTTACCATTCCATGTACCATTGGGAAATGTAAATTCAAAGATGTGATGCTTGATCTAGGGGCCTCCATCAATGTCATGCCACATTCTGTCTACTCATCTCTTCTGGTTGGAGACTTGAAACCCACTATAATTATCATTCAACTCACAAACCGAAGTACCACCAAACCTGCTATAGTAATAGAGTATGTTCTCGTTCAAGTGAGAGACAATCTTTTTCCTATTGACTTCTATGTTTTGGATATGGAAGATGATCGGTTTAGCACACATTCTCCCCTCATCCTAGGGAGGCCATTTCTAAAAACAGAAAAATCAATCATCAATGTTCATAAGGGAACCCTTTCACTAGAATTTGGAGGAGATATTGTTCATTTCAACATTTTTCATTCAATGAAACACCCAGTTGAGGATCATTCAACTCCCCATGTAATCATGATTTATTTGTTTTCATATGTCATGTTACCTAATTTTTTTTTGCGATGAAATACCAACTGATGTTGAAAAAGATGGAAATTTGTATGATACTAAATCAGATCAAAATGAGGATGAAATTGGAGACTGGGAAGAGTCTTGGGATATTAAGATAGAATATCTGATCAATGATGAAGATAAATTTCTAGAAACCACTTATTTTTTAGTGTTATACCAGGAGAGGATTCCAATTTTTCACATGAAACAAGTCATAAGATCATAGAAATATAAAACCATGATGAGCATAGAGCTTCACCAAACAATCTAACTTCTGATGAGTTCCCAGTTATCAATGAAACCAACCCACCTATGGTAGAATTAAAACCCCTTCCGGATAACCTCAAGTATTCCTTCTTTGGTCATAATGAACAATTCCATGTAATAATCTCAAAAGATTTGTCAGATTTCCAGGAAAACCAATTGTTGGAAGTTCTCAAGTCCCACAAGGAAGACATAGGAAGGACTCTCTCTGATCTAAAATAAATAAGCCCCTTGGTTTGCATGCAAAGAATTTTCTTGGAGGAGAATGCTAGACCAGTAAGGAAATTTCAAAGAATACTGAACCCAACACTTCTGGAGGTTGTGATGAAAGAAGTCATCACCTTGCTGGCTGCTGGAATTATTTTTCCCATATCTGATAGTCAATGGGTATGTCTAATCCATGTTTCTCAAAAAAAAAGTGGATTTACAATCTCAAGGAACGAATTTGGTGATCTTGTACCCATAAGGCTTCCAAATAAATTGATAATGTGCATTGATTACAAGAAACTCTATTTGTTTATAAGGAAAGACCACTTCCCATTACCATTCCTTGATCAAGTCCTTGAAAGACTAGCTATAAAAACTCACTACTGTTTTCTGGATGGATTCTCTGGATATTTTCAGATTCACATTTTACCTGAGGATCAATAGAAAACCACCTTCACATGCCCATTTGGAACTTTTCCATATAGAAGGATGCCCTTCGGTTTATGTAATGCCCCTAAAACTTTTCAAAGGTGTATGATAAGCATTTTCTCTAAATTTTTGGAAACATTCATGGAAGTTTATATGGATGAATTCACTGTGTTTGGATCATCTTTTGAAAGTTGTTTGAAAAGCTTAGAATGTGTCCTGAAAACATGCATTGAAATGAACCTTGTTCTAAATTATGAAAAATTCCATTTTATGTTTGCTAAAGGGATCGTTCATGGACATGTTGTGTCCTGTGATGGAATTAAAGTTGATAAATCTAAAGTTGAGGTCATTTCTTCATTACCATACCCAAAAACTGTGAGATATGTGAGATACTTACTTGGGAATGCTGGATTTTATAGGAGATTCATCAATTATTTTAGTACGATTACTCTTCCATTGTCCAGATTAATCCAAAAATATGTTCCATTTGTCTTTGATGAGAATTGCACAAATTCGTTTCATGAACTGAAAAAAATATTGATAACCCCTCCCATTGTTCAACCTCTTCAATGGGACATTCCCTTTGAAATAATGACCGATGCATCTGCCTTTTCTCTTGGGGAAGTATTGAGTCAAAGGACAGAAAAGAAATATCATGTGATTGCATATGCCTCCCGAACTCTTGATCAAGCCCAATCAAACTACACAACAACTGAGAAAGAAATGATGGTTGTTGTCTTTGATCTTGAAAAATTTAGAAGTTATCTGCTGGGCTCCAAGGTGATTTTTTTTACTGATCATTCTGGAATCAGATTCTTGATGAAGAAACATGATGCAAAACTAAGACTTATGAGATGGATTTTTTTTACAAGAGTTTGATGTTGAAATAAAAGATAATAAAGGATATAAGAACCATGTTTCTGATCATTTGAGCAGGATACCATCTATTGAGAATAGAAAATTTCATATGTGTTCCCCAATTAAGGAAGCCTTTCCAGATGAGGATTTATTTACTGCTCAAAGTGAAATACCATGGTTTGCTAATCTTGTAAACTATTTGTCTTATGATGAACACCCCCATTGGTTTTCCAAAAATCAAATTGATAAACATCAGAGCGATTCAATGAAATTTATTTAGGATAATCCTTATTTATGGCACATTGGTAGTGATTAAATGATACAAAGATGCATTCCGAACTCTGAATTTCAATCCATCCTACATTTCTGCCACACATTAAACTATGGAGGAAACTTTGGACCATAGAGAACAGGAAGAAAATTCTTGATTCTAGATTTTATTGGCCCACCATTTTTAGAGATGCATTCGAATTCTATATAACCTTTAAAAATTGTCAATTCCAAGGAAACATTTCCAAGAGGATTGAGATGCCACAAAACCCACTTTTGTTTTGTGATTTTTTTGATGTAAGGGGAGTGTATTTCATGGGTCCTTTTCTTAATTCATTTGGATATCTCTACATATTGTTGGATGTTGATTATGTGTCCTAGTGGGTAGAGGCTATCCCCATCCGAACTGATGATGCTAATATTGTGTCTAAATTTTTGAAAGGAAATTTGTTTTCAAGGTTTGGATTTCGAAAGTTTCTAATTACAGATCAATGTACCCATTTTTGTAATAGGACTTTGGAATATCATTTGATGAAATACGGTGTTAATCATAGGGTCTCTATGCCATATAATCCTCAAACAAACGGAATGGCTGAGTTGTCCAATATGGAGATCAAACAAATCCTAGAAAAAATAGTGAACCTAAATATAAAGGATTGGAGTTTGAGACATGATGATCCTCTTTAGGCCCACAAAACTACTTTCAAAACCCCAATTGGAATTTCACCATTTATATTGGTGTATGGAAAAGATTTTCATCTACCAATTGAGTTAGAACACAAATCCTTTTGTGCTGTAAAAACTTATAAAATTAACCTATATTATGCTGGGAAAGAAAGAAAATATTGTTTGCAGGAGTTGGAGGATATCAGAAATAATGCCTACGAATGCTCCAGGTTATACAAAGAGAGAAGCAAAGCCTTTCATGATGGGAGGATTCTCATCCAAAACATCAAGGAGGGAGAACGAGTTCTGCTGTTTGATGCCAGATTGAAACTCTTCCTAGGTAAATTTTTTTCCAAATGTTATGGACCATCCATTGTTACTCATGTTTTTCCTTTTGGTGCAATACAGATTAAAGATCCAGGAAAAGGGGACAACATTCACTATCAATGGTCACAGGCTGAAGCTATTTCGAGAAAATTTTCAAGATCCTCCAGGGGAGGAGATTCAACTTCATGACGCAGAATATAATTGATTCCAGATTGTGTCTTTCCATATCATTTATTTGTTTCATTTTCATTAATTTCCATAATTTCATGCTAATAAAACTACACAATCAGGACACTGCATAGAATAAGTGTGGGGGGACAAAATGCTGGGTAGAGTAGATTTTTACGAACTTTTTTTTAAAAAAATTTTTATTTTCAAAATTTATTTTTATTTTTTTTCTTTCTTCATGTTTCTTTTTCAAAAAAGAACGGGTTTTGGAATATCTTAAATTTCATTAGAAACTCATGCCAAGGAGTGAACCAACTGATCCTTTGTAACTGAACATAAATGAATACTGAAAATAGAATTGTTTCAAGTTCAAAAATTTGGAAAATTCATGAAATGAACAATGATTTTTAAATCTCCTGGCACATATCACTAACATTGTAGTTGAAATTATCATTCCTGTGAGGCCTCTGGACCCATTTTTACATCTTCATCACATTTACCTCTTTCTTGAGGGAACCAATTCATGTTTGTTTAAACTAGAACTTTATTTATTTCTATCAAAACATAAGGGCTGAGATACTTCTGATTAAAATGATTGAGGCATTTTTTTGAATATTGGAGCCTCCTTTTCATGATTATCCTTTTTATTTCGGCCTTCCTTGAACATTTTATCTTTCTTGAGCCATTAGTATCCATGTATAGCCTGTTAGATTAGCCCCATTACAATCCAAATTTCCGTTTCCAACCTACTCTGGAAGTATAAATGCATGATCTAGTTGAACTTAAGTGTGTGTGTGGGGGGGGGGGGAAGATGACTCATGATGTGCTACCTCATTTGGTGTTGCTTTGGGAGAACATTTAAACATTGAAGGCGTATTTGTGACGCTGGAATATATTTTTCTGAGAGTTGTGCCTATCTGGAGCTCTCAAATGAAATGGAGCTGTGCGTATCTGGAGCTCTCAAATGAAATGGAGTTGTGCCTGTCTGGAGCTCGCAATGGAAATAAGATGTGCCCAATCTAGTGCTTTAAAAAAATTGATATTTTCTACTGAAATATTGATGGAATGGGGTGGAAAACAGAAGATCAGATATGATGATTTTCTAAGAATGTGGTGGAGACCATACATGATTAAAAATTAGAATCATGCATTTCTGCTTCAAAAAGAGCCAAACCCTCCTTATTCAGCCACTGAATTTTTCACATTTGAAACCTACCAACCCCAAGCCATAGAAAAACCCTATGAAATCCTCATGATAATAACAAGTTCTTGGTTCACATAGGGTGGAGATTTAGAAATTTATCAAGCCTATGGTAATTCTTGCATGAGTTGGATGAGAAAATCCTTGTTGCAAATATATGATGTGTGTTGAGAGAAAATGAATGTGAGGTAAGTGTGCTGTGTCCATGAGAAGACAAAATAAGTGGAAATGGATTGAATGATTTTAATGTAGAATTTTAAATATTTTTCTTTAATCATGCATGATATATTTTTAATTCATTGTGGTAAATTGGTAAACTCCATTGGTGTGTGTTTTATTTTTCTTGATACCGTGCTCACTTGTCCAAGAGTCCAAGAGCCAAGTGTGGGGGAATTGATTGAGATAATATTTCCCATATTTTTAATGTCTATTTAAATGATTTAAACCTCACAAATTTAACAATTTGATCTTATTTGTAAAAATTTTGGATTTAGATTGTGTTTTGGGATAAAAGGTTTAGATTGCATAATTCTGGAATTTTAACAGATTTTTATCACTGGGGAATATTGGTCATTTATCATAAAGTTCATTTCCAAATTTTTTGATTTGATTTTTTTTGGAATCCTTATTTTATTTCCATCATCATTGTTATCAGGACCAGGAAATTATTCATGCATCTTGATGCCCAAAAAAATCAATGAAATTGACACTTTTTTCCGGGAGGACTGCGTCGACCCTACATTGGTAATGGAAACTAATTTCGGGATAAACACCTCCAAATGATGCAATTATACTTGTATATGAAATAGGACACCGAGACGCATATTCACAATTAATTTCAAGCCGTTTGGAATCTGTTTTCATTGCCATTGATTGATATAGTTTTGAAAGAATCTTTAAGGAAGCTTCATCCCAAGAAAGTAAATGACAATAAAAAACTCATACCTCCTACGAGACACGTCCAATTAATCTTAAATTTGGAGGGTGGACGGAAAACAAATTTATGAACAATATTTATGAAGACTTCCATGCGTGAATCTGCCAATTAATGGGTAGAAAACGCATCAACATTATGATGATGAAATCTGCCTATAAAAGGAGAGGAGCTCCTACCTCTCAAAAAATTCCATTTTTCACCACACCATCCGTCACGAAGGGAGTTGGCTTGAGAGAGAAAAGGGGAAGGTGGATATTTTAATCCTTACGAAGATGACATCATTTGATGATTAAATAGGGAAGATAAAGTCTTCTCAGGTGATGGAAGGCTAAGAGGCAAGTGGTTGCGGACGGCGACACCTGACAGACACTCTCTTCCGAGTTTGGATTTTAATGTGTAATATCGTTTTGAATTTCTCTTGTACCTATATTTTTGAATGAATCTGGTTGATTTATTTCATAAATATATTTTCAACACATTTTTTTTTATCGTTGTTCAATCTATAAAGTTTAACAATTGACTTTTCTATTTAAAATTCTTTTGTGAGGTTTTACTATTGAGCATAATGAATTCAATTAGGTTCAATTACTTGGAGGTATTTAAGTAATTGAATAACTTCTATAGGCGAGACAAAAAACATATTGAAGTCTTAAATATGATGTATTTTCAAATTTGAGTGTAAACCTAGGGGTCCTTAGGGGTACATTTATGAATTTTAATATAAGAGATATTTTTTATATACAAGGAAGAGGGGAGTGTCCGAAAGGGTGAAGCTTGTCTGCGACTGCTGTTTTTATTCTCGATTTCAAACCCACGCTATCTTTACTTTAAAATTATTTCACTTTAGTATTTAATTAAAATTTTATTTTCAAATTTATAATCATATCCCCATTTTCATTTCTGCAAAAAAAAAATAACAAAAGTGACAGTTTTGAAACTCGAACTACAACCTCCTCGAGAGACAACCCTGTGGTCACCAATGTGCTACATTAAAAGGGAAAATATTTATTGAGGATTTTACGACATGAAAAACGCTCACATCAAGTGGGTATTACTATTCATAGTGGGTAGTTCATAATAATATTATAATAATATCTCAATTAGTGAAACTTAATGTTGTGTATAACCAACGCTATCGAGAAAGGTTGCTCTGGCATGCAACACAAGCCTAGAATAGTGTTTGCATATACTGAAAGCTAATATAGGGTTGCACATAGTGCAAGTTAATCATGGATTAGCGTACAAGACACAAATGAAATTACAAAAATATTTCTCATAAAATCTCAGGGTGTTACATTCTACCCTTTGAAAATAAATTTTGCCCTCAAAATTCATCAGAGTTATAAATGGTTTTCTACTTGAAAGTTTCATTCATAAAAACCCACATCGTAAAAAGGAATAATAAAACCTAATTTTAAAACCTAATTTATGAAACGTAACTGTTACCCAAATTAAATCATCACTGGGTTTCCACATAGAAGAACATATGTGAAAATTTGGATTCAGAATAGAAATCTAAGCATCATGTTCTGATGGAGAGTGTTAGAGAACATGGCTATGAAAAATCCAACAATAACAAAGCCATAAATTTGTGATGATTTAACGTACCATCTGATTTATCGGATATAAGGACACTAGGTCAACATTTTTGGTTTTCAATATCATTTCCCTAAAGTTGAATAATTTTTGAATTAAAAGAAATTATTACTTGATTTTGGTACAATCTAACAGTTGTTCGTTCCTTGAACAATTTCCACTTCATCTCTTAAATAAAAGAAGATAAATTTGTCATTCGTGAAGAATTATCAGATCATGTGATAGAACGGTGGGTCATTCTATCTACCTCAAATAAAAGTTTATAAAAAGTTATTAAATATACATAAGTCCATCTATGGTGACATTAATCATATATGGTTCATAAAATGGATGTATACTTCATATATCATATCACATAATAAATTGAAACTAATTTACACTAACTAGGGACTTCATGTAGGGAAGAGGTAGGAGATAAAGGCCTGCCGCACATCATTTTTGGGTTATATTCCCGCAACCTTTTCCGACGTGACGGGATGTCACCCGTCCTATAGGTTTTCTTTTTTTTATAACTACGTTATTATAAAATTCTAGAAACAATATCGAAAAAAATTTATATCCTTAAACAATATTATCTTCTATCCAACATAATCCATTTCAAATATTTAGGATTATCCAAAATACTTATATCAAAGATTATAGTATAAAGAAAACGATTACTTGAAATCTTATCAACCAAGAATGTGAATACCATTATTAATCGCCCGTATATCTTATGATATATATATCTTGTTGGTCACATTACAAACATGTGAAATCCTTAATCAAGTATTCTCTATAAATATGAGTTAACATAGAACCTTAGTGAAAATATGAATGTTGTCAAAAGTTAACTCTTTCCACTTACCATAATACCATGATATCACCTTTTCCTTATATCATTCATGAGCTCATTAATACTATCAGACATATAATTATCTCTTTGTCCTTCCATTATGAACATATCATCTACCATCCAAAAATATTTCAATAACCATTCATGTTTACCAATACCATTCATCATATACAATCAAAAACTCATGTAAAGACAACATTGTAAGAATCCTTAGATTTTTCTTTATTCCATAGTACCATACATTATTCTTGATAAACATACATTCATTTCACTACCTTCTTAAAACACTAACTGAGCATTATCATTTCATTTATCTCATATATCATTTGTAGTCTCTTCACCATCATCAACCTAAATACTACCCTCATGACCATGCTGATTCTCTTCATGAGATTTTCCCTTAGGGAAAAGGTTTTCATAATGCCAGTATATTGCACATTTAAATCATTTAACCGTTGTTGATGTATTAGAAATACCATTATCCTTTTCCATGGTGTTAACTGAATATTTTCCTTTAAAATCACTAGATTTGTGTCCTTTTCCACACCCAATGAATCTTCTAGTTCCTTTTAATCATTCTCCTTGATGCCTCTTCCCACATTATTTATATGAGGGAAATTGAACATTATTACCTCTATGATCATCATGAAACTCCATATTTCACTTATTAGTTGTGTCGGGAAACATACCAAATTTGATATTTTTGATCATATTAGGAGATTTATTATTAAGCATAAAGACGATATGTGGACTTCTAGATCCAATTTCATTTGGTTTCTCATGAATAATATCATTCCATTGTCCATCATATCCTTCATTATCGTGAATCATCCGGTTTCCAGTCATTTTAAAAAACCTAAAAAGAATAGTGTGAGAGGAAAAAATCATAATCAAGGGGGAGTACCATCAATATATAACATCTTTGGTTTAATTCTAATATTGTATCCATAATTATAAGACTATTACCGATACTTATACTTAACCTTAGGGACAACCCTAGATATACGTTAAAAATATCTCAAGGGATCTCACTAAAGTTTTCACATCCTTGTTTCTAAAGGCAATCTAAACCTTTCCTATGATACCAAATGTAGATTCCTAAAGCTTGACGTACATGGAAATTACATTACTTTTTCATAATACATAATACATAACAAAAACAACCACCGAAGGACCATAATAGTTTAGTGTCTTTGGAAACTCAAAATATAATCTTCTAATCGTGGTTAAAGATCTTCAACATCTCTCATAAAGATAATCCCATTTTTTTCTTATTTAAAACCTTTATTTATAACTTGGGGAAAAGAAAACATAAAAACGGTGAGCTCAGATGATCAGTAACTATAAACATAGGGAACTTAAAACAATCCATTAACATTTGAATGTAAAAACATGAACTTAAAATCAAAACATCAAAATCTTGAGCAATGACATAAATTTGGATGTACGTAAGGCATATATAATAAAAGAAAATCAATGATAAAAAAATAGAATGGGGTTAAAACATTTATTTTTGGAAACCATTAAACCAATGATATGATATCCATAGTAGCCAAGGCATTACTGCCAAGACCATCTTAGTGGGAAAAGTCCCTTTCGAAATCAAGTTCACTCCTCATTCCAGTCATGTATCACTAAACCATATTAACTTATTGTTCCATCCATGTATATATCTTGAGATATAAATCTATACCCAATTCATTGGAGGGAGATATAGGTCCCACCCATCTCATAATTATATCATTCCTATGTGTGACACAAAATCATAAATCATAAATCATAGCATAACCCTGGTAATAAAAATGATATTCTTAAACATCATCCCATCATAACATAATCCATATAAGAAAAAAGGACTTCATAAAAATAATTCCATCATAACATAATCAATTTAATGTAAAAATAGTGATATAAATAGAACCATATATTATCTTAGATAGAAAATAATTTTGATAAGACAGTTGAACATTATTCTGGAGGAAAATATCCTTTCTATTTCCAAAACATTTTTCCTTTCTTAACATGTCATACAATTTTAAGCTAAAATAAGTTGATTTTAAGAAAAACTTAAAAACCTGTAAATTAATCTGCCTAGAAATAATGTTTTATGAAATCATAAAAATCTATTCATGTCGTATAAGTTAAAAAAACATTCTTCTAATACTTTGGCCGGAAAAGCCAAAAAGTTCCTCATACTAAAAACGACAAAAGATTACATTCATATCCTTTACTAAGAAACTCACAAATAGGTATAATTGGATTTAAAAAATTGTAGGAGGATAGAAATAATATTACATATATAGTAAACATGTATGTAGATGATAAATATTCCCTAGTAAATTCTGAAGTATAAACCATCTCGGAAAAAAATGAGATTGCGAGATTTTCCATTACCTTAGGTCAGATATGCTTCATATGTATCCGAACCTCATGTATAATGATTTAAATAATGTCATTGAATTATTATAGAATCATATTAATTGTTATGATATCATATATGGTTCACTTATGACTTAATATTACCAGTTCATTTGTAAATTCTATGTTAATGCAGCATTTGGGTAAAATCATTTTATTTATCGTACATATTTGGACTTGGTGTTCTTGAAATTATTATTACATATATGATGTTTTAATTACTTTTAGAATGTAAATCATGATTTATATATCATATATTTTCAGTTTATTTATATATAATAGGTAGATAAATGAAATGAAATACACCGTTCATGGAGACGGTAGGTCGTGCGCACGCATGAATGATGTTTTCCTTTCCTTGTTGACTTAAATTGAAGTAAGTAGATGAAAAATAAATATATATATATCTAAAAAATTAAAATAGCTGTATCATGTAATATATTTCCTTATTATTCATTATATATACTTTATAATCATTCATTAATGGTTAACATGGAGAATGAATCTCATCGCGTCGTGGATACGGTAATCCGTATGTACGCACGAACCATGATATCATTCCCATAATTATTGAATTGAATTATAGTGGATAATATAATATATAAGAATTATTATGTCGTTATAATAACTATATATAGTTATTATTTACACCATTATACCCCTCCAAGTATGTTAGTGGTGGAAAAACAGATTACACCACAGCCTGGAGACAATATTTGATACGTACGCATGCGTGGTGATTTCGTTTTACGTAGGATGGATAGAAGTTGAAATGGGGTTTTTTCATATTTATAATTGGATATAATTATATTTGAGATACTGATTTTATTACTTTATTTTTAAAAAACTATATAAGAATAAGTTGAAGAAGAATGAAAACTGAAAGAATCGGTAGAATAGATTACCTCTTCTTTGACGCACCTCTTTTATGATTCCTCTTATGGTACTAGGGTTGGTCTTTTGAGGAGTCCAAAACCTCTATAATGTTTCTAGATATTTTTATAAAGGAAATGGGAAGGGGTTGGCCGATCTTGAGGGCTCAAAATTGTGTAAATAGAAGAGGGAGGAGGTGCCCTTTTATAAGGGAGGAGAGGCACCCTTTAAGAAACTCTTGAAATATTATTTTATAATAAAGTTATATTAGGTTTATAATGGATCCAAAGTGACTAATTTAGAATATAATGTGTTTATGTGTCGAAAACCTCTCAACCAATCGGTTTTAAACAAGTTTAGGTTACTATTTTAACCTTATCATTTAAATTTAACACTAAGTTAAATAATTTAACTTTTACCATGTCTTCTTTTTTTCTTACACTATATGGTTAATAAACATAGTATAAAAAGAAAAAAAATTCCCCAGTGGTACATTATTAATATATATAACCTTATATATGAAAATTTATCGATCCTTATATTTTTAAGAATATAATAACAATAAATAATATAATATTTGTTTTTAAAATTATTTTATGTCAATGTTGACACTGTTTGGTAATTGATATTTTTGAAAATCATAATAGCATGAATAGTTCTAAAAAATATTATGGAATAAATTTTAACATGACTTATTAAACGAAAAATTTCTTGAATTTATAAAAAGTCTCAAATTACATTTATATGGGTATTTATAACATCAATTATGTTATTATTTCATTAATAAGGTAATTACTACATCATCATTGTTTTATAAATTAATTAAATTATATAATGTCTAAAAATTATAAATAAAATACTATTATGTAGGAAATATTTTTAACTTTCTAATGAATATTTATAGTCTAATTTATCTAATGTATATCTGTATATTAAAAATGTTTTAGTTATTAAACTTTAATTTTACCTATTTTAACTATTCTTTAAATAAAATAATAATAAATGTCCTAATCTATTCCAAGTGGACTTAAATGGTAATATTTTATTCCTAATGTTGTTTTAGGTATAATTATAAATATTCAATAGAATTAGGGCATGTGTTAGGGTAATAATAATATCATTTTTACCCTTAATTACCATATTTACTTTTAACCGTGGTAAATAAAAGTAAAAAGTTACTATTAACCAAAAATTATTTTTATTTTATTGAACCAAATTTTACTCCTTCATATTATCCAAATCTCTCATATTTTTGAAATTACACTCCCAGAAGCAGTAAAATTATGTTTTATGTAAATTTTTAAATTCTCCTAGGAGGTTGTTAAAAGATGGTGAAAAGTTCAATAAAATTTTTATATATCTCAAATTATTATAAAATTACTACAATAAATTACATTGAACTTATATAGGTATTATATATATATTTTTACCTAAAATAATTTTAGATAAAATAAATATTTATTTAAATAAAATGTCTGTTTTAAAATAGTAACTCATTGTTTTCACTATTCATCAAAAATTGTATCTTTTCAGAAAAATACCAAAAATTCACCGTAGGCTACTTTCGATATTCCAGAATCCCAAAATTAAATCAATTTTGAAAGATAAAATTCATAAAATTTTAAAATGTGGGTATTACTATTCATAACGGCTAGTTCATAATAATATTATAATAATATCTTGTTTAGTGAAACTCGGTATTGCGTATAACACACGCTATCGAGGAAGGTTGTTCTGGCGTGCAACACAAGCCAAGAATATTGTTTGTGTATACTGCAAGCTAATACGGTGTTGTGTATAGCGCAAGTTAATCTTGGAGCAGTGTACAAGACATTAATGAAATTAAAAAATATATTTCTCATAAAATCTCGGGGTGTTACATTCTGCCCCCCCTTAAAATGAATTTCTCCCTTGAAATTCATCTGGTTTATAAATGGTTTTCTAATTGAAAGTTTATTTCATAGAAACCCACATCATAAAAAGTAATACTAAGACATAATTTTAAAAACTAATGTATGAAACATAACGGTTACCCAAAGTAACTCATCACCAGGTTTCCACATAGAAGAACATATGTGAACATATCGATATGGAAGAGAAATCTAACCATCAAGTTCTGATGGAGAGTGGTATAGAACATGGCTACGAAAAATACAACAATCACAAAGCCATAAATTTGTGATGATTTATGGTACCATCTAATTCATCAGATGTAAGGACAGTAGTACCACATTTTTGGTTTTCATGATCATTTCCCTACAGTTGAATAATTTTTTAATTAAAAGAAATACATGCATGATTTTGGTGCAATATCACCGTTGTTCGTTCCTAGAAAAAATTCCACTTCATGTCATAATGAAATGAAGTTGAATTTGTCATTCGTGAAGCGTTAGTAGATCATGTGATAGAATGGTGGGTCATTCTATCTATCTCAAATAAAAGGTGAGAAAATGTTATTAAATATACATAAGTCCATCTATGGTGAGATTAATCGTATATGGTTCCTAAAATGGACGTATACTTCGTATATCATACCACATAATAAATTGATACTAATTTATACTAACCAGGTACTTCCTATAGGCCAGAGGGAGGAAATAACAGCTTGTCACAGTTCAGTTGTGGGTTCGATTCCCGCAACATTGTTTGACGCGACTGGTTGTCACCCGTCATGCAGGTTGTCCTTTTTTTAAAACTACATTATTATAAAATTCCAGAATCAATATCGAAAAAATGTTTTATCACTAAACAATATTATTTTATTTCCAACATAATCTGTTTCAATTCTTTAGGCTTATCCAAAATACTTCTTTCCAAGCTCATAGTATAAAGAAAAATATTACTAGAAATGTCATCAACCAAGCATGTGAATACCATCATTAATCGCCCTTATATCTTATGATATATATATCTTGTTGGAAACATTCCAAACAATTGAATTATTTATTCATGTATTATCTTGAAATATGAATTACCATAAAATCTTAGTGAAAACATGAATGCTGTCAAAAGTTAACTCATTCCACTTACTATAATCCCATGATATCACTTTGTTATTATATCAGTCATGAGCTCATTAATACTATCAAACATCTCATTATCTCATTATCCTTTCATTATGTACATATAATCTACCTTCCAAAAATATTTGAATAACCATTCATGGTAACTGGTACCATCCATCATTAATTCCAAAAAAATAAGTAAAGACAACAACCTATCAATCCTTATATTTTTCATTATTCCATAATACCATACATTATTCTTTATAAACATTCAATCATTCCACTACCTTCATAAACCACAGGCTGAGCTTCATGGTTTCTTTCATCTCATATTTCATTTGTAGTCTCTTCATCATCATCCACATAAATACTACCCATATGACCAAGCTGATTCTCTTCTTGAGATTTTTCCTTAGGGCATTTGTTTTCATAATGCCCGCACATTCCACATTTAAAACATTTAACCATTGTTAATGTCTTAGAAAAACCATTATCATTGTCCATGGTGTTATCTGAACCTTTTCCTTTAAAATTACTAGCTTTGTGTCTTTCTTTTCCACACCCAAAGCATCTTTCAGTTCCTTCGAAACATTCTCTTTGATTCCTCCTCCCACATGATTTACATGTGGGAAATTGAACTTTATTTCCTCTATGGTCATTATGAAACTCAATCATTCTCTTGTTAGCTGAGTCAGGAAACATACCAAAGTTGAGATTATTGATCATATTATGAGATTTTTGATTAGGCACAATAATGATATGTGGACATCCAGATCCAATTTCATTTGGATGCTCATGAATAATATAATTCCATTATCCATTATATTGACCATTATCATGAATCTTCCTGTTTCCATCAATTTTCCAAAACCAGAAAAGAATAGTGTGAGGAGAAAAAATCATAATCAAGTGGGATTACCTTTAATATCTAACATATTAGGATTAATTATAATATAGTTTCTGTAATTCTAGGACTCTAACCTATACTTATACATAACCTTAGGGATATCCCTAGACAGACCTTAGAAATATCTCTTGGGATCTCAGTAAAGTATTCGCATCCTAGTTTCCAAAGTTTAAATAAAACATTCCTCTAATACCAACTATAGAGACCAAAATCTTGACATACTTGGAAATTACATTACTTTTGCATAATACATAATAAATAAGAAAAACAAACAATAAATGGACCGTAATAGTTTAGTGTCATTGGAAACTCGGAATATAATCTTCTAATCGTTGTGAAAGATCTTCAAAATCACTCATAAAGATTGTTACCTTTTGTTTTATTACCTAAAACCTTCCTTTATATCCTGGGGAAAAGAAAACATAAAAAGGGTGAGCTCAAATGCTCAGTATGGGTAAACATAAGGAATGCAAAACAATCCATTGTCATTTGAATGCAAAAACTAGAACTTGAAATCTAAACATCATAATCATGAGAAATGACATAAATTATGGAAGTACGTAAGGGATAATCAAAAGGAACATAATCATGATAAAATATAATGGGAATAAAACATGTAATTTTGGCCACCGTTAAGAACATGATATGATTTCCATAGTAGCCAAGGCATTGCTTCCAAGACTATCTAAGTGGACAAAGTCCCTTTCTGAATCGAATTCACTCCTCATTCCAGTCCTGTATCACTGAACCAGATTAACAAACCATTATAGCCATGTCTATCTCATGAGATATAAATCTTTACCCAATGCATTGGATAGAGATATAGGACTCACCCATATCATAATGATACCATTCTTATGTGTGCCACAAAATCATAAATCATATATCATAGCATTACCCATGTAATTAAAATGGGATTCTTAAACATTATGCCATCATAACATAATACATATAAGATAAAAGGACTACAAAAAAATAATTTCATCATAACATAATCAATTGAATTTAAAAATAGGAATAGAAATAGAACCCAATATTATCTTAGATGGAAAATAGGTTTGATAAAATGATTGATCTTCATTCATGATGAAAATAACCTTTCTAATTCAAAAATATTTTTCCTTTCTTCACATGTCATATGATTTTAAATTAAAAAAATTTGATTAAAAATAAACATGAAAACATTTAAAGGAAGATTTATGGAAATAATTTTCTATGAAATCAGAAAAATCTATTCATGCTGTATAAGTTAAAAAAACATTCTTCTCATAATTTGGCCGGAAAAGCCAAAAAATACCGCTTTCTAAAAACGACAAAGGATTCCTTTCATATCTTTTATTAAAAAACTCTCGAATCGGTAAAATTGGATTTAAATTTTTTTTAGGAGGTTAGAAATAATATTACATATTAAGGAAACATGGATGTGAATGATAAATATTCCCTAGTAAATTATGAACTATAAACAATCTCTAATAAATATAAGATTGCGATATTTTGACATACCTTAGGTCTGATATGCTTTGTACGTATCCAAACATCCTGTATAATGATTTAAATAATGTCATTGAATTATTAATGAATCATATTAATTGTTATGATATCATATATGGTTCACTTATGACTTTATATTACCCATTCTTTTGTAAATTCTATGTTAATGTAGCGTTTTGGGTAAAATTGTTTTATTTATCGTACGTGTTTGGACATGTTGTTCTTGATATTATTATTACTTATATCATGTTTTAATTACTTCCATAATTTAAATCATGATATATATTAGATATTTTTAGTATATATATATAATAGACAGATAAATGAAATGAAATACACCGTTCATGGAGACGGTAGGCCGTACGTATCCATGAACACTGTTTTCCTTTCCTTATTAACATGAATCCGTGTATGTAGATGACATATATATATACATAAATAAAGTATCTTTATAATTTCATATATTTCATTATTATTCATTATATATACTTTATAATCATTCATTAATGGTTAACATGGAGAATGAATCTCATCGCGTCGTGGAGACGGTAATCCGTACGTACGCACGAACAATTATATCATTCCAATAATTATTGAATTTAATTGGAGTAGATGATATAACATCTAATAATATGTATGATGTTATAATAACTATATATAGTTATTATTTTCACCATTATACCCAACGAAGTAAGGTGGTGGTGGAAAAATAGATTACACCACGGCGTGGAGACGGTATTCTGTATGTATGCACATGTGGTGATTTAATTTTCCATAGGATGGATAAAAGGTGAAATAGGGTTGTTTAATATTTATAATAACATATAATTATATTATTGATACTTATTTTATTACTTTATAATGAAAAAACTAAAGAATAAGAAGTTGAAGAAGAAAGAAACTTGAAAGAATCGGTAGAAGAGGTTACCTCATCTTTGATGCACCTCTTTTAAGCCTTCTCTTAAGGCACTAGAGTTTTTATTTTGAAGAGACCAGAACCTCTATAATGTTTCCAGGGAAGTTTAGAAGGGAAATGGTAAGGGGTTTTTAGATCTTGAAGACTCAAAATTCTGTAAATAGAAGAGGGAGGAGGTGCACTTTTATAAGGGAGGAGAGGGGAACTTTAGAAAAAACGTAAAATATTATTTTATAATAAAGTCATATTCGGTTAATAATGGATCCAAAGTGAAATATTTAGAAGATAAAGTGGGGATGGGTCAAAAACCCCTCAAACAATATGTTTTATACAAGTTTAGGTTACTATTTTCACCTTATCATTTAGATATAACTCTCAGTTAAATAATTTAACTTTTACAGCGTCTTCTTGTTTTCTTACACTATATGGATAATAAACATAATATAACAAGCCAAAAGAACCCCAAGTGGTTAATTATAAATATATATAACTCTATATAAGTCATTTTTTAAATCCTTATATTTTTAGGAATAGAAAAACAATTAATAATATAATATTTGTTTTAAAAACTATTTTATGTCAATTTTGACACTATTTGGTAATTTATTTTTTTGAGAATCATAACAGAATGATTAATTCGAAAAAAATTAATTGAAATACTAATAACATGCCATATTAACCAATAAATTATTTGAATTTATTAAAAGTCTAAAATTACATTTATTTGGATATTTATAACATCAATTATGTTAATATTTTATTAATAAGGTAAATACTGCATAATCATTGTGTCATAAATAAATTATATTATATAATGTCTAAAAATTATAAATAAAATATGATTATGTTGGAAATATTATTATCATTCTAATGAATAATTCTAGTCGAATTTATCTTATGTATAACCCTATATTAAAAATGTTTTAGTTTTTAAAAATTGATTTTACCTATTTTAACTCTTATTTAAATAAAATAATAATAAATGTCCTAATCTAATCCAAGTGGACCTAATGGGTAATATTTTATAACTAAGGATGTTCTTGGTCTAATTACACTTATCCAGTAGAATTAGGACATGTTTTAGGGTAATAATAATATCATTTGTACCCTTAATTTCCCTTTTTACTTTTAACCGTGGTAAATAAAAGTAAAAAAATAATATTCCCCAAAAATTATTTTTATCTTATTGAACCGCATTTTACTCCTTGATATTAACCATTTCACTCGGATTCTCTAAATTCCACTCAAAGAAGCGGTAAAATTATGATTTATGTAAATTTTCAAATTCTCTTAGGAGGTGGGTAAAAGATGGTGAAAATTGTTCTATAAAATTTTTAAATATCTAAAATTATTATAAAATGACTCAAATGAATTAAATTGAACTTATATAGGTATTATGTATCTATTTTGACCTAAAATAATTTTAAATAAAATAAATAATGATTTCAATAAAAACTCGGTTTTAAAATAGTAACTTAGTGTTTTCACTATTCATCAAAAATTTAAAGTTTTCAGAAAAATAACAAAAATTCACCATAGGATAATTTCGATATTCCGCATCTGAAAATGAAATCTGTTTTGAAAGATAAAATATTAAAAATTTTAAAAATTTGGTATTACTATTCATAACAACTAGTTCATAATAATATTATAATAATATCTTGCTTTGTGAAACTCCGTATTGCATATAACACACACTATCGAGGAAGGTTGCTCTGACATGAAATACTTGCCTAGAATAGTGTTTGCGTATACAAAAAGCTAATACGGTGTTGCATACAGCACAAGTTAATCATGGTGTGGCATACAATACATCAATGAAATTAAAAAAAATTCTCATAAAGTCTCAGGGTGTAACAATTTCAGTCAACATCCCAATAATTCATGCCACTTATTTTATTTGGAATATTATAATCATTTGTGTAGAATGTTTTAACTCTTTAAATTAATTAGGGTTGGGAAAGAAACTGAAAAACTAAGGGTGGTTGAACTTATTTATAATTTCCATATCAATAATTACTAGACCCATGAATAAATGATCTATATAAATACCTATTTTGATTAAAACTCCATTATCCTTCCTAATCAATTCACCAGTAGGATTATTTTACGTTCTATAGTTTTATTTTATATAACAAGCTTAATGCTTTAGTGGCATGATCCATCGCCCTAGCCTCATGTTGAGTTCTTTATATGGAATGTATATTTCAAGATCTCATGATCCATTTATATCTCAAATATTTCAATACAAAGATAATTTCTACATATATTCTCAGCATTGATTACAACTTCTAACTCAAGCTCATGAGTTGGAAAGTAATGTTCATGAATTTTAATGCCATATTATATAGGAAATTACTCAATCATTTGACATGAATAAACAACCAAGTCCTTTATTTGATACATCAATATAATTCATGAATCCACAATTTCATGATGATTGTGTTAGGATCATAGGATTTATTAATATCTTCTTTAATTAATTGGAATATTCTTCACATTCTTTTGTCCTTATGAACATAACCCTATTATATGTAGGATTGGACAGCTGTTTTTCTAAACGGTTGAATTTATGAAAAAAATGTCAATAATAACCTGAAAAACTGATGAAGCTATTTACCTCAATAATGTTTTTCAGTGTTGAACATTATTAAAATACCTTTTTCTTCACAAGATCCATTAAAATTACATCTTTAGAGAAAATATGAACAATAAAAGTTACTGCTCGAATCCATAATTCACATTTTCTAAACAACCCGTATAATTTATTTCTTATATGTTTATTCAGAATAGTGGTCAAGAAATTTTCATGATATTTATAGAATTTAGAGTATATCAAAATATCATCAAAAAATACCACAAAATATTTATCAAGGAATTTATAAAAAATTTGATTGATTAGATCCATAAAAACAATGGTTGAATTAGTAAATCCAAAATGAAATAATATAAAATCATAATTCACATTCATTGTTCAAAATGATATTTTTGGAATATCATCCTTCGCCACACGCAACTGATGATATCTGGATCGTTGTTCAATATTTGAAGTATATCGAGATCCATGAAGTTGATGAATAAATAATCAATGTGATAGAGAGGATAATTTTTATTTATGTAATATCATTGATATCTATATAATCAAAGCAAAACCTCATAGACCTATCCTTCTTGATGAAAAAAGTACATGTTTTACTCATGGAGAAACACAAAAGAGAATAAATCAATAATAACTATATTCCTCTAGTTTAATCGTAATTTATACTAAATCTATAGTGTCCATTCTATATGGATTATATGATATAGTTATTTAACTGGTAATTAATTCAATATAGAACTCAACATCCTACTGTAGAATATGTCTAGGTAAATTCAATAGAAATAAATCAATGTATTTCTTGAAAAATAGGTACATCCTAAATTTTAATATTTGTTTTCTCTCCGATAGTTATTGAGTTATAATCCTCTAAAATAATTGCATTCAGTAGAGCTACTGGAAGTGTATATAGAACATAATAAAATTATTAGGATTCTACTATAATGATAAGAGATTATAGAGAATTCTAAAAATTTATAACCATAAACTTTTTTCAATAAATTGTCACATCATCGTTTGAAATATATTTCATACCAAGAATTATATAAAATTCATCCATGGGTATGATGATAAGATCAACATATAATGTACCTTTATGAGTCCTAAGTGGTGTTGATTGATATATCTTCGTTTCAATGATACATCACTTAGGAGTTTTGATGAACAACTCCTTTATTTAATAAAATTTATAAATTATAATTTTCTTGGAAAACTGGGAAGATATAAAAGAATTAGGTGATCTTCATTAAAATTATAAAATTTCTATGTTTTAGGAAACAAATAAAGTATCTTCCACCACATCATTATGAACATAATCCTCGACAATTATGATATCGTATGCTCATCCTTGTTCAATTGTCCTTCACTAGGGAATGATTTCTTGAGGCATAGAAAAATCATTTACATAATTTCCTAAATTTTTACAATTGTAGAATTGAGAATTGTAGGCTTCATTCATTACCTTAATATCATGGGATTAGTGCCCTTTTCCACCACATTTTTAAGAATCACCCATACCTTTTAAGAAAGTACCATGGTGTTTCTTCCCCCAGTTATTAAATGATCGAAAATAAATTCTTTCATTCTTCCCCTTTCCTTATTACATTTTTCATAGTGTTCAGCTACCCTTTTTGTCTCCTGTATTCCATTAAAGTAACATGACTTATAGAATTATTTTTCTATCATGATAGCACATGATACGATATCTCTACAAGATGAGAATCTTTGGGAGAGTAGTGCATTTTGGAGGAATGATTTTAAACAGTCAAATAATCAACCAATATTGCTTCTTGGATTGCGTATACAGTCCATAGAATGACATTCTATCCTTGTGAAGTTAGATTTAGACATTTTTATATTTTTATCTTCATTATGTGTCAGTTTCAAAAATTACCTTTCAAAATTCACTTGCTAATCATGAAGAAAGTATTTTTCTAAAAAGTTAATTAAAATCCATCAATCCCAAATTAGTAATATATTCCTCATCCTTTTTTTTAAATTTGGGAACACCATTGGTCAAAATCTCCAAATAAATGATAAACTTCCCAGTAAACCATTTACAATTTGTTACTTCTTATTGTAAGAAATATATTCTCTATGGAACATATACACTACTATGAAATGAATGTGAATATAGTCCCAACAAATGATGGAGTATATTATCCAATAATGTGCTATAACATATCTCCACCATGTTGTGGATCCAGATTCTACAAACGGTTAAGGTTATATTTCATAACCAGATTCAGTTGTACCAATATAGTTATAAGCTTCTCAGCATCAGTGGAAGCTCCAAAACAAACATCATTATATTAGAATCAGATGGAAACCCCTACATGGGATAAGAGAATTCAAGCAGTTTCCATTCCATTTACTATATGAAATTTTTAAATTAATGCATACATTAGATTAGGTTATGAATCATAATGTATAATATCAAATATAAAAATAAATAACATAAATTGAAATCATATTCGTAGAAAATACCATAATCATAAACATGGTTTCCTTGAGGAAATAATTTCTTTTAAATCCTTAATAATTGATTTTAATTAAAATGTTAATTATCCAATGAATGTCCCTTGGTAGTGTCAAAATAGGTGCATAGAAAGGCACATTGTTGTTCACAGGGCTAGCCCAGGTCAAGCTGGGATCACGTTTTTAGAGTTAATAGTTCTTGGTATAAATACTCCAAAAAAATTGACTTATATTTTCCAAAAATGTATGTATTTTATAAGAAAACCCAAATAATCACTTCATTACAAAAATTCTCATCTGTTCCAATATGATTATACTCTAATTCAACCTTATCTTTTTTTCTCAAATCAATGTTTTCAAAATCTATTTTCCGTGACTTTTTTCTAAACATCCTATAATACAAATAGTAATTCCCAAAACCTAGTTTCCTTAAGCCGGTGCATTAGTTTGTTAAATTATAATGATTACCAGAAATTCATATCACTAAGAACATGGTAGTTTAGTTTTTTGGAAATCCTAATACATACATGAGTTCAACACTACAACATGAAATGAAATAAAATATAATAGATCCATTAATAACTCCCATAACATCTTGATTATCATTAAAATTAAATTATAGTACACATCTTCGTATCCTAGAGAATTACGCAACATAATAAAGGGGTGATCTCAGATTCTCCGTAAAGTTATATAATATAGTTGATGTAATCATAAACACTAGGCATGATGAATAACTAAAAACACATTTTGATAAAATAAACATGGTCATATTATAAAAGTAAAAAACATAATAAATTATTCAATAAAAAATTACAATGGATATTAATCAAGTTTATTAATCACATGGACTTAAATTTTTAGTTTCATAATGATGGAAATCATAATTCTAGACATCATAATCATTATGATGAGGCCTTGTGCCATGACCATACATAAAAGGCTTAAAACAAAAACTAGATTGTCCCACGAGACATACTGATTCCTTGAGGAGAAAAAAATGACCCACATGTAACGTAATAAGTCTAATTAGTTGGTTATATAACATAGATAACCATAAATAACATATACATTAATTTTGACACTAACATATGAAATGTAAATAACATTCCCTGAATATTAAATTTGAACATTAACCATTCAGAGTAATATGGTTAATGGTATCATGATTAAAAATACATAGTCAAACTAAGAATAAACCATCAAATAAAATATTTTAGATGATATTATAAAATATTAATCCCAATTATGTATAAAAATCCACAATATTGTTAAATATGATTAAAATACATGTATAAAATCATCTAGTTATCCTAAAGATAATTTCACTTTTACTTTTAAAAGAAGTGTTATTTTGAAAAAAAATAATGGTATAAAACCAGTACAGAATTAATTTATTTTTTAATAATAACATGAGTGCTATTTTACATTTATCATTATGGGAATCTTATTATTGAGTTCATTTGAAAATATTTATGAATTTTAAAAGTTCCATTGAAACATGATTGTTTATCGATAATTTATTTTGAAAGATTAAATCAAAACATGTAACTCCCTTGAAAATAAAGTAGGATTATCTTTAACAAACATATATAAAACGTTTAAAAAATATTCTTGAGTATATAATAAAAATTAATAATTTCATTTAGGTATGTTTAAAATAAGAGTATTCTAAGGGAAAATGGATGTTTGTGTAGAAAACTCATACCTTATGTCTGAATGTGATCTCCACTCGGCCATAACATCTTAGATAATAAAATTAAATCAATCAATTAATTAATAAAAGATAATATTTACATTTAATTTATTTATTATATTTTTATTAAGTTCATTTATATCCATATCGATAGTTATATGATAGAATTTCAACGTTTTGTAGTGTTTGTTACCTTGATTTAATGATTGGTAGACTTGATTATATGTAACAGTGATAATCTAAAATTTTATAATTTTCTAGAAATGTAATTGAATTTTTTTAATGAGAATAGAAAACTGATAATGGATATATATATCATTAGGATACATGTTATGAGGATGAATCATTAGATTGTACATTTAGTGGTAAGCATTTAGATTATTACAGCAGTTATTGACTATAACAAACTCATTTTGTTTCATCATTTATTATTTGGTAAATATGTTATATAATAAGAATAAAAAGGTTTATATTATTAATTTTAAAATATATATCAAACATTAATATGGTTTCAGGAATATATTTGAAGAATAATTTGATGAATGAAACTTCGTCTTCCATGATGGTTGTAAATGGGAACATCTAGGATTATGATTTCATTTATAAAATAAAATAAAGAGAGAGTGAAGAGGTTGATGATGGTTCTTCCATTAACATGATATAATTATCATATATTAAAGGTAATTTATTTATACTGATCATTTGAATGCTAGGAGAGAGTATATATTAATAAAATAGAATAAATTTAAATGAAATTAAAAGAAAATGTAGATTATTTACATCGTGAATCAACATTGATCAATCGAAACCTTTCTTCTTCCTAGCACCGACTGAACCTCAACACCACATCTGAAATCAAAATCCTTGAGGACCTGTTTAAAGGAAGATTCTTGGGTGTTTTGGAAAGACCCACAGCTCAAAGATTTTGGGTTGAACTAAAGATGAGTATTTCGGAAGAACATTGAGAAAATTCAAGGATTATATGATTGAAGATAATAAAGACTAATGGTTAGCCTTTATGGTGGAGGTGAGAATTGATTTTTGATAATAGTATTCATTAATTTATTATTTTTTAAAGATATTAAATAGTGTAGATTCATGTGACGAAAAATAGTAATAGGTGAATGTTAGTTTGAAGTGAGAGTGATAACATCTTCCATGATATATTTAATTGTGTATTTATCGTACAATGTATTTTTACTATAAATCACCATATTCTACTATTCACCAAGAATTCAAGTTTTTCAGAAAAAATCCAAGTATTCAGAATAACCATTTTCCGACATGTTGAATTCAAAAGGAGACTCTATTTTAGAAAATAATTTTCTAAATATTTGTGTTGTAGTAAAATCATTATTTAATTTATAAATTAAAATTGATTTTATAATGATTTAAAAAATTAACGATGTTCTCATAAAATTTACATAAATCATAGGAGAATAGAATATTAATTTTGGAATAAATTATATGGAAATGAATTTTAATTTAAATAATTTTATCTATTTAAAATTGAAATTAAATATTTAGTAGTCACAAAAATATCAACACTAAATTAATAATTATTAAAATATTCATTCACATTTATAAGTTACCAAAATATTATTTCTACTTAATTGTGTGAGGTTATAATTCAGAAAGGGTTCATTACTATTCATAAGGGTAAGTCACTATTCATAAGGGAATGTTACCATTCACCAAAAATATATGTTGGTCTTGTAAGACTATAAATATCATAATGATCACAACTGTTTATGTCAGTTTTTTGAAATTAGTATATCTGAATAGAAAAAACTAATTACATTGGCTAGGATATTACAATGTGCTGTTTAATAGAGACTCACTATTCAATCGATTCAAAATTAAATTTATTGGTAAATTCATGGGAATTTACAGTATAATTTTTAGTACATATGATTTGGTATCATTTTAAATAATGTATATATGAATGGGAAAGAGTTTAAAACAACATTTAAAAAATATATCTTAGTTCATTGATAATTTATGAATCAAAGGAAAACTATACACTAAAGTTATGGTCAACACATATAAAGAAGAGTTGTTGGTTGATGTCTTCAAAAAGTATCAGGGAATTGACAATTATGAAACATTTTAACTAATATATATGATTCTGGTTATCATAATTATACATACTATAGTAGTTGTCCATGAAAATGTTATTCTAAAAAATGATGTAAAAACATCAAACATTAATCAGAACCTTCATAGTGATGTCTATATGACCCAAGAATAAGTCTTTACGAATACATATAATTCCAGAAGGATATAAAAGTTAAAAAGCAATGACTTCCAGACTAAAGTAAGAATCTATTATACCTTTCTCAATCAATACTGATCATACCAATGTTTTTAGATCTTTATAATGTATTTTACTATCTTATGACTACACCTTCGTAGACCACATATGATTCGGGTTTTCTTGAACTTGAACATGATGGTATGATTCAGAAATAACCATATATAGGTAAACTATTCTGTATTATTTTTCATTAGATATTATGGTTTATTGGATTAGGTGGTTGTGGGAATCTACATAATATGAAAGTTGATTATTTAATTTTCTATGATAGACATATTGATTCTTGATTATTACCATGATCCAGGAACTTTTAATGTGTTTCTCTTCCACATATTCTGATTATCGTATAATTTCTATATGAAACATGATACTCATGTGACGATGATTTTTCCAACATTTCAAGACCTCCCCAACAATTTTTAACCCCGATATTATAAATATGATTGTGAATATTGAAGGAATAATTTTTCCCAAGGGTAAGAAAAATTCAATTTTCATGGAATATCACCACATTTATATGCTTTAGTTGATGTATCATAACCATCAATGGTGTGGATATAGAGCATATCTAAGGAAGAATTTCACAAGTAACAAGAGGTTTCCATTTAATATTGGACTTGGTATTGTTTATCCTAGAACCATCTGGGATGAATATTCTCATGATTCAACCATGGCCAAAAGGATCATAATTTAGTGCTTCATCCAATTGCTCGAAATTCCTTCATGATTGAGGATTTGGATTCCCTCACTATTGATCAATTTTTTAGCAAGGATGAAACAATTCAAGTACCCATCCTAAATTATGCCAGACTATTGAACTCGGATCTAAAGGTGGTGGAGATATTAAAATTTTGTAGAAGTGATCTGGAGGAACATAATTCAAAAATACAAGATCTATTAGGGTCTTTGGGGATTAAGGGTATGTGTGAAACTAATTTTCAATAACCAAATGGTGATATATAAAATGATTCATCTTATAAAGATGAATCTATTTTTATGGAATAAACACCACATGAGGTGGTCATCCATTATTCATGTAGGGGCGTTTTAGTGGCCTAAATAGTCTCTAAGAATTAAATGAAATTATCAAAAAATTTATAGGGGGTTTACAGAATATTGTGAGTATGTTACATACGTAAAGGACCTTTTAAAAAATTAATCATAGAAACCACTATTAATGTATGTGAATTAAAGTACTTAGTTGGGATATTATCCATCTAGTATGGGTAGAGAACTCCAATTAAGTAAAATGGTTCTCTACAGAAGAGTGAGGAAGGGATATATTGGTCCATCATTCAGTTGATAGTGATAATGAAAGACAAAATTGAGTTCATCATTTCCCAATGAGAAATAATGGACAAAAGGGAAACATGGATTCAGAGAGAGGCATATTTAGAAAAATTAAGAAATATAAAGCCAATAAGGAATACTCACCTACATAAGATAATGAGGAATAACATACAAAAAATTATTTACAATTTGATTTATTGTGATCCCACTTAGATTGATCAAGATAAGATTATATGTTTCGACCAGTTTAGTGAAATACAAATTAGAGAAGCTAATAGTCTAAATAATAAGAACAAAATTTGGTTTGTGGAATGATAGAATATTTGATTCAAATACATTGTGGTAATATGTCTTGGAAAAAATATACATTTACCTTTGGGGATGATATGAAACTTGGATTAAAATATTGATAAATCATTTTAGATTATGGTTGTCACAATGTGGGATGCTGTTCAGTACACTGTGAAAAAATATTTTTTTTTCTTATCCTTTACACCGATTAAGAAATGTTGGTGTAGAATTTTCTGATTATTGATCGTCAACATGATGAAAATAGGATAGAAAATTATTTTTTGTTGTGATGATCATTGAGAGTTTATAGAAAATAAATCACATATTTTGACAAGAGGCTTCTATGTTAAGATTATATACATAGTGGAGTTCATTAAAATGTTGGACAATATGGCATATCATTTTGAAGAACTCATCATGGATGATCCGGATAAAATATTAATTGATCATCATTAGAAATTATATTAGATGAATTATTCTAATAATATAATATTTTATTTTAATGAATTCTCAATTTTCTATGGTGTCTTATGTATTTTGTTGGAACTACATAGGTTTCCAACTTTTTCCATAAAATATATTTTAAAATAAAAAATCTAATTCATAATTAGGGATGTTAAAACAGTTATATATTTAGTTATGGATTTTTCAATCATGTTCTTCACTATGAAATAATTAGTGGATATAATCAATATTCTTGGAGTCATGATCATTCGTGATTGATACAAGTGGGTTCTTAGACAATGTAAATTTAATAATATTGACCAATGACTAAAGATATGTTGTAAGAAACAATAATAGAGTGGATTATTTCTATTGCACTTGATATATATAATTCCATGAAATTTTTTCCTCAGAGAAAGACATGAAATAAATAGAATGTTTCAGATCACATATGCTTCTATGATTGGATCTGTCATGTATTCTATATTAGGTGATGGTCTTGATGTTTCATGTTATTTATCTATAGTAAGTAGATAACATGATGTTCCAGGTGAATAATATGTTTTCTATTAGGGATATCCGTAATTATATGACGAGGTATAAGTATTTTATCATTATGTGTGGGGGATAGAATTAACCAGTAAGCATGGTTTATATCAATTATATAATTAAAATATATAATGAATCTATGAATTTAATGTTAGGATATGAATTCATTTTCTATCGCAGATCGATGATTTATAAGAATTAATTGACGACAATGTTAATTAATTCTTCAATGGAATCTGATAATATAGTGACTTTTTAATTAGCTAATGAATCTTTTAGGATGAAAAAAATTATATAAGAGTTTGATCGGATATGTAATAGTCTATAAATTATAAGATTATATTCTGATAAAACTATAGCGGGGGATCGTTTAATGTAGTCAAGGTCATACCAACAAAACAATGAATATAATGTAGAAATTTCACCTCTAGAGAAATTTGTCATAGAGTGGAAATTTCATGGTGGTAATTGTGTTAATAGAATAAAATGTGGGGGAAACTTTAATGAAACAATTTTCTCAATATAATCATGGATATCTTATGAGATATATTAGACTAATTCTTTTTTAGCTATTTACACTAGTTAATGTGTGAGTTTTTTTGTGTAATTTCCTTCAATACAAATTTAATGTAAAATCTAATTACCAGAATTTTTATTATATTAATTATAATCTTATCACATACTAGATGACCTTACATATGACACAATATGAGGTAATTTCCTACGAATAACTATCACAGAGAAAAGTTATAGTAGTTCCTTGTTAAGATGAGATCCTTGAAGTTACACAATTTTATTCTAAAATATATTTTATACAGAAGGATGATGTCATTTTATTGGTTGAAAATGATTCATTATGTCGAGGGTATATAATAAATGCATTGTGAGTCACATCCTTATGGTGTACATCATTACTAATTTATTGATCCAGATATTATGTAAACATGAACTGAATTTATATAATTACATTTAGACATGTTATTCAATTTTTCTGTCTACAAAAATATATTATTATAATTATAGATTATGGTTATCAAAAACTGATATCTTTATTCATGTACTTTGATTCATTAGAAACAAGAACGATGAAAAATATTCCAAATGAATTAGAATACATAGGGTGAGTCATTAGTGATGAATCATTAATAATGTGACAAATGATTTTTTTATCTTCTATTGTTTAATGAGTTTTAATATCTCATACCCATTACTTGGAATATAATATCTTCAATATATCATTTTTCACATTACTGTATGGAAATTATCATTTCTGAAAAATCAAATAAGGATTCATCGACCATGTAATATTATGATACTAAAATACAATGTACTTAGTTTGATATATCATCTAAAAGGTATTCTATTTCACATTGATCATTTGTATTTGGTTATGTGCCATTTGGATAGTGACTAATTTTAATATGGGTTCCAAGGAGTTTTTCTTGTTTCTAACAAAGATATTTATTAGATTCTACAAAATTCCACTATAAAAGAGGATCCACGGGCTGCACAATAAGTATGAAAAGGTTTTCAGTTAAAGACTATTTTGAATTTAATATGTTCTAATAATAATTATTCATAATATGTGGTTTAATACTTATTAAATAATGATTTAAAACCAATATAAAATATTTAGTTATTTAAAGGAATAAACAATTTAGTAAAATAATAATAAATATGTATTCACAAAATTCGTGATTATAATTTTTATTCTAATTTTCGATGAATAATATTATAATATTAATTTATTAAATTAGTATTCCTTATTTATGGATAGATAAATACCAATTTAGATAGATATATAATTATTAATAGAATTCATTGATGTCATATATTAATAATCATTAAAATAAATGATACTTATCTATCAACACGTATTTTCATATTCCAAGGTAAAAAATTATCAATATGTACTATAATTAACATTTTATATAATAAATATCATTTTTATTGCCAAAAACATTATCATCTTAACATCATATAAACAATATTTATAATTTTTTAATTATCCTCTTAATCAAATACTTTTATTTTGAATAACATCAATGTAAGGTGGTGATGAAGTGTGACATACATCCTTAATGGAGGTGGTACTATTCAGGTATACAAGATCAAATTTTTTTGTTTTCTAATGGATGAAAATGAAATAAATTTTCCAAATTTTAACCATTTTGGAATCACAATAATATATTAAAAATAGTATTTATTATTAATTTCATTCTTATGATCATCTGTGGTAGGTAGTGATGTGAAATGAACTACATCACATTATGGAGGTGGTATTACACATAAACACATGAGAACCATTTACATTTTACTTCATATGGGAGGGTAAGATGGTATATATTATATTATTATTATATGATCATAATTATGTCATAAATTTCACATATATCAATTAAATTTTTCATTGTAAATATCCCTGTGAGGTGATGATGAAAAATATCAAAAATTTTATTGGAGGTGGTAGTCTATACATAAGCATTGTTAACTTTTTCATTATCCACTGAATATAAATTAGGTGAGAAAAGGATTTACTAGAAAATTAATAAAATTATTTACATTAATTATACATATGAAATTATATTAGTATGTTAATAATGTATTTTATGGTGTTAGGGCAATAATTATTCTTGGAAGCATTCAGTTCAAACATATACTTCTTTTTTAAATATCGACAAATTTATTGAGTCCATAAATATTGGCTAACTCTTTTAGATTCAAAAGTGGGGATTGGGAACATTGTAATGAAATTTTTTAAAGGGATATGAGAATAATATTGAGATACAAACTAAGTCATTTGTTCTTGTGAAATGGTAATATTATGTCATAATTTAATGAAAAAAATTATCAGAATTTGTCCAAATATTATGTCTATATGGGTCTTGGATGTAAAATTAAAAATGAAAAATTCCTAAAATATAAATAGTGGATGTAATGATTGACCATTAGTAATTTAATTTATCATCTTACAATGTTTTTTATGGTTTTATGTTAATTGATAATATATTTTCTATCATTAAATGTAGTTAAAGTCATTTTCATAACTAGTCTCATAAATTTATTTTTAAACATCTAGATTACAATATAGTTGAAATATAAATAATAAAGTCAATAATAGCACCTCATAATTTCTTATAATATCATTTTAATACCAAAATTTACCCAAAATATGAGATTCTTACATTTTCTAAATTCATTTAATTTTTTTGGCTAAATATAGCACAAGTGTCGCGTCAATGATACGTAATAATCTTAAAAAAAATATAATATTATATAAAAAATACAACAATATTTCACAGATATATTTTATTTTTTGATTTTAAATATTGTAATTTTTAATTTTCCAAAATTATGTGTTATTATTATGACTATGATAAAAAACTATTATGTCAGTCGGATTAAAATGATTGTATGATTTATTTTTTTGAATAAGATTATATTATCATCAATGAAGGTGGGAAAAAATTGAATTTATTTAGAATACAGTATAAGAGATGTTATTAATTAAATCATTAAATTATTTTCCTTAAAAATAAATATTTGTATCCTTGTTTACTAGTTTAACTCCCTCATTAATCCTTTAAATAAAGAATGTGGTGAATAACATTTTTACTATGGAAACAATATTTTTTGAAAAAATGATATGTCCTTATTACATAATTTAAATATTATGGGTGAAAATATAGAATAAATGGTAAAATAAGTACATCCTATAATACATAGAAATAAATATTAATATCTCAGTTCAAAATGTTCTTATAAACCTTTTTCAAGAAAGTTTATTTTTAAGCCTAAATATTATTTTACACCAAAAAGAAGTATAATATTTAGTAAAATGAATTAATTAGATTAGGATAAATAAAAGAATAATAACAATAAATTAAAGAAATACTAAAATTAAGAATAACATTGTGAAAACATTGTGACAATGGGAGAATAATGTTGATCCTATTCCAACACATTATTCCCCTCTATTATGATAGATGAATAATTTATTCCCCTCTATTATTTTAAAGGAAAACATTGTGACAATAGAATTATTAAAATAGATTCTATCCATTTGTTCAGATAATAATGTTGATCCTAGTCCAAAACATTCCTCCTTGAGAATTGATTTTCATAATTCCCATTCTCCTCACAATCACAACAATCAATTAATACCTTAGGAAAAACAGTATTCCCCTCCATTATGTTAGATGAATAATTTATTCTCCATAGAAGTATATTTTCATATTCCCTTCTTTACTTCATTTGAAACATATTCTCTTTATAATGAAATATGTACCATGGTTCTACATCACATATTCATGACATGTTTGAAGTTTTGTCTTTTTACCTTCTTGATATATATCAATTGAAATTCTATGAAACATAATTTTTCTCTTAAATTTCATTTCAAATAAATCACCTTGGTTGATTTTTTAATACATAACCCATGAAATCAAGGTAGGTATAACTATGATTGTTTTAAATTTAGATATTACCCAATTTTTTCATCATTTGGGAAACCCCAAAATATTCGTTAACATCAACTATTAACATGGTTTATACTAGATTCCAACATTTTATAAAAAAATGATAGAATTTTTATATAATATTAAATAATAAATAACAAAATTATGAGAATGATAAGTTCTAATTTATCCCTAAACATGGGATCCTTTATTAAACTCTTTATAATTGACAAAAAATAACCATATTTCTCTACAACATATTATATTTTAAGGAAATATAATACATTAAAAGTAGGATTATAAATAAATATATGAAATCCTATTAATTTATAAATATTTTAAATTATTCTCATTTAATGTCATCCTATCCATTTAGGTTAGTTAAATATGTTCTATGATACACAATTTAACACCATTTACCAGTGTAGATCACCAATTACTAGATTTCTGAAATGAGAAACCTTTTTACAAATTACTAGGATTTTTTTTAGTTTATATATTATTATTATTAGGTAAACCCCTACATAAAAATTGAATAATTCTATATAGAGTAAATTATTTAATATTTTTTATTTTAATGCTTTGGTTTCATTCATGACACATTTACATAATTAATTTTTTTTATCCATTATCCAAAATATAATTCTTATACACTGTTACGACTTATGTAACCCAATTGAAAATGTTGGAGGATAAAAGAAATATATGTTAGGGATATGAAATAATGTAAAACAATTATCCAGTTTTGAAAGGTATGAGAATCCATAAAGAATATTTCCTTTAAAAAATAATATTTGCGTCAAATATCTAAGAACACAATTTTTTTTAAAAATATTACTCATTACATTTTTTGAATAAATATTATAAAATTATAATTTAGGAGATTTATTTTTAAAATACATGAATTATTTTCCTGTAATATAAAAGATTCAATATTATAAGACCCAAAATATTATCTTAATTTTTAAAATAATTATATTATCTAAAGAAATAACACTATTTGAATAAAACCAATTTAATATCATATATTGTTTTTAGAATAATTGGAAATTACCCATAAAATCTATCTTACAATCACTAATAAAAAGGAATAACATTTATGGTTAATTCCATCATGCCTCTTCTTGAAAAAAAATAATTAACCAATGAATATAAGGGATATATAATTTGCACCCATCATTGTATAAGAATTAAAATTATCATAATATGAATAAAATAAAAAAATCATAAATTTACATAATAAAAATAAAAAATATTTAATATTATCACATAAGTAATATAACTTCTTGTTATCTCTTAGAATGAATGGATCTATATTTTCTCTTGATTTTTCTAAACACAAAATTTCATGACTAATAGAAACCTAATCTTATTAAGAAAAAAATATATTTTTAAATTAATATTGATAGAGAATAACATATATTTTGAAATAAAAATTCTTTCTTTCAGAAAATGCCATGTCCCCTTCTTAAAAAATATAAAAATCCAAAAATTAATTCAATATTAAATATTATATAAATAAATTTCATAATATATATCAATTAAATATGAATTGTCTGAAAATTAAATATAAATGTCTCATAATTATAAGTAAAATATATATCATTTCATTTCAAATAGTGTATATGTGAATGTGATAGAGTTCAAACCAACGGTTTTGAAAAAACCATAGATCATTGATTATTTTTGTATCAAATGAAAATCCAATGAGGGGACATGGAATATATTGTAAGCTAATTTAATATTAATAAGTGAATGAAAAAAAACATAAATATAGTATCTTATGCAATTCATATAAGAAAAGAAGTCATGAAAATAGAATGAGTATCACGGGAATGAAATTCATATTAGAAAACCCTTACCCAATTTCTTAATTGTTTACTCTCATATTATACATTCTTAAATAACAATATTATGATAATAATATAAATTATAAAAAAAATTCAATGTAATTATACTATAATTTATTCTTTTATTTTATTCCACACCATATTCTATTTAGTTACAAAATTGATTAATTTT
Organism: Viscum album; assembly: GCA_963277665.1. Taxonomy (NCBI): domain Eukaryota; kingdom Viridiplantae; phylum Streptophyta; class Magnoliopsida; order Santalales; family Viscaceae; genus Viscum; species Viscum album. The sequence continues at coordinate 1,145,603,721 of OY728138.1, forward strand.
ATGTTAGACGTCTTGCAGTTGTCCAATTCACAATCTCCCAAATAACATTGTTGTATTGACCACTATCAAAGGGTTCATGGTTCCATAATCTATATAATCTTAATATTTTATAAATATTTTTTTTATAAATGTTATGTAAAAATGTAAAATAATCTCCGTAAGGTGGTGGGGAAAATGAGATACTTCGTTAATGGGGGTGGTAGTCCACAAGTATGCATGATAGTTATTTTAATTTTTTTAATTATTGGAATTTAAATAAAATAGTTAATAGATTATGATTCCAGAATTATGATAGTATAATATATATATCATATTTATTCATAAAATTCATATTTGGAACTATCCATGTGAGTCACTATTCAACACAAATAAATGAGAGATGGTACAATTTTCAAACTATATAGAGACTTGGAATATAGATAACATTTTATCTTCCTAGACATAGAATTATTTCCATAATATATTATATATAAAATAAATATATATTTATAAACATGTGTGTGATGTTTGGGTTACAAAAAATACACATAACATTTCTGAGATAGTTGCCTGCAAGTACAGATTAATGATGTTTTAATTTATTATAAGATAGAAAGAAACTGGATACATTTTTTATCATGAATTTTAGTGGATGTTGGATCTTTTATAATACCCATGAATTTCACATCATGAAATTGTTACATTCTATTAATATTTCAATCTACATATTTTTAATATTTCATTCAACCTAATCCATCCACAATCATACATAAATCTTTTCTCTATTATTTTTTGTGAACATTAGGAAATTATTTAATATTTTTATCCCATTCCTCTTAATTAAATATGTCGGTTCCATTGGATGACTTTTGGTGATCGGTGGTATGTCCTTCTCTTCTTCTTGGCTATTTATCATCTTTTTTTCTCTCAAGGATCCAGTATGGTAGTGTGTTTTTGGTATGGGTTGTTGGTTTGAATGCATTGTTGATAATTTTTGGTCCGATGTAGGTTGATATGTGTGTTTTCTTTCTGTTGTGGTTTTTAGTCATTTTTTCATTTTATTTTGTTGTAGAGTGAGTTAACAAATTTTCATTATGATAGGAAATAACTAATTTCTCAATTTTTTGTATCATTTGAGATGTTATTACTATTTTTTATCTATGATGGATGGTTTTTAATGGGACAATCAAGATAAATTAATTTGGTAATTTAAATGGAAAGGGAATGATATAAAATTGAAATGACATTACATATTTTTATTATTTGTTATGTTGTGTTTATATGGGCCAAATTAACTATTTAAAATCATAGTTGTTTGGTGACTTTGATAGAGCTTTAAGTGTGTCTATTTCAAAACCTCGCATTATATTTATATCATATCACCCCTAAATAGAAATTTTATTCCCACTTTTATTTTGATAATGAAAATTATATCTTGGATTTATGGCTAGTGTGATAACACCCCTAAAATAATGTGAAACGTGACATACGGGTCAGGTCTTAGAGAGGTTGTGTAAATGGAATAAGGGGGTGGATTTTATTTCATTTAAAAATTAATCTTAATATAATATTTATGATTATGAATTTATTAGTAAAAATATTAAATGATTCAACAACACTTTTATAAGAAAATATAGTGATAATAAAATGAGAAAATGTAAAAGATAAACATAAGTTTTTTTTTATTTTTTGTTTTAAATCTAAATAATATTAATCAAATCATCCCAAATCTCATGAACTGAGAGAGATATAATAAAATATGTAATATTACTATTAATGATGAATAAAAGTCCATTACATCTGCATTTTTCACACATGGAGGTTCAAGAAAATTCCCTTGTCATTTATTGGTTAAAAAAAACAACATTTTATAAGATAAGTCCCAAAAAATACTTTTATATACTTTATACTCATCTCATTACTTCATTAAGTACATACTAAAACAATTATTTTATAATATTAAAACTTCCCTTGTATTCTATAAGTGTAGACCCAATATATATTTTCATAGGCTCAGTCTAGACCTCTTTTATGATACATGTGAATATGAACCTACTCAATTAATTGGATAAACGAAATGGAATATCATAAAGGAAAAGCAATTTTTCTACTATTATACAGGTTATATAAAACCCATTATTGTTATGGGAACGGCCAAACTGAATATTCTATGGTTTCATAACAAACAAATATATACCACTTTTTAGGGTTGTATAATCTAGTATGGGAGGAATGATGTTTTATAATACAACCGATGTAGATACAACAAAAAGAATGAATAAAATAATTTCTACCAGTGAATAATTATCAATTAATATTTTCATATTTGATTAGGTAGTTCTTAGGATCATCAAGATGTTAAAATAGAGATTCTTGAAAATCCAGCTATGTACGTTACTAAGAACATGAAAAATAATGTTCCATGACTCAACATAAAAAAATTAAGAACTAATGAGTAAAAGAAGTGTCATACCTTTCATCCACTGTCTACTGTACACCAAAACAATAGATTGAAAATAGAAATAAGTATTTTCTCTACTTTAGAAATAATGATACTACATCATAAATTCCATCGTTAAAATATTTATTTTATGGAAGCATTAAATATTATTTGGTATACTATATAATATAAAACACACCATAAAACAATTATTAGAAGATTAAATAATCAATTACTATATAACCTAATATTCCACAAGTTTTGATTATAAATATAATAAAATATACACCTCTAATTTATGTGATATTAATTCTCTGTCTTCCAAAAAAACTATAACATAAAAGCTTCACATTCTGAGTTATCACATGTTTTTCTATCGAACACACACTATATAAAAATAAAATAATTAAAAAAATTAATTTTGTATTTAATAATCATTACTAATAACATTGAGAAACTCCACCAAAGTATTCTAAATAAATTATATATTTTCAAATCAGTTTGAATTTGAATATATCAAGCTCTATAGTTTCTGTGAGAATACTAGTTCATGGAAAATCCCTTGTAAAGCATATTTAATAATTCATTAAACATATAAAAAACTATTCTCATTTACTCTAAATGATTAATGGATGATTATAAAAATTCACTAAAAATATTCATAAAAAAATTGCATCATATTGAATAATCATACATTACATTAAAAAGGGAATATTTTCCGTTTTAGAAAAACCTATAGAAATTTAAATAAACAAGTAATACAATAAATTTATGAATTTTTTATAGATTATTATTATAAATAAATTGACATAGATTTTTTGTTTAACTGAATTGATGTAGCTTAATATACATATAATAATAAAATATACATTTTCAAATAATATAATTCATATAGACTATTTAAGTAAGGAAATTTATGTTCTCATTTGATATAAAGAAAATACAAAACATTTTTTTAACTATGTCTGTGATTTATTCCTACTGAAAATAATTATCATGCATCTAAATATGAAAATATTTTTTCCCACTTAATTGGTCTGTCATGAGGGACAATATTATATGGTATTTTCTAATTTTGAAAAATATATTGAGTTATCGAATGGTAGACCTTGTAGGTACTTTATAATTCAAAATATGATTATTTTCTTTTTGAGAAAAATTTATAAAATTTCATTATGTTTCAATATAATTATATAAGACATTAATTTAAAAAATATATCTCCAGATATAATCAAAAATTGATAGAAAAATATTTCTATGAAGCTTTATATTTTATACAGAAACCATACAGTAAATTCAATCCTAATTTAAAAAATTATAGATATTAATTCACAGTTTGATGTATTATAATGAAATTTAGAATATTTTGCATCTTTTCCAAAAAAATTATAATAGAACAATTTGGGGTAATTTATCGACTGTTATTTCCAGTAAACATAAGTTACCTGAAATAATGAAATATTTTATGGGGATTTAAAATCAGATACGTGAATTTTGAGTTGGATATATTGTTTACAAAATAGTTAGATGGGGAACAATATATTTGTAGTCTGGTAATAGTTTTAAATAATTAAAACTTATATATTAAGGTCCCAAATGACTCTATTATAAAAAAAAATTATACAACGTGTTAAATAATAAAAACAATATATTTAAAGTAATTTTAAAGTGGTATTTATTATGATATGGTCAAATATACCTATAAATTATTAAATACATAAGATAAAAACCAAATTAAAAAATAAATTATAAAGGAATCAAAATTAATACTTACTTTATATTTATATTTCATAGAACCTAAAAATAAACTTAACTATGTCGTAAGTCAAATATTATATAACAATTAAATTTATTAATTTAATAATACTTTTAAACAATACAATGAATAAAACACCAAAGATAATACATAGTAAAGATATAAAAATTTAAATTAATAATGACATGATATTTTGTAATCATCATAACACAAAGTGTTTCAAGGAGCCACATAACATTCCCCAATTTTTCAAAACTAAAAAACCATGTCTAATTTGAAAAAATATTCATCCTTTTGAAATTACAAAAAAAGTATTTTCAGTTGAAAAGATTCCTTCATTGAAATAAATACTAAAAAAAATTTCAATACAAATATGAAGATATTGGTAAATTGAATTTAATTTCATTAATTTTAAATATCCCCATATTTAGAAAACATATATAAATGATCCATATTAAGGCCTTATAGACACTATATTAATAATATTTTTTCTACTTGTTTATGAAAAATAAAAAGGAATCCATCATAAAAAAATCAATTTATGGAAACTATAAACATGAAAATTATGTTTACAAAATTAATTAAGTATAATAAGTAATAAAAAATTATATAATTCATAAATATCTACAAAAATCATGATATTTTAATGTTAAAAAAATATTCTAGATTTAAAAGATTTAATGAAAATTTGGAATTTTCATAACATTAAAACTACATACATTTTGAAATCATTTCATCACATAGAAGAATAATAATCTCCCCAAATGTGAATAGTAGACAATATTTTCCATTACTTCAATATATTAAAAAAATTTGGTAATATAATCCAAAATTTTTATGATAAATATCTAATAATGAATAATCATTTTATCATCACATTAATTAATCATGTTATGCAATAAAACAAATACCCATTCTTCCCTAATAGAAATAAAAACCTATTTCAACATAATCGAGATATAAAGAATGTAAGAAAAATTTTATATATCATATATTTTTTTATTGAAATAAAATTTCTTCCCCTTAGTTAATGCATTATATAAATATACAGGGTAAGACAATTTTATCTTTAAATGAGAGTCTCCACTTCAATTCCAACAAAGATAAATTGAAAAAACACACTTTTAGTAAAAAAATTAAATTTATAAATATGATTTACAAAACAAAATTCACTCCCCCAAAAATAAAGATCTTTTACCAAAATAAAAAAATAATTATGATAATAATTTCGATTACCTTAGTAAACAGACCTCCAATAAGATAGAATAATATCACAATGATATAAGAAATTTATCAAAGATTATTAAAATAATTTTGAATGATACCAAATGATAATACTAACATAGAATACTAAAATTAAGAACTAAAATACCCTATTAAGTTGAAATATAATGATGTTAATGAGATTAAATTAAAACCCAAAATAAAATATATTATTGCATAACAGTATAATATAGAGTATTAAAGCTTAGAGAAATTGAAATGTTAAATATTAAAATATAGATTACAATATGATATGTATTAAACAATAATGACTTTTATTTTAGGAATAATAAGAATATTATAATTATTATTCGGGTTTAATGAATAGGTTTATTTCCCATGAATATGAATATATACCTTTATGTATCGAAGGGGTAGAAAATTTTGACAATTTTGCCTTGAAATTTGATTTATAGAAAATGTCCTTTTCTGATGAATATATTGTGTGAAAATAAAATGATAATAAGTAAAATAATTTACATAGTATCCAAATTTAAAGTAATTAACTGAATTATTTCAAATACGGATTCCTTTCACAAAATAGTTTTAAAACATAATAGGAACAAATGAATCAAAACTATGCCCATTAATTTTCACATTAAATATATAAAAATGTGATTCTTTTAAAAATCATATTTTGAATGAAATTGATTATTAATAATAATTTTCAAGATAAAAGTTTCATTTATAATATTATCGAATACATTCACCTACATTTTATTTTATTTTTTGAAATAATTACAACTCATCGCATTCATTTTTTATGAGGAATAAGCTGTGATCCAAGGATTTTGAATTCCTTTTTTATGAATCAAAAATTTGATCCCCAAATTTGATCCCTTAATCCAAAAATTTTGAATATTCTTTCACTATTATGATTATTCATAAATATAAAATATTTATTATTATCATTTTCATAATTAAAATTAAACATTACTGAATAAATATTGTTCTCTTCTATAATTTTCAAAATCATGCGATAAATCCTTCCTATTTTTGATTACATTCATATACATATAATATATGATCCTTTCATTTTGTTAAAATACTATGAATTTTTAATTTATTGAAACTTGTAAAGAATTAGTTTTATTTATTTTTTCTTCATATGAATCACACATATATTTATATCATAAGTATGTGGATTATTATTTTTAGAATGAGTAAAAGAAGGATAATCATAACTATAATAAATATCATTATTTATACTTGTCACACATATATTTCAAGACATTATAGCATATGACCCATGATAACTTGGAAAATAATGTTGAGGTGAAAATATAACCATATAGTATTTTTCAATAACTGAAACACTACATGTTTTTGTCACAAATTCTGCATTATTTAACAAACTTCTTGATTAACTCCATGTTGTTGTAGATTTATTTTCATTCTTATTGTACATAATTTTATTTTTAATATTCATACAATTGGATTCTATATTTCCACTATTATAAGGGAAATAGAAAATAATATTGGAACATTCTGAATTCAAATGCGATTTATATTAAATGATATAACCTTCAAGAAAGACATATTTTTTCTTTTTAATGTGTCGACACTAATTTTTCATGTGTTAATACATTCTGTAACTAATAATGATTGAGTTATATGAATCATACGCTTCAATAGATGTAATTTTAAGCTATTTACAATCCTCATAAGTATTCATACAAATAACAATTTTATGAAAAATATATATATTTATAGAATAATAATGAATATTAATGACCTTATATTTATGGATATATTTATCAACATCTTACCCATTGAAATAGATATGATCAAATTTAGTTAAATCATATGATTTAATAATGTAACCCAATAACATAAAATCAATACCCTTTAGGTAATCATCTGTTCAAATGTTCCTCTGATTATACTAAATGACATTTAAATTAATTTATAGTCATAAATTTAACCCATATATAATACTCATATCAAATTTCACTCAAAAATAAATTTCCCTTTATCATATTAAGGAAACAAATCTAAATTTAGAATAAATAATAAACCAAAACAAATAAAAATATATCTGAAATTATCCAACCTACGAAATGTGTTATGAGGTACCATTAAATTGATGAACTAATTTATCATTAATGGTTCTTCCCCTAATACAATTTAATTAGTGATAGGAGGAAAAACTATGAAAAATATTCTTTATAATATCCACTATATTATACTAATTTTTATGTCATGGAGAAGTGATGAAAATGGAAAATAGTGTAGTTGAGAATAGTACATCGTTAAAAAGTAAATTAGAGTATATTATTATTAAGGGGAATTTTATTAGTCAAATTATTAAATTATAAAATTGTGATAACATATAAAAATAGAGAGTGTATAAAATATGATCCTTAAAAAGATGAACACTATATATTTTTAATGTTGTTTAGATATAAATGATCATACTCAACTCGTATCTTATCTCATGAACAGAATGGATGGATCCCACTATTTACATCACATTTGAAGGTGAGTGAATAATCAATAAAATTATGTTTTTCACACCATGAGGATCAACCTAATTCAATTTTATTTTTTTTGGTTCCAAAAAACCCCAATCATTTATACGAAAAGAGACATCATAAACATTTAGAAGCTAAATCCCAACCTATAACATTTTTTAGGTTTAGATGGAACATCGTATTTTATGGGATAAAGCCTAAAATATTTATTTATAGGTGTATACTAAACCTTGAATCATACATGTTTAGTCCAATCCTCTTCTATGTTAGTGTTCTTGAGGAACCCAGTTTTCTAATAGGATTAAATAAATGTAAACTCTTATAGGAGAAGTCATTTCCTATAACATTTTTTATTTTATTTATCCCATTATTTTATGGGGATTGACTAAACCTATTAGTACTTTTTTTAGGGTAATATAATCTAGTGTAGGACATAATAGGTGTGAGAGTACAACACATGAAACTACATCCCAAGGACTGAATAAAACAATTTCACCTTGTGAATTATTTTTTTTGAATATATAGGTGTTTGGATTAAGAAGTTATCAAGTCCTTCATGAAGTTTAAATAATAAATCTTGGCCTTCCTATAGTGGTTATCTGTATGAAGACTCATAATGATTTTCAATGATTCATTTGAGAAATATACTGAATATTTGAGTAAAAAAATAATCACATCATTCATATCTTTATTACATGCCATAGTATTATTATAAATAATCTAAGAAAAACTATTTTCTCCAATTCATAAAAATAATACTACAAAATTTTTATTTTTAAAGTCATCAAGTGGATGTAACATTAAATTTTATTTGATATGATGTAAAATGGATAACATGTTTTATATAATGATTTATTAGAAGAAAAAAAATTATTTTGTGGGTTAATATTTATATACATGTTGATTATAAATTTGTTTTAATACTCAAATAATTTATGTGATTTCGAATCTCCATTTTTTAAAATGATTCTAATATTAACAATTCACTTTTTGAGTTCTCAATCTATATTATGTCAAACACATGTTGTAATAAAAGATAATAAATATAAAATATTAACATAATAGTTAATAATCAATATTAATATCCTATTAAAACTCACTGAGAATATTCCATATTAACACTCTTTATTTCTACTAGATTGAATTTTAATATTTCATGTTCAAAAATTTCAGGTGGTATATTATTTCTTGTTAAATACAATGTGTGTTATATTTAAATTATCATTTAAAAAACAGATTCACGTGACCTTTATATAATTAATGTTTAATTATAAAAAAACCCCTTAATGTATTCATAAATAGCTTGTATAAAATTGAATCATCCAACATTATTTAATATAGATCATATTTTAATTTCACAAAAATCCCTATTGAAATTTTCATATCAACATAAAAAAATGAATTTAATCATTTAATGTATTTGATTATCATATATAAAATCATGTATCCATTTAAAATAAATTAATAAACATAGATAAATTTATTGTCTTATAATCAAATATTCTTTTTGACATAAGGTAATTGACATAGACGATTTACATACAGAATTTTATGTAGCCGTTTCATATAACAAAATTCATGTAATTGTTTTTCATCACATATCCAATATATTCATTTAATAAATACTTCTCAAATAGTAAAATATCCATGTATTTAATTATCATTCATGTAAATTCATCGTAGAGCCTATTTCATTTAAGGGATTATTAATTTTAAAAAATAGAATAAATTATCCAATTTTAGGCCTTGTAAATATATTCTAAATGATAGAATCCAAATTTGACCAGAATAATTATATTTATATAATTTCATTATATTTAAATATAATTAAGAATCGCCATAATCATTCATCTTATATCCCATGTTATCATGACAATATAGAAAAAAATAATTTTTATGAAATGGATTTTCTAAAGTAAAAACATGATGAAAATTAAATCCAAATTTAGAACATGATAATGATCAATTCAGAAGTTGATATATACGAATGAAATGTCTGAGTTTCTTATCCTTTCAAATCAATAGTAATCACTCCATTAGGATTTTTATCCAATATTATTTCCAAAATATTTAATTTACCTTAAAACAGAAAATCAATTTTCTGGATTCAAAATCATCTGCATGGACAATAAATTGTATTCATGGTTTACCTAAGGAATACATGAAAGTAGTTTATTTAAAATCTAATAATTTTATTAGAAAATTATAAATGATATATTAGGGTCCCAAATGATTTAATTCATATATGAAGTCAAAATAATAATTATTGTACGCATTTTAATGTGAAAACGAATAAATCCAATGAACATTTAGAATAGAAAATATGATATAATTAAAGATAAGAATACATTAATAAAAACATAAAATTATAAACTAATTACAAAATAAACTACATAATAATAAAAATAAGGTCCTCCTTAATCATTAAATAAGATAAAATAATAATAATAACACATAATAAAGATGTATGTTGATAATAATAAAACAAGTAATGATTTAAAAGAGCTAAGAATTATAAATAAGAAAATTAATAAAAAATAATGCTAATATACTGTATATGTATATAAATCATAATCAATATTGATGTGATATTTCTTAATTGTCAAAATTTGAGGTGGTTTAATGATCAACACAATAATTAACCCCTTAATTAAATTTTTTAAATTGTCTTTATGATGTTCTTATTTTTCGTTAAATTGTGGTATGTGGTGATGTATGGTTTTGTTAGCTATACGTCAAGGTGTTGAGGTGAGGGTACATTTAGAGATAATTTTTGGGTGGTGAGGATATGGTTTATTTGGTCATTTTTTAGGAAGTGAGGTGATGGTTTTTTTATTGTTCTTTGGGGTTGAGGTGATAGTTTATTTTGCTATATTTTTGGGTCCCCAAATGGATGGTTTGTTTGGACATGAATTTTTGGAAGAAAGGTGATTGGTTGATGTGAATGAAGAGAAACATGACACTTGTGGTTTCTTATTTCTAGAATCACTTATAGTTATGGAATAATTATTTATTAATTTATGAAATTGATTGGGTATAGTTTGGTTAATCAGATGAATATTATTAATATAAATTTATGGGATTTGGGTTTAATAGCAACTATTGGTAAGTAATGTAATGAATGGGATATATAATTGAATTAATAGGTTGTGTGAGTCAAGTATTTTGGTGTATGTGGTGTTGTATATTTGTTTGTGTCATGAAAACTACTGATGTTAATAGTTGGTTAAGGTTTTGTGGTGAACCCGTTGGTTGGTCTTGTGTGTTAGTATATGTATATATAAACATTTTATATAATCCTTATGATTTCTATACCAAACACACTCACTTATAGAACTCTCTATTGAACACCATATTCTTATAGTTTTATTATTTTTTCAAACATTAACATGATGAGTATGGATGGATGGATAACCATTTTCCATCGTTCTGTCATCCAGGTCAGTAGATATCCATAGGATGTGATGGTAAGAGGTCTGTTAGTGTACTTTGGGACATACTATGTTTCTTATAATGGGATTTGATATGAACCTAAAATGTGGTGTTGGACCTGGTGAATTCAATATATTTGAGATATGATCATGTTTTTGGGTAATGACCCAGCTGTTTTAAGGGGAGATGTGATATGTATATATTGTGGCGTTGTTTATAGTGGGGGTTTTCATTGTAGGAAGTGGGTAAAAGGTTAATTTCCTTCACGTTCATGATACCCTACAACATTGGTTAGGGTATTAGTAGTGATGTGATTTCCTATGTTTCTATAGGAGGTACGTGATGTGACCGTGCTTTTGGAGTGGTTGTATATGTTATTTAGAAGAGATGGGAGCACTAAAATGTAAGATGTTAGGGTGTGAGAAATGAAAATTAGTATAAAAGTGGTGTTGGTTACCCATTATTGGTATTCTTCATATTATGTTATTATTCTAGTCTTGTTATATTTGGTGTGATTTCCATGGTGAGGTTGGGATGGATAGTTGATATGTTTATGTTTTATTGGTTATACTATTTTTTCATGGGTGTATTAGTGTGGTTCCTTATCATTTGTGTGAGATCTTTTCAATTTTTTAATTAGCATACTTATATGATCATATTTTTTATAAAAATTAATTCTTTGGTTCCTAGGAGTATTATGAATATTGTTCTAGATAGTACTAGCTCCAAACTTCTTTATAGTCTCTTTGTAACTATATTTTTTTATATTTACATTTGGAAACATTTTTCATTAGATATTTTTTTATACATGCATTGTGTAATTTTTTGGTATATTACTAAAAAATATTTATGGAGTTTCCTTTGGATGATTCATCTTATCTATTGATTTTATGTTTTTATAATGGTTAATGCATCCCATTTCAGGAGTTTGTATACCCTATGTGATAGTCTACATCTTGGGAATACTAGAGGCATCACATGGAGTTGTTATTTCTATTCCCACAATGAGGTATTGTTTGTGGGAGGGGGTCAATAATGAGTGGTATTAGAGGTGATGGTTGACAAATTGGATAGATTTTTTATTCAATAAAAAAAATTATTGCTTGAGTCTGTATGGAAATTGTGATAGTGTACCATGGTGTAAGAAATTGGGTCGAGATACCAGCTAGGGAATGATAATTTAGGACACCACAAGATCCATTGGAGTAAAATTAATATTATTGAATATCCAAGTGAGTTGGACCTATTTTTAGTATAGATACTTATGATAGTTATTTGCATCATGATGAATTTTGTCCCTATTTGAGATGGGTGGTTTAGGGAATGTTATTATGATAGTGCGAATTAATGTGAATATAAATAAAACATTCTAATACCAAGATTAGTAAAAATATTATTAATTTTAAGATATGGATCATATATTTCATTCACATATGGATAATATTGTTTAGGTTCAATTGGATATTTTGTTTAATCACCGTAGGGTTGATACATAAGAAGAGAATATATCCGGTTAGAGGGAATTGCTTTCATTTCAACCACAAGCCTTGTTGAAGTATGAGGTAACTGTTTCATACATTGATATAGGGAAATGATTGGATGAGATTAGAATCAATTACAATTTGATCTAATACCTGGTCTGATACAAGGTAATAACCGTATTTAGTCCGATGTAGGGAGATGGGAATTAGTGTTTAATGACACATCTTCATGAGTAAAAGGAGAATATTGTATTTTGGGTTGACATTAAAAATGAGTTCTAGGAAGAGTTCCTTTCATCAACTATGAAGGTTTTTAAAATATTGGAGCTTATTTCCCATTAGTATGAGAGTATTTTAGTGTGGGAATTTGTAATATTGTTCAAGGACCTTCTATGCATTGCCTGAGATATTTTCCTAGATGATGAGCCTCATGTGAGACATCTTGATGAATTACTACAAAATTCTACCCAATATTCAGTTACTCCTTTTACATATCCAGTGTATATTGAGTTTCATAAAAAGGAATATAAGATTGAGATAATGAAATAATTAGATTAATTACCATGATATGGGGATAATAAGGGTTATTTAAGGTGAATTGTTGACTGTGTACAATCTTAGGAACTAAGAGATTTTAGGTTTCCTTGAGGAGGGTGTCAACATCAACATCTTCCGATCAATTCTTCTAAGTAATGTGGTTTCCATTAATTTATCTGATATATTTGGGCAATGTGTCCTATTTTTAGGGTTTATATCCATTACATGAAAAATATACATATGATTATTTGAGCACGTTTTGGTGGAAGAAAACCGGTTTTCACCAGCATTAGAAGCATTTTTCAATGAGATTGTTTGAAGAGAAAGGACAATTGAAAAATGATTCTCTGAGGGGAGATAACGAGGGAAGATAATCCTCTATATTTTTATCATGTTTAGGGACCTTAATGTGAACATGTTCATGGAGTTTTCCATTAGTAGAGATTAAGTGGAGATAGGCATGATAAGTTACAAATCATTGGAGGTAGTAGTAATTGAGGGTCAAGAGATCATTCATGCAATGTTTATTTTATCATATAATATTGAATGTTTTTATTTGATTCAGAATAATCTCACTCATCTTATGCACAAAAAATCATTCATGATTTTTTACTATATATATATATTATTTTAACATTCCACTAGTGTTTACTAAATGAGTTAGATGGAAGATATGATTGCTTGATGTGTATTTGGGGTGTAGACTAATGATTGCGCAACATCAATCCTTAGGGGATATATTCATGCTACTAATGTTTCAATATGATATAATCATAATAATTTATTATCATTATTCTTTTTAATTCTATTATTTACTTTTTCAAGTGGATATTCATGTAATAACACCCTATTACCCTTTTCAAGGACTCTATTTTTTTCTTGTCTTATCATCCTTATTTGGTTACATTTTTTAGGGACATACATAATGTTTAGGGTTACATATTTGTTTAACTTAACAGTGTTTGGTTTTAAAAACGTAAAATAATTAACAGGGTTCTACCCATGTTTAACGCACCCCCAAAGTAGGGTTTTTGAGTTTTTATGCTTCAACCTAGTGTTTCTGTAGTCTGTTGAGTGATTAAATCATGGGTTACAATATTACAGATTGTGTAATGTTCTCCATGAAGATTCAATAAATAATTTTCATAGAATGAAGATTTTTAATGACATGTAATAGGTTCACATTATTTAAAGTGAACTATATTGTTTTTTTAATACTATGGTGCTAGATTTTATAGCATACTATTGTCTCATAGATTACATGATGTGTAATGAAATTACATGTTATGTAATATTGTTCAATTGATATTTTTATAATGTGGCCAGATTATTTTCATTTCTTTCATTTTTTCGGGCTTCTCTTTGAATCTAAATGATATTGGGGGAGATTTGAGAGACCTATGAACTTTCTTCATAGTTTCATTTCATGATTGACCATTTTTCGATTACGATGTGTTTCCTTAAGTAATATTTCATTTTGGTCCTTGACATATTTGGTCATAAATTCACTTTTTGTTTGTTTTATATTTATATATTATTATCTGAATGTTTTTATATCAATCCCTTTTAGCTTATTGTTATGATTTTTCATTTTTTGGCTATTCTCATGGTTTCCAATGACCATGACCGAAGTAAGATTGGTTCATACTGGTTCTTCATATTTGTTTCTATGAAATAGGTTAAAGTGTTGAATTTATTTTTGTTATTGGTAAATTCCTTTGGTTTATTCATTGATTTGATGTGGTATTTTTTAATGAATTATTCCCCAGGAATGGAAATGTTTTTTGAATAATTAAATACTTTTGAAAATGTATTTCATTCTTAAAAATAGTGTTTCATACACCGATCCCAATTGGATAATATTGTAAAATTATTTATAAAAATTTGTGTATGGTAATGTATTGTGTTCTGAAAATTGGAATATTGGGAACCATTGGTGAATCGAGAAAGAGACATGAGTGGAATTCATGTGTGTGGCACCACTAGAGTGAAATCTTTTGGATATAAATGTACCAAAGTTGGACACAATATTTATTACATCCCACATTATGAATGTTTAGGCTCCTGAGTATCAAGTATGTAATTTCCAATTGTTTAGGTTCCAATAGGAGGTGATTTTTCATGTTCATTTATTTATCACATGTTTTCTTTTATAATATATTGTTTTCCCATAGATTTTCATATAAAGATGTATCCCATAGCTTTTCATGATAGGTTATATTATGTAAATGTGTTTACGTTCTCCACACATGATACATGTATATGAATTCCTCTTTATATAAAATTTAATTTTTATATTTATGGTTTTGAGAAAATAAAATTAATTATGAAAACCAAGTGCTAAAATGATTTATAAATGAATTTGGTTTAAAAAATGATTTTTAGAATAGTTCATAAACATGGAAAACTTCATTATTGATATTAGAAAATATATAGACTCTATGGTGTCACCATACTAGTATTTGTTCTCACACACTTCTATTAACCAACGAGATGTTTTAAGTGTCATATTACATGATATAGGTAAAGTGAATAATACCTTATATCCTGTAAGTTTCTACATTATACATTGCATTTAGTTAAAGTTTTTTTGGACGTGACTATGTGTCACAAAGAGACTTCTTTGTCTTACATTATTCATACTTTCAAGTTTAGATGCTTCAGTTTGAATTTTTTTAGATCTAGATGTATCATTATTTTCCTCAGAGTATATTGGTCAAATGTCATTTTTTTGTTATGTTCAATACTTATTCTATATTCACTCATTACGACATTGAATGAAAAATGGCTTGAGTGTGTGGTTTAACTGACCTGGGTTCGTCTATTACAAATTGGTATCAATTTATTTTATTATTATGATTTCTATTAATACTGCATAAGTCTAGTATTATTTCATGATTATAATTCACATAGTATGTTTCTAAAAGAGTGCTGCCCAACTAACTTCCCTGATTTATTCCACGTCACCTAGGGTGATGAGGGATTATAAGAAGGTTTTTTGAAATTGGGTTTGGGGTCATTTGAATTATCTATATGGGAATGTAATTTAAATTGACACATTCTTTTTGGTATTGTATTTTTTTATTATAAATCTTATGTATTTTAAATTATGATTACTTGAATGTATTGATTTCAATTATATAAGTTTCATTTTGATCCTTAAAATTTGATCATAATATATTTTGTATAGTATAATTTTAATAATATATTTTCTCTGTAGTTTCCTCCTCCAAATATAACAGTGGAAGCTATAAGATAGGATTTTTAAAATAATCATCTACTTAACACTTCCTTGGTTGAAGCTGTAATCCAAGCCATTTAGAATCTGGGTCAAGTGGGTGTTGGGAACCCCTGACATGTGGTGGAATATTGTTCCAAGATTACTAAGAAGTTTCCATATTATATATTATAATTAAACCATAGGAATATGATATGTGGATTGATTAGATTGGATGTATGTTTAATTTCTTGATGTTTCTTAAAGACTCAAATTTGAGTTTTTCCATGTATGTGCTCGATTGACTGAGAAGGGGATGGTGATAATATATTTTGAAAGATATATTACATGAGGAGAATATTTATTATTCATTCAGGAAAATATTTAATCAGTAGTTTTACAACTGGACGATATGTTAGGCAAAGACCCTGGAGTTTCTATCCTCAGAACAGGGAGATCATACTGTTCTGGATTATTCTACCTATTTTTCTTGAGTTCATACTTGTAGCATCATTGATTTTAATAATGATTACATAAAATATTTTGGGTTTCACGTATGATAAAATATTGATATTATGTGAATTCTGATTATCATATTCCTTGAAATAAATATGTAGTTAGGCCAAAATAATGCATTGGATGAGGTAAAAATAATAGGGAAGATTAATTTGGGTGGAGCAATAGATGGTGTAGTAGTTGGAAAGAGTGTGTCATATGTCCAGAAATGAAAATTTAAGGGTGGCTAGTTCTATTCATAACCAATTTTAGGGGCTTTTTCATGGGAAAATATTATTTTCTTCTATTTGGATGGATGGTCTCGTTAGATCAAACTGCTCTGTACATAGGCATCACATACTATACATTATTGAAAATTATTGGGACATTTGAAGAGTTTAGGTTAAATAACATCATAGTGAAATAAGGAAGGATCCTCTCTCCTCATTTATTCACAGGTTCAAACAATTTTGCCTAATGGTGGTGGGTAAAATAATCAGGACAATGGGGATGTTCATGTGGTGTATACTAGATGTATTCATTACATTGAGTATGTGAAAGAGGAATATTATGTAGAGATAGAACCTAATAGAGGTAAAATAAATATTTTATATTCCATGGTGGTAGCTCTATTTGATATAGGTGTTACTAAATCTTTTATATCATAAATGTTAGTTTATGTGTCTAAAATTCGTTTGCAATATATGTTGTACATGTTTGATAATTTCATGCCTCCGGGAATTATTTTCAAACAAGTATTTAAGTGTCTAACATAATGTGTGATGATAGCCATCTTTGTTGTATAATGAGAATTCATTTCACTCAATCTTGACATCATTTTCTAGATTGTTTTCATGGATTTGATGATCATGGATAAGTCCAATATTGACCGTTATCACTGATATATGTAGTTATTATATTCTGATGGGGTTACTCATATAAATTAGTTTGAGTGAAACTCTAGATATTTAAGGTAAGGGAATGTGGTTGGTTATTCTAATTTAATATTGTGTTAATTCTCAGATATATTTCATGATTTGGTCGATGATGGTTTTTGTGGTGACTTTATGAAGTGGTGAGTATTCACCATGAGGTGTTTCTAGATGATTTTTCTTGTTTTTACCACCATAGAGCAAGTTCATGTTAACTATTATCCTTCTCCCCAGTGAGATTCCCATTTCAATGACATCTTATGAAATAACACCACATTTTAGGGTGTAACTTACGCTCTAACTAAGAAATCTATAGTTTAAATGATATATTCATCATAACTAATCATTATGGGCATCAGTTTTCCTCTATAATTAGATGTTAAATGAGGGTCTCATTAATTTTAATGACTGACAAACGTTTAGTTAGGTGACCATTAAGAAAATATATTTTTTTTTGGGATTGATAAAGTTTGTTACTAGATTATAGGTGATTGTTAATTTTCAGAAAATTATCTGACGTATAGGTTTCCCCAATTGAGGGTCTATAAAGATGATATTTTTCATATATCAATTAGGATTTGTATTGGGAATTTTGATTTTATAGTTATTCCATTTTTTATGAATTACTATCTTGATTTGTTTATGGATTAGATGAATTAGATTTTTCATCAGTCTATAGAAATTTTTTTTTCTTTATTGATGATGTTTTGGTGTACTCCAAGCTAGAGGAGGAATACATGGAATTTTTTATATTATTTTTTGATCCATAATATAACATCATATATTGGTACGCCATCTAGATTTTTATTTATGATGTAGGTGGTAAAATTTATCTATCATTTGATAACTCAGTGGGGAATCCCTTAGGATTTAGAAATGAAATTGGTAGTGATGTCCCAAGAGTAGCCTATAAATGTGTTTGAGAACTACATATTATATGGTTTGGAAAGTTTATAAAGACTATTTTCAGTATAATAGCAAGCTCTCATCATTTTTGACATGCTTAACTAGTAAGGGTTTACAATTTAAATAGAATAAAATATTAAAGAGATCATTAATGCATCTAAAGGAGAGATTGATTTCACAAGTAGTTTAAATTTTTTTCAAAACTAGGTTTTAGTTAAGGTTTTTTCTAATATGCTTCATGTACATGATTGAAATATGTCCATATATAGGGGAAATATTGTGTGGAATTTGGCTTAGGAATGTTATTCCCTCGTGAGGGGAACTAATAAACCTATGATCCTATTTTGGCATTGGTTATGCGTGCCCACAAAATTTGGAATTATAATATTTTTTCGAGTGGAATACTGTGTATTCAGATCATAAGTTCCTAAAATATATTGTTAATCAGGGGTTTTAGAGCCCACAATAGTTATTTTATGTAGATTAAAATGAGAATATTGATTTTAATATTCCATACAACCATAGAAAGTAAAATTTAGTTTCTTATTCTTCATGAATAAAATTTATATTACAACCTTGAATGAATTAGTTAACTAATGTCCTCTTAATTTTTTAGGATAACATGAGCCCAAGAGTTTAAAAGGTTGGTGTAAATGTTTTCTTGCATTTTATGAATTATAACATAGATTTGGATGAAAATTTTCAAATTGATAAGGGGACATACACAACGTTACAATGATTTAGTAAAATCCTTTTTAGTGGGGAGACTTTATATTAGTGATATTAGCATCCAATTGGTATTCTGTGATTTCATGGTAAATTGGTTGTTTAATTTTCCCAAAGTTATGTGTTTTGAAATAGTGTAAAAAAAATTAAATAGGTACAACATGTGGCATACAATATTTATCCAAACTCAAGATTTTGGTATTAGTGGCAGGGGATGTGGGGGTTGATTGTTGGTTTTTTGTTGTTGTGGTGTCATACATTTCAGAGAATTAAGGAGAATAACTAGATATGTGGGGGATATGGAAGCCCTTACTATTATGGTAAGGATGTGTGATGTGATTTACATGGATTTAGTCATTGGTCTACCAATGAGTTAAGGTGGGATAGTTGAAATTTGGGTTACGTCAGCAAATTTAATCTATTTCAACGAGTTGAAAATGGTAATACATCTTTGGTACTTTTTTGTTCGAAATATTGTGAGAGCTTATAGTTTTTCATCTATGGTTGTATCTAATAGGGACCCAAGGTTAACATGTAGGTTCATTAATGGTTTTCAATTGGATATGGATTCCCATATTATGCATGTCACAACAAATAATAAATCGATGATTAGATATAAGGACATGAATATCCATGTTATTGATGATATGCACCAACCATGCATTCTTGATTTTGGAGTATCATAGGAAAAGGAATTTCCATTGGTCAATTTTTCAAACAAAAATGGTCACCAATCCTTGATTAGATTGTCTCCCTTTGAAGATTTTTTGTGGGGGGATCTTTTGTAGTTCCTTGAAATGTGCTTTCTAGTTTTATGAATTAATGCTTCTAGAAGGTTTCCATTGGATTTATTCATGGAACTGGAAGCACCAAACAGTTCATTGTCCAAAAGGGGACTACATTTTCAAGGCATGTGAACATTATGTTTGAACTTTATGATACATAGGATTGTGCATTGGTTTAGAGGATGGGACTTCAGTCACATCACACCCTTTTGGGGGAAATTATTTTCTAATTCGGGAATCTATTTATAACATTAAAATATTTTCATTATTCCAAATTAATTTACAAAATATTACATATGTTTACCATGGAATTGTAAAATGGTTATTAACATGTGTAAAATTTAGAATCTTAGGTATGTATTAGAAGTTATTCATTAATGTAGATATTCATATGTATTTGAAGTTCTCCATCAGTGGAATCCATTAATAATCTTTTAGATATTCTATTATTCATCATATGATGATACTGTTTTTTAAGCCTATTAGTGGTGAAATCTAGAATTTATTTTCATCTAGGGAGATGAAGGTTTGTTTTGATATTGGGATTGTACCCATAAAATTGTCTAACTACATACCCTTGTAAAAGAAATCTGAACCCTCATAGTTTGGGGCTGCTTAATGGGACATATCATACCTTTTATGGTCATGCGATAATGACCAAACCATATAGATTAATGTCATGAGGTACGGAATTCCATGTGAAATGTTCTTAGTAAATGTTTGGTGAAGGACTTATGTCGAAGTATCCCAAAGAACATAGAATGAATATTTGTTTCCAAGTAAGATTATACCATGATGGGTATATGGCCCATGGAGAACATGGTTGATTTGAAGTGATGGATTTGATCCTTAAGGAGTCTTCCTACATATCCCTTGTGAATGGGAATCAAATCCCATGTATTTTGATTACTGTTAGAGGAGAGTGTAGTCTGTTGAGAGAAATGATTTTGGGATTACTTCCTAAAAAGGATACCATGGTGATTTGGGGGTTTAATTTGGGGATTAATTGTAAGGAATATGCCCAAATTAAGGGAATTAGCGATGGATTCATAAAGAGAATATCCAATGAGCTGGGGCCCTGAAAAGGCTTTCTACGTATACTAGTTTCAATACGAATTAGAGTTCTTGCCTTTCAGGTGATTGTGCAAATGTTGTGATCATGAAAAATCTCTAATCCCACATGAATCATGCTCGGTGTGAGAAACAAATATGTCAAAGATTCAACAAAGGCACCCACAGTTTTCCTCCTCTGCAGGTAGAAGATGGCACACTAATGACAACCATGGTGGATGAGGGAGAGGCGATGAGCCCTCCCACTAATCTCGTCACATTGGACAAGGGACCTATGAAATGAATGAGGGATGAAGGTTAGGGGTATACACCAGGATGGCTACCCTAATATTGATCCTGGTAGGGGTTGGAGACATATCTATTGTTCAAAAGGAAAAGTATGTTTGAATTGTACCTTCCCTAGAAGATACCTGAGGTTCCAGGTCATTGAGAAGGGATAGGAAAGGACCAAAACATTAATCCTCCAAACAATGAACTCCCCAATAGTATTCCAGGAAGAAAAGTCAATGTAACTGTAGATATAAAAACCCACAGACACTCCATACATCCTAACCCCATTGTGAAACAAATGTGAGAAACCTCTGACTGTAGATAATCAATCCAAAATATGAGGCTCACTGATGTGCCTTTCCAAAGGGTTTGATAAGTTATGAGGTTTTCATGAAGGTCTCAATAGAATCCCTTTCAAACATGGGAGGAAATGAAGAAGAGGTTTTTCTATGAATGCATTTTATGATGTATTAATATATTATATGCTAAAAATAGTTTGTGAATCAAATTGGGGTGCCCATGTAAGTAATGGCACACAAGTATGTGCATGCAAGATGGATTGGGTGAACTGATGTTCACTTTATCATTGAAAAACATCGATGATAATACATGGGCAAGATATAACTAAAGTCATCATGAGTATTCCTAGGTATTCCCGGAAGTGGGGTGCTCATGATCCTGTCAAAGGAATATATGGAGCTCAAGTGTTTATAATTTATGGAAGCTCGGAGCTTTAGGTGCTCAAGGGTTATGGATTTCTAACACTAAAAGGGAATATTTCATATGATCCTCCTTCAGGTCCTCTAAATTAGGTGTTAAAGAACTACATTTAGTGCTCCAAAATACTTGGGAAAAGCAATAGGGCAACAAGAGCCACAGTCAGGATTCACTGAAATTCATCCATAAAATAAAGGCTCAAAGGGTCTCTTTTGTTGAAAATATATGACCCTGAAATGAGTTTGGGTTCACAAGTGGGTTTCATGCCAAAATTATGGTGAACAATTGGCTATGTTCCAGATGGGTGGTGCCCATGTAGTCTTGCAAACTTCTGGTGATTTGGCATAAATATTATGCCGATTTGAGGACTTAGCAAAAATAAAATCATCATACTGCTCTATCATGGTGGCACAAAAGTGTTTTCACCCAACTATATTGGGAACCCCATAGAGGACATAAACATATTTTTTGTTCCATAGAATGGGGGATATGCCCCTCTACCCTGCTTGGGATCACACTAGAGCTTTAGTCTCAGTCCTTCAGGGTGGTTCCTTCGCTACTTTCACTGACACCCAAGAAAAATGGAGAGTCGCACCTCAGTCTTTTTGAGCCCGATTGAGGAAATTTTCGTAGAAGTGCATGGAGCGCATTTCATGGCTTCTACAAATACCAACCTTAGAAAATATTCATTTGGAATGAAGAGAATCTTTTTCTATGGTAAAATTAGGGCACTTTGATACATTCGAACATCATTTTGTTAGATTTGGAGCAAAGTCATGTTTTGAAGGAATCTCTAATTAATCCAATGCCATGGGTCATAGAGATCGTCGTTTGATTTTTACATGGGTTATACAGGAAACCCCAAAATCATTTTAGATTTTAGATTTTTATTTCTCAATATTACCTAAATCATACTAAATGAAAATTTAGTGAGTTGTGATTTGACATCTGTTCATAGTGCCCTTTGCAGGTCCCTAATCTGGTGAGTACCACGCCTTTTTTTATTGGAAGTTTAGTGTCATTAATGTTGGACGATAAAGGGATACATGTTATGGTCGAATAGGTTTCCCCATAAATTTTGAAATTAAATCCCAAAAAAGGCTCAGTGGTGATGAATTGCTCTAATTTTTTTAATAATTTCCATGTGGAATCGTGAGCCTTTATTTTTATGGGCAGAAAATCTAAAAAAAAGTATAAACATTAGGGAATTATATTCCAAAAACAAAGTTACCGTTATTTGAAAAATATATTATGGGAAATGTGTCATGTAGGGACAACTAAGGCATATTCTTTATAGTCAAATAGTAGAATCTTTTGAATGAAAGGAATGTTATGTATGAAACTTATTCAAGGCCACCTAAAGGCATGTAATACATAGTCCAGAAAAAGAGATCTTATAAATTTAAC